>JANUWF010001918.1:0-1200000 GCA_026120185.1 Voacanga thouarsii | reverse complement strand
CCTTCTTTTTCTTAAACTTTCTGGGCTTGGGCCCAATTCTAGAAGATGAAGTCTTAGTAATCATAGCCTTAGATTGTGGCTTCATGACCTTCTCCGTCATCTAGAGCTCCTTCATCAACTCGGTCAAACCCATGTTCAACTTGTTCATGTTATAGTTCAACTTGAACTAAGTAAAGGAACCCGGTAGAGATTCGAGAACTAAGTCCACTTGGCTCTCAGGGTCAATGACAGCCCCTAAGATTTCTGCCTTCTCGAAAGCAGCAATCCTCTTTAGCATATGCTCTCTGACTGAAGCTCCCTAGCCATCGTAGTGTTAATGATGGTTCGAAGAGCCTCTTGCCTTGCGGACCGGCTTTTATCCACGAACATCGTGGTTAATGATTGAGTTATGTCATGCGTAGTGGTCATATGCTCATGTTTGGATTGGAACACATTAGATATGGAGGCCAACATGTAACAATGAGCCATTTCGTCGGCCTTCTTCCATGCTTTCTCAGCCTCACGCTCCTTAGCGGTGGAACCCTCCTCGATAACAGGGCAGGTTTCGTAAAGGACATACTTATACTCTTCCGCTGTGAGTATTATGTCTAGGTTCCTTTTCCAGTCCACATAGTTTGGTCCTGTTAGCTTATTCTCTCGAAGAATAACGGCCAATGGAATAACAGAACCTCCCACAATTTCTGAAAAATCGAAAAATAAAAGAAAAAAGATTCAGTTTGTGAAAACAAAACAAATATGTACACTTTATCCTTATTATCTAAACTAATAATAATCAATTTGGCTCTTAGAAAAAATGACATAGCTTCTTGGGAAGATCAACAGTTTCCTAAGCTAAGTGTGTTAATCACCACAAATTAATTTCCCTTCTAGGTAATGATCTAGAAGATAACTCCATCGAGCGGATGGCTATTTTCTCTCATTTCCTATGGACATACCTTGCACTATGACCTCCAACGAGGGGCTAGCCGATCATAGTACGTGCCCCGAGTTATTAATTACATCCTTCCATTAGATTTAGATCCTCGTGTTATCCCCATCCTATACGGGTTCACTCCCAGGGTGACGCGAGGGGACCCACGATCTCTAATGAGGATTGTGATGAAAGCCGTGGGGCCATTGGAACCCTTCTCCCACTTAGTCTTTTAAAACAAGGGTTTTCTTAAAAATATCACTTGAAAATTTTCATTAAGTTTTCCCTTAACTCAAAAATAAAATGTCTAAATCCATAAAAATGTCTATGTCAAGACTTATATCATTTGAGAGTTTTTCCCATGGACTAATTTTATTTCACTTAAAAACTTAATGATTTAAAAAAATTTTCAATTAAAACTTTCTAGAGACTTTGGCCTCAAGTTTATTTGACAAAACAATTTTTTTTTTTGGTGCCAAACTAAGACAAAATGGCTTTCTATTTTAACCTTATAAAAATATCTAAATCCAATATATTTTCTATGTCAAGAATTAAATCCTTTGAAAAAATATCTAAGGATTAATTTTTGTTCAAGCTAAAATAACCATTTAATTTGTAGAAAAAATGTTTTCCTTGTCAAAAACATTCCCAAAGACTTTGGTCTTTGAGAAAACGTGCACATAGGTACCAAAAATAAATAGCATGCTAGAAAATAGTAGGTGTTTTCATGCTCTTCTATTTTTAAACCTAAGTGCCCAGATAATAGAATTAAACACATTAATTTATTAATTAATGGTCTTGTTTAATCCTAAAATCCCTTACTAATATTTTTCATGCAAAATTATTCCTTGAATATTAATTATTGCAAAATATTAACTTCGTCTGCTATGAACCCCAAAACCAAAAGAAATTACAAGGAAAAATTAAAAAAAATTTCCTTGGTCCACTGCACCCACTGCACTGGATCAGCTACCCATCTGAACTGTGGTCCACTGCACCTGCTGCACAGAACTAGGACCCATGAGAAAACAGTGCAGACCGGCCTTCCAGACCCTAGCCGGCGCCAGTTCCGGCGACCTAGCCGGCGCCGGTTTGGTTTTGGACGGCTCCTTCCTGCAGTTTTTTTTTTTTGCGATTTTCTTCTAAGAATTTCCTTTGTTTTTCTGCACAAATTCTGGTTTTGATGGCTCTCCAATTTCAATCTTAATCCAATAAAATCAACCAAAATCAACAACCGCCTATACCAATAAACATTGGGCTTACACGATTTACTAAGAAAAATAATAAATTACAGATTCCTATACCTCCATCTGCAAGGTTTAACAAAGAATTTATCCATACCATAAACAGCGAAGAATCACAATTTTAATCACACATATGTGTCCAGATTTATTCCTCTAGATGCATGCTCCCTATATTTTCACAAAACCTTCATGCTCTGATACCAATTGAAGGCATGGAAAGCGGGAAAACACAGGGCACACAGCGGAAGCGAACATAAAAAAAACTAAAAAAAAATATGACAGGGGATTCCAGGACAAGGCCGGCGCCAGCTCTGGTTGCCCTAGCCAGCGTCGATTGCGCCCTATTCAATTCTCGAGGTTTTAAAATTTTTACCTCTCCTTCTGGTTCTCAAAGGTGGCTAGACCAGAACGTGCGCAACCGGGGTAGGTGTGCTGGTAGAAGCCTCTAGTGAGATTCTTGCAAGTCTCCTACTCCGCCTTTGCATGTATGTGAACGTCGAACTCTCGGTCTTCCAGTATATGGCCTGTCTAATTACCGTTTGGTGAACAACTAACACGCTAGGGAATTTTTCTGAGAGAGAGAGAGAGACTCTTGGCCTTTCACAGAGAAGAAGCTATCTCTTAGAGTATGTGTTCTGTAACAACGACATTATTTCCAATCCTCCTATTTAACCTAAATAAAACCCTAAGTTAAACTGGACTGGGCCATTGGACTCTTAGTTTAACCTTTTGTGCTTAATTAATTATTCTAATTAGAACCAACTTAATGGCCCAATTAATAATTAATTTTTCAGCCTGAAAAACCAGTTCAATTAAATAAGCCTAATTCAGTTTAGTTTCAGGTTAATCTCTAATTATTTAAACTGGGCCAAAGCCCTGAATAATTTATTAACCTACTAAACTAATTTAATTAATTCTCTTTCTTCATGGACTTTTATTTTATTCTAGCACAATAATTAAATCAGGCTACTTAAATAAAATAAATTATATTTAATTTAAGATCAATTACTTAGCCCGTATTTAATTAGGACTCACAGTCTATACTGGGGACCAAAAGACACACCTTGGCTACTAAAATGACCAAAATATCCTTGCCATATAAATAGCTGTATTTTGCATTTTAAATATTTTCTGATGTCACCATAAGAAAATATTGACCCCAATGACAGTGCTGCGTTAGCAAAGTCTCCAACCTATAGGTGTAATGACTAAAATACCCCTCTATACATCACCGTACATTCAGAGAGGAAGAAGTGTACATTTAGGGTAGCTCATTTGTCTCCGCTATCCAAGGGAGCTACCCTAAAGCAAACATCCAAGTCATGTTTCACAGGTTCCTGGATATTTAGATCATTCAGACAACCACAAAGGGTGATATAGTATAGAAACTATCTTGTACAAGTTTATCTTAACTAACTAGTCATACATACCCAACATGCAGATATATTAACTCTATAATAGAACCTCAACTATAGCATATCAAAGCATATGCTTCTAGCTTCATCAGACCACCAACTCATACTCAAGTCGTAGAGTACTAGTCCACGCTGTAGCAGTAGTAGTTTAGGTTTCTACCATATAGTATTTTTAGAAACCACTACTATAGGTCTTGTTCTATATATTCGAAACACGCTTATGTCATGAAGTGAGTGGACTACTCACTAGCTAAAAGTAAGCCATTCCCCATTTAAAATTCACAATATAATAACCTAGACATAATGAGATTCCCATTCTCATCAATCGATTAAGAACAAAAGTTTATATATTAAGTAACCCATGATCCATACCTTACTGTAAAAGACTCCATTCACATGGACCACTTACTTAAATATAATGTGTCTTTTTCAAACGTAATTGTTCACAAATAAAATTGTAAATTTACAGATAATTTCTAAAAATAAATTCTTTTATTAAAATATTCGATTTTTTTACATCAGAAACCTAGTCTAAGAGGGCATACATCCTAACTAATAACACGTGCAGTACCAGAATCAGCAGAACTCGAAACCGTAATTGAAAAATTTGTTGTTCATGTCACGAGGCATTTCCAAGAAATAGATTCCACAATTGAGAAGTTCGAAGCGATGATCCGCAATATAGAACAACAAATCTGGTTTTTGATAGACATGGTGTTAAAATCTCACGAACTAACACCAATAGCTATTAAGGAAATAGCTGTTGTCACATTGCGGAGTGGAAAGGAGTTACCAAACGTTACAGATGGTAACCAGCGCCGATTGGCAGAAGGGAACCGGCGCTGGCTATCCGGTAGCCTCGAGACCAAGCAACACAGAACTGAACTGGTGCCAGCTATCCCTTGTCCATCTCCTGAAAAATCTTACTTTTCAGCCTAAGATATCGTTTCCTACCCATCTATACAAAGCCCAAAAAAATGCCCAATTCGACAAATTCCTTGAGGTATTCAAATAACTGTACATAAACATCCCACTCAGTGAAACTTTAATTCACATGCCCAAATATGCCAAATTCCTTAAAAGCATGCTTGTCAACAAAAAAACGATTGAAAAAGTTGTCCACAGTGGTCGTCAACGAAGAATGCTCAGCCATCTTGCAGCACAAACCAAATTTGCCACATAAAGAAAATGATCTAGGGAGTTTCTCTATTCCATGTTTAATTGGCACTCTTCATGTCTATAATGCATTAGCTGATCTAGGTGCTAGCATTAATTTATTATCGTATAAAACATTTAAAAAGCTAGGCCTAGGAGAACCACAACCTACTAGGATGAATATTCAACTCGCGGATAGATCTATCAAATATCTTAGGGGCATAATAGAAGATGTGTTGGTAAAAGTTGATAAATTCATATTTCCAGTGGATTTTGTTAGTCTTGACATGGATGAAGATTCCAAAGTCCCTTTAATCCTAGGTAGACCTTTCCTAACTACAGCAAAAGCGTTAATTGATGTTCATGGGGGAGGTTGACACTTAGGGTTGGGGATGAGGAAGTAGTCATTCAAATCCACAAGAGCATGCAACACCCTGTGTCTTCTGATGATTCTTGCTTAAGAGTGGATATTCTTAACGAACCTATTTTTGAGTTGATGCAGGAATCCATTGAGGAAGAGTTGATGGAAACATCAACGGCATATTCGAAGGACTTCCACAATGAGGATGGGATGAAGAAGTTGGAAATTGAGAAAAGCAGTTTAGGGTGAATGAAATCATCCATATAAGAGCCTCCCGAATTGGACCTAAATGACCTGCCCGAGCATTTAGAATATGTGTTCTTATCTACAGGACATAAATTGCCTGTGATCATTGCCAAAGATCTCAATACAAAACAAAAGACCAAATTGGTAAGTATATTGGGAAAATATAAGGGAGTGATAGCTTGGAAGATCACTGATATTAAGGGCATTAGTCCATCATTTTGCACTCACAAGATCTTGATCAAAGAAGGTGCAAAACTCGTAGTGCAACCCCAACGTAGGTTAAACCTGCACATGAGTGAAGTGGTAAAAGGTGAGGTGGTTAAGCTTTTAGATTCAGGCATCATTTACCCTATTTCTGATAGTATTTGGGTGAGTCCTACTTAAGTGGTACTAAAGAAGGGAGGAATGACGGTGAGGCCCAATGATAAAAATGAGCTTATCCCTATGAGATTGGTCGCGGGTTGGAGATTTTGCATTGATTATAGAATGCTGAACAAAGCTACTAGGAAAGATCACTTTCCTCTCCCCTTTATTGACCAAATGTTGGAAAGGTCAGCCGGACATGAGTATTACTGTTTCTTGGATGAATTTTCTGGCTACCTACAAATCCCCATAGCTTCGGAGGACCAAGAAAAAACCACTTTTATGTATCCATATGGTACGTTTGCATATCGTCGAATGCCGTTTAGTCTTTGCAATGGTCTCGGAACATTCTAAAGATGTATGACAGCTATATTTGAAGGACTCATGGGGGACATCATGGAGGTATTTATGGGTGATTTTTCAGTCTTTGGTGATTCATTTGACTTGTGCTTATCTAATCTTGAGAAGGTACTCACAAGATGTGAAGAGACTAACCTCATGTTGAACTGGGAAAAATGCCACTTTATGGTGTAAAAAAGTATTGTGTTAGGGCATAAAATTTCAAGAAAAGGTATAGAAGTCGATAGAGCCAAAATTGAAGCAATTGAGAAGCTACCTCCCCCTATTTCGGTAAAAGCTATAAGGAGCTTTCTTGGTCATGCAGGTTTCTATAGCAGGTTCATCTTAGACTTCTCAAAAATTTCAAAACCTCTTACCTCTTTACTTGAAAAGGATGCTGTGTTTAATTTTGATGAGCAATGTCTCAATGCTTTTATCATACTTAAAGAGAAGTTGATTAATTCACCCATTTTAATTGCACCTGATTGGTCTCTTTCTTTTAAACTAATGTGTGATGTAAGTAATTTTGCAGTTTTGGTGTAGTACTGGGACAAAGGCGGAATAAGCACTTCCAACCTATATACTATGCGAGCAAGACTTTAACGGATGCACAAGAAAACTACACAACAACGGAGAAAGAATTGCTTGTGATAGTGTTTGCCTTTAATAAATTCCATTCTTATCTTATTCTGTCCAAAGTCATTGTTTATATGGACCATTCGGCCCTGAAGTACCTACTAACCAAACATAATTCCAAACCAAGATTGATAAGATAGGCTCTATTATTGCAGGAATTTGATTTGGAGATTAGGGACAAAAAGGGTGCAAAAAACTTGGCTGTGGTTCACTTGTCAAGATTGGATAATCTGAATTTGGAATCCTTGATAGAAGAGGACATCGATGACGCCTTTCCGGATGAGAAACTCTTGCTCATAGAAGGTGAGATTCCAAACATGCTATGGTTTGCCGACTTTGCTAATTACTTGGTTGCAGGAATTACTCCAAAAGATATCATGATGCAACAAAAGAAGAAATTCCTCTCCGAAGTACGACATTACTTTTGGGAAGACCCATATTTGTTTAAGTATTGTGCGGATAAAATCATTCGTAGATATATAGACTCTAAGGAAGGTGAAGATATTCTAAAACATTGTCATGAAAGACTTGTTGGAAACCACTACCAAGCCAACAACACTACACGTAAGGTGCTTGACTCTGGATTCTACTAGCCCACATTGTTCAAAGATGCCTACTGGTTTGTCCAAAGTTATGATAGGTGTCAACATACAGGTAACATCTCTAAATCTAGTGAGATGCCATTACAAATTTTCCAAGCCTGTGAAGTATTTGATTGTTGGGGGATAAACTTCATGGGACCTTTTCCTAATTCTTTGGGTAATAGATACATTTTGGTAGTAGTGGATTATATGTCTAAATGGGTAGAAGCATAAGCTTTACCCACTAATAATGCAAGGGTTGTGGTAAGATTTCTGAAAAAACTTTTTACCCGTTTTAGGGTGCCTAAGGTGCTCATTAGTGATCGGGGGACTCATTTTTACAATGCACAAATGGAAAAAGTTCTCAAACACCTAGGTGTGAACCATAGGTTGGCCACCCCCTATCATCCCCAAACAAGTGAACAAGTTGAAGTGGTTAATAGGAAACTCAAACGAATCTTGGAAAAAACTATTAACCATACTAGGAAGGATTGGAGTCTAAAATTGGATGACACTCTTTGGGCATATCAGACAGCTTTTAAGACCCCAATTGGCACAATTCCTTTTCGATTAGTTTATGGTAAATCATGTCATCTACCTGTTGAAATTGAACACAAGGCTTATTGGGTGATAAAGCTTGTTAATCTTGATCTTCAGACAGCAGGGCAGTCCAGGTTACTTCAACTCATAGCTTTAGAGGAGTTGTGCTAAGATGCTTATGATACGTCAATGCAGTATAAAGAGAACGTTAAAAAATGGCACGACAAGCATCTCACTCAACAACACGAATTTGAGAAAGGCGATCAAGTATTACTATTCAATTCTTGCCTATGACTTTTTCTAGGTAAATCGAAATCGAGGTGGTTAGGACAATACACTGTAAGTAAAATATTCCCTTTTGGCACCGTCAAAATTATTCACCCCACTAAGGGAACTTTCAAAGTAAATGGAAGTCGAGTGAAATGCTATGTTAGTGAATTCCTTCGCAACACAGACAAGCGGACATGATCTTGGACACTACGACATGATACTTCTTGTGTACTTGGCCAATGCCTCGTTCTTCTGGAATTCAGTTCTTGTACATCACATTGCACAATATATGGAATTATTGTCTTTCTTATCTCTTCTCCTTTATATTTTTGGTCCCATGGCATTGTTTATTCCTTGTTATATTTACTTGGCCATTGAGGACAATGTCCAGTTTAAGTGTGGGGGAGTGATTTGATTGCAAATTCTTCTATGCATATACTTTATCCTTCTTGTGAGCAAAATTTTCAAAATTTTTTCTGATTTCTTTGAGATTTCAAGCTGTATTTTTAATGCATGTTTTCATGATGGATTATAGAGCATATGTTCTAGATCATTTATGACTTATGCATGACTTTTTGCATGCACTTGAACGAAGTAGTTCTTGATCAAATGCTTTATATTGTTCTTAAACCTATTTTTCTACTAAAAATTTATGAAGCATTTTATAACTTACTTGAATACCTCTCGAGGCGAAATATAAAGACATTCATGATTTAGCTTAGAAATAATGGTAATAGGCTTTCTTTGGGTAGTTTGAGCTTTTCAAGCCCACCTATTTTTATATTATCTCTAGTGCCTATTTTGAGCCTAAATTGCTGATTTCTTTCTTTAAAACCCATTATCATACTTTGTCCATTGCTTGTTTTTGAGAGTTTGAATAATTCTTCCAAATCTTTATGCTCTTGATGGATAAAAGTATATGTAAGAGAATGTTGAGGAAGAATACTTAGAGAAAGATCATGACTCATTCTTTCAGTCATGTATCAATAGTTGTGTTGAGCTGGCAAGAGAAAAAAAAGAAAAGAAAGAGAAAAGAGAGATTGAAAACAAGAAAAGAAAACAAAGAGCTACTGAAAAATAAAAAGATGGAAAGAGAGAAGATGAGAAAGAAAAGAATAGTAACAGTGAAAGAAAGACAAAAGAAAATTGAGAGAGAAAGAAAAGAAAGATCACAAGAGGAATGGTGATTGAGTTGTAAAATTTGAGTTCATATCAAATCCTTGACACCATTGCTGAAAATATGAGTGATCTTGTGAAAAATAGAAAAGAGTTGATGAAGGAAGTGAAAAGATAAGAAAAAGAAAAGAAAAAGAGCGGAAATGTAAGATTTGCTTGAACTGAATGTAATTGCTAAACAAGGTTATGGGTTTTAATTGATTTTTGGAATAGGAGAGTAAGAAGAGTTGGAAATTGTTGATACATTTTGTTTATCCTTTTCTTGCAAACTCTTAGCTTCTTTAATATTCGAGTCTCCTATATCCTTCGTTTGACAAGCTATATTACAAGCCTCTAGCCTTATATTATAAGCTTAAAAGTCTTACTTGACCTAAGTAGAATCATGATATGTCTTGGATTAGTGGAGAGAGTGTATGAAAAGTAAGCTTATGGAATCAATATTCTTATTGAACTAAATTCTTTCCAATGGTTTGAGAATATTGTTAAGTATTGAGATGGTCTCATTATTCACTTACACAAGTCTTGCATTTGTTGTGAAAGATGTAGTAGCATGTGTTTTATATTCTTGAATAAAGAAAGAATTGAAGATATTATTTTGAAATTGATTGAGTGATTTGTTATACTTTGTGTTTTCCTACTTGTCTTTGGTACTTTACCTGAGAACAAGCAAAGAGCTAAGTGTGGGGGAATATGGTAGGGGCTAAATTAGTCATATTTTTTCTAGTTATTTGAGGCTTTTTTGTGATACATTCTATTCAATAACTAGTCATATTTCTTCATATTTGAGATTTTACCCTTGGAAAGGTATTTTGTTCATTATTTCAAATTTTAAGGGTAAAACAAAGCAAAAACGTCGCAAAACAGAATAGAGGCGGCACCGGACAGGCCAGGGGAGCTGGTGCCAGCCATGTGTTGATGACACCAACTTCGAGGTGATAAAAAATTGCTGAAATGAGACCGAAATAGAATGGAACTGGCGCTGGCTCCAATAGCTAAGGCAGCCCCGGCTGCACTTTGGATAACAGGGTGTGAAAATCATGAAAAAAATCGGCGAACAACGGGAGAAATAGAACACAACTGGCGCCAGCTCCAGCAGCCAAGGTGGCGCCGGCTGTGCTCTAAGGAAAAGACGGAGCTTTGATTTTTGCATGCGGTTTTTGGTAATCTGTGGAGTTTTAGTATCTTCCTACTTCTATTCGGCCAAGAACATTACACCAATGAGTTTAGGCACTTCCTAAGCCTATAAATAGATGAAAAACATAAGAGAAAATGGGGGAATTCATAGATCATCATAGAAAATCATTCAAATCAAATGAGGAATTCTTCAAATCATGGAGGATTGTACAAGAAGGTCTTCAAAGGAAGAAGAAGGAGGCTTGTCTATGAGTGCTTTCTTTTATTTTGTTTTCTTTTTTCTTAAACAATGATGTATTAATTGTTTTATTGTAGTTTGACATTTTTTTAGGTATTCACGATTTTCAAGGTTATTTGATTTTTTAATTAATTGATTGTTATTCTTGGTATTTAATTGCTTGTGCGTATCACGAGATTAATTGGTTGTTTCTTTCTATTGACTTGCTAGAGAAAGGGGTTGATGGTGGTTTCAATTTGTTAATTTCATATTTGTTGTCTCTTGACATGCTTGAGAAAGGGGTTAATTCCTAAGAACAGGGTAATTAAAGGTTAATTGATGTCTGCCAGAGTATAGATTCATCGGTTAAATTCATGTTTTAAGTTTGCCAGAGTTTGAAAATTGTGTTTAATGCATCTTTTGGGTGAATTGGTTGAGACAGAGTATGTGATGCTAATTTGTCTAGGATATAATGATTTCATGGATTGGGAAAGAAGTAAGTCTACTTTAATCCTTAATAATGCCAAGAGAATAATTAGTTATGATAACAATTATGTCCTTTAAGATCATGTATGTCAAAATAATAGTTTGAGTTATATATGTCTCCATCCTTGACATGTATATATTTTTATTTTATTTTATTTTATTTTATTTCTTTTTCACTTTGTTGAGTCGGTTAAACAATGAAAGAAAATGGATTAATGTATACTTGTTCCTTGAGGATCGACACTCGTTTGAACCCTATACTCTGTTAATAATGAGTATGATTGCTCATTTGTGTAATTTGGGGTTAACGTTTTAATTTAACTTGATTGGAAATGTGCTTATTTTATATATGATTTTTATACCCAAATCTGAACACATCAAAATTCATTTAATTTTTTTTTTATCCTTCAATTTTCAGATTCCAACAACTTATAAAAGTCATGTTTATTTAATACAAATTCACTTCTTCAATCAAGAGTTAACATAATTGATCCTTCTAACCAACTAACTTCTATTTTTATTCCACTTTGATCATCATCTCATTAACCAAGATCAACCTTTTGAACTACCATGAATATTTATTCCTTCATCACACAAAACATTATCCATAAATCCCCTAGACAGTCGGTACACATAATCGCACACAAGGTTCACACACAAAGTTTATATACCATAGCTTTTGATCCAAAATCAAGACATGAAAATTATGTTTTCATGTTAAGATTAACATCAAAATAATCACCATTCACCCAACAACAACTTTAATTCTAGCAAGGTAAGGTTTTACTTTGTGTATAGAGCTCTTTGGTGTGATTTTCTCCAAGAATCTCTCATAAACACACACACTACACCACGAGCACACATTATTCACCTTTTCTCTCTCTTTTGCTAATTTCTTTTGATTTCTTTTTCATTTATTTTTCTCCCTTGTGACTGCCAAAATTTTGGCTTTAAAACAGCCTTCCCACCACCATACTTCATCAAAATTTTGGCCAATTAATTCCTAATTCAATTAATTGTATGGTGGTTTTCATGTAAGTGTGTTCTTCCTTAAATTTTCCTCTTCTCTTCACTCTTGTGGCTGCCGAATTTTTGGCTATTTTTCCAACTATTCCACCGCCTTTACATGGGAAAATATTGTCCACTTAAATTGTGCAAGATATAAATAAAATAGCTTCACAAATGATGTGTTTCAATCACAATTAAACACATCATTCCTTTATTTATTTTGTAATCTGTTAATTCCATATGCTTTTCTTGAATTCTTCATGCAATCTCTTATAAGTTGACATATGTTCATGGCTACCAATCACAAAATTCCACACGTACCATTTCTTTTAGCCGCGATTTCACTTTTTCTTTGAAATAATCAAAATTCGGGTCCAAAATAGAAAAATATTTTATTTTACCATTCAACTCCAAAAATTCCACTGAATTTGTAACACCCCACTACCTAGGCCCAACAGGGCCGGGGATGTCACCCCGTCCAAAGGACAAGGGGTCTTTATAACTAGGTCACACAATCAAAATAAAATAATACTTCAAAATTTAAAACTTATTACAATCCAAAAATTCAAGACAAATCCAAAATAAAAATTGTTCATTCTTAACTCCCAAAGCATTACATAAATTAAATAACAGAATATCTTCCAAGGCAGGCAACAACTAGCTACTCATCCCCACAGCAGGATCGGCCTGAAATCATGGTAAAAAGAGTGATGAGATAAAAATCTCAGTAAGGCTGTGTGTACTTTGAGTGTTCAGTGAAAACAGTTCATGAATGCAAAGTGTAAGAACTTCATAAGAAAAATACTGGCAAGCAATAAACGATGTTCAAAATCAAGAGTGGTGTTTTGGCTTTTTTAACCATACATGTACAATAAAATCAACCACTCAAAAGGGCGGCTATGGGTTACCACACGTTGGGCCCCATAACCATACAACGGTTAGAATGCCACACTTTGTCCAGACTGACAAAAAAGGTAGGTGATCGGCCTACCAGGTAAGATTCTCCTCCTTCTTTACACCCAAACAAAACCGGTTGTCCACTCCGGCAACACACAGTCCACATGACTGAAACCTGCTAGCTTCGACTGGCATGACTAAGTAGTACTGACATTTCTCTAAGTTGAGTTCATCTTCTGGAGGTGGCCTCCTGCCAGAAGACTCACTCTTGCTCTTCAAAACTAGTACTACTAGCCTACCCTTATTGAGTACTCAACGTAGTTCATCCTACTTGGGAGAAAACTGATAAAACATAGCTTTACTTAAAAATGGCAATCAAGGGTTTTCAAAGTCTTTGTCAAAATTAGTTTTAGAAACAGTTCAGTGTTTGAATGAAATTGCTTGTTGTTTTTCAAATAATTGGTTTGACTGAAACAAGAAAGGAAACAGTCCCTAATTGCCTCTACCAAATTAGTGTTTACAAACTATGTGTTTAGCTTGCCATAATAACTTTTTACAACAAACAAGTTTTATGCAGGAGCTTACCTGATCCTTTGCTCGAGATAAAATAAAGATCTCCAAAAGCTGACCTAACCCCACCTAGGGTAAACATAAGCCATAATTAATCACAAACCAAAATTCACTTTCACAAATAAACTTAGCTCAACTTACTACAATCATGACCCTAGTGTCTCAAGTTTTAAGGCTAGAAAATAAATAAAGGGTTTATAAGATAAATCTAGCTTGAGATTAAAATAACTAGGGT
This sequence comes from Voacanga thouarsii, assembly GCA_026120185.1. NCBI lineage: Eukaryota > Viridiplantae > Streptophyta > Magnoliopsida > Gentianales > Apocynaceae > Voacanga > Voacanga thouarsii. The sequence goes on along the minus strand of JANUWF010001918.1, from coordinate 1,186,217 downwards.
TTGTGAATTAGATGCTAATAAGTTGAAGGTTTAAATCTTGCTATAAATAAATTAGGGTTTATTTGATGAAGGATCCTAGGACCCAGATGGAATTATTTAGAATAATAATCTATTAATAATTAATTGTTAGAAAATAATTGGTAACTAAAATTAGTTGTAAGTAAATTTTAATATGTTTTGATTAAAAGATAATAAATAAATTTTAATAGTATTTATGAATATAAGACTTACAAAATTAATATTTTACCTATTATTATTATTTATATAAAAGACTTTATTTGATATTATTATTTTATATAAATCTATATATTTTATTTCTTTAATAAAAGCTATCATTTATTTGACTAAAATATCATTATTTTATATAAGAGTCCAAATCCACATTTTTCTAGGGTTTTCAAAATCACTAGAAGAAATTATAGTATTAATCATTTTATTGATGAAATAAAATTAGCTTAGGGACAACAAGGTCATGATCATAATTCCTATTGCTAACCATAATCATGAACATACACTCTACACCAATCAACAAAACATCCAAATCATGAATAAAAACAGATCCAAATCTACCAACACATGATCCAAACTCCACTAACATAATCATAATCATGGCCTTAACAACAATACATGAACATAAAACTCTATTCACCAAAGGTGACATAATCTCTAACATGCTTGATCATCCACACTACTCACGACATAAAGGCATGCAACAAACCCTAAAAACACCATGCATTCAACCAAGACAAATCATCTCATACATCAATCCCATCTCCATCATACAAACGCGTTCATTCTCATGCTACAATCCCAACTCCAACACAAAACACATGATTAATCTCCAAATATATCCCATCCTCATCCAACTACATCCAAGAGACATAAATCTAGGATTTAAAGAGAAGATGGGAGAAGCTTACTTGAATGATGATTACCTTGAAGTCGTTTCAAGAGAATCCTCTCTCTAGAAATGTTTGATCCATCCAAGGAAAAGAAGAAAAATGGCCATGGTGGAAGTAACCATTCGGCCAGAGAGAGAGAGAGAGAGAGAGAGAGAGAGAGAGACTTCATTAGTATATACTCATCAAGGTCAAAGATGGAAGAAGATGGAGATGATTGTTCATGCTGACCTTGAAGGTGTTCTTGAGCCTTTAAGAAAATTCTGGTTTTTGATCCAAAAGTGAGACTTTGATTTCAGTTTTTGATGTTAAAAATTGCAAGAATGGATTCACGAGAATGAGTAGGTATAATCTGGAGTTTTTGGAGAAGATTGAAGTGGTTTTGAGTGGCCTTAGGTGTGAGAATGGTAGTAGGTGTTCTTAGAGGTTTGGAGAGAATTGAGAGATTGGATGAAGCTGGTCGAAATTATACGGGGAAAAGGGTGGCCGAATTGTTTAAATGGTTTTTGGTAATTGGATTTTCATATTTGAGAGGAAAAGGAAAGCTGGTTGTTTGAAATTCAAAAAGAATAATTTAGGGAATATTTAGTGGTAGCAAATATGGTAAGTAGATCTTTGTTGTTGGAGGTTTTTTGGAAGCTTCAATGGCCGACTGAATTGCTGGAATTTCTGCTAGGATGAATGTTGTTCGAATGTGCTTAAGGGTGGCCGAAATATGCTGTGCAATGGTGAAGGAATTTTTTGGTTGTTTTAGGGGTAATCTATGGTAGTTTACTGAATATTTTGCTAGAATTTTGGACTTCAATTAATGGCTTGATTAGAGTGATTGATGGAGAGATTTTAGGAGCAGTCATGGAGTTGTTTTTGGTACAGAACAATGGTGAGGAAGATGAAGTTCAGTTCATGGCTGACCAATGTGAGTTTGTACAGAAGAATGGAGTAAGTTTCGGACAAGGGTGAAGATGAAAACAAAACCAGAAATTCTGGTTAGCCTTTCGCAAGGCTAGCTGGAATTTCTGGGCAGATTTTTCTGCCATGCTTCATCCAAATTGTAGAAGATTTGAAGGGGTTTTGGAGGGTCCTTTAAGGTTGGAGGAAAAATAAGGTTGAATTGCTGGTTGAAAAGTTGGAAGAAACAGCTTGGTTTTTGGCTCATCAAGCTGCAAAACTGTCTAGGAAATTTTCCTGGTTTGCACAGCTTTTGTGCAGCTCAGTTTTGGCTGGAATTTTCAGTCCTCAAGCTAAGTGAAATGGTCATTTTTCTGGCAGCATTTGAGAGGGAAAGATGGCTAAAAATTTCAACAATTGGACTGATCAAGAAGCTGAAAAAATTTCTAGTTTACTACATAAAGAAGATGAACACACATAAGTTGGAGTTTGAAGGTTCAACCATGGAGATTAATTCTCTTGGGAACCTTCCACAACTCCTCCCCATTTTTGGTCAAGAAGATACCTCACATAGGCATTTTCGAAACCTCAATATCACAGCACCTTGCTGGAATTTTCTAGAAACAAAGTTAGCTTAGATAAATTGAACAACCTAATGGATTAAGAAGTAAGAAAAGCTAGAGATCAAGAAGGGTATGAATCCCTTAGAAATTTTTGTAGGGCACAAGAGTAGAATTAGGACATTCCTATCATGTCTCCCCCAAGACAACACTCCTACTCTTCCCTAAGGCATGCAAGGGCCGAAATATAGCCTTCCTAAACAAAAATAAAATTTAATCATGCTAAAAATCAAATGATGAAATTTGAACTCAAGACCTCAAGGATTTATTCCAAAGCTCTAACCACTAAACCACATCAACTCTTCTTATTTTCTCTCCCAAATATTTTTCCTATTTAATCCTCAAGCTATCTCCCTATTTCCTCTTCAAGAAAAAATTACCATTTTGCCCTTCTTACTCAATAAACACAAATAAGCCATCTAGACTACAAATCACATATCCAAAGCACATAAAATCATATACAAATATATTTATGCATGCGAGAAAATATGATATGCATCCCAACCCCATACTCTAGGGTTGGTTTTAGCTGGGGTTTTACAGAATCCATTGATAATACTTAAATTCTTCAATGCTTTCTCAGTTTGATCAAATTCGCGGTCAAAATTGTGGATGCGGTCAAAAAGCAAAAATGCCCCCTATAACCCGAATAACTTAATTCATACGAAAACATGCATTTCATCTCATTGATCAATTTTTGTTCTCAGCATACCCTCAAACTCTTGTTTTATTAATAGTAGTAGCCTTCTGAAGATTTAGGGTGCAAGTAGAACAAATTCAATAATTATATGCAGGTCTTGACAAAATGTTATATACCAAAATATTTATTTATGGCCATTGATATAATTCTCTTCCTATTACAAGTAGTAGCCAATCAAAGGTTAAAATTATAGGGAATTACACTAATGCTAAAAGCTTTAAGAATTTTCGTTATCATGAGGAGGAAGACAAAGGCTTTGGTGAAAATTCGAGAATAGACCATATCCCCCATGGATTGAATAATTAAAGGAGTAAGCGGTATGGGTTGAGTGTGCATCATCCTATAAAGAATATATAAGTCAATCACATGGGACTCGTTAAACCCATTAGCTTTTGGAACAACATTGTAAGCAAAGATATAGACTATAGCATGTAGGTTGGCTTTAAGGTCATTGTTAGAATAAAAACCTACTTGCCCTATTGGACCTCTCCTATACAATCTCAAGGTAGCTATGGTATTACTTACTTTCCATTCAGGATCAAACAATATCTTTTGATTGTTGTGATCTATAGCTAACCGAAGACCTTCATTATTCACACGAAGGATGGCAGCTAGTCTCTCTCAATCTAGAAAGACGGGGGGTGCCCTTTGCCCTAGTCTCAATAGTCTTAAGATGGTTGTTGCATTTTTGGACCATGTTAGTATAAAATTCTTTTATCAGAACAGGGCAATAAGGTCCTTTCAGTTAAACTATTGGTCCCCACCCCAAGCGCCTAAACATGAGACCTAACTTGAGGGCACGGTCTAAAGAGGGTGCGAAAGTGCATTCTACTATAATCTTATTGGCAGCCCTCTTAGTGTACCATTCTTGGCAGGACGGATCAATGAAATCAACAGGGTGTAGAAACAAGAGGCCTATGGAAGTAAAGGTAGAAGAAGATGAAGCTCTAACCCGTTTAGAATATTAGCCCATCTCTCTAGGCATTATGAAGTGATAGGAAAATGATGAACAAAGAATAGGACTGAGGTAGCACCACAATATAACAACCATACTCAATGGGATCACACCATCACAACATAACTCTACACACAATCCCCACAATCCACAAGTTCTAATCAATCCACACTAACATCAATCCACAATATCAATGAAACCCAAGCTCCTTTCAAAACCTATAAGAAAAATAATAGAATGTCACAATTCAAACCATACTATGATTTCCAATGACATCACAACCTGATCATAGCATGAAAAAAATGTCCACATCCCAAGTCAAGAACAATGGCTATGCACATTATCCAACTATCATGAATTCATGAACAGGACAATTGCCACAACAAAAAATAAACCACCTATGATCATAATATGGACATGTAGTTGTAAAAATAATCGATGAATCATATTCTCATGCTGTTTTAATTATAATAGTACCACCAAGACAATCAAATTTAACCAACACTTTAAATATATGCAATTTTCGTCCAAAAATAGGAAAAATTCAATTGCAAGATTTTAATTGCAGGAATTCAAGAAAAAGCATACCTTTGTGTTCGTCAATGAATGGGCAAGCAAAATATGCAATCTTTTTGCAGAAATCCTTACTTGAACGGAGAGATTTGAAAGTGGGTTTTTGAAGAAAAAGTTGAGATTTTGGGAGTTTTGATTCGTAGTTTCAACAAAAATAAGAGAAATTTATGTTGTATTGACATTTTTGAAGATAAAAATGGAACCAGTGGTGTTTGGGAATGTAGAAATGGTGCCGGTTTGAGAGAAAAATTGAGGAAAGTTGGTTTAATTTGGACACAAAGAGGCAAAATCGGCCCTTTTGAAAATGTGCTCGACAGGAGCCGGTGACGGCTCCATGCAGCCAGGCTGGCGCTGGCCCTTATCTGGTCCATTTTTTTTTTTTGTAAAAATACTATAAGTACAATTGTAACACTCCACTACCTATGTACCCCAAAAAGGGTGGGGATGTCGCCCCATCCTTATGACAATGGGTCTTTATAACTTAATAACAAACTTATTAAAATCCCAAAACAATACTTTTACAAGTCTTGAAACAAATAGATGGTAACTACAATCTCTAACAAATAAATACATCAGGATAAATCTTCTAAGCTCATGGCAACATAAGCAAATCGACCTTTCAAGCAGGATCGATATGAAGATATGATATAAAAGGTGTGAGAAATATTTCCCAGTAAGTCCTGTGTGTGCTCATGGTATTTCAAGAAAAACAGTTCATGTATACAAGTTTTGAACAAGTTATAATAAAAGGTCTGCAAATCTAGAAATTTATCTTTGAACACAGAGTGGTGTTTTATCAACAGTTGTAAAGTAAAAATGCTCAACTTGAAAAGAAATAACAATTCTAATAAAGTTAACTATGAAGTCATGTATCATAAATGGACATGGCACCACACATTGTGCACCATGTCAAGAGAACGGTCAGGATGCCACATTTTTGTGTGCATCATGACAAGAGAATGATCAGGATGCCACCCTTTGTGCATGTTGATACAAGATGGGTGTACAGCCCACCGGGTGAAATACTTCTCCATCTCTACACCTAAACATATCGAGTTACTCTGAAAATAAACAATCCACCTGAACTGTACTGCTAGCTCGGACTGGTCTGACCAACAAGAATTGTCGTCCTGTCTAGGCAGGGTTCACCCCTCAGAGGTGGCCTCCTACTGAGAGACTTACCCAACCCTTCAAAGACTAGTCCTAATAGTCTACCCTTATTGAGTACTCAACGTTATGCTTTTTCCACTTGGAAAATGTAAAATCAATGAAGAATTTTCTTTGAAGTAGCAATTATGGTTTTCGAACAACTTTAGGTAAAATATTGTTTAAGGAAAATTTATTGTTTTGCTCGGAAAATTGTTTGCTTAACAAAAATTTTATTTTAGAAGAAGGAATATATTGTCCATAATTGCATCTCAAGGTACATCTTCCATGACAATCAGTGCATTCGACTTGCAAAAAAATATTTGTTCACAAACATCTTTATGCAAGGACTTACCAGATCTCTTACTTCTCTTTGATACAATAGCCTTCCAAGATAGTTCAAGGCAACCTAACCCTGCCCGGGGTAAATACAGGGTATAGGTCAACTAGCCACAACAATCTCTAACCATGACAACAATGCCTTAGGCTTTAATACTAGTTGATAAAGTATTTTATAAAATTAAATCAGCATGATGAATTAAAATAAATAGGTGTTATAAATAAATAAATTATAAATCATAGTTTTGACTATTTTTTAGGAAATAACAAATAATGAGTAATATTGATAATAAATAAATGTTGTAATAAATAATAAGTTGAAGGGAAGAAAAATAGGGGAGCATGCTCACAGGGAAAAAAACAGAGAGAAAAAAAAAACCAAGCCTTAATGGCAGCACGGAAGCGTTAAGATCATACCTTTGTGTGCTTTAAACCTACTAGGTTGAATAGGAGTGGATTGAACGACAGAAATAGCTTCGCCTTGCCTACTTGAAGAAGCTTCTGGTTGAAATCCCGCTAACCTCCTTCTTCGCCTAGTTTGCATGAACGCCAAGCTTTTCAACTCTCAGAATATGCCACTGCCCAACTTCTTGTTGGTGAACACAACAGTGAAGAAGAGTGGTCTCTAATCTCCTTGGTTCTCTTGCTATTGGTTAGCAAAGAACTAAGAACAAGAAGATGAAGAAAACCTCACGAAAGAGAGAGCTGCGTGAGAAGAGAGGTGTAAGGGAGTGCTTGCATGAGAAAAAGAGAAAAACTAGGGAAAAATTAGGGTTTTCTATATCCAAGAGTCTTGTTTATTATTAGCTAAAACTAGGTCTCCAACATCTGATAAACATATCCCCAGGATATCATATTTCAAACATCTGGATATTATCCTGAGAATAAGTTTAGCTTAACCCTAAACTCATCTAAACCATATCTGGAAGAAATTCTACAGTCCAAGCTATTGGGCCGAAATAATATTTATTATTTTTCTTGGATTCAAAAGGCCCAAAATAATAAACATTAATTATTTATTTTCTAAGCTTATATAAATAACCCAATAAATAATTAATGAGCCCAAATGAACCATAATAATTAATCTTTAATTATTTATTTCTTGGGCTTATATAAATAACCCAATAAATAATTAAGCATTAATTATTTTCCCTTAGTTTAAGCTCAGGTTAATTTCCTAATTATTCATACTGGACCTAGGCTCTGAATAATTAATTAACCAATTAAACTAGATAATTAATTTCTTTCAACTCTTATTTTTTATTTTATTTATTTTTTATTTTATTCCAGTCTAATAATAAATTAGACATCCTGAATAAAATAAAATAAAATCCTCTTGAATTGAGACCAATTCCTCAACCTAAAATTAATTAGGACTTACGGGCTATTCCGAGGACCAAAAAGACACATCGCCTTAGCTGCTAAAATGACCAAAATACTCCTGCTATATAAATAGCTATATTTTGCATTTTAAATATTTCCTAATATCACCATAAGGAAATATTGACCCCAAGGACAATGCTGCATTAGCAAAGTCTCCGACCTACAGGTGAAATGACTAAAATATCCCTCTACACATCGCCGTACATTTAGAGAGGAAGAAGTGTACTAACACCCCTCTAAATGACATCTACCATCCATAGGCTTCTAGTCCAATGATCCACGACTTCCTGGAGTGTTTCCGCTTTTCAAGGGAGCTACCCTAAAGCAAACATCCGAGTAATGTTTCCCAGGGCCTTAGACATTTTAGATCATTCGGACAACCACAAGGGGCGATATAGTGTAGAAACTATCTTGTACAAGTCTGTCTTAACTAACTAGTTACATATACCTAATACACAAGTATATTGGTTCTACTATAGAACCTCAACTATAGCATATCAAAGTATATGCTTCCAACTTCGTCAGACCACCAACTCATACTCAAGTCATAGAGCATTAGTCCACGCTGTAGCGGTAGTAGTCTAGGTTTCTATCACATAGTACTTTTAGAAACAACTACTACAGGTCCTATTCTACGTATTCGAAATACGCTTATGTCATGAAGTGAATGGATTACTCACTGGCTAAAGGTAAGCTATTCCCCATTTGGAATTCATAACATAATAACCTAAATATGATGAGATTTCCATTCTCATCAATAGGTTAAGAACAAAATATTTATGTGTTAAATAACATGTGATCCATACCTCATTGTGAAAGAACACCATTCACATTGATTACTTATTTAAATACAATGGGTCTGTTCCAAACAAAATTGTGCGCAAATAAAAAATAAATTCACAAACAATTTCTGAAAATAAATTCTTTCATTAAAATATTCGATTTTACATCAGAAACCTAGTCTAACAGGGCATGCAATACAACATAAGTAATAATAAATCCTAAATAATATTGATAATAAATAATATTTAAAGAGTACTAATATAAATAATAAATTATACTTCACTTTCATTAATAAATAAAAATTAACAAATTAACAAATAAAATTAATAATAAATAAATTATACTTAATTTTAATTAATAACTAATAAATAACAAATTTAAAAAATTATTAAGAAATATATAATATTTATGAGTGTAGATAAAAGTTTTAGTAAGGCTAACTAGTAATAATAATAATAATATGATTTAAAAAGTTATTTGATATTAATTAATTTCAATATTTTATTATTTTAAATTTAATAAAAATATTTTATTTATTTAAATAATAAAATAATAATATTTGAAATAACCTTCTATTTCAAACCTACATAATGTTTTTCAAATTTTGTAGATTAAATTAAATAATAGTATTAATTAAATTAACAATAATAATGACGTAAGAATAATTCTAAAAATAATAAAAATAGTTCTTACAATAAATTTTTTATTACTAGAGAAGATCCATGAACATATTCATACATACAAGGATACCATAAATAACATGTTAATCTATCCAAGAACATAGACTTGAATTAACATATACTACAATATGAATGATATTCTACTAGGCATAATATTATCTATAGCTTCATTGAAAAATAATATCATGAAGGCCTAAAAAACAATGGTGCCATAATGTCTAACATGCATCAAAACATCCATAAAGCTCTTACTCACAATGAACATATAGTGATTCTAAAACAAAATCCATAAGGCACAACTTTTAGTCCAAATCTCATGTCTTAAATCTATTCCCTTCACCCACATACATAACCTCTCAACCCCTACTTAATTCAATCAACCTATCAACATCTAAAAGTCTTAATTTCGAGAATTAAAGAGAAGATTGAGAAGGAAATACTTTATTGATGCTCGTTTGATGAAGGATTCTCCTTACTTAGTGAAGATCCTTGAGTGCTTGATGGCCTTTAGTGATCCGAAAAGAGTCCATGGTTGATCATCAATGTTTCTATCAAGAGAGAGGGAGAGAGTGAGAGAGGAATGAATGAGAATAGAAGAGGAATATAGAAGTTAAATAAAAGAAGAAGAAGAAGAAGAAGAACATTGTTTTTATTTTACATTTTTGGTGTTCTTTGAACCTTCAACAAAAAAAGGATGGTTTGATCCATTCGAAAGTTCAACTTTGTGTGTTTTGGTCTTATAAAGTGTAGCAATGAAGAATATAGGTTGAGTATTGATGTCTAGATAGTTTGGGAGTGATTGGAGTTGTTTAGGAGTGGTTTAGGCTTGAAGATGTGTAGTGTTTGTTCTTGAGAACCCAAGAGAGAGTTTGAGAGAAAAATGAGAGTGTTCTTGGTTTGGGTTGGCCGAATGGCTTGCTAGAGAGGGGAGAGTTTCGGTTATGCTAGGGAAAACAAAGCTAGAGCTAGTTCAAAATTCAAAAGGAGAGAAATGTGGAGTAGTTTGAGGTGAAAGATTTGCTCATGGTGGTTTCTTCTTTGAAGGTCTCTATTCCTTCAATGGAGATTCACCAATATTGGTTGAGTTATCGAATGAAATGAAGAGTGAAACAAGACCTTAAGCTGGCCGAAATTAACTATGCAAGAGGAAATAAAACTCTAGTTAACTAGCTTAGGTAGGTGGGGATTTTTGGGAGCAAAAATCTGATTTTAAATTTCAAGTTTAAATCATTTTGAATGGAGTGAATTTATGAGTGTTTTGAGGTGCTCCAATGGTGTTCTAATGGCCAAGGTTGATGAAGAAGAAAGTGAGTTCAGTTATGGAACTCATGTTGGCTGAAAATGGTGAAGGAATAAGAGAGAAACTGATTTTTATCTTAGATAAGAAAGCTGGAAAAAAATTTTTGGTTTAATGCTTCAAGTGTTCAAAAATTCTACGATAGTTTGTTAGCTTAGTTTTTTTTTTTTTTTTTGAAAAGATTTGAAGGGATTTGAAGCTACAAAATAGGATTGTTTCAAGGTCTTCTTATGGTGATTTTACTGCCATCAATCTTGAAGAAGAAGAAGAAGAAGAAGAAGAAGAAGAAGAAGGAAGAGAACAAGAAGATCTTGGATGAACAATGCTATGGCCAAGAACACTTGATGTTTGCTGGCAATTTCCAGATTTATTGAAAGCCACAATAGCTGCAAAAATCCAGCTTTAAGTCCTCCCAAAAAGCTATTTTAATGTCAAGAAAAGAAAGACTACTTGCTGCAAATTTTGATGTTTAAACAAGAAGAAATGCTGGAAAATATTTCCAGCTTTTTGTACTAAAATAAGAATAGTAAAATATGGTTCTTTGGAATTAAATCATGGTAATTTAATCTAGAAAGAAATCAACCAACCTATTCCTCTTCAATTTTCGATCATAGGGAGGTCTAAGAGATGAAATTTAATTAAAATATAAATCCATAAAATTTTCTAATATAAACAAGAAAATTAATGAAAGGAAAAATAATTATTTCAAATTCAAATATTCTTAAACATTGATTCCTAAAATAGTGGAAGATAAAAATTCTCTTAAATTTCCTTTAAGAAAAGATCACATAGCTAAAGTTATTACCATTGTGTCTTATCCTAGATAACATCCTTTGATCCTAGGAATGCAAGAATAGAAATTTCAAAATATAGTTAGGATAATTTAAAATAATGTATAGTTAAAGGGATTTAAGCTTAAGACCATAGAGATTAAATCACAAAGCTCTAACCACTTAACCACACTAACTCTTGTTTTTATTTTCTCAACTAAATATTCTTCTTTTCTCAACCTCAAGGCATCTCCCTATTTTGACCTTAAGAAAAATTACATTTTTACCCTTTCTACTCAAGAAGCACAAATTAATCATATAACCTAAAAACTACAATTCTAAGACACACAAAATCATTCAAAAGATATATTTTCTGTATGATGACATAATATGCATCCCATCCCCCTTACTCTAGGGTAGGTTTTTGGTGGGTTTTCACAACAATAATAGAGACCATGAATTTATGAAGAAAATGACATTAAAAAAAATTAAAAATACATGAAAATAAAGGAAAGCATACACAAATTAAATTGATGCATATTTATTTGGGTATAAAAATCATGTAAAAATAAGCACATTCCTAATCAAGTTTAAATTAAAACGTTAATCTCAAATTATACATATGAGCAAGCGTACTCATCATTAACATAGCATATGGTTCAAACAAGTGTCGATCCTCAAGGAACAAGTATGCATTAATTAATTTTCTTTCATTGTTTAACCGACTCAATAAAGTGAACAAATAATAATAAAAAGGAAAATAAAATAAAATAAAATAATATAATATATACATGTTAAGTATGGAGAATTATGTAACTCAAACTATTATTTTGACAAACATGATCTTACAGTACCTAATCATTATTATAACTAATTATTCTCTTGGCATCATGAAGATTTAAGATAGATTCACTTCTTTTTCAATTCATGAAATCACTATCTTCTAGATAAATTAGAATTACTTGGTCTCGTCTCAACTAATTCATCCAAAAGACGCATTAAACACAATCCTTGATTAAATTTCCTTGGTCTCGGTAAACTTAAAACATGAAGCTAACCAATGAATCCTTGGTCTCGACAGACATCAATTAACCTTTAATTATCCAATTCTCATCAATTAACCTCATTGGTCTTGGCGAGTTAATAGACAACAAATATGAAAATTAGAAATTGAAATCACTATCAACCCCTTTGGTCTCAGCGAGTAAATAGAAAGAACTAATCAATTAATCTCATAATAAGCGCAAGTAATTAAATACCAAGAATAACAATCAATTAATCAAAAGATCAAATAACACTAAAAATCATGAATAACTAAAACAATGTCAAATTACAATAAAATAATTAATACATTATTTTTCAAGAAAAAGAAAATAAAGTAAAAGAAAGAACTCATAGACAAGCCTCATTCTTCTTCCTTTGAAGACCTTCTTACACAATTCTCCTTGATTTGGTAGAATTCCTGCTTGATTTGAGTGATTTTCTATTTAGATCTATGAATTCCCCTCTTTTTTCTTGTGTTTTTCATCTATTTATAGGCTTAGAAAGCACCTAAAACTCGTTAGTGTAGGGTTTTTGGGCAATTAGAAGTAGGAAGATACTAAAATTTTGCAGATTACCAAAAATCGTGTGAAAAATCAAGACACCACCTCAACATCAGGTCACAGCCGGCGCCGCCTTGGCTACCTAGAGCCGACGCCGATTGTGTTCTGTTTCCTCAGTTGTTCGCCTTTTTTTTTCTTAATTTCTTCACAATGTTTTCTAGAGTGCAGTCGGCGCCAATTCCGACTTCCCAGCTGGCACCAGTTCAGTTCTGTTCTGATTCATCTCATTGATTTTTTATCGCCTCGAAGTGTGTGCCAAAAGCTCGTGGCCGGCGCCGGTTCCTCTGCCTTGTCCAGTGCTGCCTTTGTTCTGTTTTGCGACGTTTTTGTCTTATTTTACCCCTAAAATCTGAAATAATGCATAAAATACATTTCCAATGGTGAAATCTCAAATATGAAGGAATATGACTGGTTATTAAACTAATGTATCACAAAATAGCCTCAAATAACTAGGAAAAATATGACTAATTTAGGCCCTATCATAAATAGATGTCCCAAAATCAAACAAAAAACCAATTCAGTAAAGATCATTTTTTTCCACGGTCAAGATCACGTAGATTGGTCTCAGTATTGCTCAGAAGGAATCCTACTTGGCGATCGCCAAGGAGTTTAGCTAGTTATCCAATTTGATTCTCGAGGTTGCACATGAACGCCTCCAAATTTCTCGTGGTTGCATCCACTCCTTGAAATCTTATTTCTATACCACTTACCAATTGTTAACCAACTCTTCCAATGATGGCTTAGGTAGTAGTACATTGTAGGTAAGGGGGGTTGAGTCCTTTGATTCCCAAAATTAGAAGAAGTTTGCGTAGGTTGGTTTTGGTTGTTCCATGAAAAGTTAGGATGGTTCCTCCAATCAAGGTTGTAAGTTGTACTATAAGGATTGTTACATTGCCATCCATTGCCCACAAATGCAATTTGTTCTAATGACTTGTGATGACCCACTACTTTGGCACTCATAATTTGGATGCCTTTCCCAATAAAAGTTATAATTAACATTCATTACCTGTCCTTGGGAAAGAAACATCATCATTTGCTCTATCTTTTGTATTGGTGTTTCCACCTTGGTCTCCAAAGCTACCATTGCATCCACCTTGTGCACTCCATGAATACGATCTTTTGACCGTGAATTACCCCAAGCATAGTTGTTTGTTGCCAAATTTTCAATCAAATCAAACACCTCCTCTGGGGTTTTGAAATTAATGGAACCTCCTACAGATGCATCAACTAATTGCCTCATAGCAAAATTTAAGCTACTATGAAAGATTTGCATTTGCATACCTAGCTTGAACCCATGATGAGGACAGTTTCTAAGAATCTCCTTAAACCTCTCCCAACACTCATAAAATTTTTCATATTCTAACTGTTGGATGGCAAAAATATCGGTCCTAAGCTTGGATGTTCTAGCTGGGAGAAAATATTTTGCTTGAAAATTTTTAGCCAAAACATTCCAAGTGGTAATGGATCCAACTGGCAAAGACTTTAACTAGGATTTAGCTGTAACTCTCAAATAAAAGGGAAAAATCCTTATCTTGATAGCATATTCAGTAACCCTATTCATCTTAAATGTGTCACAAATTTCTAAAAAACTCGCAAGGTGGGCATTAAGATCTTTCTCAGGTAGTCCATCAAAATATACCATGTTTTGGATCATTTAGATAATGTTGGGCTTTATGTCAAAGTTACTAGCCTCTATCTTAGGTCTTGTAATACTCGAGCCGATACCCAAGATTGTGGGTTTCACAAAATCATCCATAGTTCTCCTACCATTACTGCCATTATTTGGTTGCTAAACCTCCATGTCTTTTTTTTTACCCTTTTGCTCACAACCTTTCAGACCTTTGTGAGGGTTCTCGTGAATGAAAGACGAAAGAACGAAGGGTTGATCCTAAGGATTTAATTGAGCCTGTGGCTAAGCCAGGGCTAAAGGTGGGTAAGAGAGCATGAAGAGCCCATTTGTCGAGATCTTGGAGCTAAGATGCGTGAAGGAATGAATTATTTTACTGACAAGGAAAAAAAATACAATAAGACATACATGGATTAAGTTTGAAAGGCCGAATAAGCTTCTTTCCTTGATCCAGGAAGAAATAGTCCAGAGCCGGCCAACTAAGCGCTTAGGCATAGGACCTAGCTACTCTACCTAAAAAGATTTACTCACTTACTTATTTAAAAGAGTAGATAGTACTAGAAATAGCATATAGGGAATAGCTTTCCCCTCATTCTACGAATAGCGGGACGGGAAAGCTACTTACTCTTAGAGTTTACTCGTGTCCCTCACCCGAGCAAGAGGGTCCGGCCATAGATTGAAGTAGCCTTTTTTTTAACACTAATTTTCTTAAGCAGAAATGGCATGTAATTGAGCAATGTTACCTATTATCTGAAGCTAAAGGAGTAGGAAATATTTTGAGTAAGTTTAGGCTTTGTCATCCTTCCATCCTATTGATTTTGATCTGCTTTAAATCGTCGAGACATACACTAAGGGCAAGATCTATAGAAAATAGAAGATAATAAGATGATAGAATTTACAAGTTAAACAACTACTACACATTCACAAATCAAGTTGGGAAAATTGATGCGCGGACATTAAATTACAAGTATACAAACAAAAAAATATGGAAGCTATTCATACAAGAAATATATATACATATTCACATACTTACATATAGACATATAAGCATATAAACATGGTTAAATCAACAAAATCTAAGCTTTCATGCTATTGTTCCCCAACAACGATGCCAAAAAACTTGATGCATAAATTTTGGGTGTATAAAAATAATTAAATTTAAATCCACCCCTTAGTTAAATTTTAATTAAAACATGAATCCAAAAATACATATACGAGCAAGTATACTCATCGCAAGTATACTATAGGGAATTAATGAGTATCGATCCTCAAAGGAACAAGTACACACTAATCACTTTTCATTCATTATTTAACCGACTAAATAAAGTGATAAGATAATTAAAATAGAAATAAAGGAATATGTTCAACTTAAGGATGTGGGGAATATGCAATTTAGATAACTATCCTAGCATACATGACAATGAATCATTTAGCAACTATCTTAATTAATCATCATCTTGGCATCATGAAGGAATATAAAGTAAAATTCAATCCTTTTCCAAGTCATGAATCCACTTATATAGACTCCACTTCTTTCCCAACCCATGGAATCACTATCTCTTGATTAAATTAGCAAATTTCCCAATCAAACAAACAAAACTAAAAAGATGCATTAAACTCAATTTCTCATAAATTATCCCTATAAAATAGGTGATAATAAACATGAAATTAGTCAATAATCCTATACTCTAGGCGAAATTAACTAATCTTTGACTACTTAGGTTCTTTGTCTTAACTTCGTTTCCCAACTCCGTTAAGAAATAACAAATATGTAGAATTGATTAAATTAAACTCAATCTAATTTTGTTTTCCAAGTCCATTAGATATAAATTTAATTCCATCAACCTATTAAATAAAACCAAGTAATCAAACACCAAGAATGATAGAAAATTAATCAAATGACTAAATTAATCCAAAAATCATGAATCCCAAAATAATATTAAATTACAATAAAAATATTAATTACATCATTATTCTAGAAAAAGAAAATAAAGGTAAAAGAAAGAACACATAGACAAGCCCTTATCCTCTCTTTGGAAACCTTCTTGAATAATACTCATTGATTTGATGAACTCCTTCAATGAATGATTTTTTGATTTGATCCTTGAATTCATACATTTGTCTTATGTTTTTCTTGTTTAAATAGTCTTCTAAGAAGCCAAAATTCATTCCCTAAGAGTTCTGGGCCGAGTAGAAATTGAAAAATACCAAAACTCTTGGAAAATTACCAAATCTGCGCAAAATTGGAAAGCTCGCCGACATGGGACATAGCATAGCCGGCTCGACTCCATTTGGCACTACTAGCACCGACCATGCATTGGTTTGCCCGGTCTTGCTCTGTTTTTCAACTTGAAAAATCTCCTATTCATCTAGATTAGGGCCGATGCCGGCTGTGCTCTGACGGCGATGGTTTTGATGTTTCTACATCGTTTTTTTGCAATAAAAGTCCAAAACACATTTTCAAGGGTAAAATATCAAATATAAAGGAATATACCTAGTTATTGCAATAAATATACCACAAAACACCCTTAAATAACTTGAAAAATACAGATGAATTTTGCCATTATCACCCTTAGATAGATGGTAAGAAGAAAACTAGTAAAAGAGGCAGAAAATAGTTGTTTGTGTGCTTACTGTTAAGAAAAGAAACATGTGTGCTGAGAGAAAGGGCTGGATGCCCAAGCAGAAGGCTTAGGACCACCTAGAGAAAAAAGACTTCATATTGAGAAGAAGAGAGAGTTTGGCTCTGAGAGGGAATCCCACGTGACTAGAAAGCTAAGTGCTAATGAGGGACCATGTTCCTAGAGGGAAGGGTCAAGTGCCTCATAGAAAGATGGAGTGCCAAGAGTTGGGTGCTAAGGAAGTGCTTACAGCTTAGGCAAAAGGCTTAGTACCGCCTAGATCGATAAGTTGCTTGTCTAGGCTTAGTGTTAACATGTCCTAGTGAAGGCAATATGTGTGCCTAGTGAGACTCATGATTGGTTTTGTACTAATGGTATGCACTATCTACACTATAGAATTAAGGCAAGTGCATTTATTATTCTAGTATCATGTTAGCAAATATCAAGTGTCAATATTTCAAGAATTATAAGTTCTAGTATTAACTCTCTTTTTATTATCTAATGGACAAATTGGAATAATATAGTTCAATCAACTAAAGTAAACAGAAATCAAACCAACTAAAAATTAACCAACAAATAACAAATAAGAGAAGAACAATTAAGGAAACCAAAACCTAGATATAGGATCCCTTAAACTATCAATATTAAGTCACTTTAAGATTTAATGATCAACCTAATATCATGAACCGGTAAGAATTTTTAAGTTAAATTATTGGCTAGTGATATTGCCAGAGCTATTCTTTTCCGGCCAGAGTAAATTTTTTGTAAATGAGTAAATTGTCCTTGTGGTTAAGGGAAGAATTTTCTTTTATAATCTTCTTTTCAATATTCATCTAACAATTCAGAGTTTGTCTTCTTTCACAAATCCAAATCTCTCTATCTCTCTAGAAATCCTAAATATAACTTCTCCATTTGTGATGGCACTCACACCAAGATCAAGAGAAAAAACACCATTTTCCCTGTGTTTTTTCAATGAATCATTGAGGATTTAAATTTTAGAACTTGAACTGGAAAAATAGAATAGCTTCACAAATATTTTTATTACTCCAAAAATCTCTCCCAAAATATTCACTTCTCTACCAAGATTCTCTCAATTTTATTTTATTATTCTTAGCCAAGAATTCCAATGAAGAATTCCTCCATTTATTGCCCCAGCAATGCATCGACAATGTCCAAGCATGCCCAACAAGAGAAAGGTTTCAAAGATTCTGAAGGAGCTTCAAGAGGAGAGAAATCCTTTCTTTGATGAGGAATTATGTCCATGATATCCCATTACTATGAAGTCATTTGAAGAAAAAAAATTACAAGAAAAGAAGGAGATGATTGAGAATTGGAGGAATTTAATTCATAATGTTAAATTAAAACTAACAAATTTCACAAGACTTGATTTGTTAGTTTCACAAGACTTAATTTAGTTTCATCCCCATTTAGATCTCATAAGGAATTTAATTCATAATGTTAAATTAGAAAAAAAAAACATAAAAAGAGAAAACCCATTCTTATGAAATTCCTTAAATCTTCAAGTCTCTTGGCTAAGATCGATAAATTCACCCTTGCAAATAGGAGTGGCAATTTCTTTGCTTAAACTGAAGGCCCGTCCTAACTCTACCCAATAGGGTCGGGGATTCCTTGATTTAAGCAGGGATGGGTACCTTAGCTTGCCAGGGGGAGTAGGGGAGGGGATTGCATGATCCTCAACCCGTTTCGGCTTATCCTCGCCCCCGATTACATAAAATATATATATTAAAATTTTTATACTATACATATTTATATAATTATATAATATATGTATATATATATATATATATGAGTATATATAATTAGTCTATAAGAAATAATATATACATATATATATAGATATAATAAAAGTATCTATACTTAGAAAAGAATTTACTGTAAAAAGTGTTTATATTTCTAATAGTGTGTACGTATATTACATTACATTATATTTACATGTATATAATATATTTTGGAAAAAGAATAATTATATATAAATATATAGTATAATTAGTATGCAAATCGATAAGTGTATATATATGTGAGCAAAATATATAACACTTATACTTTTATATGCATTATATACATAAAATATTAGTATATATAAGTAGTATATAAGAGATAATATGCATATAAATATATATTTATATGTAGATAAGTATATGTATATGTATGCATGTGTGCATATATATGTATATATATGTATGTGTGTATATATAAACACACATATATATACATATACATATATATAAATATTAGATTGCATTTATACAAGTGTGTGTGTGTGTGTGTGTGTGTGTGTGTGTGTGTGTGTGTGTGTGTGTATTAAAAAGCCCCCCCTTTTTTTTTTTTTTGGTTCACAAAAGCCACTTGTGATGGTGAGAGGTTAGGCAGACCCTTACACATTTGTTAATAAAATATAAAAAACTACTAGGAGGGTGGCATGAACCTTACTTCCTATCAATATGGGTACATCACATCCTCAAAGTAGAAGCTTGCATAAAATCTAATATGCAAGCCCCTTGAACATGAGTGGTGAGCATATTAAAAGAGTAAAAAAACCATGAAGATCCTAGAAGAACATGCATAATTAGCGAGGCCATCAATTAGAGAGTTTACATCCCTGTATACATGAGAAAATGAAATGTTATCAAAGCGTGAGGAAAGCAGCTTTAGCATTGTGATGAGATTGTAATATCACCATGAAACTTTAGAAGAGCTTTGCATATATGACACCAACATAAGGCTATTTGCCCAAGCCTTTAAGTTTTTACATTCCTATTTAAGGGCATTCGCATACCTTCTATTGTTGCCCTAATTTCAGCTTGCAAGTGAACAACACTGCCAATAAATTTAAAAAAGCCCTAGAAAAAGCCATATTATCCATTTCGAAGAATACCTTCAGAGCTTGAAAATCCAAGATTTCCTTTGGACGCACTATCGACGTTCATGACTAAATCACCAACATCACTCTTTTCCTAAAATATGATTGAACAACAACCAGTTTTCTGAGGAACATACTGAATAGAAAAATGTAGTAAAATTCTAGGAGCTTTCTTGATGGGAAGTGCAAGAGGGGTAGAGTGAATAAATCCTTAGATTTTTCACCATAAAAATCCAAAGGATACTTGACCAACCTTATCATATCTAGACATGTTTCTACCATTCCAAACTTCCAAACAAATGGTAGCTACAAAGATTCTCGCAATTTGCTGCACAGAAGTATTAGTATACCACCAAAATCTGTAGAATTGAGGAAAATGCATTGCATGCAAATTAGGACTATAAATCCCAAGAAACTTGGCTACCTCAACCCATATAATCCAGAAAATAGGGCAGTGAATAAATAAATGATCTATTGATTCTGAAGCCTGATATCAAAAACTACATCTCAAACATATGTGAAAACTAATGAGCTGTAAAATGTTGTCCAAAGAAAGAATAATATTGAACCATGTCCATAAAAACACCTTCACTCTCAGCTAAACACCCAAATCTTTGAATTCCTGAAATAGCGCTAAAGTTGCTCTGGAACAACGAACAACGTTCCAAGTAGAAGAAACTATACAGTTTCCATTTGGTGAAGGGACCCAAGTTAGAAGATCCTCTCCATCTTGTAGCCATGTAGCAGTGGTAGTAGGCTAAGAACTTGATAAGCAATATCAGGGTCAAGTAGCGAAAAAAGAGTCCTAACATTCCAAAATCTATTAGACAAGTAGTCCTTCACTTTAATTTTTGGGAGATTCATAGTAGACTTTATCGAGGAAAGCTTTCCTATATGTGACCAATAATCAAACCAAAAGAACGAGGAACCGCTAACAAGCTTAAAAGATATATGGCTTTTTACAACATCAGCAACACAAAGTAGGCATCTCTATGTCACGGAACAAGTCTGAGACATCATAAGCTAAGACACATGATATCCAGAGGGGACATATTTACCCCAGAAGAATTTTTCTATCTAAATTTTCACCATAACCTCATTAAAAAAGCTTGATGTACATTGCCCAACTTTCTTAAATCTAATCCATTCTCATCCTATGGATAAGAGACCAATTGTTAAGAATTAATTAAACAATTGTGGTCCCTCATAATGGAGCAAAAGTTGTGATGTTGGATTGAAAAATGTGGATGTCTTTTGCTTAATTGACAATCATTTGGCATGCCTTTTTTGCTTAATTGACATTCATCAGGCATGCCTATAAATAAGCATGCTGGGATTGCAATCAGACACACTAACCGAAAAACAACAATAGTACCACCAAGAGAGAAAAATTGTGAGGGTTTGAGGGTTTGGAAAAATTCTCTGGGTACTCTCTAGGTATTTTTTGTGGGTTTTGGGTGTGAAAAAAATATTGTATTTTATATTGTGTGATTGTAATAACTCTATGGAATTCTGTCAAATGAATGCTTTTTGTGAGTATCTGTTCAACTTTGAATTTTTATTTAACTTTAGACTTGAATATTGCAGTTTCTGTCCTCCCATTTCACAACCCAATGAGAAGATCTGTAATAACCTTTTAGATGTGAAGTATTGTCTTTGTCATTAATCCCACTGTGTTATGAAGCATTATATTTTTTCTCCTTTATGGTTTTAATTTTGTCATTCCCTCATTTCTTTGCTTATCCATTATGTTGAGAAATTGGTCACATAGTGAATTTTTTTCGTTGTCTTTTAACAACGGCTGTGGTTTTACTCCAATTTTGGAGTTTTCCACGCAAATCCTTATCTTGTTATTTTTCTCTATGGTTGCTTGACTATTTTTATTATTTTTATTAAAGGTAGTCTGTGGGATAATAGGAAAATTTTTCCCAACAACTGGTATCAGAGCTTTACTGGGGTATTAATATCTATTTATTGTATGCTCTATGGTTGCCACTAAGATGGACCATCCACATCAGAAAATAAGTTAGATTAGTATTTACTCTTTTTTTTATTAAGCCTACAAGTACCTTTAGTGCGATGGAGTTTTAGTGTGTCTCAACAACTAAATTTGATGTTGAGAAATTTGATGGAAAAATTAATTTTGCCTTATGGAAAGTGCAAGTTAAGAATTTGTTAATCCAGTTTGGATTGTACAATGTCTTGAAAGGTAGGGCAATCCCTTTGACCAGCAGAAAAGATTCAGAAGTGTCCGGTGATAGTAGTGGAGACTCAAGAAAGTCCACAATGAACGATGAGGACTAGGAGGAGCTAGCTATGAGAGCTACCAGTCAATTACACCTCAGTTTAGTAGAGAATGTTCTTGCTAATGTGGTTGGACTGTCTACAACAAGAGAGATCTGCGATAAGCTTGAAGAATTGTACTAGACTAAAAGTGTTTCAAATAGGTTCTATTTGAATAAGCAATTTTATAAATTGCAGATGGAGGAAGGTACAAAAATTTCAGATCATCTGAGTGTCCTAAATGGGATTATTTCTGAATTAGAGACTCTCGGAGTCAAAATAGATGATGCGGATAAAGCTTTGTGACTCATCTTGTCTGTTCCATCTACTTACAAACACATGTAGCCTATTTTAATGTATGGGAAGGAAACTGTAGTTTACTCAGAGGTGGCGAGTAAATTAATTTTTGAAGAAAGAAGATTAAAAGCAGAAAGCAGACCTTCAAAAAACTCTGTTTACTGTTTGTGAGTATGGGAAAAAAAAAGAACTTTGTGAAGAAAATTGTGTGCTGGGGATGTGGACAAATGGGCCACATAAAGAAAAATTGCAAGAAGGGCAGAGTTGGTTCGGCAAAAGCTCCAAAGAAAAATCAGTATGGAAGTTGTATCATCATTAGCAAGATTTCTGACATAGGCCGAGGTGAAATTCTTGAAGTTGATGTTAATGTTAAGTAGATATACTCTTTATGGTGGAGCATGATAATGCTTAAAATTAAGAATTATGATTTTCGGTATTAGACAATGTCTAGGTAGCAGATTTTTTTTAATTAAGGTGGAGATTGTTAAGAATTAATTAAACAATTGTGGTCCCTCATAATGGAGCAAAAGTTGTGATATTGGATTGAAAAACCTGGATGTATCTTTGCTCAAGTAAAATGCATGGTTGACATTCATCTGGCATGCCTATAAATAGGTATGCTAGGATTGCAATCAGACACACCAATGGAAAAACAACAATAGCAACACCAAGAGAGAAGAATTATGAGGGTTTGAGAAAATTCTCTGAGTATTCTCTAAGTATTTTTCTTAGATTTTGGATGTGAAAAAAATATTGTATTTTATATTATGTGGTTGTAATAATTTTCTACAGAGTGAATATTTTTTTGGGTTGTCTTTTGACAACGGCCGTGGTTTTTCTTGATTTTGGAGTTTTCTACGTAAATCCTTATCTTGTTATTTTTCTCTGCGGTTGCTTGACTATTTTTATTATTTTTATTAAAGGTAGTCTGTGGGGTAATAGGAAAATTTTTCCCAACGCCAACCTTTTTGGTGCCATCTTTCCCCATACTCTAAGTAACCCTAGAGAAAAGAGGTAAATAACTTTTCTAATTCACCAAACGCCAGCTTAGGTAGGGATATCACATGGAAGACGTGAAATGATATTGAGAGAATAACTAAGCAAATAAGCTGCACATGGCTAGCCTGGCTCAATGCTTTGAATTTCCATCCTTGCATTCTTTTTTTAACCTTGTCAATTAGATTTTTAAAGAAAACCCTCCTACAACAACCCATGAAAATGGGATATCCCAAATAAGTAAAAGGTCGAGTTATTTTGGCAAATCCTAATTCTCACTGTACAAAACTGGATCTCCATCTAGAAGCTTTTGAAGTGATTAAAAAAGAAGTTTTAGACACATTAAAAAAGTTATCTAGAGACACCCTGATAGTGATCTAGAATACCCTTAACAAAATTAAGAGACTTTTTCACCCTAGTGGTAAAAATTACCATATCATCTGCAAAGCTTCAATGTGTCACTAGAAAACAAGTCCTCAGCACTGAGTGTAGTATGAATTCCCTTTCATCCATCTTCATATCCAAAGAACATAAGAGCGGCTCTTGAGCCAAAATGAATAATATAGGCAAGAGTGGATCACCCTGTCTAATCAGTCATAAAGAGTTAAAGTAGCCTACACTTGCTCTATTAACCAATACTGAAAACCAACAATCGGTAAGAAAATTGTGAACCAAATGTATAACATTAGGAATAAATCAAAACTGTGGCATAACCTTAAGCAAAGAATCCTAAGAAACTTGATCAAATGCATTCATTATATCAAGCTTTAGAATAACATTGCTTCTAGCTACTCGTCTATCTGTAGAATACATAAGCTCTTGAGTCAAAAGAATATTTTTAGAGATGTCTCTACCTTTCACAAAACCTACTTGATTAGAAGAAATCAATTTAGGCAATAACCTTCTGAGCCTAATAGCCAAAACATTTGTAATTATTTTGTTACAATAATTACATAGACTAATAGGCCTGAATTGAGAGAAAGAATTTGAATCTTGAGCCTTAGGGATTATAACTAGTAATATACTAGTAAAGCCTTTGGGCAAAGGAACACCAACAAAAAAAAAAAAAAAAATCATAAACAGCCCCTAAAACATCTTGTGCAATAATATCCCAACAATGTGTGTAAAAAACTGATGAAAATCCATTTGTCCTAGGGCACTATCAACCCCTAAAGAAAAAATAGATTTCTTAACTTTACTCAAGGTAGGCAAATTAGTAAGGGATTGAATGCCATCATGCGAAATAAGACATGGAATGGAGTTAGACATCCAATAGTTTTGCACAACTGGAGTAGCTAAAGGATCCAATACTTGTTGAAAAAATTGAATAACAGTATTTGAATAGCAAACTACGAAAAGTAGAGCAGACCATCCTCTCCCTGAATGGATGAGATAGTCAATTTTTGTCTCCTGTTCTTACAAAAATCATGGAAAAATTTAGTCCTAGCATCCCCTTCTTGAATCCATTTCAGTCCAAACTTATCCCTCAAAATTTGATTTTCACACTTTAAATGAAAAGCTAACTTAGCCTTGGCTTCATTGTAAGCTTAGTGATTAGTAAGACTCAAATAATGCTTATACTAAAATTCAATTCTAAGAACCACATCCTTAGCCTTTTGAACATTCCTAGATACATCACCAAAGACATTAATGTTCCATTCCTGCAAAGCCTTTTTCATAGACTTTAAAAAGCATAATTACATATAAATATGTAATATAATTAGTATATAAGTGACTAAAATATAAATATTTATACTTTTAAATGTATTATATATAGAATATTCTTATATATACACATACACACATATTTTTATGTGAAATTTTAATAGTGAACATGTTTTTCTCATTTTTTTTATGGGTTTTTATTTTATTTGCCTCTTAGGCCCCCGCATCCTCACTGGCCAGGATTAGAGATTTTTTTTATCTCCGGTGGATTGGAGGCAGGAATCCTTTCATTTTCTCATATTCGGGATGGGCCAGAATAGAAGTATGCAGTGGTTGGGCCAGGATTTCTATTCCCTGGCCCCATTGACATTCCCACTTGTATATACCTTTGTTCTACTTCTTTTGGTGTGTTGGAAGGCCACTCATTAGTTGGAAACTTAGATATCTAGTTCCCTTCAAAGTCCTTTTATAAGTGAAAATTAGAGTTTCAAAGCTAAATCTTGGTTGGATGCATAGGCGTATAAAAGCTCATGTGCTCTTGGAAACTTTGCTTTTGGAAACAATTGAGGTGGTGGTATATGGCCTGGTACATAGTTATGTACCAGCCTATGTACTCCTTAATTATATGTTTGATTTTCAATACTCTATTTTACCCTATTCAAATTCTATTCACAATGGGCATATATAAAACTTAGCATAGGTCATATGCTTTCCAAAATACTTGAACTTATGATTTTAAGCTATTTAATTAGCTTAAAATCATTCAAAAACATTCCTAAGCTTCCCATTCATCTAATTAAGCATTGAAATCAAAATATGAAAGTAATTGAGTACCCAATCATATAAAAAGTTTAGAAAAGAAAGTGAAAAGCCCTTGAAATCATACTAAAAATATAGACTATTAAGCACATATTAGCCTACCTAGAAATAGCCTACTGCCGAGGATAAGAGCTTTTAACATGAGTATGTAAACGAGCTTTCTTCTTGTATTTA
Source organism: Voacanga thouarsii (assembly GCA_026120185.1). Lineage (NCBI taxonomy): Eukaryota > Viridiplantae > Streptophyta > Magnoliopsida > Gentianales > Apocynaceae > Voacanga > Voacanga thouarsii. The sequence continues at coordinate 1,160,217 of JANUWF010001918.1, read as the reverse complement.
TACATGTTTGTAAAGTAAAGGTTTATCTTTAGTTGTCTATAAACTTGCGTGTTCCTTTTTTTTTTTTTGTTCCTTGTTGCCTACTATATTTGTTATGCTCCTATTAGAAGAGTCAAACCTAGTCAAATTGAAGTCTTAGACAAAGCCTTGTCTAGAATATGCTAGTGTGTTGCTGAGTGCTTGTTAAATTAATTTTATGCAGTCTAAGGCTTAAATGAGACCTAAAAAACACCGAGGGTAAATGTGCAGATGAACATATGTGTATTACTTCCAATAATTGCTAGGTAAAAGTGACTGGCTACTCTAGGTGTATGGGATTTGAGATTGGAAATCGACCGATGATCGAGTATTTTCTAGACTGAAACTAATTTAGGTAAGTGCCATCATAGGTGATGACATAAGCCTTGTGATATTAACATTAGAGCCAGATTATGTTGCTAGAATGCTATATTAGGGAGCCCAGTTGTTGTGCTCTTAAGGGTGACTACAGTTGACAATTAGCTGAAATGAATATATTACAGTTGTGAAGCAAGAATATTGCAGATTAGGGTAATTTTCTATTCAATCTTGTGCTAATAATTAAGTAAGAGTTGGTGCAGACATGAATCCATTATAGTTTGTGAAGCACAACATGATAATAGTTTAGTTGTTTAGTGGATGAGCAATCATGATATAAGAAAGCTCAAGAATCTTGCTTATGAAGTAACAAAAATGGTGTATCCATAATCCAGGATAGAAAATTTTGTGGCATTTATGTGCACACTTTTATATGAGGGTTAGTGACCGTAGTAGACATGTACTATGTGTCTGTTAACTCACTTTTTTCTAATCTAATGAAACTAAATTAATCTAGTACTATATTATAGTTATAGATTATAAAGGAGTGTATGGGGTGGGTCATAGTGATTTACATTTGCATGCTCTGTTTTTTTTTTTTTTTGGATGGTCTGATATATCATTTGTAACAAATTAATTATTGAAAATTTAGTGTAAAGTAATAAGTTAAAGTAAAGTAGTAATTACATTGACCAATTATAATAATTAAAACCATTATCCACTAATACATATTAAAGTATAGAAAGAAAATTTGTTGTTAATATAAAAAATTTAAACAAACTCAAAAAAATAATTTTACTAAGGGATTAATTATAAAAACCATACAGGAGTAGGGGCAATTATCACATAGTTGTTAGAGTTATGCCCTAGAACCAATCCTTTTATACAATATTTTTGCACATTTATCAAATAAAGGAACTTTTTATCATTTAATTTCTTTGTTTAATGTGTATGCACATAAAACTGATAGATAAAATTCCTTGCACAATATACAGTATTAAAGAAATCGTGATAGAGATCATGATGTCAAATTCCTACTACACTATGCAGTACTTATGCTTAAACCATCTCTAGTCATAGTATTAATAAGACGGGACATCATTAATGCACTAAGACTAGCACGTGTCATTACAAAAAAAAAAAAAAAACATTAGTGAGAATATCAATTCCTAGCTAAAGACATATTTTTCCTTGCTAAAAGTCTTCAGTGAGGAAAATCGCTTTGTCGCCAAGTTCTTGCTGAATTGCCGTGGACAAAGAGTCTTGGCGACAAAAAATTTTACTTTGTCACTAATAAGCAAGGTTTCAAAAAATGTCTTCCTCGCTAAGTTGAGGTCTTTTTGAGACGGAAAAAATTTGGTCGCAAAGACATAATTTTGTCGCAACAGCATTCCGAGATAAATAATATCTGCGAGGAAGACGTTTCTTGCTAAAGAACAAATATTTGTAGCCATGAAAATGATGGACAAGAATAATTTTGTTTGCTAGAAAAAGTTTTGTTGCGACATAAGTGAGGAAAAATTTTGTCTATGGCGACGAAATATGTTGTTAAATTCTAGGAAAAATAATTATTGAAAGTTTTCTTGAGGAAACATTGTAAATTCCTCACTAAAACCCGAGAGGAAAATTTCCTCTTTGGCAAGAAACCAAGTGAATTCTTTCCTCACCAAAGTGAGAATTCCTCTTTAGTGAGGAATCAAGCCGGCCACAGGAACGAGGCACGACTAGCTTCCTCACCAAAGACTAGGTTCTTCCTCGCAAAAGTCACCCTTTTGCTAGAGAAATTCGTCTTTGGCGAGGAACATTTGTTTAGTAGGAAATGTTGTCTTGCCTAAACATCCTCGCCAAAACCATTTCTTTCAGCAAATTTTTTTGTCACAACCTACACTTTCTTGCCAAAGACCAATTTCTTTCCTCACTAAAGCTCTAAATTCTTTGTTTGGAATTCCTCACCAAAACCATTTCTTTCCTAGCAAAAGGCTTATGTCTTTCGTAAGAAAATATTTCCAAATGTTTTGTCATGGAAGGCTTACACTTCCTCACTAAAACCCATTTCTTTCCTTGAAATTCATTTTCCTCGCTAAAGGCCTTTTCTTTCATTTGATTGTCACAAAAAGGTTCAATTTCCTCGGCAAAACCATTTTCTTTCGTGGCCAAATCATTGGCGAGGAAAGTTTGTCTTGTTTTTTGCTAGGAAATGTTTTGTCATGGCCAAAAACCTATTTGTTTCCTCGCCAAAGCTGTTTTAATCATTTTGGCAAGGAATGTTTTGTCACTAGAAATATATTTGTCATAGAAAACTTAGACTTCCTCACTAAAAACTGCATTTCTTTCCATAAGATTTTTTAATCATGAGCTTTTGCTAGAAAATTTTGTTTCAAATTTCCTCGCCATCTCTATTGAACCTCCTCTCCAAATTTATGAGCTTTTGCTAGGAAATATTTTTTTCAACACAAGCTCAAACTTTGTTGCCAAAACCGATTTCTTTCCCCTTTTAATTATGAGTGATGAATTTTTGTCTCTTTGGCTAGGAAATCTTTGTCACAGATTAAACTTCCACACCCAAAACCATTTAAAATCATTGGTGAGGAACTTTTTTTTGGTGAGGAAATCTTTCTGCCATTTTTTTTTTTTTTTGTTACCAATAGCCAAAAAATTAACTAAATTCATTGTTTCTTACTTCTTATTATTTCTTATGGAAACAAAACTTCACCTAAAGAAAAGTTCCCTAAAAGCCTTAATGGAAGAATAGATCATGACAAGATGAATCAATTGTAGCAAAAATATTACAAGTTCATAACTACAATAAAAACAACTCCATAACCCAATAGCCCAAAAAAGATATGCTTCTTTTGTAATTTTATGTAATCGATCCATTCATTTGCATTCTTCACTTCCCCTAAAAATAATATGCTTTTTTGGGTAATTGCTACAGTTATTCTTCATTTTCCCTTCACTTCCTTCTCCATTTGTGGTAATCAGGACTATTTTCCCCTGAAAGTATAAAGCACACACAAAATATTATGACATAACATAGTGGCCAAATTGTATAAGCCATGAAAACAAATTAAAGCAAACATTCTCAATAGCTTTTTTCTTAGCTCAACTGCTTGAACTAGTTTTGAACTTCAAATGTGTATAAAGTCACAAATAGAAGCATTCTTATGTAAATTGCTTTCTTTATCATCCTAGTACATATAAACAAGTAACAAATGTTACATTTTTTGCAACTCAAACCTTTCTCTTAATTAAAAGCCGTGTCCATCTTAAATAAACTTTGTAAGAAAAATAATATGAGAGGGCCATAGAAATCAACTTAAGGCAATAAGGGAGGGGGACATGTGGAAGAACTATAATTGTGAGTGTTCCACAAGGAAACAACCAACTTAACATCATGATCAGGGTAATGGCCATTACTATTCTTTATGGTAAGTCTCATAAATTTTCTTTCATGGTTTATAAGCTGAGCTAAGCCTTTGCCATTTAATATACCTCATAATATTATAAATGTGGCTAGATGAACTTTGTAGCTGGAATATGTTGATAGTTTTTCAAACATGTATTTTCAAGGATACATAACTCAATGAAATTAAAGTTCCAAATATTAAAGATAGAAAAAAAAAAACCTGCTTGGCTTACGAAACCTAAATCCTAAGGATTACAATAATGATTACTATAGACAAAGAAATTTGGATAAAATGTATTTTAAGAAAATTAAATATTTTTGTCTTGGCTAATTAAAATTAATCCATGAATAAATATAATTATTCTTGAATTTATATAGTTGGCCCATCATTAAAAATCCATTAAAAGAAATGGATTATGAAATTGAGCTATTAAAATTGGGTTATTGTTAAGGGTCAATTTCACATTAAATCCGATGTATTATGGGTTAAATGGAATTGGGCTAGGTCTGAAAGTTAGACTTTTTAAGAATCTTCTAACCCAAATATAATGTGGACTAAATGAAATTGGGTCAAAACATAAATTAAGCCCAAGTCATCTTAAGTCCAAGTCCATTAGGGTTTGTTAGGAGACTTCTTAAAAATCTCACATCGGCTATTTATACTGAAGTCAAGAGAATTTTGGTCTATAAATAGAGTCTTCCGTCAAGGGTTCAAGATACCTCCGGATCTTTAACCTCTAACAAACAAGAGGCATCTCAAGCTTCAACAAGCTCAAGCATTCAAACTTCATCAAAATTAAGGTTTAAAATCTTCATCAAATCAAGGTTCATAGGTTCAGAATCTTCATCAAATTTCAAGGCGTTCGTCTTGCTTTGCATCAAACAAGTCTCAAATTTCAAGGCATTCGTCTTGCTTTGCATCAAACAAGTCTCGAAGGCCTGGCAATCAAGTGTTCGTCATCAAATTCCATCTTCATCAAATCAAATTTCAAGGCATTCGTCTTACTTTGCATCAAACAATTCTCGAATGCTTGGCAATCAAGTGTTCGTCATCAAATTCCATTTGATTCGAGATCAAACTCTTCAGCCCTCAAATCAAAAAGAGAAGAATCGAAGGACTCATCCTGTAACTTAGGACTTCTTCAGAGATTTGTAACCGCTTTTCATATTTACTAAATATTTTATATTTTAAATATTTTTCTTGTCATATTTGCAGACTTGAAATTTATCGTCTACAAATTTCTGGCATGCCCAGTAGGACACAGTACGAGAGAAATGGGCTTTAGTGACAACAAAATTATTATTACTAAATAGTAGAATTAGTGACAACATTTTAAGTTGTCAGTAAAGGTCAAACTTTTAGTAACAACAAAAAATGTTGTCACTAAATGATAATTTTTAGTGACAAGAGAAAATGTTGTCACTGTTCTTTGTCACTAAAGGCTTTCCCTCCAATCTCATTTGAAAGTGGGAAATCTTTTTAGTGACAACTCCAAAAATTGTTGTCACTAAAAAGAAACTTTGTCAATAGATAGTGCACATATAGTGACAACAATTTTCTTGTCACTAAATAGTGTACTTATAGCGACAACATTTTTCTTGTCACTATTTATGTGAATTTAGCGACAAAAAATGTTGTCACTATTGTGTATGTGTGTGTGATTTTTTTTATTAGAAATACTATTTTGTGCATTTTAATTCATATAATTTTACTTATATAGAGAGCAGAGGGGTGATATAAATAAATGTAGACATGTATATATAAAGGAGAGAGTGGGAAAGCGAGAGACAAAGACAAAAGGAGGGAGAAAAAAGAGGGGGAGAGAGATAGAGTGTATAAGAGAGAGAGAGAGTGAGTGAGAGAGAATGAGAAGAGAGAGGGGAGAGAGAGACAGAGAGACAGAGAGAGAGTGTTGTAGGAGATAGAGAGAGAAAAAGAAAAAGAAAGACAAAGAGAGAAATACGGAGAGAAAAAGAACAAAGACAAAGGGGAAGGAGATAAAATGAGTAAAAGAAAAAGAGGAAGAATGAGAAAAATGGAGAAAGAGAGATTGAGAGGGTGAGAAAGGGAGGAGAAAATGGGTGAGAGAATGGGAGAGAGAGAGAAAGAAGGGTAGAAGAGAGAATGAGAGAGAAAAATAGGAATGGGGAGAGAGCTAGAGTGTGTAAGAGATGGAGAGAGAGAAAAAGAGAGATATATGGAGAGAAAGAATACTAAAACAAATGGAAAGAGAGATAAAATGAGAAAAAGAAAAAGATGAAGAGGGAAAACGAGAAAATGGAGAAAGAGAGATTGAGAATGTGAGAAAGAGAGGAGAAAATAGGTGAGGGAATAGGAGAGAAGGGGAGAAGGCAAGAAGATAAAGAGAGAGATATATAAAAAGAGAATGAGGAGAGAGAGAGGGGGAGAGAGAGAGAGTTGTATATTAATAAATAAATATATATTTATATACATGTGGTATATAGATATATATGTGTGTATATTGATATATATGTATTTGTTAAGTGTGTGTGTATGTGTGTGTGTGTGTGTGTGTATGTATGTGGTATTTATGTATAGGTATATATATAGGTAAGTATATATGTAGATACGTATATATACAGATATATACATGTATATGTATGATATACATATATACATATATGTATAGATATACATATATACATATATATATGTATATATATGTATATATGTATATATATATACCTATATATTTGTGTATATGTATGTATATAGGTATATATATATATAGATACATATATATACAGATATATACATGCGTATGTATGTGTGTGTGTGTGTGTGTGTATATATATATATATATATATATATATATATATATTGTAACACCCCACTACCTAGGTCCAACAGGGCCGGGGATGTTGCCCTGTCCAAAGGACAATGGGTCTTTATAACTAGGTCACACAATCAAAATAATTGAATAAAAACAATACTTAAAACTTAAAACTTATTACAATTCAAGAATTCAAAACAAATCCATAAAAAAAAAATTATTCATTCTCAACTTCCCCAAAGCATTACATAAAAACATATAACAAAATCTCTTCCAAGGCAGACAACACTAACTACTCATCCCCACAGCAAGATAGACCTGAAATCATGGTAAAAATGGTGATGAGATAAAATTTCAGTAAGTCCATGTTTGCTTTGAGTGTCCAATGAAAACAATTCGTGAATGTAAAGTGTAAAATCTTCATAAGAGAAATACTGGCAAGTAATAAATAATAGTCAAAATCAAGAGTGGCGTTTTGGCTTTTCCAACCATACATGTTCAATAAAATCAACGACTCAAAAGGTGGTCATGGGTTACCACACGTTGGGCCCCACAACCATACAACGTTCAGAATGCCACACTTTGTGTAAACTGACAAAAGGTAGGTGATTGGCCTACCGGGTAAGATTCTCCTTCTTCTCTACACCCAAACAAAACCGGTTGTCCACTCCAGCAATACACAATCCACATGACTGAAAACTGCTAGCTCGGACCGGCATGACAAAGTAGTATTGACGTTTCTCTAAGTTGAGTTTATCTTCTGGAGGTGGCCTCCTGCTAGAAGACTTACTTTTGCTCTTCAAAACTAGTACTACTAGTCTACCCTTATTGAGTACTCAACGTAATATATATATCCCACTTGGGAAAATGAATAAAACATAGTACCACTTGTAAATGGCAATTAAAGATTTTCAAAGTCTTTGTCAAAATCAGTTTAGAATCAATTTAGTGTTTGAATAAAATTGCTTACTGATTTTCAAATAATTGGTTTGACAGAAACAAGAAAGGAAACAGTCCCTAATTGCCTTTATCAAATTAGTGTTCACAAACTTCGGGTTTAGCTTGCCATAATAACTTTTTGCAACAACAAGTTTTATGCAGGAGCTTACCTGATCCTTAGCTCGAGATAAAACAAATATCTCTAACAGCTGACCTAACCCCGCCTAAGGTAAATATAAGCCATAATTAAACTCAAGCTGAAATTCACTTTCACAAATAAACCTAACTCAACTTACTGCAACCATGACCTTAGTGTCCCAAGCTTTAAGGCTAGATAAATAAATAAAAATGTTTATAAAATAAATCTAGTTCGATATTAAAATAACTAGAGTTTGGGAAAATAGGTACAATAAGTGGGAAGTTTAAATCTTGCTAAAAATAAATTAGGGTTTATTTGATTAAGGGTCCTAGGTCCTAGATGGTATTATGTAAAATAATAATCTAGTAATAATTAATGGTTAGAAAATAATTGGTAGCTAGAATTAGTTGTAAGTAAATTTTAATAGGTTTTGATTAAAAGCTAATAAATAAATTTTAATAGTATTTATGAATATATAAGACTTACCAAATTAATATTTTACCTATTATGATTATTTATGAAAAATGCTTTATTTGATATTCTTATTTTACATAATGTCTATATATTTTATTTCTTTAATAAAAATTATCATTTATTTGACTAAAATATCATTATTTTATATAAGAGACCAAATCCACATTTTCCTAGGGTTTTCGAAATTCACTAGAAGAAGATATAGCAATAATCATTTTATTGATGAAATAAAATTAGCTTAGGGACAACAAGGTCATGATCATATTTCTATTGCTAACCATAATCATGAACATACACTCCAGACCAATTCATCAAATCATCTAAATCTTGAGTAAATGCATGGATCTAAATTTACCAAGGCATGATCCAAACTCTACTAACATAAATATATTCATGGCTTTAACAAAAATACATGAACATAACCCTATTCACCAAAGGTGACATAATCTCTAACATGCTTGATCACATAAACCACTCATGACATGAAGAGAATGCAACAAAATCCTAAGACGCCATACAATCATCTAAGACAATCAACTCATGCATCAATTCCCATCTCCATCACATACACACATTTATTCATGCTTCAATCTCAACTCAACACAATAACACATGCTCAAACCCTAATCATAATCCATCTCCTTCCAATATCATCCTAGAGACATGAATCTAGAATTGAAAGAGGACTTTGAAGATGCTTACTTGATTGATGACTACCTTTGAGTAGTTTCGAAGGGATCCTAACTCTTAGGAGACTTGATCCGCCCCAAGAGAGATGAAGAAAATATGGCCATAATTGTAGTCACCATTTGGCCAAGAGAGAGAGAGAGTATTCGGCCAAGAGAGAGAGAGAGAGAGAGAGAGAGAGAGAGAGAGAGAGAGTTCATTAGTTTGCTTATATATACATATATTCATTAGGAGTTGAAGATAAGTGAAGATGGAATCGATTGATAATGCTTACCTTGAAGGTGTTCTTGAGCCTTCACAAAAATACTGGTTTTTAATCCAAATGAGAGGGCTTGATTTCTGAGTTTGATGTTAAAAGTGGTAGGAATGGATTCACAGGAGTGAGTAGGTACAATCTGGAATTTTTTTGAAGAAGATTGAAGTGCCTTTGGTGGCCTTAGGCAAGAGAAGGTTAGTAGGTGTTCTTGGTGTTCTTGAAGGTTGAAGAGACTGGAAAGGATTGAGGGAGAGCTGGCCGAAATTCTGTGGGATTAGGGTGGCCGAATTGTTTGAGGGGTTTTAGCAACTGAATTTTCTGGTTTGAAAGGAAAAGGAAAGCTGGTTGTTTGAAATCCAAAAAAAAATATTTTAGGGAATTAATTTTGGAAACAAAATATGATAAGAAGACCTTTGTGAATGGAGAGCTTTTGGAAGCTCCAATGGCCGGTTGTTTGTCTGTGATTTTTGCTGGAATGAAAGTTGTTTGAAGAAGCTTAATGGTGGCCAAAAATATGGTGCACAATGGTGTAGGGATTTCTGGTTATTTGAGGAATGATTTATGGTAGTTTACTAAATATGTTTGCTGGAATTTTGGTCTTCAATCAATGGCTTGATTGGAGTAATTGATGGAGATATTTTAGGAGCAGCCATGGACTGGTTTTCAAGCAGAATGCTGGGGAAGATGATGAAGCTCAGTTCATGGCTGCTTAAGGGGAGTTTGTACAGAAAAATAGTGGAGGTTTCGGACATGGCTGAAGAAGGAACAAAGCTGGAAAATTCTATTAAGCTTTTTCGCAAGTTTGTTGGAATTCCTGGGCAGATTTTTCTGCCATTTTCCAGTTAGCTTGCAGAAGATTTGAAGGGGTATTCCGAGGTCTTTCAAGGCTGGTTTCCAGCCTTATTTATGGAGGAAAAACGTGGCTAAGATGCTGGGTGAAAAATTGGAAGAAACAGCTTAGTTTAGGGTCACCAAAACTGCAAAAGTTGTCCAGAAAATGTTCTGGTTTGCACAGCATTTGAGCAGTCCGATTTTGGCCTTATAATTTCAGACTTCAAGCTGGTCAAGAGGGCTATTTTTCTGGTAGCATTTGGGAGGGAATGATGGCTAAAAATTTCGACACTTGGACTGAACAAGAAGTTGGAAAATTTTCAGATTCCTACATGAACAAGATGAATATACTTAGGTTGGAGTTTGAAGGTTCAACCATGGAGATTAATTCTCTTGGGAACCTTCCACTACTCCTCCCCATTTTTTGCCAACAAGATGACTTATTCATAGCCATTTTCGAAACCTAAATCTCACAAAACTTTGCTGGTATTTTCTGGAATGAAATTGGCTTGAACAAATTAATCAACCTAATTGATTAAGAATTAAGGAAAGCTAGGGAATCAAGAAGAGTATGAAACCCTTAGAATTTTTTTGTAGGGCACAAGAGTAGGATTAGGATATTCCTATCATGTCTCCCCTAGGACAACACTCCTACTCTTCACTAAATCATGCAAGGACAGAAATATAACCTTCCTACACAAAAATAAAATTTAATCATGCTAAAACTCTAATGATGGAATTTGAACTCTATACCTCAAGGATTAATTCCAAAGCTCTAACCACTAAACCACAACAATTCTTGTTCTTATTTTCTATCCCAAATATTTTTCCTATTTAATCCTCAAGCTATCTCCCTATTTTCACCTCAGGCAAAAATTACCATTTTGCCCTTCTTACTCCACAAGCACAAATAAGCCATCTAGGCTACCAATCACATATCCAAAGCACATAAAATCATATAAATATATATTTATGCATGCAATAAAACATGATATGCATCCCAACCCCTTACTCTAAGGTTGGTTTCAATTGAGGTTTCACATATATATATGTATGTGATATTTAAATAAGTATATATGTATACCTATATATTTGTGTATATGTATGTATGTATATAGGTATGTATATATATAGATACGTATATATATTGATATATACATGCGTATATATAAATATATATTTATATAGTATATATATACATAGTATATGGTATGTATTTCTATGTATATATTTCGTATGTACATATGTAAGTATATATATATATATATGTATGTATGTATATATATGGTGTTTATGTATATATATGTATCTATATATGTATGTATGTGTGTGTGTGTGTATATATATATATATATCTCTGTGTGTGTGTGTGTGTGTGTGTTTGTACCTATATATTTTTATATATTTATGTAGATACATATGTATACAAATATATATATATGTATATCTATATATATATAGTTATGTAATATGTATATATATAGTATATGGTATGTATGTATGTATATATCTATATATATATGTATATATGCGTATGTCATATATTGTGACACACATATGTGTATGATATATAGGTATGTATATATATTTGTGTATATATAGACATATATTTATATAGTATGTATATCCATAGTATATAGTGTGTGTGTGTGTGTATAATAAAGACTCAACTGCTTCTTCTGTGGCTCCAGTTATGATAACTATCACACAAAATGTAGAATAGCAACTCGCACACCTAATAAAATCATTGGAGGGACTCGTCAAACGCTCCCAAGAGCAAGATCTCACCGTCGCACATTTTATCAATCGCTTTGAGAAGACTAGCAAAACAAGCCAAACTCCTCCAAAGAGATCTAAAGTACAAGAGGAAGTGGAAACTTCCAAGAAATCACAGGACATTCAGATATCCTCTGAATGTATGATTCCTGTTGATCAGCTTAAAGATTTCATCATGGGTACGATTAAGGACAAGTATGATGGAGGTACCAAATCCACCTTTACATATGCAAATCCTTATTCACAAAGAATTGATGATATGAGAATGCCTGCTGGATATTAGCCACAAAATTTTCAACAATTTGATGCTAAAGGAAATCCTAATAGCACATGGCTCACTTCATCGAGACATGCAACAATGCTGGAGCTTATATGGATCTACTAGTAAAATAGTTTGTACGATCTCTCAAAAAAAATGCATTTGACTGGTACATCGATCTTGCACCTGGTTCCGTCAATAGTTGGGAGCAACTTGAATAAGAGTTTCTCAACAGATTCTATAGCACCCATAAAATTGTCAACATGGTAGAGCTCACCAACTCCTGTTAATGGAAAGACAAACCAGTGGTGGACTACATCTATAGATGGAGGAATTTGAACCTCAATTGTAGAGATCGTCTAAGTAAATCATCTGCAATTGAGATGTGCATTCAAGGCATGCACTGGGGACTCCAGTATATCCTTAAAGGAATTATGCCAAAGACTTTTGAAGAATTGGCAACCCGTGCTCATGATATGGAATTGAGTATTGTCGCACATTGGGGCAAAACACCTGTTCAAGACCCCAACAAAAGTAAAGAACAATAAGATTTTAGAAAAGGGAGCAAATCTTTTTCTCAAATTGAAGCAAAAGAATCCATGGCCACGGTCATGGCTCTAATAAAAATTTCCTCAAAGATAACTCAAAAGGTAACCGAGAAGGTGGATCTTCCGTAGGAAAGGAAAAAGGTAACCTTAGAAGAAAAGCAATCTAAGGAATATCTTTTCCTCGACTCTGACATTTCTTCAATGTTAGATGAATTATTAGCTACTAAAGCTATAGAGTTGCCGGAAGCAAAATGTCGAAATGAAGTTGGATGAATAAATGATCCTAACCATTGCAAGTACCATCGACTGATTGGTCATCCAATTGAAAAATATTTTGTATTTAAGGACAAAATCATGCAGTTGGTCCATGAAGGACATGTAGTCTTTGAAGAAGACAAAGTATCTACAAATTTGACAACTGTTGTCATCCCTCCCATTGAACCCGTTATTTTGGAAGTTAAGTTTGGAAGTTTTGATCTTGTCAAGATTGAAGTTGACAGATAAGTCCTTCATACCGAAGGATATCAACAAAAAGTTGAACCTTCTGTCTGTGGCGAAGATGAAGGCTGGATGCTTGTGATAAGAAGAAAGAAGTGCACCAAAGCCTCAAGAGGCGAAGTTTCACTGGTAAGAAGTAGATTCACAAAGAAAAATATGAGGAAGGTCAAAAGTAAGAAGACCAAACTTACATCAACAGTAGATGATTCTTTTTGGAAGAAATCTCCGGTAACTCTCACACTAAAAGATTTTATACCAAGGGAACTTGCTGAAAAATTCAACATTATTTTATGCTATGCCATACATGATGAAGAAAGAGAAGAAGACAATACTAACTATATAAAGGAATGAGACCTAGAAAGAATTGAATCTTCAGCAGACCTTAGTAGCCATATGGTTGAGATCATATTTACTGATGATGATTTGCTATTTAGCTCAATGCCTCACAACAGACCGTTATTTGTAGTCTGCTACGTGCAAGAACAGAGAGTGAATATAATACTGTTAGACGGAGAATCGGTAGTGAATATATTACCTCTGTGAACATTAAGAGAGTTGAGCATTTCTATAGATGAATTGTCCCAAAGTCACCTTATATACAAGGCTTCAATCAAGAGAGTCTCAACGAGCTAGTGGTACTCTCTGATTGGACATACTAATTGAAGACATCATTTTAACTTCTCTTTTCTATGTTATTAATGCCAAGACCTCCTAAAATATCCTTCTAGGAAGACTATGGCTCCATGATAATGGTGTGGTGCCATTAACCCTGCATCAATATTTCAAATTCCGTCGAAATAGCGTGGTGAAGAAAATAGATACTGATGATAAACCAATCACTGAAGTTAAGGTTCATATTGTTGATGATAAGTACTATATTAAAAAAGATGGTGAATCAATTAAGATCGATTTATCAAGGGGGAAGGAAGATAAAAATGTTACTTTTTCCAAAGATGTCAAAGCTACAGTATGTGCAGAAAGCTCTACCAAGTAACCTGCATACAGTAAGCCACTGGGAAGGTTCATTTTGCCTCTTACAAGGGTTAATCCTATTAAGTCACCAAATACTCCTATAAAAGGATTTGTTTAGCCAAAAAAAAGAAACAAAAGTAGAGCATGGTGAATTATCGACCTTGCATACGAAGAAAGGATTTAACCTAAATGCTTATAAACTCCTAGCAAAGGCTGGATATAATTCACAAATTCAATATTTCTCGGGAAAGCTTCTTACTAATATCGACAAGGAAAAGGGTGGTCAAAGCTCAGGATCTACCCAAAGCATGCCAATAGGAAAAGTGCATGCTGGCCTGGGTTACAAATAAGCATCTCGCATCCGATTCAAGATTAAAAGGGCAACGTATATTACTATAGAAGATGAAGTGATGTTAAAACCGCGATCTGTTTTTGGTGGGATAGGAGATACAAATTCACGTCCATCTATCTTCACTAAGTTAGGCCCAATGAGAAGAAGAGAATCTGTTTTCAAGAGGCTTGGAGTTATAGTCACTTCAAAGAGAAGACATTCTGGCAAAGTTTCCTCTAAGGCAAGAACGGTGGTGAATTACAATAAAGTCTTAAAAGTAATAATACAAGTGACGTCTGTTATGCCTTGTGTGAAGAAAGTGTAGCCTCTTGTAATCATATCACCATCTATGATGAAGAGTGTATCTAGAAAGAAGATGCTGAGCATGCTCCAACAGAAGTTGAAGAATGCATAAAAGCCACAGTTGATGAACTGAAAGAAGTAAATCTGGGTACTATTGAATATCCTCGCCCAATTTACATAAATGCACTCTTATTACCTGAAGAAGAAAGGCCTATATCGATCTATTGAAGGAATTCAGAGACATCTTTGCTTGGACATACAAAGAAATACTTGGTTTAGACATAAAAATTACTGTCCACCATTTAGCTGTAAAGGATGGGGCGAGACCAGTAAAGCAAGCCCAGCGGCGTTTTCGACCTGAGTTGGTTCTATTAATTGAAGTAGAAGTGAACAAGCTAATCGAAGCCAAATTTATTCAAGAGGTCAAGTGTCCAACTTGCGTTGCGAATATTGTCCCTGTGAGGAAGAAAAATGGACAAATTCGAATTTGTGTAGATTTTAGAAATCTAAATGACGCCTACCTAAAAGATAATTTTTTACTATCTACTCCTGAGCTGATGGTAGATGCAACCACTGGCCATGAAGTTCTATCTTTTATGGATGGATCTTCCGGTTATAACCAAATCAAAATGGCACCAGAAGATGAGGAGCTTACTGCCTTTCGTACTCTAAAAAGAATCTATTGCTACACAATAATGCCTTTTAGTTTGAAAAATGCTAGAGCCACATATCAAAGGGCAATAAAAAAGATCTTTAACGACATGTTATACAGGATCGTGGAATGCTATGTTGATGATTTGGTGGTCAAGTCGCGTAAACGAGCTGATCATCTTTAAGATTTGAGAAAGACGTTCGAGCGACTCCAAAAATATCAATTGTTTCGATACCAATCAAATATCAATGCAATTATGAAGATGCCTGAGGTAAGAAATATCCATGAATTAAAGAGTTTACAAGGAAAGTTGACCTATCTCTGAAGGTTCATCTCAAATCTTACCGAACGCTAGCAACCATTCAGTCATCTAATGAAGAATGGTTTACCATTTGAGTGGGATGAAGCGTGCTAAAATGCTTTCAAATGCATTAAATCTTACTTGATGAAGCCTCCTATTCTTGCTGCACCTATTCCAGATAAGCCATTGATTTTATATATTGCTGTGCAAGAACGCTCAGTGGGGGCATTGCTTGCTCAAGAAAATAACAATGGCAAAGAAAATGCACTCTATTACTTAAGTCGGATGATGACACCAAATGAGTTGAATTATCCACCAATTAAGAAGCTTTGCCTAGCTTTGATATTTGCAATTCGAAAATTGAAGCACTATTTTCAAATGCATACTATACGCCTTATTTCTAAGGCTAATCCTATAAAGTATGTCATGACAAGCCTGTGCTATTTGATTGTTTGGCAAGGTGGTACCTTCAACTCCAACAATTTGATATTGTCTTCCTCCAATAGAAAGCTGCTAAAGGGCAAGTGCTAGTCGATTTCTTAGCTGATCATCCCATCCCTGCTGAGTAGGAACTAAGCGATAAGTTTCTTGGTAAATATGTTCTTGTCATTGAGATTCTCCTACCATGGAGGACATACTTTGATGGTGCGGCACATCACGAAGATGCTGGAGCTGGTGTAGTATTCATTACTCCTGAAGGAGATGTATTACTATACTCTTTCACCTTGACTAAAAAATGCTCAAATAATATGGCTGAATACCAAGTCCTTATACTTGGGTTAGAGTTGGCTGTTGATATGAAGCAACTGCATCTCGAAGTATATGAGGATTCCCAATTAATTGTTAATCAATTACTTGGTGAGTATAATGTTAAGAAGCTTGAGTTGATCTCGTATTATAATTATAGTAGATGACTTATAAGATATTTAGGTGATGTGATAATTGAGCATGTATTAAGAAGCAAAAATAAGTAAGCTAACGCGTTGGTAAAATTGGCTTCTAATTTACATCTACATGATCAAGAAATTCAAATTCCTATATGTCAAACATGGGTTATACCACATATTTTTGAAGATAAAGACGATGAAGGGCATGGAATCCATTCTGTCTTTGTCCATGAAATTAATGAAAAAGATTGGAGATAATCTTTTATAGACTATCTCAAAAATAGAAAACTTCTGGATGATCCACGAAGATGGAGTGATATTTGCCGGCATGCCACCCGCTTCTTTTGCCATAAGGATACGCTCTTTCGACGTTCTTTTGAATGTGTCATTTTGAGATGTTTAGGTCAAGAAGAAGTTGTACAAGCAATGGAAGAAGCTCATTCTAGTACATATAGAGCCCATCAATCTGGTCCGAAGCTTCATTTTCGTATCAAGAGGATAGGATATTATTGGCTTGCTATAGTAAAAGACTTCATAGATTATGCTAGAAAATGTCAAGCATGTCAATTCAATGCCAATTATCTATATCAACCTCCTGAGCTATTACACCTGATAGTTGCTTCATAGCAATTTAATACATGGGGATTGGATATTGTTGCACCGCTACTAAAGTCTTCTACTGGGTAACTTTATATCTTAGTTGTAACAGATTACTTCTCTAAATGGGCAGAAGCTGTAGCATTAAAAGAAGCAAAAAAGGAAAATGTCATTGATTTTATATATGTAAACATTATTTATCGATATGGCATTTTTCGATATATTGTCACAGATAACGGCAAGCCATTCTACAATAGTTTGATGGACAAGTTATGCGAGAAGTTTAAATTCAAGCAATATAAATCTTCTATGTACTATGCCTAGGCTAATGGACTCACCGAAGCTTTCAATAAGACTTTGTGCAATTTGTTGCAAAAAGTGGTTACTAAGTCAAAAAGGGATAGCATCTTCGTATTGGAGAGGTACTTTGGGCATGTAGGACCACTTATCGCACTCCTACCCAAGCTACCTCATATGCGTTAGTATATGGTGTGGAAGCTGTCTTTCCACTAAAGCAATAAATTCCTTCCTTGAGGATTGCTATTCAAGAAGGTCTTACCAAGGTAGATAATGTCCGTCTCAGACTTAAAGAGTTAAATGTAACACCCCTACTAAAGATAACAATGGAAGCATATCAATACTCGGTGTCGCCCCGTCCAGTTTTTCGGACAAGGGGTCTTTATAACGGAAACAATAGAGAAAATACATATATAAGGTTCAGACTCAACAATATCCCACACTGATGGCCACACATATACATATATCAGAGGATTTCATATATGCCATCTCTATCTATAACAAAATATAGTACATGATAAAAAAAAAAAAAAGTTGTCCAGACTTAAACTGCCAACTCTGTGGCATTGTCCTTCTATCCGTAGGTCCGCTCAACTCTGGATGCTACAAAAGGTAAGTTAAAAAACACGTGTGAGTGACGAATCACCCAATGAATCCCGTGTGTGCTAGTGCTTTATGAAAAATAGGGCACATAAAACTTTTGTAGAATAGCATATAATTTGCTCACAGGAAATAATTTCAAAACTCTCTAAAGAAGAGCTTATCCAGAACTCAATCATTTATGGAAAACTTTATTTCAAATTTCAAATCATTGCCCCAGTTTTCAAATCACAGTCACTTCTCTAACAGAAGGTCGACCTGTATGCAAGTCCTGTAGTCCTTGCTTTCGGCACTGATGTATTCGGACTTGGGCATAAAAATCATATAAAAACTAAGTACATTCCCAATCAAGTTTACATTAAAACGTTAACCCCAAATCATACATATGAGCAAGTGTACTCATCATTAACTGAGCATAGGGTTCAAACGAGTGTCGATCCTCCAGGAACAAGTAAACATTAATTACCTTTCTTTCATTATTTAACCGACTCAATAACGTGAAAAACAAGTAAAAAGAAAATCAAAATTAAAATATATACATGTCAAGGATGTAGATCTAAGTAACTTAAGCCGTTGTTTAGATAAACATGACTTTAAAGAACTCAACCATTATCATAACTAATTATTCTCTTGGCGTCATAAAGGATTAAGATAGACTCACTTCTTTTTCAATCCATGAATCCCTACCTTCTAGGCAACCTAGTATCACATGTTCTGTCTCAACCAGTCTTACCAAAAAGATGCACTGAACACCATCCTTGATTAAATTTTCATATTCTGGCAAACTTAAAACATGAAATTAACCAATGAATCCATATTTTGGCAGACATCAATTAACCTTTAATTACCAGTTCTTAGCAATTAACCCATTTTTCAAGCAAGTTAAGAGACAACAAATATGAAACCAATGAATTGAACTACCATCAACCCCCTTTTCAAGCAAATCAATAGAAAGTAACAATCAACCAATCTTGTAATCAACACAAGTAATTAAAAACCAAAAAGAAAAATCAATTAATCAAAAGATTAAATAACTCTAAGTATCATGAATATTTAAAACAATGTTAAATTACAATAAAATAATTAACATATCATTGTTCAAGAAAAAGAAAACAAAGTAAAAGAAAGCACTCACAGACAAGTCTCCTCCTTCTTCCTTTGAAGACCTTCTTGCACAACCCTTCTTGAACTTGAAGAATTCCTCCTTGGATTGAGTAATTTTCTGTGATGATCAATGAATTTTCCCTTTTTCCATTGTATTTTTCATCTATTTATAGGTTTAGGAAGTGTCTAAACTCGTAGCTACAAAGTTCTTAGCCGAGTAGAAGAAGTTGGAAGATACTAAAACTCCTCAGATTACCAAAAACCATGTAGAAAAATCACAGCACCGCCTTAGCTTCAAGGCACAGCCGGCGCCGCCTTGACTCTTGGAGCCCGCGCTGGTTGTGTTATATTCCTCCACTTATTCGCCGATTTTTCTTCGAATTTTGCACAATGCATTCCAAAATGCAGCTAGCGCTAGTTCCAGCTTTACAGCCGGTGCCGCCTTGGTTCTGTTCTACTCTGTTTCAACAATTTTTCTATCGCTTCGAAGTTCGTTTCAACAGTTCATGGCTAGCACCAGTTCTAAGGTCCTAGTTGGTGCCGTCTCTCCTCTGTTTTGTAACGTTTTTATTTCATTTTACCCCAAAATTTTGAAATAAAGAACAACATACATTTCCAAGGGTAAAATCTCAAATATGAAGGAATATTACTACTTATTGAACAAAATGTATCACAAATGAACATCAAATAACTAGAAAAAACATGACTAATTTAGCCCTTATCAGGCGCCACGTATCATTGTACTGAGACCACAGCCTCCAGTACTCAACCGTGTGTCACCGGAATAAGTACACCGCAGCGTACTTCTGCTCAGGTATACCGTAGCACACAATCTTTTACTTGCCACCATAAGCCAGGCGTCCTAATCTTGATATCAATTACCATCAAGTCTGCAAGGAATCAAATGCACCGAGTGTTCCCGCCTAGTATCCAGCGAATAACTCTAAATAAGAAGCACCCACAGACGCGGCAATTGTTAGGTGCTAAACGGCTAGCCAAGATGACTTATCTCAATGTTCTATCACCTTGTTTGGAGTAAGACAATTCCAGAACTAGCTATGTTACTTGGGGGCATCTACCTCAAACATGAGCTAGTACAAAGATCAAAGTTCTTACTGAGTACTCAACGTTACCAATACCAACCCTTTCTTACTGATTAGGCCAGAGAGTTTTCTAATCTCGCATGATTTTCAAATCAAAATATTTTTTGAGCAAAATCAAATTTTCCAGAATTGATCCCATTAACTCGTAAGTCAGATCATCATTCATATAGGCCCCATAGAGTCAATCAATTTATTCCAAGGTATATTAGGCCAATAAAACAATTTCAAAGATCAAAAGTCATTTTCCAAGAGTCAATCTCTTCACGAGAGATCATTTTTCAAAATTATGTTGAAACAGGATAAAGAGTTCTGTTCACACATCAAAACATGTTTCCAAGAGTATTCGAGTCATTTTTGATGTACTTGATTACAAAAGTCATTTTCCAAGGGCATTTGGGTTATTTTACCCATACCCGATTCCAAAAGACTTTCCGAGGGTATTCGAGTCATCTTACCCTTACCCGATTTGAAAAATGTTCACAAGAGTTCCAATAAGGATATTTCGATCATTTACCGAATACCCGATTCCAAAGGTTTTCATAAAACATTCCAATAAGGATATTTGGATTATTTTCCAAATACCTGATTCCAAAAGGAACTTATTTCAATAAATCTAGAATTCTAATCTAAAAAGTGGATTAAATTCAAAGTTCCCAAACATATTTCCATAAAATGTTCCAATAAGGGCATTCCAGTCAATTTATGAATACTCGATTCTAAAATTTACCATTTTTTGAAAATTCTATGTATTTAATCTAAATAGGATTGAATTCACAAATTCATGCTTTAATAATCTATTAAGGTTTCCAAGCCAACTATGAAATTCATTCAAGCCTAAAATGGTATAAAAACAACTCTTGCTTAGAGAAACCTTAAACATATTCAGGGATTTCCAAAATGGTATAAAACATAGCATTTCATGGAGAAATAAAGCACACTAGCTTTCAAAAGGTTTTAGAAATCAAAGGGACTCACCTCGTGTCTTAAGTACGCATTTTCCATTCATGGCCGTTTAATCACCGTCTCTACCATTTTCAACGTTCTGTTGGCCATTTAAAGCTAAACCTACACAAAATATCATTTTCAGGTCAATTCATGTTCGGCCGAAAATAGCTGACAGTTGGTTGACGTCCAACCGACGTGCCTGACGGGTAGCCGATGTCCAACCAACATTTAGCCGATGGTTAGCCGATAGGAGTTGATGGTTAGCCGACGGTTAAGAAAAACGTTCAACTTTCGTTCACATTGTTTTTTTGCCATTTATTCAATTCTTTCATTTTCCTTTTTCCACATCCTTTCTTCCTTTATAAAAAAGGGATTCACTTCATATTTCCCCAATTATTTCATCCAAAATCATACAATTAATCATCCTTAAATTCGTCCATGATCCAAGCAAATTTTTGAAATTTTGCTGTTTTGATACACGATTTTGGTTTTGACATAACTTTCAATCCACAACTCCATTTTGGCTCTATGATATGCCAAAACAACCATAAGACTCTTAACTTTAATTATGTACAAGATTTTTTTCCAAAATTCTAATTCTGAGGCATGATACTAGGCAAAAATAGCCCCAGTAGTTTTACCTCACTTTTACTATTCATGCTTTCCTTTTTCCTTCTTTAATCTTTAATACCTAAGAACCATTAATTCATTCAATTCTACTTCAAATAATATTTAATTATAAATTTTCTAGACTTCCAGTAGCTCACAAAAGCCATACTTATTCAACACAAATTCATCTTTTCTAATCAAAACCTAATATAATCCATTTTTCCAACCAAGTAAATTCCATTTTTTTTACTCTACTTTGATCATCACCTCTTCAATCGAAAATGAGCCTTCAAACCACCATATTTATTCAGTTCTTCCTCACACAAAACATCATTCAAAGGTCCTTAGGCATCTGGCACATATACAAGCATATATAAAGTTCATACACAAAAGTTCACAAACCGTAGCTTTGATCCGAAATCAATACATGAAAGTCATATTTTTATGTTAAAATTCACATCAACATAATCATCCTTCACCCAACACCAACTTTAATTTAAGTAAGGTAGGGTTTTACCTTGTATTTGAAGCTATTAGGTGTGATTTTGCTCCAAGAACACACACACTTCTTTCTTTCTCTTTCTTTTTTCTTTTTCTCTTGGTTTTTCTCCCTCTCCTTCCTTTTGTTCTTCTCTTGGACGAATTTTTGGCTGTTTTACAGTCCTTCTACCACCATTCTAGTGCCCAAAGTCAACCAACATTAATTACATTGTGGGCAATCCATTTTAAAGCTAAATTCCTATTGGTGGATTTAATTTAAATAGATAATTCTTAAGCTTATTCAATAAGCTTTTGAAATTTAATAATCCCACAAATATTTTACTCTCCCAATGATATTTTAACACTTGTTTTCATCCACCATTCACACAATGCCACACGTCCATTTTTAACCGCGATTTCCTATTTTCTTCAAAAATGACCAAAATCGGGTCCGTAACGAAAAAATATTTTATTTCACCATTCAACTCCAAATATTCCACTGAATCCATTGGTAACATTCAAATTCTTCAATTCCTTTTCTACTTGGTCAAATTTGCGGTTAAAGTCGCGTGTGCGGTCAAAATAACGAATATGCCCCCGATACCTCGGGTAGCATAATTCACACCAAAACGTGCATCTCATCGTACTGATCAATTTCTCTTTTTAGAGTACCCTAAAATTCTTATTTTGTTAATATAATAGCCCTCTGAAAATTTAAGGTATGGGTAAAACAAATCCAATAATTACATCAAGGTCCCGATAAAACTTTATTCCACCAAAAATATTCGTCTCATTACACTGATCAAGTTTTGTACTGGACATCGATACAAATTCTTATCCTATTACAAATAGTAGCCAATCGAAAGTAAAAAGGTGGGGTGTTACATTAAAAGCACTTGATGAAAAGAGTTAGAGGCATAACAAAGATTAGAATGCTACCAAGCTCGTGTTTCCAAAGCCTTTAACAAGAAAGTACATCTTCGTTCTTTTCAAATTGGTGATTTAGTGCTCGTTGTGAAAAGACCAAGCATCATTGGACATAAACCAAAGAAGTTAATATCAAAGTGGAATGGCCCATATGTTGTTCAAGAGGTCTACTCAAATGGATCTTACAAGATAGTTGCTAAAGATGGGTTGAGAATTGACCTGATCAACGGCAAATATTTGAAGCGATACTATGCATAAATGGAGTCTCCTTGACTGCACAAGCTTAAACTGCAAGTTACTCCTGGTCCGCATGAGTTTAAACTGTGTAAAGGTAACCACCAATAGTGTTGTACGTGGTTAAACTGCTAAAACACTCCATCAAGTCCAAGTTGGTAAATAAATGGATACTCTTGGCCCACACGAGACAAAACTGTAAATGACCCCCCCCTCCAGACCATATCCATCTATTTTGAACTACATTTGACTTGATTCTTAAGTTATTCTTAAGATATGTAGACAACTTAGAAGAAAAATTTTAAGTTCAGTCACATCCTTTCATCATTCCCTATTTTCTCATTTGTTGCAATCAAGTGATGATTTATTGTGAAATTGACATTTGAAATAAATTAAAACACATATATGCAAGAAAAGGTTGAGACAACATTAAAGAAGTATATTATTGATGCTAGTAAGGAAGTAATCTTATTTTACAAGAAAGAAAAAAAAAATATACAACTGCTTAATGAAAATATAAAGTGCTACAGGACATCAAGTAAAAAATTTGAAATTTTCCAAGTCTTGTTGAATTGCCACTAAGTGTTCTCTTATGTTCTTCAAGTAGGCTTCATCCTCTTTGTTTACTTTAGGGACATTTTGAAGTAAAACAAGCTCTTCTTTAAGGGACAAACAAGTGGACTCTACTTCTAAAAGTGCTCGTTCTTTTCCTCAAAAGCAGTTAAATATTTTCTCTCCTCTTTCTTTAAGCATTTAAGCTTCCTTTTGAGAGCAATAATATTGGCTTTAACTCATTATGAGTTTACCTTACTTTCTTCAACTTGACTTGTGCGGTCACACTTTTTAGCTTCAACATCACCCAAGTGTTGGCTAGCAGCTGAAAGTAATTATGCATGAGACTCATTTGAGGCTTTCTTCGAAGAAGTGGATCTAGCATTGTTAAATTCACGCGCTTTAGCAAAGAAAGGCCTCAAAAGATTATCTAATGGTGACAACTCAACAATAGGATCCTTGCTCAATTCTTTAAGGATATAGCAAGCTTGATCCTCAAGTGAAGAGACATGCTCAATAGGCACTTGTTGAATCCTTTGATAAAATTGCTTCCATATTTCCATGACAAACTTCTTTTTGTAACTTGATATTAGGGACTCTCCCGGGAAGGTGGAGATGGCTGAACAATATTGATGAGCTACTACCTACAATATTGATAAGCTACTACCTTAGATGTCAAATCCTCAAGTTGAGAGTAAGAGATGCCCTTGTAACCATCTTGCTTTGAGTAGTGAGAATCACTGATTAAGCCTTGAGAATAAGCGTCCTCATTAAGGACTACAACACTGTCCACCTAATAAAGAAGAATAGTAAAGAAGTTGAGTTAAAAGAAAAGAAAAGAGGAACAAAAATAAAAAGGGAAACCAGTTTTACCTTATCTTTGAAGGTCTCTTAATCCTTGGACTCTTGGCTTAAAGTTGTAGTTGCTGCCTTGGTTCTCTTCCAACAACAATCTCTACTATTTGGAACTGGCTTCTTTAATTCGATTCAACTCCTTTCATTTTGAAGATGATGAAAGTTTCTTTGTAACCAAATCATGATTCTAAGAAGAATATCTATCATGTCTAAAGAATTTTCTAACCTATTTGAAGCATTGAGAGTGGTAGTATCTCGATGAAGTTTCTTCTTAGAGCAAGGCAAGTTTTCTATTTTCTTAAATGTAGGTTTTTGAGTATTCAACATTGAAATATGATCTTCAAGAAAGGTTACATATACTTGTTCCCAGCATACTTTATACTCTGGAGTATAGTACTTCTTTATGCTATAAGGAATGGCTGAAAATATTACCTTGACCATTGTTCTGCGAAGCATGCATCTTACATAAAGATGTAAGCCATCTATTAAGGAGGCCTTACAGGTGAAAATCTCAAAGTCGCTTGGGATATTTTGCAAGAAGCCTAATTGGTGACTAAAGTGGTGTGGGTTATAAGGCTCAATGATAAAATGATTGTCTTTCTGCAAAGTTAGATGACTTGAACGATGACTCAAGAAGTAAAGTTGTTCCTCCAAGGGGGCTGCCTCATTATCAACCAAGTCATGATTTTTGTGCTTGGGATCTATAAATTTGCTTGCGGGGCTTCATCTTCACTAAAGTACTTTCCGCTACTTTCACTAAAATAACTCGTCATTGGAAGGTTGTTTAAGCCTTAAGAGACTTCATAGTAAGTTTTGAAGTAGTGCGCAAGCCATCCATATATATAATATGTTGGGAAAATAGATTTCTCCTCACTTAGACGTTGAGAGTTGGAAATACGATTCAATCCTCTATAAATGCTGGTCAAGACAGGAACAACCAAACTAACTTGTTCCCCATACGCCATCAAACGTGCTATTTTGAAGGTACTTGGATGAATGATGTCTACTTCTTTTTTAGGTAAGATAAAGATGCAAAACCAACATGATAAAAAAGCTGCAAGGAACGTTTGATCTTTATTGTGGCTTCTAATACCCAACTTTGAAAACAAAGCTTCCTCTTCAAATGTCCATGCAGCATGAGATAGGATAACTCCATATGGATTGTAACACCCCGCTACCTAGGCCCGCCAGGGCCGGGGATGTCGCCCCATCCAAAGGACAAGGGGTCTTTATAACTAGGTCACACAAATAAAATAGTGGAATAAAAATAATATTTTAACTTAAAATTTATTACAACCCAAGGATAAATCAAATATTAAATCTAAGAATTCCAAAAAAAATGAATCTATAATAAAGATTATCCACTCTCAACTCCCCAAAGCAATACATAAAAATAAATGACAAAATTCTCTTCCAAGGTAGATAACACTAGTTACTCATTCCCACAGCAGAATCGACCTAAAATCATGGTAAAAAAATGGTGATGAGACAAAAATATCAGTAAGTCCGTGTGTGCTTTGAGTGTCGAGTGAAAATAGTTCGTGAATAAAAACTATAAAATCTTTATAAGAGAAATACTGGCTGTAACACCCCACGACTACGTACCCTAAAAGGGCGGGGATGTCGCCCCGTCCCGTAGGACAAGGGGTCTTTAGAACGAAGTATAAAATATAAAGACAATCTCCAAAAGGATCAACTTAGATAAATAAAGAAATACTCTTATTACATCAGGCTCAACTTGGAGCAAAACGGAATAAAATAAAATATTGTTTAGAAGCATAAGCAGCAAATGTCTCCTAGAACGGATAGAGAAAATAGCAAAAGCTTCAACTATTACATGCCCCGCTGACTCAGCACAGTCTATCTCCTGAAAACATGATGTAAAATGGTGTGAGAATAAATCTCAGTAAGTCCTGTGTGTGCACATGGTGTTTTAAATAGTTCGTGTATGCAAAGTGTAAAACATTTGTAGAAATAATTTGGCAAGTCATAAACAATCTCTTTTCGCAAGGAGTAGGTTTTTCTCATTGTCACACTTTATACAAAATAAATCCTCCACTCGGATAAAAGTCATGTCACCACATGTTGGGCTCCATGAGAACAAATTGGCCAAGGCACCACACTTTGTGCACCTTGTCCGGACTAGATTACCACACATTGGGCATTCTGATCAAGGTGAGTGTACAGCCTGTTGGGGATATGCCCTAGAGTCAATTTGTACTTATACAATTGTCATTATGTTTTATATAATAATATGAGGCTTTCCTTTCCATGAATAGTGAGTTTTGTTTTGTTGGTCATCAAGTACGTGACTTGATAGTAAAACCCTACAATGAATACAATGACTATTCTAAAACTCATCATCGATCGATTATTATTATTGGAATAATAATAAATTAAGATTAGTATGTTTGTGACTTGATGGCTATGTTTTATCGGCCATGGATATTTGTGATATCGAGTCAAGACATAAATAAATGTTAGAGAACATTGTATTGGACATGACCCACTCGTGAGAGTACTTCATGGAATATGTCATAAGTACTTTCTAGCCATAACAATATTGAAAGTCCTTCGACCTAAATTCATCATAGTTTCTTACTTGATAAATTCTATATTTTGACATTGTCTCAAGTTGTCTTTAACCGGATAATAAATTAGACTACTCGTTGGATTTAGAATAAATCAAGGAGAGGAATATGATTGATTGTGAAGGAATTTGTCCCTCTCAGTTATGGGAGAGATATCCATGGGCCCCTTGATAAGTTAGACTGTTAAAATGCATGGCCGTGCTCAAATATATCAATCTAAGATATTGATATCATTTGTTTGAACAGATCTACTATGAAATCAAGAAATAATTGATTAAGCTTAATAAGGATGACATGCTCCGTGCCTTATGCTTAATCTGGATATCGTGTGACAAAAGGACTAAATATAAAATTATGGTTTGGTTCAAAGAGATCACCGATCTTCATTTAACCTGGATAGTTATAATGTTTTGCTAGAAACCGCTTATAACTTGTGGGCCATTTAAATATGATTTAGGCACGCTGCCAGTTGTTAAATGAACCTATAGGGTCACACAATAAGCGAACTTGTTAGGTTATTTTTCCGGTGACCAAGTTCGATGAATCGGATGATATCCGGATTATAAGAATCGACTCGATAAAATAATTAGTTAAATTACCGAGATAATGGCGGAATCTTATCATATCAGTTTTAATTTAATTTGAATTTAAATTAGAATATGATAAGATATTATTAGGGTTGGACTCTAAGAGGTTCGAGGGTTTTTTAAGAAAACCCTAGCCATCTTTCAATAGTCCAATTTTTTCGGTTGAGAACATTCGTGCCATTCTCTACCAGAGAAAAAAAAAACCTCTCAAACCCTAGGCGCTAGCACTCCCCGGGTATCGAGTGAGTTCGCGGTGTGTATCCGATAGAGGACGTTCGCATACTCGTAGCGTCTCGGTGATTGTTCGGGTTGAACGTACAACGACGCAAACCGGAATCGAAGGATTTCGATTACGAGCAACCAGAGGTAATTCTTAAAGCTTAGATCTTCTTAATCGTTTACTTGGGTCCTCGGGAGGGATTCGTAGATGTTTTCCGCGTTTAGGAGTCCACGAATCCCAACACAGCCCATCGGGTGAGATACTCCTCCATCTCTACACCCAACAAAACCATCCGAGTGTCCATGCCGGAAAAATAAATAATACCTTTCAGGTATAATGCTAGCTCGGACCGGCCTGACCAACCAACACTATCGTCTTTTCAAGCAGAGTTCATCTTCTGGAGGTGGCCTCCTGCCATAAGACTTACGCTAGCCTTCCAAAACTAGTATTGTTAGCCTACCCTTATTGAGTACTCAACGCACATATCCGTCAATTCCTGATTCAAAATATTTCCAAACCTTGGCTTTGTAAAACGTGGTTTTCTTTAAAAGAGATTTCTAAAAATTTAAGGAAAAGAATAGTTTTCTTGCTAAAATCGTTAGTTTAACAAAACCGTTTAAAGAATAAATATCCACGTTTACAACCCAAGCCAACATAGTTTAACAATAGCTTTACAAAGCTTCACAACATAGACTTGCCATCACAACCTTTAACAAAACAGTTTATAAAAGGACTTACCATCACAACATTTAATAAAAAAGTTTATGCAAGGACTTACTTGATATGCCTCAGATAACGAGATAAATTCACAGCTGGCTTTCCTCAATTATCCTCCTGATCTAAACCATATAATATCATGATCAAGGTCTCAATTAATTCAAACATGCTCTAATCCCATTTATTTTCATAACAATTCGCAATCCCCTATTTAATTCCAAGTAAATTATTCAATCCCCAAAGATCATATACTACGACCACATGTTCATCTCGCTAATAAACACCATTAAACTTTACTTTCAGCATCAAGGGAGGGTATTCCCTTACCTTGCACCTACCGGGTAATGAGGTCTCGATGCTCCTATGGTGATCGTCCCAAGTTCGCTTGAGAAGAACAGAAAAGCTACCTTCTTTGCTCCTATTGATCGAAAATTAAAGAAGAAGATGAAATCAGCCTCTATGGGGCGTGATTTAAGGGTAGAAGAAAGAGAAAAGAATCATTAGAGAAAACGGCATCAAGAGGTTGAGAGGATTTTTGCTTAGAATAGTCTTAAGTCTTCGAAAATTTGCAGAGAGATGTTGCTGAAATTTTCTTGTAGAATGGAGAGGGTAGACGGTTTCTATGATTTAGAGTTGGAGAAGATTGGCTTAGGGTTAGATGGTGATGTTTAGAAAGAATCCTAATGACATTAGGTTTCATGGACAGCAAAGGCGAAATTTCAGCTTGTTGCGTATCTCCTTGCTGCCGATTTTAGGTGAGTTTAATGGAGGAAAAGATTCTGCAATTTTGCTCCTTTATGCTGGCTGAAATACTGCTCAAGGGAAGGGCTTAATGTGTTCAGAATTTTGGGCCAAACAAGGAAGATTTTGAGTGAGTTTTGATGACTGAAAAATCCTGTGCAAGCTGTGCGAAATTGCTGAGCAAAAGGAGAAGAAATTCTGGGTTGTTTAAGCTGTAATTCTGCCGAAATTTCCAGAGAAAAGATGAGGGTTTTGGGTGCTAGAGCTTGATCAGCTGGGGGTTTTTGGTGTGTTTTGTGTGCAGAATTTCGGTTGGAGTAGGAACACAACAGCTAGCCGGAATTCCTGCACCAAGCTGCCGAAATTCCTGTGCATAAGATGGACGAATTTCAGTGTTTTTGTGTGAATAAAATTCTGCTTTTGTGCAGCTAAGGTACCCTGAATTGATGAGGAATATTTAAGTGTTTTGAGCTGGGATTTACAGAGTTGGATTGTAGCTAAGAAGTTGGAATTTTCGGACAGCTTGTGGTGACACAAGGCTGCCGAAATTCAGCTAGGAAAAGGAAGAAAAATCTAGTTGAATTTGGATTGAAATAAAATCTGATTTTATCAAGGATTTGGATAGGATTTCCTCTAGTCCTAGAAGAGTTTGGATTGAGCTAAAAGTCCTCCAAGAAGTGGCGGCACTTGCTGGAATTTTTTTTTCCAGATTTTTAGCTAACATTCTAGGATTAAAATCAACAAGATTTCCTACTAGGAAAAGAACTCATTAATTCCACCTATCCATGGCAACATCTATCTAGCTAAAATCAAGCTAATATTTTAATTACTAGCTAGGGTTTTTCGAAAATCCTAAGGAACACAAGCTGAAAATTAAAGGTGAACTTTATTCACATCAAAGTCCTTGAATTTAGGAAATAAATATAGAGACTTATTTCCTTGGAGTAAAAATACTAAAATTTCTCTAGGATAGCTAGATTCTTTTTCGGCCAAGATAAGAAATGGTCTAAGGGAAAGAATTTCAAGAAGAGAAACTAACTTCACAAAAGGTAGGATTCGAACTCGGGTCACCAAAAGAAATCACCAACCTCCCTGCTATTCCAAAATAACTCCAATGCTAATTTTTCTACAAGAAGTTCTTACCACCCCAATACTCCTCCTTCCAAATCTTCGACCAAACTTCCCTTATTCGAATCTTTAACAACACAACTATTTCACATCAATTAATTCAAATGCAAGAGCAACGGAAAAATTCACATGCATCCATGCAAATAAAATTATTCTAGCTACCACATAAAATGCAAGATGCTATGCAATGCATGACTTTTCCCCATAGTCAGAGGTGGTTTTGGGCAGGGTATTACACTAGCAAGAAATAAATATTCGTTAAAACCAAGAGTGGCGTTTTGGCTTTTCCTGCCATACACAATAATTAAAATCAACCACTCAAAAGAAATGGTCATGGGTTACCACACGTTGGGCCCCATAACCGGTCAGAATGCCGACACTTTGTGCAGACTGACAAAAGGTGGGTGATTGGCCTACCGGGCAAGATACTCCTCCTTCTCTATACCCAAACAATAACCGGGTGTCCATTCCGGCAAAACACAGTCACTTGACTGAAATAAAAACTGCTAGCTTGGATCGGCATGACTAAGTGATATTGACGTTTCTCTAAGTTGAGTTCATCTTCTGGAGGTGGCCTCCTACCAGAAGACTCACTCTTGCTCTTCAAAACTAGTACTACTAGTCTACCTTTATTGAGTACTCAACGAACGTATCCCACTTGGGAGAAAATGAAAAAAACACAATTTCACATGAAAATGGCAATTAAGGGTTTCCAAAGTCCTTGTCAAAATCGGTTTTAGAAAGAGTTTTAAGTTTGAGAAAATCTACTTATTGATTTCCAAATAATTTGTTTGACTAAAATAAGAAAGGAGCCAATCCCCAATTGCCTTTACAGAAATGAGTGTCCTTGCACTCTACATTTGGCTTACCATTAAAAAAAATCATTTTTACATTAAACAGGTTTTATGCAGGAGCTTACCTGATTCTTGCTCACAATAAGAGGTCTCCAATAGCTTACCTAACCCTGCATGGGTAAATACAAACCACAATCAAACTCAAGCCAAAATCCACTTTCACAAATAAAACTAACTCAACTCACTACTACAACCATGATCCTAGTGTCCCAAGCTTTAAGGCCAAATAATAATTAAAAAGGTTTATATGCCAAGGCTAATTTTGATATTTAAAATAATTAGTGTTTTGAGAAATAGATACTAATAAGTTGTAGGGTTAAATCTTGCTAAATAATTTAGAATTTATTTGATGAAGGGTCCTAGGTGGTATTAGGTAAAATAATAATTTATTAATAATTAATTGCTGAAAAATAATTGATAATTAAAATCAGTTGAAAATAAAGTTTAATGAATCTTGATTGAAAGATAATAAATAAATTTTAATAGGTTTCAGTTAAAAGATAATAATTAAATTTTACTTATTATAATTATTTTCATAAAAGTCTTTAGTTGATTTCTTCATTTTATATTTTATATATATATATATATATATATATATATTATTTTTCTAGCAAAAGCTATTATTTATTTGACAAAAATATCCTTATTATATATAATAATCCAAATCTACCCTTCCTAGGGTTTTTCGAAATTACTAGCAAAAATCATAATATTAAATATTTTATTGAAGGAATAAAATTAGCTTATGGACAATTAGGTCATGATCATAATTCTATTGCTAACCACAATCATAAACATATTCACCCATTCACATCATCAAATCATCCAAATCATGAATATAAGTATAGGTCCAAATTTACTAAGGCGTGATCTAACCTTTACTAGCATAAATATAACCATGGCTTTAATAATTATACAAGAATATAAATCCTATTTATCATAGATGACATAATCTCTAGCATACTTAATCATGGAGACATGCATTAAACCGTAAAACACCATACATTCAACCAAGATAATCAACTCATGCATAAATCCCATCTCCATCATATTCATACATATATTCATACTTCAATCTCAACTCATCACAACAATATATACTCAAACCCTATTCATAATCCATCTTCTATCAACATCATCCTAGAGACATGAATCTAGAATTTAAAAAGAGGGTTAAAAAGGCTTACTTGATTGATGAATACCTTGAAGGAGTTTCGAATGGATCTCAACTCCTAGATGACTAGATCTGTCCAAGGAAGATGAAGAAAGCATGGCCATCGGTGAAGAAGCCATTCGGCCAAGAAGGAGAGAGGTTCGGCCAAGAGAGAGAGAGAGAGAGAGAGAGTCCATTAGCATGTTTATTCATATACATATTCATTAGAGATCAAATATTAGAGAAGATGAAATTGTTAGAATAAACCTACCTTGAAGGTGTTCTTGATCCTTCACAAAAATTTTGGTTTTTGATCCAAAAGAGCAAGTTGAATTTTAGAGTTTGATGTTAAAAATGGAATGGATGGACTCATGGCAGTGACTAGATGAATTCTGGAGTTTTTAGAAGAAGTTTGAAGTGATTTGGAGGGGTATTAGGCGAAAGGAAGGAGTAGGTGTTCTTGGTGTACCATGTGTTCTTGAAGGTTGAAAAGAGTAGAGAGGTTTTGATTTGAAACTGCCGAAATTCTGAAGGCTAGGGCTGGCTGAATTGTTTGTAGGGTTTTGGTGGATGATTTTCTGGTTTGGAAGGGAAAAGGAAAGGCTAATTGTTGAAATCCTAAAAGAATATCTTAAGGAATCAAATTTGGAAACTAAATATAGCAAGAATATCTTTGATCATTGGAGAGCTTTTGGGAAGCTACTATGGCCGAATTGTTGTGTAGTGTTTCTGCCGGATGAAAGCTGATTGAAGAGGGGTAATGGTGGCCGAAAATATGGAGTGAAATTGTGAAGAATAAGTCTGGTTGTTTGAAGAACATTTTATGGAAGGTTGCTAAATTAATGTTGCTGGAATTTTGGTATATAATCAAAGCATGATTGCAAAGATTTGCTAGAGAGAATTTCTAGCAGCCATGTCTGATTTTTGTGCAGAAGCTTGGAGAAGACAATGGAGTTCTGATCATGGCTGTTTAAGAGTGGTTTGTGCAGAAGAAAGCTGAAATTTTGGCCAGGGATGAATTAGGAAACAAAGTTGGAAATTTTCTTGTACAGAATTTTCGCAAGGTGCTGGAATTTCTGGACAGTTTCGGCTGCCATTTTCCAGTCAGCTTGCAGAGAGTTTGGAGGAGATTTCAAGCATCTTTCAAGGCTGGTTTCCAGCATTCTTTTTGGAGGAAAAACGTGGCTAAGATGCTGAGCAAAAACTAAACGAAAATAGCTTGGTTTCGAACCTCCAAAGCTGCGAATTCAACCAGAAATTTCTCTGGTTTTGTACAGCATTTGTGCAGTCCAAAAATGGCCAGAAAAATTCAGATCTCAAGCTGATCAAAATGCCATTTTCTGGCAGCATTTGGGAGGGAATAATGGCTAAGAATTTCGACACCTTGAAGGCACAAGAAGTTGGAAAAATTTTCAGTTCATTCCATGAAGGAAAATGAACCTAGCTAGAGTACAATTTTAGAAGGTTCACTAGAGGGATTTATTCTCTTGGAATCTCCCACATCTCTACCACATTTTTAGACCATAAGATGTCTTTCACTAAGACATTTTGAACCTTCAAAGCCACAACACTTTACTAAATTTTCTGGAATGAAATTGGCTAGAACAAATTTGACCAATCTAATGAATTAAGAATTAAGAGAAATTAAAGATCAAGAAGAAATGAATTCTCTTAGGAAATTTTGAGTAGGCACAAGAATAGGATTAGAGTACTCTTATCATGTCTCCCCTAGGACAACACCTCTGCCCTATGCTAAGGTACTTAAGGCTGAAAATACCCCTTCCCAAGCAAAAATAAAATTTAATCATGCTAAACTCCTATGATGGAATTTGAACTCAAGACCTCAAGAATTTATTCCAAAACTCTAACCACTAAACCACAACAACTCTTGTTCTTATTTTCCCACTAAAATATTTTTCCTATTTAACCCTCAAGCTATCTCCCTATTTTCTCCTCAAGAAAAAATTACCATTTTGCCCTTCTTTCTCAATAATCATA
The DNA here is from genome assembly GCA_026120185.1 of Voacanga thouarsii. Classification (NCBI taxonomy): domain Eukaryota; kingdom Viridiplantae; phylum Streptophyta; class Magnoliopsida; order Gentianales; family Apocynaceae; genus Voacanga; species Voacanga thouarsii. The sequence goes on along the minus strand of JANUWF010001918.1, from coordinate 1,125,535 downwards.
ATTCAGCCCTCTAGACTATAAAACACAAATCCAAAGCACATAAAATTATATAAAAATATATTTAAACATGCAATAAAATATGATATGCATCCCAACCCCCTTACTCTAAGGTTGGTTCCGACTGGGGTTTCATATGGATTGTTAGAAAACTTGGGGCATGATCTGACGGGCAGAGAAACAGAGGAGCATGCTTCAATGGGGAAAAACAGAGAAAAAAAAACACAAGCCTTAAAGGCCGCACGGAAGCGTAAAGATCATACCTTTACGCGCTTTAAACCTGCAAGGTTGAGTAGGAGTGGATTGAACGACAGGAATCGCTTCGCCTTGCCCACTTGAAGAAGCTTCCGATTGATAACCCGCTAGCCTCCTACTTCACCTTGTTTGCATGAACGCCAAGCTTTTCAGCTCTCAAAATATGCCACTGTCCAACTTCTAGTCGGTGAACACAATAGTGAAGAAGAACAGTCTCAAGTCTCCTTGGTTCTCTTGCTATTGGTTAGCAGAGCTCCAAGGAGGAAAACAAAGGGTGAGGAGACGTGAGAGAGAGAGAGAGAGCTGCGTGAGCCTCTAGTTGTTAGGGAGATTACAGTTTTTTCTTTTTTCCAGAGACTTGTTTATTGGTTAGCCAAACTAGGTCTCTAATTATCTGATAAACATATCCCTGGGATGTCAAATTTCAAACATCCGGATGTTATCCTGAGAATAAGTTTGGCTAAACCCTAAACTAATCTAAACCGTATCTGGAAAAAACTCTACGGTCCAAGCAATTGGGCCGAAATAATTTTATTATTTTTCTTGGACCCAAAAGGCCCAAAATAATAAACATTAATTATTTATTTCCTGGGCTTATAGAAATAACCCAATAAATAATTAATGAGCCCAAATGAACTAAAATAATTAATCTTTAATTATTTATATCTTGGGCTTAAATAAATAATCCAATAAATAATTAAGCATTAATTATTTTCCCTTGGTTTAAGCCCAAGTTAATTTCCTAATTATTCAAACTGGACTTAGGCCCTGAATAATTAATTAACTAAATAAACCAGAAAATTAATTTCTCTCAACTCCTAATTTTATTTTATTTATTTATTTATTTTATTCCAGTCTAATAATAAATTAGACATCCAGAATAAAATAAAATAAAATCCTTTTGAACTAAGACCAATTCTTCAACCCAAAATTAATTAGGACTTACGGGCTATTCCGAGAACCAAAAAGACACATCGCCTTGACTACTGAAATAACCAAAATACCCCTACTATATAAATAGCTGTATTTTACATTTTAAATATTTCCTAATATCACCATAAGAAAATATTAACCCCAAGGACAATGTTGCATTAGCAAAGTCTTCAACCTACAGATGAAATGACTAAAATACCCCTCTACACATCGCCGTACATTTAGAAATGAAGAAGTGTACTAACACCCATCTAAAAGACATCTACAATCCTTAGGCTTCTTGTCGGATGATCCACGACTTCCTGGAGTGTTTCTGCTTTCCAAGGGAGCTACCCTAAAGCAAACATCCAAGTCATGTTTCCCAGGGCCCTGGACATTTTAGACCATTCGGACAACCACAAGGGGCGATATAGTGCAAAAACTATTTTGTACAAGTCTGCCTTAACTAACTAGTTACATATACCCAATACACAAGTATATTAGTTCTACTATAGAACCTCAACTATAACATATCAAAGTATATGCTTCCAACTTCGTTAGACCACCAACTTATACTCAAGTCGTAGAGTACTAGTCTACGATGTAGCAATAGTAGTCTAAGTTTCTATCATATAGTACTTTTAGAAACCACTACTACAGGTCTTGTCCTACGTATTCGAAATACGTTTATGTCATGAAGTGAGTGGACTACTCACTGGCTAAAGGTAAGCCATTCCCCATTTGGAATTCATAACATAATAACCTAAACATGATGAGATTCCTAGTTTCATCAATAGGTTTAGAACAAATGTTTATTTGTTAAATAACCCGTGATTCATACCTTACTGTGAAAGATTACCATTCACATGGATCACTTATTAAAACACAATGGATCTGTTCCAAATGAAAATTGTGCACAAACAAAAAGTAAATTCACAACTAATTTCTGAAAATAAATTCTTTTATTAAAATATTCGATTTTACATAAGAAACCTAGTCTAAGAGGGCATACAATCCAACAATCTCCACTTGCACTCTAAGACTAGGTAAGTCCATAGATGCCCACCCCTATGGCGTCTAAGTGTCTTTTGAAGACTCTCTCTCAGCCAAAGGCTTGGTGAATGGATCTGCTAGATTGTTTTCTAAGGCAATATGTTCCACCATGACTTCTAGTAGATGAAATCCCGGATCAGATGGTACTTCCTCTCGATATGTTTCCCCTTGTTGTAGTTCCAAGGTTCCTTAGATTGCGATACTGCTCCAGTGTTGTCACAATACATCACAATCGACCTATCCATATGTGATAGACTCTAAGTTCTGTAAGGAACTTCCGGAGCCAGACTGCTTTCTTGGATGCCTTCGAAGCTGCCACATACTCAGCTTCTATGGTTGAGTCAGGAATACAAGATTGCTTGATACTCCTCCATGAAATTGCTCCTCCAGACAAGGTGAAGACATATCTACTAGTGGATTTTCTCTCATCCTTATCCGCCTGGAAGTCTGAGTTTGTGTATCCTGTAGGAACCAAATCATCAGCCCTGTAAACCAACATATAATCTCTCGTTCCCTTGAGGTACTTGAGAATATGCTTTACAGCTTACCAATGAACCTCCCCAAGGTTTGACTGATATCTACTAACTAAGCCCACGGCAAAGCAGATATCCAGCCTAGTACACAGCATAGCGTACATGAGACTTCCCACAGCCGAAGCATAGGGAATCCTACTCATTCTGTCCTTTTCTTTTTAAGACTTAGGATAGTCCTTTAAAGAAAATGACAACCCATATCTGCAAGGGATTAGAGCTCCCTTGCATGAGTCCATGCTGTACTTGGCCAGCATCTTGTCAATGTATGTTGCTTGGGATAACCCTAACATTTTCTGCTTCCTATTTCTAAGAAGCCTAATCCCGAGAATGTAGCTGGCTTCTCCCAAGTCCTTCATATTGAATTGACTAGATAGCCAAACATTTGTAGACGACAATGTCCCTATATCATTTCCAATTAGTAGAATGTCATCCACATACAGGACAAGAGAAACCATATTAATGCCTTTAAGTTTCATGTATACACATGGTTTATCTTCGTTTTGAATAAAACCATAAGACTTTACAATCTCATCAAAACGAATGTTCCATGCTCTCGATGCCTGCTTAAGTCCATAAATGGACTTCTTAAGCTTGCAAACCATATGTTCCTGGCCTTCAGAAATGAAGCCTTCCGGTTGGGACATATAGATGTCTTCGCTAAGATGGCCATTTAAGAATGCCGTCTTGATATCCATTTGCCATATCTCGTAGTCATAATGGCATGCGATGGTAAGGAGGATGTGGATGGAATTAAGCATGGCTACCGGGGAAAAGGTTTCCTCATAGTCGATTCTCTCTTTCTGAGTATACCCTTTCGCCACAAGCCTAGCTTTGAAGGTTTCTACCTTCCCATTCGCTCCCCTCTTTCTCTTGTACACCCACTTGCAGCCAATGGGTTTTATCCCTTCAGGTGAAGCTACAAGATCCCAAACCTGATTGAGGTACATAGACTCAATCTCAGCTTTCATTGTTTCATGCCACAGATTTGCATCGGCATCAGCAATAGCCTCCTCGTATCTAGTGGGGTCTTGTTCCTGATGGTCGGAGACCAGCTTAAAGGCTTCTCCAGTCCATCTATCTGAAACCCTAAACACTCTCCCACTACGATGAGGCTCCATTTGCACAAGCTCTTGAGGCTGTGCCTCTTCTTGTTCCACAATCGGGTTAGAAGAAGTTGATTCCGTAGATAACTTCTCCTCAAGTTACAACCTTGTTGAACCTTTAGTGGAAGTACTTTGATCATCTTCCAAGTATCTTGCATTGGTACTGACTAGTACCTTCTGTTCCTTAGGATGATAAAAGTAACCTCCTTTTGTCCCTTTTGGATACCCAACAAAATAGCATAATTCTGATCTCGGTTCCACTTGTCTCCCTTGATCAGTACATAAGTTGGACAACTACAAATCCTGAGATGATTCAGACTTGGCTTACGCCCAGTCCACATCTCATAGGGAGTCTTAGGTACTGACTTGGAAGGCACCAAGTTCAGAATATATGCCGCTGTCTCCAGGGTATATCCTCAAAAGAACACTGGAAGAGTAGCATGAGACATCATGCTTCGGACCATTTCCATTAACGTCCTGTTCCTTCTCTCAGCTACTCCGTTCTGGTGGGGTGTTCTCAGCGCAGAGAGCTGGGATATTATCCCATGATGTACCATGTAATCCTTGAATTCACCTAGGAGGTACTCTCCACCACGATCTGATCGTAAGGTTTTGATTAATTTACATGTCCAACGCTCCACTTCAACCTTAAACTCCTTGAACTTGTCAAAAGAGTCAGACTTGCGTCTCATCAGGTAAATGTAACCATACCTTATACAATCATCCGTAAAAGTGATGAAGTACTCAAAACCTCCTCTAGCTGGTGTAGACAATGGACCACATACATCAGTGTGAACAAGACTCAACACATCCTTGGCTCTATTTGCCTTTGGTGCAAATGACCTTTTGGTCATCTTTCCCATCAAGCAGTATTCACACTGAGGCCAACTTTCCAATCTCAATGAGCCCAAAGGCCCATCATAATTAGCCTCTGAATCTTGGTTGAGTTAATATGACCCAACCTTAGATGCCAAATGTATGAATCATTGATATTAATCTTTCTCTTCTTAGTTAAAGGTTCAGACTGAGCGTTATTTGATTGGTTGTTAATAGGGTTTAAAAAGAACAGATTCTATACATGTGCCCAGTACATAAAATTTCTCCATCTCTATTGATAGAAATACCAGAATGGAAAGATACAGAATATCCTTGATTTATAAGTTTTGCAACTGAAATTAAATTTTGACGAAATCCAGGTACATATAAAATATCTTTTAAAACCACTATTTTATTACAATAAAAAATAAGATCCAGCTCTCCCACTGCAAGGGCCCAAACTTGTGCTCTATTACCCACTCGTAGCCCATGTTCGCCCTTCTTGAGTTTTCTAATCTTTCTAAACCCCTACAAGGAGTTACAGATATAATCAGTGGCTCTTGAATCAACAATCCAAGTGGAAGCTGATCCTACCATTGATATAGACTCTAGATAGAAAACATTACCTGTGGGGTTTTTCTTGGCTTGAAGATTTGGACACTCCTTTTTTCAGTGTCCCTTCTTTCCACATTTGAAGCACTTACCATTTGGTTTGTCCTTGGGCTAGGTCTTGGGCTGGACTGCTGCATTTCCCTTCTTCCTCTTGAACTTTCTGGGTTTAGGCCCAATTCTTGAGGAAGAAGCCTTAGCAATCATGGCTTTTGACTGCGGCTTCATGACCTTCTCCGCCATCTGGAGCTCCTTCATCATTTCAGTCAAACTCATGTTCAATTTGTTCATGTTATAATTCAATTTGAACTAAGTGAAGGAACCCGGTAAAGATTTGAGAACCATGTCCACTTGGCTCTCGAGGAATATGACAGCCCCTAAGATTTCTACCTCCTCAAAAGCAGCAATCATCTTGAGCATATGCTCCCAGACTGATGCTCCCTCAGCCATCTTAGTGTTTATTATTGTTCGAAGAGCCTCTTGCCTTGCGGGTCGGCTCTTGTCTGCGAACATAGTAGCCAATGATTGGCTAATGTCATATGCAGAAGCCATGTGCTCGTGTTTTGACTGGAGCACTTTAGACATGGAGGCTAACATATAGCAACGTGCCATTTCGTCAGCCTTCTTCCACGCCTTCTCAGCCTCTCGCTCTTCGGCGGTAGAACCTTCCCCGATAATAAGGCAGGTCTCGTAAAGGACGTACTTATACTCTTCAGCTGTGAGTATTATGTCCAGGTTCCTTTTCCAGTCCACATAGTTTGGACCCGTTAACTTATTCTCCCTAAGAATAATGGCCAATGGACTAAAAGAACCCCCCACCATTTCTGAAAATTGAAAAATAAAAGAAAGAATTTAGTTTGTGAAAACAAAATAAAATTTGTGCACTGAAAATAATTTGGCTCTTAAGAAAACTGACATAGCTTCTTAGGAAGATTAACAGTATCCTAAGCTAAGTGTAATAACCACCACAAATTAATTTTCCTTCTAGGTAATGATCTAGAGGATAACTCCATCGTGGGATGGCTGTTTCCTTTCATTTCCTACGGACATACCTCGTACTATAACCTCCAACGTGGGCTAGCCGATCATAGCACGTGTCCCAGGTTATTAATTATATCCTTCCATTAGATCTAGATCCTTGTGGTATCCCCATCCTATACGGGTTCACTCCCAGGGTGACGCGAGGGGACCCACGATCTCTAATGAGGACCGTGATGGAAGCCGTGGGGCCGTTGGAACCCTTCTCCCACTTAGTCTTCTAAAATAAAGGTTTTATGGAAAAATATCCTTTTGAAATTTCCATTAAGTTTTTCCTTAACTCAAAAATAAAATATCTAAGTCCACTAAAATCTCTATGTCAAGGTTTATATCCTTTGAGAGATTTTTCCATGAACTAATTTTATTTAAGTTAAAACTTAATGATTTCAAAAATTTTCCAATTAAAACTTTCTAGAGACTTTAGTCTCAAGTTTATTTGACAAAACAATTTTTCTAGTGCAAAATAAAACAAAATGGCTCTCCATTTTAATTTACAAAAATATCTAAATCCAATATATTTTCTATGTCAAGGATTAAATCCTTTGAGAAAATATTCAAGGATTAATTTTTGTACAAATTAAAATAACCATTTAATTTTTGAAGAAAAATTTTTTTCTTGTAAAAAAAAAAATGTTCCCAAAGACTTTGGTCTTTGAGAAAAGGCACACATAGATACACAAAAAAATAGCATGCTTGAAAATAGTAAACGTTTTCATGCTATTCCATTTTTAAACCTAAGTGCCTAAATAATAGAATTAAACATATTAATTAATTAATTAATGATCTTTTTTAATCTTAAAATCCCTTACTAATATTTTTCATGCAATTATATTCCAAGAATATAAAATATTAACTTCGCCTGGTATGGGACCCAAAACGGAAAAAAAAAACAAAGAAAATTGCAAAAAACAAATCTATCGGTCCATGTACACCCGTCGCACCGGATCAGAGCCTTTTTATCTGTGGTCCACCGCACCCCCCGGTGCACCAACCGCACCAGATCGCGTGTTGCGCGACCCACGGAGCTGATCCACAACCCGCGACCCTCAACCAGCTCCTCTCAGCACACGACCCGCGAGCTCACCCGGATACCCTCTGCTCAACCCGCGCACGATTGCAATTTCATGCAATTGGCTCGCAATTCTCCCAGCGGCTCGGTTCAACAGCGACCGGCTCCTCTCACAGAAATGACGGCGCGGCTCAGCTCAGGTGGAGGCTTAGGAATAGTGTTTCTTCTTCGTTTTTTTCTCTTTTCCACGCGGAAGTTGCAGAACCTCTACGCTTCATCTACTACTTCTTTCTTTGGCTTCTTTGGACATTTTTACTTACAAAAACTCACTCAAAACAAAAATACCACTGCCTATACCCATTTAAATTGGGTTTACACGATCAAACATCAAAGCCAAAAATTTTTACAGAGAGTCCTATGCTTCAACGGTGAAGCTTATAGTCATCCTATCCCATACCAAAACAGCAAAGGATTACAGGTATAATCACCAAATAATCATCTTCTCCATTTTTATTAACTACCATGCTCCCTAAGTTGATAAAAGAACCATTGTCTCTGATACCACATTGACGGGCAGAGAAACAGGGGAGCATGCTTCAATGGGGAAAAACAGGGAAAAAAAAACACAAGCCTTAAAGGCCACACGGAAGAATAAAGATCATACCTTTGCGCGCTTTAAACCTACTAGGTTGAGTAGGAGTGGATTGAACGACAGGAATCGTTTCGCCTTGCCCACTTGAAGAAGCTTCCAGTTGATAACCCGCAAGCCTCCTACTTCGCCTTGTTTGCATGAACGCCAAGCTTTTCATCTCTCGGAATATGCCACTACCCAACTTCTAGTCGGTGAATTCAATAGTGAAGAAGAATGATCTCAAGTCTCCTTAGTTCTCTTGCTATTGGTTAGCAAAGCTCCAAGGAGGAAAACAGAGGGTGAGGAGACGTGAGAGAGAGAGAGCTGCGTGAGCCTCTAGTTGTTAGGGAGATTAGGGTTTTTTCTTTTTTCTAGAGACTTGTTTATTGGTCAGCCAAAACTAGATCTCTAATTATCTGATAAACATATCCTTGGGATATCAAATTTCAAACATCCGGATGTTATCCTGATAATAAGTTTGGCTAAACCCTAAACTCATCTGAACCGTATCTGGAAAAAAAAACCTACGGTCCAAGCAATTGGGCCGAAATAATTTTATTATTTTTCTCGGACCCAAAAGGCCCAAAATAATAAACATTAATTATTTATTTCCTGGGCTTATAGAAATAACCCAATAAATAATTAATGAGCCCAGATGAACCAAAATAATTAATCTTTAATTATTTATATCTTGGGCTTAAATAAATAACCCAATAAATAATTAAGCATTAATTATTTCCCCTTGGTTTAAGCCCAGGTTAATTTTCTAATTATTCAAACTGAACCTAGGGCTTGGATAATTAATTAACCAAATAAACCAGAAAATTAATTTCTCTCAACTCCTAATTTTATTTATTTTTTTATTTTATTTTATTCCAGTCTAATAATAAATTAGATATCCTGAATAAAATAAAATAAAATCCTCTTGAACTGAAACCAATTCCTCAACCCAAAATTAATTAGGATTTACGGGCTATTCCGAGGACCAAAAAGACACATTGCCTTGGCTGCTAAAATGACCAAAATACTCCTGCTATATAAATAGTTATATTTTGCATTTTAAATATTTCCTAATATCATCATAAGGAAATATTGACTCCAAGGACAATGCTGCATTAGCAAAGTCTCTGACCTACAGGTGAAATGACTAAAATACCCCTCTACACATCACCGTACATTTAGAGAGGAAGAAGTGTACTAACACCCCTCTAAAAGACATCTACCATCCTTAGGCTTCTAGTCGGATGATCCACGACTTCCTGAAGTGTTTCCGCTTTCCAAGGGAGTTGCCCTAAAGCAAACATTCAAGTCATGTTTCCCAGGGCCCTGGACATTTTAGACCATTCAGACAACCACAAGGGGCGATATAGTGCAAAAACTATCTTGTACAAGTCTGTCTTAACTAACTAGTTACATATACCCAACTATAGAATATCAAAGCATACGCTTCCAGTTTCGTCAAACCACCAACTCATACTCAAGTCGTAGAGTACTAGTCCACGCTGCAGCGGTAGTAGTCTAGGTTTCCTATAATATAGTACTTTTAGAAACCACTACTACAGGTCCTGTCCTACGTATTCGAAATACATTTATGTCATGAAGTGAGTGGACTACTCACTGGCTAAAGGTAAGTCATTCCCCATTTGGAATTCATAACATAATAACCTAAACATGATGAGATTCCCAATCTCATCAATAGGTTAAGAACAAATGTTTATTTGTTAAATAACCTGTGATCCATACCTTACTGTGAAAGACCACCATTCACATGGATCACTTATTTAAACACAATGGGTCTGTTCCAAGCGAAAATTGTGCACAAACAAAAAGTAAATTCACAACTAATTTATGAAAATAAATTCTTTTATTAAAATATTCGATTTTACATCAGAAACCTAGTTTAAGAGGGCATACAATCCAACATGATCTCCTTCCTTTTCTTGGAGGAGACGTTGTATACTTTGTTGCTCTTTTGAACCAGAAGTCGAGCCACTTATTGATGGAGATACCAAATTTGTTGTTGTCTTTTTTGATCAAGTGGTATGTATGGAGGAGATGTTCACAACACCTTGGAAGGAATCGCTTGCTATCATGGTCCATACCGGTGAGTTTTGCAGCATGAGGAACAACTTCGTCGTAGTGAGTTTCAAGTATTAGTAAGCCTCCAAGTTCATGCAAGTCCCAAAGTGAATGGACATCTCGCTAGTTGATGTTAAGAGTGTATTGGTGAGAGGATACCAAGCTTCGCAAAAGGGTTTGAGAAGGGGTTGCAATCATATGTAAAAAGTGATGTATAGACAGTCTCATAAACCTTTGTAGATCTTAAGTGCCCTTTGCAACGACTTAGAATGTCATGTACCCACTCCTAATATCTCTCCCTAAAGCAAAACACGCCCAAGAAGTTAGGTGGTGATGTCCATTAAGTCTCATTTTGAATCATCCGACGTCCAAGTGAAGGTAACACATTGGGATGAGCTTGAGGTTGATGATTTGAGAAAAGAAGAATCCACGCCTTGAGGGAATGAGTGTCTTGGAAGTTGACTTCTGTTAACCATTCCTTCATAAGTTGTTGGAGCGTTGCCTTTGGTAGGGGCCCCGCACATTTGCCGGACTTTGCCTCATAATCTGTCAACGTCGTTCCATCTTTTATTAGATCATTTTCGTGGTCATGAATGACTAATAGTTGTTGGCTCGAAGAAGATCGCAAATTTGAACAGTACACTATAATTGGACCTAGTTAAAAAAGGGGGGGGGGTTCCCAGAAAAATAAATGTTAGTTTCACCCAAAAAAAATGAGTTTGCGAAAAAAAAAAAAAAAAAAAAGGTTGAGAAAAGCTAGTTTGTAAACAATTACATCATCAAATTTAAAGACAGGGAAAGACTAGTTGGACACTCTAGTTCAACACCAAATATTAAACCAAGAAGTCCAAAAGTACTCGATAAAGAACAATGGCATAGCATAGCCTCAGCATCACAAAACAATTATAACACAATGGCATGACATGATGATTTTGTGAAAACAAATTAATCCCTCCGAAATAAATGAAAAGAAGAGCTACTGTCACATAATCAACAAAACACTTCAAAATTAGCTGCAGCAACCTTTATACCAATTTCAAATCTACTTTCCTAATAGGCTCTTTAATTGCTATTTCAATGAACAGAAAAGAAAATTCCATTTACAAATTACGAAGATTTAGGCACAAAATCCTTCAGAAAATACGCATGAATTCACAATGCAATTGTGAATTGGCAACCAAACATAAAAAATACAATAAATGCCAAAATACACATTATGTTAAATTTCCTAAAACCTAAAATAATTGCATTTCTTTATAATTCATCACTTTTCATTTCTTTTTACAAATCAAAGCTAATTAAACAAAGAAACCAAAACTCATTTACTTAAGACATTTTACTTAGCTTTGTGATTGAGTTTAGATACTAAAAACTTACTATAAATGGGCACAAAATGTCATAATATGAAATACCTTTAAAAAAAAATGGAAATCAGAGCGATATGGCGGTGGTATGATGAACAGCAAGCAGTGCAATTAGCTTTATGTGTAGCAGCGGTATTCAATTTAAATCGATTTGTGCATGAAGTGGGAACCAGGCTAGAGACTAGGTAATTTATTAAAGGTAAGAAGATAGGTCCTTTTTAGATATATAGACAGAAAGAGACCTTCCTGTAATCTGTCCCTGGAGCTTTATTTGCTATTGGTCTTTCGAGCTTGGACCTGTAGACCATATAAGTAGGGGTTTTCATGAGGAGCAAGAAGCTAGCAAAATCAAAAAGAGCAAGGACAGGCCAAAATGGAATAAACCCCTCGCATAAAGATAACAACCAAGGAACTAAAAGATCTTAGAAAGAGTGGTTTTTTGTGGTGTTTTCTAAAGCCGTAGTTAGCTAGTTGCTTGAAGATGAGGTTCTAGCCTCTGTGCAGGGGAAAGAGAGAGAGGTGGCATTCTGAGGGGGTATTGAATGCAAACAACAAGGGTGAGGAAGTTGAACACAGATTCTATATAGAATTAATCAACAGATGTACAGATATGTGTAGCTTTTGTGTTAAAGCTAAAAACAGGGGGACTTGGGACCTGCGTGTGTATCTGGTGTTTAAGGATTGTACCCGAGAAAGGGTAGAAAACTCACTTTATAGTAACCCAAATTTGTTCTTGGCGGCAACGAAAATAAAATGGAGGGAGGGCAATGAAATTTGGGAGAATTTGGGCAGGAGTTTTTTGGAAATTACAATTTTAGTTTTGTATTCATATTTTTAAGTTACTATTATTATACTCAATAAAAAAAAAATACAATTTTAAGCTTAAGCTTTTTTGTGGTAATATAAAAAAATTTATATTTATAATATTCGTAATAATAAAATATTATAATAAAAATAAGAAATGTGTAAGTCTCACAAAATTTCTAAATATATAAAAATTATGAGGGATATATTGACTATTTTATGATATATAATTTGTTAAAAAATTTTCAAAGTGTAAAGACATTTCAAAATAGTAAGTAGGTCAATTTAGTTGGGACGGATGAATATTTAGTTTAAAATAAAAAATAAATTTAAGTATCAGTTGAATTCGATTTCAATTGAGTTTCTAAATTATTGAAAAATAGTTCAATGTTTTACATTTTATTTTTAGAAATGAAAAAATTGGATTTTTTTTTTTTATATAGTGGAGTTTTAGATTTGTCAATATAAAATTTAGTTTAGTTTAATTCAAGTTTTTTTTAAAAAAAATTTAACTCGGTCTAGTTCATAAATAAATACGAAGTGTGGATATATATATATATATATATATATATATATATATATAGTGTGTGTGTGTGTATGTGAAATGACTAATAGAGGAATTAATAGAATAAATAATTTACGAATAAGAGATCGCTTGTATTTTTTATATATAGGTGTAAATAAGCTGAGTTGAACCAATCCTAAGGATTTTGAGCTCAGTTTGTTTATTATATTGAACATGTTTGAGTACATTCATTTATCATTTCAAGTTCGCATTTTTTTTTTCAAACTCGTTCATTTATTCTTTTGCAAATTTTGAATTGTGTTCATATTCAACTTGTTTAAATCAATGAGTGCATTCAAATAGTTCAAACTATTCGATTTGTGTTTTTTAAAAATATATAAAAATAAATTTCTAAAATATAATTTGATGTATTAAAATTATATTATACTTACTATACATATTTATGTGTTAAAATTATATAATTTTTAATATTATATTATTCTCGACATTTGAACATATTCCCAAACAAGCTCTTGTTCATGCGATTATTAAACAAGTTTAAATTCTTATTTGAGTTGAACTTGATTATTAAGTAAACGAGCATTGTTTGACAATCTAGTTTAAGCTTACTATTTAATAATCGATTCTAAGTCAAATAAAAATATTAACTCGATTAATATATATTCAAACTAACATAAGCTTGTTCATGAATAATATAATCAATATAGTACGTTATAAATTAAATATATTTGTCCTAAGAATGTCAAATATAAAAGGCATTTCTTTTATATTAATTATATATAGTATATACTAAACAAATAGTATTATTAATTTTTAAAAAATAAAATTAATAATGTTAGTGACTTTCAATAAAATAAATTTATTATGGATAAATTATATAGTAGGTAAGTTTTGCATCATCAAGACTATAAATTTAAATTCTATTATTTCTTATTTAATTGAACCTTTTGTACTATTACCTCAAGTCAAAAAATTAAAGTAATATGTATGTCTTCATGTTTGTTTCATTCATGCAAAATAGATGTGTAATCGGTAGTCTATTGATTAGTGTTTAATGTCCAAACAATGGCAATATTTGTGCAATTAATAATAAAGTATTATTTTTTGAAAATCATTAACTTAAATGTAAAAAAAAACTATAATGGCTAGTTAGAAAGTTGGAGAGAGAATATTAAAGAAGAGAAATATTTATTAAGATATACAAGAAAAGAAGGTGGAGTAAATTATGTTTAATATTATTTTTGGAGTTTAATAGAGAAAAGAAAAGAAGTGTTCAAAGTTTTTATGCAGGAGTTTGGAGGGAAAGAAAGGAGAAAAATAAATTTACTAATATAACTTTATGTTATAACTTCTCTTTTTTTTTTAACAAAATGGAATGGATAAAGTTGTTATTTTAATTGTTTTTTTTTTAGTTGCAATGCTCGTTCCCCATCTCTTCACTTTTGAAGAGAAATGATTATGGGAGTAGAAGTGATCCTTAATCTCCCCACTTCTCTCTCTCCTACCTACAAGAATTGGCAAACAAGAGAAGAGATCAAAGTCTCTTATTTTTCTCTCCATTTTGAACTCTCAAACCAGTCTTAAATTGGTTATAACTTGATTCATTTAGTTTAGAAAGTTAAATTCAATTATTTCAAATACTTATTGGAATTGTTTATTTTCTATTATTTTAAAACTTTTTTTTTTCACATTTATCTAATTTTTGAATTATTTTAATTTATCACTTTCAATGAAAAATTATTAATATTTGATAGCCCAAATCTTTAACGGACAACGAATAGCTTGAACATGTTAAGAAAATAGCTTGAACACACACACACAGTGCGCGCGCGTTTGTGTGTAATATTGAAACATTTAGGAAAAGTCATTAGTTTATATTTTAAAATTAAAAGTGGTATTGAATAAAATAATATTAAAAATTATGTATTGATTTTTTGGTAATTTTTTTGACTATGCTTATGTAATTATTGAATTATGTTAATTTATTATTTTCAATGTAAAAATTATTAATGCTTGATGGCCCACTTTAAATCTCAAATAGACTATTTGAACTTGTTGGGGAAAAGAAAAAAATTAGATATATTTAATATATTAATAATTAGGAGAAAACTAGTTTGATTTTTTTTTCTTTACAAATTTTAAAATTTGTATATTGTTTATATTTCTTAATTTTGCTTTACAAGTAAAATGAAAGCATATATTTTTCTCTTATCTTGAAAAACTAATGCTTGCCTAAAAACTCCAATAAGGTAAATATTTAGCTGAGCTTGTTTCCCCCCCGCCAATTTTCAGTTGCAAAATTGTTATTGTGGTGGTCTTGTTCACGTGGGATACTATGCTCTTTGCAAACCTGTGCATTAACAAGTCGTCACATTGTTTCCAAAGTACATATAGAAATGGCTCCAAATAGCAAAATTTAGGCTCAAAATCAACAGGAGCAGTAGTTATTCATCCGGTAACAGTGCGTTTTATCGTTGAATATTTAAATACAATATACCTACAAGATCACTATAAAATATCTAAGCTTTTTGTTTAGCCTAACACAGAGTCTTTCAACAATTCCAAAGTCCCCCCAAAATGCTAAAGAGAAAGAGTTCCATAGCTGTCGAGAAGTATCAACTTAAAACTGTCCTAGATAAATGCTTCACTTGCCATCTTTTTTCTCCAAAAACTACAAGTTAAATATATGCATTCCCTTACCCATATACAAAAATATGGTCAATATTTCATATATAAGTATATCAAACTACCAATAGAACCACCATTTGGTTTACAATTCCGTACAATAGCAAAACAACTGGTCACCAAATATTCTCCTTTATCAAATATCACCAAACTACCCCAACAAATATGGATCATGGTAACCTATAATAGAAGGAAACAATGTCATATATTTGATCTTTCAAAAACACCAGACTCATAAGTCTTTCATAAAGAACATGCAAATAGGTAAACTCAAGGTACATTTCAGATTATCAGTAATAATCCCACACTCATATTTATTCCAACTAAAATTAATGCTAAACTGGCTATGTCAAGCACATACTCACATCTACTCCAACTTAATGGAACACAAACTGTTATTATCAAATTCTTAAGATTTTTTAGAAGCATAACTCATCAACTACACACTTGAGAAAACCTGTACATTAGCAAAATAACCAAATATTCACCATTTGCTCCCAATTGAACATCACCAAAATGCAATTCACCTTTTCATAGCGCACTAATTTATGAGCTTTTGTTTAGTTTGTATTAGCAAAAATAATATAGTCGTCAACATTCCCAAAAAATCACAGCTTAAAAAAAAAATCATAAGTCCACCAACAATGCTAATGAAGTTTGCTATTAGGGGACTTATGATTTGCTCAACAGTTCTGATATTTTCCCTGAAGAAATGCTTCACTAACTCCTATGTTCCCCTACCCCACCTACCATATGCAAAATCCTACACATCCTACTAACAATATATCCACCTATTGGTTTCAAAACCTGTACAGCAGTGAAATCACCAAATATTCACCATTTGCTCCTAACAAGTGAAATACCAAATAATCACCATTTGCTCCCAGTTGAACATCACAAAAAAATATCCCAACAAATGGGCAAAGGAAAACGTATAATAGAAGTAAGTAATGTCAGATATTTGATATCTTGAGAAAACCTTTTGACTCAAAAGTCATTCAAATAGAACCTGACAATAGGAATTTAAGGTACTAAAATCAACCTACTCACCTCCCTAGAAAATACCCATCCATGTTTCATCCATTGAGAATCTACACAACTATTTTAGATTATATGATATAATCCTGTACTCATATTTATTCTGTCATCTAATCCAACTTAAGCAATATATAAATGGCATCCATATAACCATTCTAATTACCATTCAAAATCTGTGAATTAATTTTTAAATATAACAATATACTCTCTCAAGGACATACTCACAATACTCAAATCTACTCCAATATACAAAAATCAATAGAGTAGTAATATAAGTATTGTTGTAAATTCATACCATATGAACATACAACCCTACAACATGCTTAGGACAACTGTGGCCCAACATGTTTCATAAGCCAATCCACATTTGCTTGTTGTGATTCCATCTGAGACCATGGGAGTCCAATTATTCTTGTTGTTTATCAATCTTTGCTTCTTGAGCCTCCAACTGGGAGCTTTGATTTTCAAGTAATTGGGCTTGAGTATCGAGTTGAATTCTTTAAGCTTCAATTTCAGCTATTTGAGCTTCAATTTGTTCTATCTAAGCTTAAATGGTCTACTGGACATCAGTCAACGATGATTTAGATTCAGAAACATAATTCCTTCCTTGCTTCTTTGGTTTTAGCCCACACCTACGACCAACGATGTAAGCACAGCTTTTTCCAAAGACACCCTCACATATTTCTTGCTCATTTCTTGTCTCACAATCTTCATTCACAGTTCCATTTTTCTTTTACATCATTTGTTGCTAGAAAAAAAATTACAATGGTTAACTCCATTTTTTGATGTGGCAACTAGAAAATAATGTAACTAGACTTATCTTCAAATTTCACAAAAAATAGAATAAGAGTATGTTTCCTTTTTTTTTTTTTTCTCTACTCACATGTGCTTCTTTAGCAATAGGTGAACTCCAACAACCATTCTTGTCCTTGTATGCAATGGAAAATGTTTTTATTGGACTATGTCTCATATTTCTCTAAGGATCTCACTGCGATGAAAAAACACAAGAAATTTAATGAAAGGTGTTAAAGCATGGTAGCTGAAAGAAAAATAAATATTTTCACTTCTAGAGTATCATCCATTCATGCAAACAATTTCACCAACTATTTTCTGCTTATTAAACACTCCAAGTCACCATAGAAGTTAAAGGAGCAGAAATGGAAAATTTCAAGTTAAAGTATTGAAACTTGAAAACAACCCATTCTCGAATTTCATGGCGGGTACTATAACTTATCTTAAAATTTTGCTTGTTTATCAGCTTAATAAATTTTTATACAGAGAGTCAATCTGTACAGTGATGTTGGGAAAAAGTTGGGAAAATGGGAAAGAATAAAGAATACAATCTACTAGGGAACAAAGAAATTGTCTATTGGATGCTCAAATGGATTTCAAATCAAGTCTATGCATATTTTATTCATGAGAAATAAGAATCCATAGAACTCCAATTCCAACTCCAAGAACAAAATAGAATTCAAAAGAGATTTTGAGGGGATTTAAAGGAAAAATAAACCTTTTCATAGCATTTCTGTGCAATGAACTTTGATCCTAGTTTATGCATATACTTTAGATTCCCTTGATTATGTAAGTTGGTGACAGATCTTCCCTAGATGACAAGTTGAGAAAATCAAATTAGATGCATATAAAAACTCCATATTCATTAAACTAAGGGTAAATGTAACATGCCTTTGACTTTGGATCCTCATAGACGTTCTCACATATCCATGTCCAATCTTCTTGGAGTTCTACAAATTCTTTCGGAGGATGTTCCTTGTCCATAGTGCCACCTCCCACCATTTTATTGTGTTGGTACACTTATTTTGCCAATTCCCAAATATTCGCCCCATATCTGCCTTGACGACATCTTTCACTTTAGGGTTCTTCGTATCTAGATCAAATTTATCCTGAAAAAAAATTCATAAAAAACTTCAGCTGCTTCTCAACAATTCCAAAATTCCTTATAAATAACGGAAAGGAAATACCTTCACGAGTCTGTAAAGATGTCGTTTCTCAAGTTTTGGGATGTACTTCCAGCTTTGCACTCTTTTGGGTGCATCTTGTTTTAGTATAATTGATGTGTCTGAACTTGGGTGTAAAAATCATACAAAAACTAAGTACATTCCCAATCAAGTTTAAGTTAAATTGTTCAACCCAAATCACACATATGAGCAAGCGTACTCATCATTAACCGAGTATAGGGTTCAAACGAGTGTCGATCTTCCAAGAACAAGTAGACATTAATCACCTTTCTTTCATTGTTTGACCGACTCGATAAAGTAAAAAACAAATAAAAAGAAAAATTAAATAAAAATAAAAATATATACATGTCAAGCATGTAGAATTATGTAACTCAAGCCATTGTATAGACAAATATGATCTTAAAGAACTCAACCATTATCATAACTAATTACTCCATTAGCATCATGAAGGATTAAGATAGACTCACTTCTTTTTCAATCCATGAATCCCTATCTACTAGGTAACTTAGTATCACATATTCTGTCTCAACCAGTCTTACCCAAAAGATGCATTAACCACAATCCTTAATTCAAGTCCCATTCTCAGGCAAACTTAAAACATGAAATTAACCAATGAATCCATACTCTGACAGACATCAATTAACCTTTAATTACTCTATCCTTAGCAATTAACCCCATTCTCAGGCACGTTAAAAGATAATAAATATGAAATCAATAAATTGACACCATCAACCATATTCTCAAGCAAGTTAATGGAAAACAATTAATTAATCTTACAATCAACCCAAGTAATTAAATACTAAGAGTAACAATAAATTAATCAAAAGATCAAATACCTTTAAAAATTATGAATATCTAAAACAATGTCAAATTACAATAAAACAAGTAACACATCATTGTTCAAGAAAAAGAAAACAAAGTAAAAGAAAGCACTCATAGACAAGCCTCCTTCTTCTTCCTTTGAATACCTTCTTGTACAATCCTCCTTGAATTGAAGAATTCCTCATTTGAATGAGTAATTTTCTATGATGATAAATCAATTTACCCCTTTTCCCTTGTGTTTTTCGTCTATTTATAGGCTTAGGAAGTGCCTAAACTTGTAGGTACAGTGTTCTTGGTCGAGTAGAAGTTAGAAGATACTAAAACTCCGCAAATTACCAAAAATCGCGTAGAAAAAATCAAGCACCGCCTTATCTTTAGGGCACAGCCGATGCCGCCTTGCCTCTCAGAGCTGGCGCCGGTTGTGTTCTGTTTCTCTACTCATTCGTTGATTTTTCTCCAAATTTTGCACAATGAAGACCAGAATGCAGCCAGTGCTGCCTTAACTCTTGGAGCCAACGCCGGTTCCACTCTATTTCGCTTTGTTTCACTAATTTTTCTATCACTTCGAAGTTCGTGCCAACAGTGCATGCCGGTGCCGGTGCCGGTTCTAGAGCCCTAGCCAGTGCCGTCTTTCCTCTGTTTTGCGATGTTTTTGTTTTATTTTACCCTAAAAATCTGTAATAATGAACAGAACACCATTCTAATGGTAAAATCTCAAATATGAAGGAATATGACTTGTTATTGAACAAAATGTATCACTAAAGAACCTCAAATAATTAGGAAAAATATGACTAATTTAGCCTCTATCAATTCCCCCACACTTAGCTCTTTGCATGTCCTCAAGCAAAGTATCAAGAACAAGTAAGAAAACGCAAGGTTAAATCAATCACTCAATCAATTTCCAAACCATATCTTCAATGCTTTCTTCATTCAAGAACATAAAACACATGATACTACATCTTTCATAACCAATACAAGACTTGTGTTAGTGATAAATGATTCAGTAGAACTATCTCAATACTTCACAATATTCTCAAACCATTGAAAAGAATTTAGTTCAAAAAGAATATGCATTCCATATGCTTACTTTTTATACACTCTCTCCACTAATCCAAGACATATCATGATTCTACTTAGATCAAGTAGGACTTTTAATCTTGTAATGTAGCTTATCAAATGAAGTATATAGGAGAATCAAAAGTCAAAGAAAAACTAAGAGTTAGCAAGAAAAGGGTAAACAAAATGAATCAATAATTTCCAACTCTTCTTGCTCTCCTATTCCAAAAATTGATCAATTCATAACCTTATTCAGCAATTCCTGTGCACTTCAAGCAAATCGTGCATTTTTTTCTCTTTCTTTATCTCATCAACTCTTCTCTATTTCTTTCACAAGATCACTCAAATTTTCCAACAATGGTGTCAAGTACTTTAATTTGAACTTTAACTTTTACAGCTCAATCACCCTTCCTTTTGTGATCTTTTCCTTTCTTCTTCTTTCACTTGTCTTTTCCTTCACTGCTGCTGTTTTTTTTCACAATTTCTTTCTTTCAATTCTTCCTAGCAACTTTTTGTTTTCTTTTTTTTTCAATCCCTCTATTCTTTTTCTTCTCTTTCTTTCCTCTTTCCAGCTCAACTCAGTATTGATCCATGACTGAAAGTAACAAGTCTTGATCTTTATCCTAACATTCTCAACATTCTCATACATATACTTTCATCCATCAAGAGCATAAAGATTTGGAAAATTATTCAAACTCTCAGCAACAAGCAATGGACAAAATATTGTGACGGGTTTTGAAGAAAGAAATAAACAATTTAGGCTCAAAATAGGCACTAGGGATAATATGACAATAGGTAGGCTTGAAAAGCTCAAACTATCCAAAGAAGGCCTATTACCATCATCCCTAAGTTAAATCATGACCGTCTTTCTTATTTTGCCTACAGAGGTATTCAAGTAAGTTCTAGAATGCTCCATGAAGTTTAGTAGAAAAACTGGTTTAAGAACAATGCAAAGCATTTGATCAAGAACTATTTCGTCTAAGTGCGTGCAAAAGTCATGCATAAGCTATAAATGATCTAGAACATATGCTCTATCATTTATCATAAAGACATGCATTAAAAATACAACTTGAAATCTCAAAGAAAATCAGAAAAAAATTTGAAAATTTTGCTCACAAGAAGAAGGAAAGTATAAAAGAATGATGCATAGAAGAATTTTCAATCGAATCACTCCCCCACACTTAAACTGGACATTATCCTCAATGGCCAAATAAATATAACAAGAAAGAAACAATGCCATGGGACCAAAAATATAAAGTAGAAGAGATAAGAAAGATAATACTTCCATATATTGTGCCATGTGCTAAAATTGATGAAAATTTGGACAAAGTATACCCTTAAACCACTCTCCCATACTTAAATTGGACAATGTCCCCATTGACAAAAAATAAACACAAGAAAGCATCTCAAAAGGGACAAAAAATAATCAAGGTGTAGAAAGTTTAGGTAATACTTCCCAAGTGCAATAATGCTCCAATAGATATCCAAACTTGAGGTAAAAAGAAGGGCTTCTCCAAGAGGACTTTATTCCTCCCATTCTACATTGGACAATTGGTGCTCATATCCTCTTTTATTTCCTTAGAGATTGTCTTGTTCAAGCATATAGGCCTTTAAGGCATCCTCAACCAACTTGGCTAGTTGTGTTCTTTGGTAGCTCAATCGTTGAGACGCTTCTTCATGCTACTAAATAGATGAATTTGTATCGGCAACAAAAGAATTCACCAATGTTATTAATGATGTCTCACTAAGAACATCAATGCGAGCTTGTAATTTTGTCAATCAATACACTAATGTGTTTTTTTTTTTTTTGAATGCAAGAAAAATGATGAACATGCAATAATAATGAATAATGCAATTTCATTCAAGAAGACAAGATAAAAAGAACAAAACAAAACGACCAAAATAAAAATTGTTTCAAACAGCAAAAATGACTTCACTGCTTTCCGCAGCCTACACCTATAAAAGACAAGAAGAAAGTTAGATAACCAAAATTCATATTTAAAACAAAATTAAAAGAAGAAAAAGTTAGTAAAATTAAATAACTAAATATACAATATATACAAACATACAAAGATAAATTAGTGATTATGAACATGTATATGCCTATTTACAACATATAGCGAAATTACAATACAATTATACAAACAACAACATAGACACTTCTTCATACAAGGAACGTATATACATATTTACATATTTACATGGTTAAATCATCAAAATCCAAGCTTTCTCCCCAGTAACAGCGCCAAAAACTTGATGTCAAATCAAGTTTTTCAAAAACACGTCTAAAATATCCTATTCCCCAGCAACGGCGCCAAAAACTTGATGTTTCTGGACTTGGGTGTAAAAATCATACAAAAACTAAGCACGCTCCCAATCAAGTTTAAATTAAAACGTTCAACCCAAATCACACATATGAGCAAGCATACTCATCATTGACCGAGCATAGGGTTCAAACGAGTATCGATCCTCCAGGAACAAGTAGACATTAATCACCTTTCTTTCATTATTTAACCGACTTGATAAAGTGAAAAATAAATAAAAATAAAATAAAAATAAAAATATATGCATGTCAAGGATGTAGAATTATGTAACTCAAGCCATTGTATAGACAAACATGATCTTAAAGAACTCAACCATTATCATAACTAATTACTCCCTTGGCATCATAAATGATTAAGATAGACTCACTTCTTTTTCAATCCATGAATCCCCATCTACTAGGTAACTTAGTATCACATATTCTGTCTCAACCAGTCTTACCCAAAAGATGCATTAACCACAATCCTTAATTCAAGTCCCATTCTCAGGCAAACTTAAAACATGAAATTAACCAATGAATCCATACTCTGGCAGACATCAATTAACCTTTAATTACTCTGTCCTTAGCAATTAACCCCATTCTCAGGCAAGTTAAAAGACAACAAATATAAAATCAATAAATTGACACCATCAACCCTATTCTCAAGCAAGTTAATGGAAAATAATTAATTAATCTCGCAATTAACCCAAGTAATTAAATACCAAGAGTAATAATAAATTAATCAAAAGATCAAATACCTCTAAAAATCATGAATATTTAAAATAATGTCAAATTACAATAAAACAAGTAACACATCATTGTTTAAGAAAAAGAAAACAAAGTAAAAGAAAGCACTCATAGACAAGCCTCCTTCTTCTTTCTTTGAAGACCTTCTTATACAATCCTCATTGAATTGAATAATTCCTCATTTGATTGAGTAATTTTGTATGATGATCAATCAATTCCCCCCCTTTTCCCTTATGTTTTTCATCTATTTATAGGCTTAGGAAGTGCCTAAACTCATAGGTACAGTGTTCTTGGCCAAGTAGAAGTTGGAAGATACTACAACTTTGTAGATTACCAAAAATTGCGTATAAAAAATCAAGCACAGCCTTATCTTCAAGGCACAGCTAGCGCCGCCTTGCCTGACGGAGCTGGAGCCGCCTTGCCTCTCAGAGCCCGCGCCAGTTATGTTTTGCTTCTCTACTCGTTCGTTGATTTTTCTCCGAATTTTGCACAATGAAGACCAGAATGCAGTCAGCGCTGCCTTAACTCTTGGAGCCGGCACCGGTTCCACTCTGTTTCACCAATTTTTTCGTCGTTTCGAAGTTCGTGCCAATAGCACATGGCCGACGCTAGTTCTAGAACCCTAGTGGCGCCGCCACTCCTCTGTTTTGTGACGTTTTTGTTTCGTTTTATCCTAAAATTCTGTAATAATGAACAAAACACCTTTCCAAGGGTAAAATCTCAAATATGAAAGAATATGACTAGTTATTGAACAAAATTTATCACAAAAAAACCTCAAATAACTAAGAAAAATATGACTAATTTAGCCCTTATCAATAATACCAAGTTTTGTGGCATAGTTTGAACTCCCATCCCCAAGAACTCTATTCTCATCGTCAGGAACGTCCATTTTAGGCTTTTACTTAGTTCTGTGGATTTCTTTTTCAAGCCTGAAGTTCCTATTAGGACTTTTAGAGACTGGAGTAGCTTCTAAGACTAATCAATACTAAAGAAACAATCAAATTTATTTCGAGTCAAGATTCCATTTGGTAAATTTATTTCGATTCAAGATGTAGGAATAACTAGCATTTTACCTTGATCATTGGCATGTCCAGTTGCTTCACTACTTCCTTTAGTCCCTACTTCAATAATATCAAAGAAACAATCAATTTGTTTCAAGTCAACAATTCTATTTTTTGTAGAGTGGAAAGATGTAAGAACATATAGACAGGAAATTGCATTTTACCCTAAATATTGGCATGTCTAGTTACTTCACTAACTCCTCCAATCCCTATTTCAATAACACCAAAGAAACAATCATTTTCCTCGAGTCAACTATTCTGTTTATATGTGTGTGTGTGTGTGTGTGTGTGTGTGTGTGTGTGTGTGTGTGTGTGTATTAATAGAAAGATGTAGGAATAAGTAGACAAGAAAGTGCATTTTACCTTGATTATTGGTATGTCTAGTTGCTTCACTAACAACCCCAGTACCTACTTTAATAATACCAAAGAAAAAATAAAAAATTTTCATCCTTTCTATTAATTTAGTTTTGAACAGTGTAGGAACAACCAGAAAGAAAAGTGCATTTTACCTTGAGTATTACCATGTTCAGTTATTTGGCTAAATTGTCCAGTTCCTGCTTTGTTTTGTGATTGCTCACGTGGAGGCTCAATTGGTGCATCTTGAGCAAATGATCGTAAAAAATAATATAGAGGATCTCCTAATGGTGACCCTGGACGTCGTGCATGTAGAAAATGTAAAGTCTGCGTTGGTGTAAATAGAGGCTTAGCTGTCATATTATGATGTCGAGCTTGTGCTAGTCACAATAAGAATTCAAATTTTCAACATACCTAAAAAATAGCACACTTAGATTTGGATTGTAAAGAAAAATGAAATCATCCCACTGCTCTTTTCATTCCAAAATAACTTGAAATGTTGTCATCATGTGGAGGCTAATTAGAATGGATGCTTGGTGCTTCTCGTACTTGGACTTTTAGCCGATATTTTCGTCCCTTGCCAGGAATCTCTGTGAGAAAAAATAAAAAAGGAAATTAGCAATATGAAATGACATTAATATCATAAGACCGCATGATAATTTCAGCTTTGAACCAACTAAGATCCTTATGATTAGTGTTACATAACTGAAATAACTAAGACTAAAACTTGATCCATCCTTTATCTAAGGACATGTGGATAGAAACCATATCATGCACAAAAAGAAAATAACCATGCAGATATGGTAGTAACACATATTCGAAGAAAATGTCATGGTGAAAAATTTATGCCAATGAAAAATCACATGGAACAAAAATATGAAGTACATCATCTAAAAAACTATCAACAAATGTAAGACATCTTCACAAGACACTTCATATTATAAGAGGTGCACAATAATGTGTATTGATATTAATTAGGCAAGTTACATTGCAGAAGAGTTGGTGTCAATGCTAATGTATTGATTGCAAATAATAATATACAACTACTACTGCATATTAGGCAGTGCAAAACAACGTTGGTACCTACCTCAAACATGTGCAGTGACAACCTGAGTACATTCAAAAACTACTCTCTGAATGGATACTTGTACATTTTTCATCCTCAACCTCACTAGTTGAAAGTTCATTCTTAGTTTTCTTATCATTTATAAAGTCTTCAGATTGATGGACTGCATCTCTAATACCGTGTACTATTTGGGGTTCCATGTTAGTCCTATGGAGTGATTGTACTTCATATCCATCGACAACAAATGGGGCATCTGAACACTCAAATTGCTGGTATGTAAAGTCTGCATTGTCTACTAAGTTATCTAGTGAAGCTTTATTTCTGTGTTCAAGTACTGTTGGATCCCATAAATGATGCTCCAAAACTGAATAAAAGCTTTGCATGCTATAAAACTGGACCAGGAAAAACACCGACATGGTGTAGTGAAAGGTAAAAAAAATAATACCTTGACGTGTCTTTGGTTTGTTTGGCCGCAAGAAAGATGATGGAATGGCAGTCATATCTTTTTCGCACGTTAAAACTTCTGGTTGAAAACCAGCAATCCTTCTACTCCTTCGGGGCATGAACGCAAAGCCTTTTGCTTCTCAGAATATTCCACCACCCAATTCTGTGTTGGTGAAACAACTTAGGTGAAGAAAGGCTCTTCTTGATCATTTGCTATTGATTAGCAAAATCAAGAAGACAAACAGAGAGCAAGGGAGATGCACAAGAGAGAGGGGGGGAGAAGAAAGCTCTTTTCCTTCGTGTGTTCTGTGCATTTCAAACTCCATAGAGACCCATTACTATTCACACTTTTTTTTAAGATAACCAAAACACCAGGGTTTTGATATTTCAAAACTCCCGGAGGTTATCAACAGAAGAGGTTTGGCTAAGCCTTAATTCTTTTCTTCCGTGAGTCAAAATAAACCTTTGGTCCAGGCTATTGGACCAAAATTAATTTATTATTTTCCTTGGACCCAATGAGTCCAAAATAATAACTATTAATTATTTATCTTTTGAGCCTATTAAAATAACCTAAGAAATAATTAATGAGTCCAAATAAATTAAAATAATTATTTAAGCCTTTTAATTAACTAGTTTAAGCGTAGATTAATTTTCTAATTATTCAATTTGGGCTTAAACCCTGAATAATTAATTAACCACTTAGACTAGATGATAAAATTAATTTCTCTCGTTCCTTTATGTTATTCCAGTCCAAAAATAGATTAGACTTCCTGAATAAAATAAAATCCTTTTTATTGAGACCATTTCCTCAACCTAAAAGTAATTAGAACTTACGGGCTATTCCGAGGACCAAAAAGACACATAGCCTTGGCTACTAAAATGATCAAAATACCCTTGCTATATAAATAGTTGTATTTTAATTTTAAATATTTTCTAATATTACCATAATAAAATATTAACCCCAAGAATAATGCTGCATTAGCTATGTCTTCGACCTACAGGTGAAATAACTAAAATACCTCTCTACACACCGCTGTGCATTTAGAGAGGAAAGAGTGTACTAACACCTCTCTAAATGACATCTACCATCCTTAGGCTTCTAGTTCAATGATTCACGACTTCTTGAAATATTTTCTCTTTCCAAGGGAGCTATCCTAAAGCTAATATCCAAGTCATGCTCCCCAGGACTTTGGATAATTAGATCATTCAGACAACTACAAGGGGCGATAGAGTGTGACACTATCTTGTACAAGTCTGTCTTGACTAACTAGTTACATATACCTAATATACAAGTATATTGATTCTTCTAAAGAACCTCAATTATAGTATATCAAAGCATACGTTTCCAACTTGGTCAAACAATAACTTATACTCAAGCTGTAGAGCATAAGTTCATGTTGTAGCAGTAGTAGTCTAGGTTTCTATCAGATGGTACTTTTAGAAACTACTACTACAGGTCCTATTCTACATATTCGAAATACGCTTGTGTTATGAAATGAGAAGACTACTCATTGGCTAAATGTAAGTCATTCCCTATTTAGAATTCATAACATAATAACCTTACCATGATGAGATTTTCATTCTCATCAACTGGTTAAGAACAGTAGTTTATGTGTTAAGTATCCCATGTTCCATATCTTACTATGAAAAACCTCCATTTACATTAACTATTTATTTAAACACAATGAGTTTTTTCTAATGAAAATTATGCACAAATATAAAGAAGATTTCACAAACAATTTCTGAGAAAAATACTTTTATTAATACAAGTCAAAATTACATCAAAAACCTAGGCTAAGAGGGCATACATCCCAACAATCTCCCACTTGCACTCTAAAACTAAGTAAGTCCATAGGTGCCCACCTTTATGGTGTCTAAGTCTCCTCTAAAGACTTTCTCTACCAAAGGCTTAGTGAAAGGATCTGCTAGATTTTTCTTCAAGGCAATCTGTTCCACCACGACTTCCCGTCTTTGGATGAAATCCCGGATTAGGTGGTACTTCCTCTCTATGTGTTTCCCCTTTTTGTGATTCCCAAGTTCTTTTGATTGTGAGACTGTACCAGTGTTGTTGCAATACATCACAACCGGTTTGTCCATTTATGGCACGACTTCAAATTCTAAGAGAAACTTCCGGAGCCGAACTGCTTCCTTAGGTGCCTCCGAAACTACCACATACTCAGCTTCCATGGTTGAGTCAGCAATACAAAATTGCATGATACTCCTCCAGACAAGGTGAAGACATATCTATTAGTGAATTTTCTCTCATCCTTATCCACCTGAAAGTCTGAGTCCGTGTATCCTGTAGGAACCAAGTCATCAGCCCTATAAACAAGCATATAATCTCTTGTACCTTTAAGATACTTGAGAATATGCTTTATAGCCTGCCAATGAACCACCCTGGAATTTGACTGATATTTGCTAACTAAGCTTACGACAAAGCAGATATCTGGCCTAGTACACAACATGGCATACATGAGACTTTCCACAGCTGAAACATAGAGAATCCTACTTATTCTATCTTTTCCTTCTTGAGACTTTAGATAGTCCTTTGAAGAAAAAGGCAACCCATGTCTGTAAGGGATCAACGCCCCCTTGCATGAGTCCATGCTGAACTTGAGCAGCATCTTGTTAATGTACGTAGTTTGAGATAAATCTAACATTCTCTGCTTCCTATTTCTAAGAAGCTTTATTTCGAGAATGTAACTGGCTTCACCCAAGTCCTTCATACT
Organism: Voacanga thouarsii; assembly: GCA_026120185.1. Taxonomy (NCBI): domain Eukaryota; kingdom Viridiplantae; phylum Streptophyta; class Magnoliopsida; order Gentianales; family Apocynaceae; genus Voacanga; species Voacanga thouarsii. Next base: position 1,096,526 of record JANUWF010001918.1, on the reverse strand, counting down.
AAATTGACTAGATAGCTAAACCTTAGTAGATGATAGTATTCCAACATTATTTCCAGTGAGAAGAATGTCATTCACATGCAGTACAAGAAAAACCACGTTTATGCCTTTTAGTTTTTTATACATACATGGTTCATCTTCGTTTTGAATGAAATCGTAAGACTTTACAGTCTCATTGAAATGAATGTTCTATACTTTGGATGCCTGCTTTAAGTTTATAAATGGATTTTTTAAGCTTACAAATCACTTTTGGCCTTCAGCAATAAAGCCTTCTAGTTGGGACATATAGATGTCTTCACTAACATGGCTATTTAAAAATGCTGTCTTGACATCCATTTGCCATATCTCGTAGTTATAATGACATGCGATGGCAGGGAGGATATGGATGGACTTAAGCATGGCCTGGGAAAAAGGTTTTCTCATAATTAATCCCTTCTTTCTAAGTATACCTTTTCGCCACAAGCTTAACTTTCAAGGTTTTCACCTTCCTATCCACTCCCCTCTTTCTCTTGTACACGTACTTACACCCAATGGGTTTTATCCCTTCATGTGAAGCTACAAGATCCCAAACATGATTGAAGTACATAGATTCAATCTCGACTTTTATTGCTTCATGCCATAGGTCTGCATCGGTATCAATAATAGCCTCCTCATATCTAGTGGGATTTTGTTCCTGATGGTCGGAGACTAGGTCAAACCACTACAACGAGGTTCTGTTTGTACAGGTCCCTGAGGCTGTGCCTCTTCTTGTTCTATGATCGGGTTAGGAGAAGTTGATTTAGAATATAACTTCTCTTCAAGTTCCAACCTTGTCGAACCTTGTCGCAGAGAATAACGACTAAGGGACTGAAAGAACCTTCACCAACCATTTCTGAAATTTTAAAAAAATAAAAGAAATTCTCAGTATTGTGAAAATAAAATAATTTTGTGCACTCTATCCTTATATTAAACTGAAAATAGCTAACCCCATTACTATTATCTTTAACATGATTAATTTGGCTCTTAAGAAAACTAACATAGCTTTTTAGAAAGATTAACAGTTTTCCAAGCTAAGTGTGTTAACCACTACAAATTTATTTCGCTTCTAGATAATAATCTAAAAGATAACTCCATCGAGGGGATAGCCGTTTCTTCTCATATATCTTATGGACATATCTTGCATTATAACCTCCAACATAGGCTTGCTGATCATAGTACGTTTCCCAAGTTATTAATTACATTATTCCATTAGTTCTAGATCCTTGTGGTATCTCCATCCTATACGGGTTCACTAACAGGGTGACGGGAGGAGATCCACGATCTCTAATGAGGATTGTGATAGAAGCCATGAGATTATTGGAACCCCTCTCCCACTAAATTTTTTAAATAAGGGTTTTCTTGGAAAAATATCATTTGAAAAGTTTCAATTAAGTTCTTCTTTAACATAAAATAAAATATCTAAATCAATAAAAAATTTATATGTCAAGGTTTATATCCTTTGAGAAAATTTTTCTCATGGATTAATTTTTATTTAAGTTAAAAACTTAATAATTTCAAAAAATTTCTAGAAATTTTAAATGGGGAATGGCTTACCTTTAGCCAGTGAGTAGTCCACACATTTCATGACATAAGCGTATTCCAAATATATAGAACAAGACATGTAGTAGTGGTTTCTAAAAGTACTATATAGTAGAAACCTAGACTACTACCGCTACTGCGTAGACTAGTACTCTACGACTTGAGTATGAGTTAGTGGTCTGATATGTCCGGACTTGGGTGTAAAAATCATAACAAAACTAAGTACATTCCCAATCAAGTTTAAATTAAAATGTTCAACTCAAATCACACATATGAGCAAGCGTACTCATCATTAGCCGAGCATAAGGTTCAAACGAGTGTTGATCCTCAAGGAACAAGTAGACATTAATCACATTTCTTTCATTGTTTAACCGACTCGATAAAGTGAAAAATAAATAAAAGGAAAATAAAAGAAAATAAAATAAAAATATATACATGTCAAGGATGTAGAATTATGTAACTTAAACCATTATCTTGACATACATGACCTAAAGTACTTAATCTTTATCATAACTAATTATTCTCTAGGCATCATGAAGGATAATATAGATTCTCTTCTTTGTCCAATCCATGAACCCCTATCTTCTAGGTAACTTAGCATCACATATCTTGTCTCAACCAGTCTTACCTAAAAGATGCATTGACCACAGTCCTTGATTTAATTCCCATTCTTGGCAAATTATGCATGAAATTAACTAATGAATCCATGTCCTGGCAGATATAAATTAACCTTTAATTACTTTGTCCCTACTCTTAACCCCTTTGTCCAAACAAGTTAAAAGCCAACAAATAAGAAATTAATGAATTGAGAGCACCATTAACCCTTTTGTCCAAGCAAGTTAATAGGAAGACCTCACCAATTAATTTCGTAATATGCACAAGTAATCAAATACCAAGAATAACAATCAATTAATCAAAAGGTCAAATAACTCTAAGAATCATGAATATCTACAACAATGTCAAATTACAATAAAACAATTAACATATCATTGTTCAAGAAAAAGAAAACAAAGTAAAAGAAAGCACTCATAGACAAGCCTCCTTCTTCTTCCTTTGAAGACCTTCTTGTACAACCCTCCTTGAATTGAAGAATTCTTCATTTGATCGAGTGATTTTCTATGATGATCAATGAATTCCCTCCTTTTCCCTTGTGTTTTTCATCTATTTATAGGTTTAGGAAGTGCCTAAACTCGTAGGTACAGAGTTCTTTGCTGAGTAGAAGTTGGAAGATACTAAAACTCCATAGATTACCAAAAATCGCGTAGAAAAACCAAGCACCGCCTTATCTTCAGGGCGGCGGCGCCTTAGCTCTCGGAGCCGGCACCGGTTGTGTTCTGCTTCTCTACTCGTTCGCCAATTTTTCTCCGAATTTTGCACAATGAAGACCAGAATGCAGCCGACGCTGCCTTGACTCTTGGAGCCGGCATCGATTCCACTCTATTTTGCTCTGTTTCACCACTTTTTCTATCGCTTTGAAGTTCGTGTAAACCAGTGCATGCCCGGCACCGGTGCTAGAGCCCTAGCCGGCGCCGCCTGTCATCTGTTCTATGACATTTTTGTTTTGTTTTACCCTAAAAATCTAAAATAATGAACAAAACACCTTTCCAAGGAAAAAATCTCAAATATGAAGGAATATGACTAGTTATTGAACAAAATATATCACAAAAGAACCTCAAATAACTAGGATAAACACGACTAATTTAGCCCCTATCATATTCCCACACGCTTAGCTCTTTGCTTGTCCTCAAGCAAAGTATGAAGAACAAGTAGGAAAACACAAGGTTTAGCGAATCACTCAATCAATTTCAAAATAATATATTCAACGCTTTCTTCATTCAAGAACATAAAACACATTATACTACATCTTTCACAACCAATGCAAGACTTGTGTTAGTGATAAATGACTTATTAGAACTATCACAATACTTCATAATATTCTCAAACCATTGGAAAGAATTTAATTCAAAAAGAATATGCATTCCATATGCTTACTTTTGATACACTTTCTCTACTAATCCGAGACACATCATGATTCTACTTTGATCAAGTAGGACTTTTAAGCTTGTAATGTAAGGCTAAAGGCTTGTAATGTAGCTTATCAAACGAAGGATAGAGGAGAATCAAAAGTCAAAGAAACTGAGTGTTCACAAGAAAAGGATAAACAAAATGAATCAATAACTTCCAACTCTTCTTGCTCTCCTATTCCAAGAATCAATCAAACCATAACCTTGTATAGCAATTACAACTCCACTCAAGCAAATCCTGCATTTTTTCTCTTTTTCTTTCAACTCTTCTTTTTCATCAACTCTTTTTTTTTATTATTATTATTTCTTCCACAAGATCACTCAAATTTCTAGCAATGGTGTCAAAGATTTAAGATGAACTTAACTTGTACAGTTCAATCACCATTCCTTTTGTGATCATTCTTCTTCTTCTTTCAATTTGTCTTTTCTTTTTCTTTTCTTTCACTGCTGCTGTTTTTGTTTTTTTGTTTTTTTTACTTGTTTTCAATCTCTCTTTTTTTTTTCCTTCTCTTTCTTCCTTCCCTTTCCTCTTTCCTCTTTCCAACTCAACTCATTATTGATCCATGACTGAAAGTAACAAGTCATGATCTTTATCCCAACATTCTTCCTCAACATTTTCTTACACATACTTTCATCCATCAAGAGCATAAAGATTTAGAAAATTATTCAAAGTCTCAGTAAAAAGTAATGGACAAAATATTGTGATGGGTTTTAAAGAAAGAAATCAACCATTTAGGCTCAAAATAGGCACTAGGAATAATATAACAACAGGTAGGCTTGAAAAGGTCAAACTATCCAAAGAAGGCCTATTACCGTCATCCCTAAGTTAAATCATGATTGTCTTTCTTATTTCGCCTCGAGAGGTATTCAAGTAAGTTCTAGAATGCTCCATGAATTTTAGTAGAAAAACAGGTTTAAGAACAATGCAAAGCATTAGATCAAGAACTACTTCGTCCAAGTACGTGCAAAAAAGTCATGCATAAGCCAGAAATGATCTAGAACATACGCTCTATAATCCATCATAAAGACCTACATTAAAAATATAGCTTGAAATCTCTAGAAAATTAGAAATTTTTTTGAAAATTTTGCTCAAAATGTTTCCAAGAATGCCAAAGTATATGCATAGAAGAATTGTCAATCAAATTACTCCCCCATACTTAAACTGGACATTGTCCTCAATGGCCAAATAAATATAACAAGAACAACCAATACCATGTGACCAAAAATATAAAGGAGAAGAGATAAGAAAAATAAACTTCCATTCATTATGCATTGTGCTGTACAAGAGCTGAATGCTTGAAGAATGAGACAGTTGCAAAGTACCTAAAAGGAAAAATACAAAAGAGCACACCAAAGCATAAAAACTAGAAAAGAAAAATAAAGCAAAAAAAAAAAAAAAAGAAAGAACATAGTACACAGGAAAACAACCAAACTAAAAAAAAACATTAAAAGAGAAAGGAAAAACAAGAGTTATCGAGAGAATATAGACTAGCATAATCAGTCCTCCACATCATCATCATTCTCATCATCATTAGCTGGTACAGAGGTACCCTGTGAAACCCCAATTAAAACCAACCTTAGAGTAAGGGGGTCAGGATACATATCATATTTTCTTGCATGCATGAATATATTTTTGTATGATTTTATGTACTTTAGATTTGTGATTTGTAGACTAGAAGGCTTAATTGTGCTTATTGTGTAAGAAGGGAAAAATAGTAATTTTGCTTGAGGTGGAAATAAGGAGATAGCTTGAGGGTTAAATAGAAAAAATATTTGGGAGAGAAAATAAGAACAAGAGTTGTTGTGGTTTAATGGTTAGAGCTTTGGAATTAATCCTTAAGGTCTTGAGTTCAAAGTCCATCATTTGAGTTTTTGCATGATTAAATTTTATTTTAGATAGGTAAGCTATTATTGGCCCTTGCATGCCTTAGGGAGGAGTAGGAGTGTTGTCGTAGGGGAGACATGAAAGGAATGTCCTAACCCTACCCTTGTGCCCTACAAAATTCCTAAGGGATCATACCCTTTTTGTTCTCTAGCTTACCTTAATTCTTGAGCAATTAAGCTGCTCAATTTATCTAAGCCATTTTTATTTTCAGAAAATTCCAGCAAGGTTCTATGATTTTGAAGCTTTGAAAATGTCTCTTGAAGGATGGAATTTTAACTGAAAATGGGGAAGAGTTATGGAAGGTTCCTAAGAGAATTAATCTCCATGGTTGAACATTCAAACTCCACCCTATGAGTATTCCTCTTTTTCATGTAGTAATCTAGAAAATTTTCCAGCTTTTTTATCAGTCCAATTGTCGAAATCTTGAGCCATCTTTCCCTCTCAAATACTGCCAGAAAAATAACCCAATTTGCTCAGCTTGAAGACTGAAAACTTTGGCCAAAATTTGAGCTGCACAAAGTTGTGCAAACCATAGAAAATTTTAGGCAGAATTCGCAGCTTATCTGTCCAGAAATCAAGTTGTTTCTTCTAGACTTCAAATCAGTATTTCATCTCTGACTTTCCTCCATAAAGAAGGTTGGAAACCAGCCTTACAGTACCCTCTAATACCCCTTCAAACCTACTGCAAATCGGATGGAGCATGGCAGAAAAAAACTGCACGAAATTTCCAACAAAACCTTCGAGCAAGCAACCAAAAATTCTAGCTTTGTTTGTTCTTCACCCTTGTTCGAAACTCATCCCATTTTTTTGTAAACCAATCTTAGTCAGCCATGAACTGAACTTCATCATCTTCTCCATTGGTCTGCTAGAATGAAGCTCCATGGCTACCCCTTAAATTACTCCATCAATCACTTCAATCAAATCTTCAATTGGAGTTCAAAATTCCAGCAAATTACTCCATGAAAACCTCCATAGTTTAGGCTTCAAACAACCAGAAAATCTCCCACACACACCCTCTGAATTTCGGCCATTCTAGAACCTATTCAAACATCATTCATCTCAGCAAAATTCCAGCCAAACCAGTTGGCCATTGAAGCTCCCAAAAGACCACCCTCAACCAAGATATTCTTACCATATTTGCTACCATAATTCACTCCCTAAATTACTCCTTTTGAATTTCAAACAACTAGCTTTCCTTCTTCACCCAAATCTGAATATTCAATCACCAGAATTCTCCAATCCATTCAGCCACCCTTTCCAAGCAGAAATTCAGCCAGCTTTCCTCCATTCTCTCTATTCTCTCCAAATCTCCAAGAACACACACCACCATTTACGCCTAAGACCACTCTAAACTCCTTCAATCTTCTCCAAAAACTCCATATCACACCTACTCATTCTCTTGAATCCATTTCTGCAATTTATAACATCAAACACTGAAATCAAAGTTCCACTTTCGGATAAAAAACCAGAATTTTCTTGAAGGCTGAAGAACACTTTCAAGGTAAGCATGATTGATTATCTCCATCTTCTTTCCTCTTCAACCTTTAATATACTAATAAACTCTCTAGTTCTCTCTCTCTCTCTCTCTCTCGACCGAAATGGTCACTCCAACCATTGTCATTTTTTTTTCCTCCTTAGACGGATCAAGCCTTCCAAGCATGAGGATCCTCTTGAACCGTCTTCAAGGTAGTCATCATTCAAGTAAGCCTCTTCAACCTTCTCTTTAAATTCTAGATCATGTCTCTTGGATATAGTTGGATGAGGATGGAATATGTTTGGAGATGGAGCATGTGTTCATATGATGGAGTTGGGATTGAAGTATGAGAATGAATGTGTTTATATGATGGAGTTGGGATTAATGCATGAGGATGGTTTGTCTTGGTTTAATTTTATGATGTTTTAGGATTTGTTGCATGCCTTCATGTTGTGAGTAGTATGAATGATTAAGCATGATAAATATTATGTCACATTTGGTGAATAGGGTTTTATGTTCTCGTGTTCTTGTTGAGGCCATGAATATGATTATGTTTAATGGAGTTTGGATCATGTATTGGTAGATTTCGATCTATGCTTTTATTCATGATTTGGATGGCTTGTTGAGTGGTGTAGAATGTATGTTCATGATTATGGTTAGCAGTAGGAATTGTGATCATGACCTTGTCGTTCCTAAGCTATTTAAGTTAGCCAATTTTATTTCATTAATAAAATTTATACTATATTTTCTTCTAGTGATTTCGAAAACCCTAGGAAAATGTGGATTTGGACTGTTATATGAAATAATGATATTTTAACCAAATAAATGATATCATTTATTAAAATTAAAGTATAAAAATATTATATATAATAATAATTTTAAGAAAAGCCTTTTTATATAAATAATCATGATAGGTAAAATATTAATCTTGTAAGTCATATATTCATAAATACTAATAAAATTTATTTATTATCTTTTAATCAAAACATATTAAAATTTATTTACTATTAATTTTATTTACCAATTATTTTCTGACCATCAATTATTAATAGATTATTATTTTAAATAATATCATCTAGGGCCTAGGACCCTGCAACTAATAAACCCTAATTTATTTATAACAAGATTTAAACCTACAACTTATTAGTAACTACTTCACAAACCCTTGTTATTTTATTATCAAGCTAGATTTATTTTATAAAATTCTTTTTATCATCTAACCTTAAAGTTTGGGACATTAGGGTCATGATTGTAGTAAATTGAGTTAGGATTATTTATGAGAGCAAATTTTGGCTTGAGTTTAATTTTGGCTTGTGTTTACACCAGTCGGGGTTAGGTCAGCTTTTGGAGATCTTTGATTTATCTCGAGCAAAGGATCAGGTAAGCTCCTGCATAAAACTTGTTTGTTGTAAAAGGTTACTATGGCAAGCTAAACACGAAATATGTGAACACTGATTTGGTAAAGGCAATTAAGGACTGTTTCCTTTCCTATTTCAGTCAAACCAATTATTTGAAAATCAACAAGCCATTTTACTCAAACACCAAATTGTTTCCAAAACTAATTTTGACATGGACTTTGGAAACCCTTAATTGCCATTTTCAAGTAAAGCTATGTTTTATTAGTTTTCTCCCAAGTGGGACAATCAATGTTGAGTACTCAATAAGGGTAGGCTAGTAGTACTAGTTTTGAAAAGTAAGAGTGAGTCTTCTGGCAGGAGGCCACCTCCAGAAGATGAACTCAACGTGGAGAAGCGACAGTACTACTTAGTCATGCTGGTCCGAGCCAGCAGTTTTCAGTCATGTGGACTGTGTGTTACCAGAGTGGACAACCGATTTGTTTGGGTATAGAGAAGGAGGAGTATCTTACCCGGTAGGCCGATCACCTACCTTTTGTCAATCTGCACAAAGTGTAGCATTCTGATCGTTGTATGGTTATGGGGCCCAACGTGTGGTAACCCATGGCCACCCGTTTGAGTGGTTGATTTTATTGTACATGTATGGTTGGAAAAGCAAAAACACCACTCTTGATTTTAACATTGTTTATTACTTGCCAGTACTTTTTCTTATGAAGTTTTTACATCTTGCATTCATGAACTATTTTCACTAGACACTCAAAGCTCACACGGGCTTATTGAGATTTTTATCTCATCACCCTTTTGCCATGTTTTCAGGTCAGTCTTGCTATGGAGATGAATAGATAGTTTGTTGCTTGCTTTGAAGACTTTGTGTTATTTTCTTTATGTATTGCTTTGAGAGATGAGAGTATTCAATGTATTTATGGATTTATCTTGAATTCTTGGATTGTAATAAGTTTTAATTTAAAAGTATTATTTTAATTTTATTTGTGTGACCTAATTATAAAGACTCCTTATCCATTGGACAGGGCGACATCCCCGGCCCTATTGGGCCTAGGTTGCGGGGTGTTACATACCTGCACCACCATGTGGCCCAGAAGAATGCTACCTCAACTCAGCCAACTGTTGCTCCATAGTAGCTTGTTGACTCACTATGTCATCCATCGCACCCTGCAAACGAAGGAGCATCGCCATTTGCTGATCGAGTCGTCCCAGCACGGTAGTCTCAAAGTCAGTTCGGGAGTGGAATTGAGAACTGCTAGCTCTAGCATGTGCCGGTGGTGGTGGATGTTCTTCCTCCACTGTGGGTGGCCTATCCTGCTTGGGATGTTTGACCTCGAAAGAAGTTAGCCACTTCTTCAACTCCTGGCTGTACTTATACCCGTAACATTTAAGAGTTTGCTCAGTGACCATATCGTGCTCGGTGGTAGCCTCTATGAGTTCTCCCTCAAGACTCACTTTAAAGTCTTTTAGAATTTTCATTATAACCAAGGAGAAAACGAAGGCTTTTGTGGAGAGTAGGTGATGAACAACCTCCCTAATAGGTTGGATGATCAAGGATGCAAGAGGAATAGGTAATGTGTTCATCATCCGATGCAAAATATAAGTGTTAATAAGTCTAGTCTTATTGAAACCACTAGTATGGGGTATAACATTGAACCCAAACATGTAGACTAGAGCTCTAAAGTTGACTGCTAAATCATTGTTGGAATAGAAACTATTAGCCTGGAAGGCATTATGCTTATATAATCCTAAGGTGGCTCTGGTCCCGCTAGCATCCCAATTCGGGTTAGACAGAATCTTTTGATTATTCACATCAATCCCTTACCAAGTATCATCGTAAAAAACTTAGAGGAGATTAGCCAATTGGTTTTGAGTGATGACAATGGGAACTCCTTTCACTCTTGTTTCAATATGTGGAAGATGTTTATTGCCCTTATCCGTCATATTAGCATAGAATTCCTTAATAAGCACGGGACAATACTTCCCTTTCAATTGTACTATCAACCCCCATCCTAGCCTTTTAAACATCATGCCCAATTTGAGTGCACGGTCTAAGGTGGGTGATAAAGTATGCTCGACAATAATCTTATTAGATGCTCTCCTACTGTACCATTTCTCACAAGATGCATCAATAAACTTAGTAGGTCTAAGAGACAAAAGATCAACAGTTGACGGGGCGGAGGAAGAGGAAGTTCTTGCCCTTATAGAAGACTAACCCCTTACTCTAGACATGGTCAAGTAAGGAATGGGGGAAAATAGGAAGAGAGAGAACAAGTAAGCTCCAAGTCTGAAAATAGGGCCACTATCCTTTCAAAGATATTCCTCAAATCTTAGGCAACCCTCAACCAATATCACAATCCACAACACCCAAACTCCTTCAAGATATCAACTTCAACAACCAATTCAATTAATCACCTCCAATCAATTCAACAACCTGCACAATACATGTAAAGTTCACTGTAAAACGTAAACGTGTTGACTATCCTCAATGCAAACAAGTAGACATGATCATGTTAATGAAGGTAGCATTATGGTATTATGTGATAAACAATGCATGTTCCATATATTCAAGTATCACAAATAGCCACAATTCTAGCCTTAGCTATATGAAGTCTCTAATGATCATAAGCATGAACCAAGTAGTGAAGGATCAATAACACCTAATTTAATCTAATTCATGAAGCTCGAGGAGTAATGCATAAGTCAAGAAGGCATGCACAATCCTATGTTTCGGGCAAAACTGTTCCCAAAATTAGAAAAAAAATCATCTACATCGTTTCAATCGTAGGAATTGAATAAAAAAAATATACCTTTGTGCTCTTGTATGCATGTGCAAGCAAAAGATGCAAGCTTTGTGTAGAAATCTAAGCTCCTTGCTTGTGGATTGAATGTGATGTTGTTATGAAAAATTGAAGATTTTGATCCGTAGGATCATCAAAAGAGAAGTCAATAGATGTTATAGAAGTGTTTAGGAGTTGCAAAATCAAATTTTTGGGAAGTGAGAGATGTGAAATCGGCACGGGCTTGAGAGAATTTGAGAGGAATATTGGAGAATTAGAAGAAAAAGTGGCCAAAATGGCCCTTAAATTGTTCTTCACTTGACAGGAATTGGCGCTAGTCCAAGCTCTTGGAGCCGGCGCCGGCTTGGTTCTGTCTGGGGTTTCTCCATTTTTTTTTATCAAAAATGAAAAACATACAATAATGCTGAATAATGCACTCTAATTAATCAATTAAAATGACAGAAATAAAGATTATCTCAATCACAAAAACTAAAAGTAAAGAGAAGTAACACTGCTTCAATGTTTCCCACGGCTGTGATCTCGTGGATTTTCCTCAGTATTCCCTGGTAATGTCCCCACTTGACGATCTCCCAAGAGTTTGGCTAGTTGACCAATTTGGTTCTCCAAATTGCGCATGGAAGCCTCTAAGTTCCTTATTGTTGCATCGACTCCTTGGAACTTAGCCTCCGTGGTACTTGCCAATTGGCCAATCAACTCTTCCAATGGTGGCTTTAAAGATGCTACATTATTGTTCATGGGGTTTTGGTTCCTTTGATTACTTCCAAAATTGAAAGACCCTAGCCTAGGTTGATTCCCATTACTCCAAGAGAAATTAGGGTGATTTCGCCAACCAAGATTATAGGTAGAGCTATCAGAGTTGTTACCAGGTCGGATATTACCTGTGAAGGCCGCTTGTTCTGACATTTCTTGGAGTGACCCCATATTTTGACATTCATGATTAGGGTGTCCTTCTTCACGGAAATCACAATTGACGTTTAAAACCTGGCCTTAAGGCATCACCATCTGTTCCATCTTTTGAGTTAAGGCATCTACCTTAGCCTCTAATACTACCACAACATCCACTTTGTGCACTCTTTATACACGAGCTCTTGACCTTGCATTCTCCCAAGAATAGTTATTAGAAGCCAAATTTTCAATAAGCTCAAATACCTGTTCCGGAGTCTTATGATTGATGGAACCCCTTGCAAAAGAGTTCATCACTTGTTGTGTTGCGAACGTGAGGCCATTCAAGAAGATAAGCATTTACATTCCCAGCTCAAATCTGTGGTGTGGGCATTTTCTTAACATCTCCTTGAATCTCTCCCAACTTTCATATATGGGCTCCGAATCTAATTGTTGGAAGGCGAAGATTTCATTCCTAAGTTTGCCTGTCCAAGCTGGGGGGAAAATATTTGGCCAAAAATTTTTCAGCTATGGCATTCCAAGTAGTAATGGAACCTGTAAGTAAAGACTTTAACCAAGATTTAGCTCTATCTCTCAAGGAAAAAGGAAAAAGTTTTAACTTAATGGCATCCTCAGAAACACCAGTCATCTTAAAAGTATCACAAATCTCAAGAAAACTAGCTAAGTGAGCATTTAGATCTTCTTCAGGTAACCCATCAAATTGAACCACATTTTGAACCATTTGGATAATGTTGGGCTTTATTTCAAAATTGTTTGCATCTATCCTAGGTCTAGTGATACTCGAGCATGTGCCCGAGATTGCAGGTTTCACAAAGACATCCATAACCCTTCTATCATTCCCAGTATTGTTGTTTTGAGCTCGACGATCAAGTTCCTTTGAATTGTCCGGCGAATTTTTGATAATGTCTTTTCAATTTCAGGGTCCAAATCGACTATCTCGCCTTCGAATTTTTTGGTCATGTACCAAGGATAACACCTAAGCTAACGAGAAGCAAGTTAGATAACAGAATTAATTATTAAAATAAAATTAAAAGGTTACAAAGTTAGTTAAAAGAGCATAGTCAAAGTTAGTAAGTAAGGTTACAAGGTTGTACAAGAATACATGAAATACAAAAGATAGGATAACACCTTTTTGCAAAAAGAACAATTATACATATTTTACATATTTACATATTTACATGGTTAAATCAACAAAATCCAAACTTTCATGCTATTGTTCCCTGGCAACGACGCCAAAAACTTGATGTGTCTGGAGTTGGATGTAAAAATCATACAAAAACTAAGCACATTTCCAATCAAGTTTAAATTAAAACGTTCAACCCAAATCACACATATAAGCAAGCATACTCATCATTAACCGAGCATAGGGTTCAAACGAGTGTGGATCCTCAAGGAACAAGTAGATATTAATCACCTTTCTTTCATTGTTTAACTGACTCTATAAAGTGATAAATAAATAAAAATAAAAATAAAAATAAAATAAAAATATATACATGTATTCTCTTGGCATCATGAAGGATAATATAGATTCACTTCTTTGTACAATCCTTGAACCCCTATCTTCTACGTAACTTAGCATCAAATATCTTGTCTCAACCAGTCTTACCCAAAAGATGCATTAACCATAGTCCTTGATTTAATTCCCATTCCTGGCAAATTATGCATGAAATTAACTAATGAATCCATATCCTGACAGACATCAATCAACCTTTAATTACTTTGTCCCTACTCTTAACCCCTTTGTCCAAGCAAGTTAAAAGCCAACAAATAAGAAATTAATGAATTAAGACCACCATTAACCCCTTTGTCCAAGCAAGTTAATAGGAATACCCAACCAATTAATCTCGTAATATGCATAAGTAATCAAATACCAAGAATAACAATCAATTAATCAAAAGGTCAAATAACTCTAAGAATAATGAATATCTACAACAATGTCAAATTACAATAAAATAATTAACATATAATTGTTCAAGAAAAAGAAAACAAAGTAAAAGAAAGCACTCATAGACAAGCCTCATTCTTCTTCCTTTGAAGACCTTCTTGTACAACCCTCCTTGAATTGAAGAATTCCTCATTTGATCGAGTGATTTTCTATGATGATCAATGAATTTTCTCCTTTTCTTTTGTGTTTTTCATCTACTTATAGGCTTAGGAAGTGCCTAAACTCATAGGTACAGAGTTCTTGGCCGAGTAAAAGTTGAAAGATACTAAAACTCCAAAGATTACTAAAAACAGCGTAGAAAAAAATCAGGCACCGCCTTATCTTTAGGGCACAGCCAGCGCCGCCTTGGCTCTCGGAGCTGGCGTTGGTTGTGTTCTGCTTCTCTACTCGTTCGTCAATTTTTCTCCGAATTTTGTACAATGAAGACCAGAATGCAACCAACGCTAGTTCCACTCTGTTTTGCTCTGTTTCACCAAATTTTCCATCGCATCAAAGTTCATGTAAACCAGTGCATGCCCGGCGCCGGTGCTAGAGCCCTAGCCGGCGCCACCTCTCCTCTATTCTGTGACGTTTTTATTTCGTTTTATCCTAAAAATCTGAAATAATAAACAAAACACCTTTCCAAGGGTAAAATCTCAAATATGAAGGAATATGACTAGTTATTAAACAAAATATATCACAAAAGAACCTCAAATAACTAGGAAAAACATGACTAATTTAGCCCCTATCATATTCCCCCACACTTAGCTCTTTGCTTGTCCTCAAGCAAAGTACCAAGAACAAGTATCTAGATCACACAAGGTTTAACGAATCACTTAATCAATTTAGAGGGATGTAATTAATAACCCGGGGCATGTACTATGATCGGCCAGCCCCTCGTTAGAGGTCATAGTGCGAGGTATGTGCATAGGAAATGAGAGGAAACGACCATCCCCTCGATGGAGTTATCTTCTAGATCATTATCTAGAAAGAAAATTAATTTGTGGTGGTTAACACACTTAGCTTAGGAAACTGTTAATCTTCCCAATAAGCTGTGTCAGTTTTCTTAAGAACCAAATTGATTATTATCAGTTTTGATAATAAGGATAAAGTGCATAAATTTGTTTTGTTTTCACAAACTAAATCTTTTTTCTTTTATTTTTCGATTTTTCAGAAATTGTGAGAGGTTCTTTTAGTCTATTGACCATTATTCTCCGAGAGAATAAGCTAATAGGACCAAACTATGTGGACTGAAAAAGGAACCTGGACATAATACTCACAGCGAAAGAGTATAAGTATGTCCTTTACGAAACCTGTCTTGTTATCGGGGAGGGTTCCACCGCCGAAGAGCGTGAGGCTGAGAAGGCATAGAAGAAGGCCAATGAGATGGCTCGTTGTTACATGTTGGCCTCCATGTCTAATGTGCTCCAATCTAAATATAAGCACATGACCATTGCATATGACATAACGCAATCATTAGCTACGATGTTCGCGGATAAGAGTCGGCCCGCAAGGCAGGAGGCTCTTTGAACCATCATTAACACTAAGATGGCTGAGGGAGCATCAGTCAAAGAGCATATGCTCAACATGATTGCTGCTTTCGAGGAGGCAGAAATCTTAAGGGCTGTCATTAATCCCGAGAACCAAGTGGACATGGTTCTCGAATCTCTACTGGACTCCTTTACTCAATTCAAGTTGAACTATAACATGAACAAGTTGAACATGGGTTTGACTGAGTTGATGAATGAGCTCCAGATGGCGGAGAAGGTCATGGAGCCACAATTTAAGGCTATGATTGCTAAGGCTTCATCTTCTAGAACTGGGCCCAAGCCCAAGAAGTTCAAGAAGAAAAAGAGGAACGCAATGGTCCAGCCCAAGACCCAGCCCAAAGATAAACCAAAGAGCAAGTGCTTTAAGTGTGGACTGAAGGGACACTGGAAAAAGGATTGTCCAAATCTTCAAGCCAAGAAAAACCTCACAGGTAATATTTTCTATCTAGAGTCTATATCAATGGTTGGATCAACTTCCACTTGGATTGTTGATTCAGGAGCCACTAATCACATCTGTAACTCCCTGCAGGGGTTTAGAAATATTAGAAGACTCCAGAAGGGTGAACATAGACTACGTGTGGGAAATGGAGCACAAGTTTGGGCCCTTGCAGTGGGAGAGTTGGATCTTGTATTTGATTGTAATAGAATAATGGTTTTGAAAGATATTTTATATGTACCTGAATTTCGACAGAATTTGATTTCGGTTACGAAACTAATAAATTAATGATATTCTGTATCTTTCCATTCTGGTATTTTTATCAATAGAGATGGAGGAATTTTATGTACTAGGCATATGTATGGGAATCTATTTTTCTTGAACCCTATTAAGAATCAATTAAATAATGCTCGATCTGAACCTTTAACAAAGAAGAGAAAGACCAATGTCAATGACTCTTATATTTGGCATCTAAGGTTGGGTCATATCAACTCAATCAGGATTCAGAGGTGGATCCATGATAGGCCCTTGGGCTCATTGAGATTGGAAAATTGGCCATAGTGTGAGTCCTGCCTGAAGGAAAAGATGACCAAAAGGTCATTTGCCCTTAAGGCGGATAGACTCATGGAGGTATTGAGTCTTGTTCACACTGATGTGTGTGGTCCCCTGTCTATACCAGTTAGAGGAGGTTTTAAGTACTTTATCACTTTCACAAATGCTTGTACAAGGTTTGGTTATGTTTACCTGATGAGACGTAAGTCTGATTCTTTTGACAAGTTCAAAGAGTTTAAGGCTGCAGTGGAGCGTCGGACAGGTAAATTGATCAAGACCTTACGATCGGATCGTGATGGAGAGTACCTCATTGGTGAATTCAAGGACTACATGGTACATCATGGGATAGTATCATAGCTCTCTGTGCCAGGGACACCCCAGCAGAACGGAGTAGCTGAGAGAAGGAACAGGACATTGATGGAAATGATTCGAAACATGATGTCTCATACTACTCCTCCAGTGTCTTTTTGGGGATATGCCCTGGAAACAGTGGTATATATTCTGAACTTGGTGCCTTCTAAGTCAGTACCTAGGACTCCCTATGAGATGTGGACTGGGTGTCAGCCAAGTCTGAATCATCTCAGGATATGGGGTTGTCCAGCTTATGTACTGGTCAAGGGAGACAAGTTAGAACCAAGATCAAAATTATGCTATTTTGTTGGGTATCCAAAAGGGACAAAGAGTGGTTACTTTTATCATCTTAAGGAGTAGAAGGTACTGGTTAGTACCAATGCTAGATACTTAGAGGATGATCAAAGTACTTCCACGAAAGGATCAACTAGGTTGGAATTAGAGGAGAACTTATCTTCGGAAGCAACTTTTTCTCACCCGATTGTGGAACAAGAAGAGGCACAGCCTCAAGAGCATGTAAATATGGAGTTTCGTTATAGTAGAAGAGTGTCTAGGATTCTAGAGAGATGGACTGGAGAAGCTTTTGAGCTGGTCTCAGACTATTAGGAATAAGACCCCACTAGATACGAGGAGGCTATTGCTGATGCCGATGCAAATCTGTGGCATGAAGCAATGAAAGCCGAGATTTAGTCTATGTATCTCAATCAGGTTTGGGATCTTGAAGCTTCACTTGAAAGGATAAAACCCTTAGAGTGTAAGTGGGTATACAGGAGAAAGAAGGGAGTAGATGGGAAGGTGGAAATTTTCAAAGCTAGGCTTGTGGCAAAAGGGTACACTCAGAAAGAGGGAATCGATTATGAGGAACCTGTTTTCCCGGTAGCTATGCTTAAGTCCATCCGTATCCTCCTTGCTATCGCATGTCATTATGACTATGAGATATGGTAAATGGATGTCAAGACGGCATTTTTAAATGGCCATCTTAGTGAATACATCTATATATCCCAATCGGAAGGCTTTATTGCTAAAGGCCAAGAGCATATGGTTTGGAAGCTTAAGAAGTCCATTTATAGACTTAAGCAGGCATCAAGGGTATGGAAAATTCATTTTAATGAGACTGTAAAGTCTTATGGTTTTGTTCAAAACGAGGATGAACTATGTGTGTACAGGAAACTTGAAGGCATTAATGTAGTTTTTCTTATCTTGTATGTGGATGACATTCTACTCATTGGAAATGATGTAGGGTCATTGTCATCTACAAAGGTTTAGCTGTCTAGTCAATTTAGTATGAAGAACTTGAGAGAAGCCAGCTACATTCTCGAGATTAGACTTCTTAGAAATAGAAAGCAAAAAATGTTAGGATTATCCTAAGCGGCATAAATTGACAAGATGTTGGCCAGGTACAACATGGACTTATGCAAGGGAACTTTAATCCCTTGCAAACACGGATTGTTATTTTCTTCGTGGGACTGTCCTAAGTCTCAAGAAGAAAAGAACAGAATGAGTAGGATTCCTTACGTTTCGGCTGTAAGAAGTCTCATGTACGCCATGCTGTGTACTAGGCCAGATATTTGCTTTACCGTAGGCTTGGTTAGCAGATATCAGTCAAACCCTGGGAAGGTCCATTGGCAAGCTATAAAGTATATACTCAAATACCTCAAGGGAATGAGAGATTATATACTGGTTTACAGGGCTGATAACTTGGTTCCTACAGGATACACAGACTCAGACTTCCAGGCAGATAAAGATGAGAGAAAATCCACTAGTGGATATATCTTCACCTTGTCTGGAGGAGCTATTTCATGGAGGAGTATCAAGTAATCTTGCATTGTTAACTCAACCATAGAAGCTGAGTATGTGGCAGCTTCGGAGGCATCCAAGGAAGTAGTCTGGCTCTAAAAGTTTCTTTTAGAACTTGGAGTTGTGCCACACATGGTTAGGCCGACTTGATGTAATAATGGACAAGACGATTGCGATGTATTGCGACAACACTGGAGCAGTATCGCAATCCAAAGAACCTCGGAACCACAAGAAGGGGAAGCACATCGAGAGGAAGTACCACCTGATCCGAGATTTCATCTAGAGACGGGAAGTCATAGTGGAACAGATTGCCTCTGAGAACAATCTAGCAGATCCATTCACCAAGCCTTTGGCTAAGAGAGTCTTCAAGAGATACTTAGACGCCATAGGGGTAGACACTTAAGGATTACTTAATCTTAGAGTGAAAGTGGGATATTGTTGGGATGTATGCTCTCTTAGACTAGGTTTCTGATGTAAACATCAAATGTTTTAATAAAATAATTTATTTTTAGAAATTGTTTGTGAATTTACAATTTTATTTGTGCATAATTACGTTTAGAAAAGACCCATTATGTTTAAGTAAGTGGTCCATGTGAATGAAGGTCTTTTACAGTAAGGTATGGATCACATGTTACTTAACACATAAACATTTGTTCTTAACCGATTGATGAGATTGTGAATCTCATCATGTCTAGGTTATTATGTTGTGAATTCTAAATGGGGAATGGCTTACCTTTAGCCAGTGAGAAGTCCACTCACTTAATAACATAAGTATAATTCGAATACGTAAAACAGGACCTGTAGTAGTGGTTTCTAAAAGTATCATATGGTAGAAATCTAGACTACTACCTCTACAACGTAGACTAGTACTCTACAACTTGAGTATGAGTTGGTGGTCTGACGAAGCGGGAAGCATATACTTTGATATGCTATAGTTGAGGTTCTATCGTAGGGCTAATATACTTGCATGTTGGATATGTGTGACTAGTTAGTTAAGACACACTTGTACAAGATAGTTTCTATACTATATCACCTCTTGTGGTTGTCTGAATGATCTAAATATCCAGGGCACTGGGAAACATGACTTGGATGTTTGCTTTAGGGTAGCTCTCTTGGAAAGTGGAAACAATCCAGGAAGTCGTGGATCATTAGACTAGAGGCCTAAGGATGGTAGATGTCATTTAGAGAGGTGTTAGTACACTTCTTCCTCTCTGAATGTACGGTGATGTATAGAAGGGTATTTTAGTCATTACACCTGTAAGTCGGAGACTTTGTTAACGCAGCACTGTCCTTAGGGTTAATATTTCCTTATGGTGATATTAGGAAATATTTAAAATGCAAAATACAGATATTTATATGGCAAGGATATTTTGGTCATTTTAGTAGTCAAGGCAGTGTGTCTTTTGGTCTCCAGTATAGACCGTGAGTCCTAATTAAATACAAGCTAAGGAATTGATTTTAAATTAAATGGAATTTATTATTTTTTAAGTAACCTAATTTAATTATTGGGCTAGAATAAAATAAAGGTCCATGGAGAGAGAATTAATAAAATTAGTTTAGTGGGTTAATTAATTATTCAGGGTTTTGGCCTAGTTTGAATACTTAAAGATTAACCTGGGACTAAACTAATATAAGCTTATTAATTGGACTAGTTTATTTAGGCTGGGAAATTAATTATTAATTGGGCCTTTCGGTTGGTTCCAATTAGAATAATTAATTAAGCCCAAAAGATTAAACTAAGAGTCCAATGGCTTAGTCCAGTTTAACCTAGGATTTTATTTAAGTTAAACAAGAGGATTGGAAACAACGTTATTGGAAGAACATACACTCTCTGAGATGGTTTCTTCTCTGTGAAAAGCCAGACGTCTCTCTCTCTAGAAAAAAGGTTCCTTAGTCTGTAGTTGTTCACTAAATGGATTTAGGCAAGCCATATACTGGAAGATCGAGAGATTGGCGTTCACCTACATGCAAAGACGGAGTAGGAGGCTTGCAGGAATCGCACTAGAGGCTTCCACCAACGTACCTACCCCAGTGGCACACATTTCGGTCCAGTCAATTATTAGAACGAGAAAAAGATATAATTTTTTTTTAAAATCTTGGAACCTATACAGAGCCTAATTGGCACCGGCTAGGACTGCCGGAGCCGGCACCAGCTTTGCTCTGGAGTTCCCCTGTTCTTTGTTTTTCTAGTTTTTTATCTTTGCTTCCGCTCTGTGCCCTGTGTTTTCCATTTTTTGTGCCTTCAATTGGATTAAAAAAAAATCCAAAAATTACAAGGGGAAAATATATTTTTTATTTTTTTCTCTTTGGTCTTGTGCACCTGCCGTACAGGATCATGGCCCATAGGAAGACCCATAGGCCGTGGACTGCAAGTAAGTGCCCGCAACGCTCTTCTGACCTGGGAAGCATCCTGGGCACAATGCATTGCATCCTGCCCAGGATGCCTTATGTATCCCGTCTTGGCGCAGCTGAGTCGAGGCGCGCCTGGGCCCGTGTAACACCCCACATTTTTACTTTTAATTAGTTATTATTTGTAATAGGATGAGAATTTGTATTAATGTCCAGAAGAAAAGTTGATCGGTGTAATGAGACGAATATTTGGGTGAAATAAAATTTTGTCGGGACTTGGACGTAATTATTGGATTTGTTCTACCCATACCCTAAATTTTTGAAAGGCTATTATTATTTTAAAAAATAAGAATTTTAGGGTACTTTGAAAGGAGAAATTGATCAGTACGATGAAACGTACGTTTTGGTGTGAATTATGCTACCCGGGGTATTGGGGGCATTTTCATCATTTGACCAAGTAGAGAAGGAAATAAAGAATTTAAGTGTTAGCAATGAATTCAGTGAAATTTTTGTAGTTGAATAGTGAAATAAAATATTTTTTCATTACGGATTCGATTTTAGTTATTTATGAAGAAAATAGGAAAATGCAGTTGAAAATAGGACAGGTGGCTTCTTGTGATTGGTGGCTAAGGACAAGTGTCAAATAATAAAAGGATGCATGAAATATTCATGCATGCAAGACTTCTTAAATAAGCTTTGCAAAATAATTAAGAAAAATGTGAAAAAAAAATAAGATCACGATACTTGTAAAGTAGCCACAATTCATTTAATTGAGCAAAATCCCATTGGTCATTATTTTGACCAAGAATGGTGGTGGATTTAGGGGGGGGGGGGAAACTAGCAGCATAAGAAGAAAAGAAGAGAGGGGGAAAAAAAGAGAGGAAATAAGGAAGAAAAAGTTGAGAAAATCAAGGAAAATTGGAAAAAGAGAGAGAAACTATTGTTTTTGAAGAAGTTGGAGATTCTTGGAGTAAATTCAAGCTAAAACACCTCATATACAAGGTAAAATCCTATGCTCCAAGAATAAAAGTTGTAAATTTCATTACAATGATCGTTTTGATATGAATTATAACATGAAAACTTGAGATTTGTGATGATTAAAATGATTATTGTGTACTATATGAGACTTTGTGTGTGCCAATACGTGTACCGGTTGGATGAAGGATTCATAGGCTATATTTTGTATGGTGAATAAGGGTATTTGAATGGTGATTTAAAGGGGGTGTATGATTGAGAAGAAAGATGGTAGAGTTGGGATAAAAACGGGGATTAAACGTTAAAGAAAATGGATTATGATTGTTTTTTAACGTTGATGTTAATTATATGTTATTTGCTTAAGAACTTAGTGGATTTTTTAAACCTTAAAATCAGAAGAATTAAGGTTTTTTTGAAAGGAAATGAGGTGGATAATGGTTATATAGGTGTTATGAATCAAGAAGCACAAGTAAGTGAAGTTGTTTTGTGAAAATGGATTAAAAACCAGAAAATTACTGGGACTGTTTCACCTAGTAACGAGTTACAAGGATTGGAACACTAAAAAGGCTAATGCAGAATTAAATTTAAGAGACTAACGGTTGTTTTGGCATATCATAGAGCCAAATCAGAGTTGTGAGCTGAAAGTTATATCCAAAACAAAATCATGTGGCTAAGTAGCAAAATTTCAGAATTTTGCTTAGAATGTGCATAAACTTAAGGATGATTAATTGTGTGATCTTGGACGAAATAATTGAAAAATATGAAGTGAACCCCTTTTTTATGAAGGGAGAAAGGATGTGAAAAAAGAAAATTGAAAGAATCGAAAAAATGATGAAAAAACAACGAGAACGGAAATTGAACGTTTTCCTTAACCGTCGGCCCCGTCAGCTAACTGTTGGCCCCGTCAGCTAAACGTCACTTGGACGTCGGCTACCCGTTGGGCACATCGGCTAACCATCGGCTATTTTTTGGCCGAACACTAATTGACACGAAAAATGATGTTTGGTGTAGGTTTAGCGGTAAACGGCCAACGGAACGTTCAAAACGGTAGAGACAGTGACTAAACGGCCGTGAACTGGAAGAGTTACTTAGGACATGAGGTGAGTCCCTTAGATTTTTAAAACCCTTTTGAAAGCTAGTGTACTTTATTTTTTCATGAAATGCTACATTTTATACCGTTTTGGAAATTCTTGAACATGTGTTAAGGTTTATCTAAGTAAGATTTGTTTTATGCCATTTTGGGCTTGAATGAACTTCATAAGTGGCTTGGAAACGTTACTGGACGATTAAAGCATGAATTTGTGAATGTAGTCCTTTTTGGATTAAATACTTGGGATTTTCAAAAAATGGTAAATTTTAGAATCGGGTATTCATAAATTGACTGAAATACCCTTATTGAAACATTTTATGAAAACGTGTTTGGAAACTTTAAATTTAATCCTCTCTTGGGATTAGAATTCTGAATTCTTAAAATGAGTTCCTTTTGGAATCGGGTATTTGGAAAATGATCCAAATGTCTTTATTGGAATGTTTTATGGAAACCTTTAGAATCGGGTGTTCGGTAAATGATCGAAATACCCTTATTGGAACTTTTGTGAATACTTTTCAAATTGAGTAAGGGTAAAATGACCTAAATACCATCGTAAAGTCTTTTGAAAATCAGGTATGGGTAAAATGATCTGAATACCCTTAGAAATGACTTTTGTGATTGAGTGCCGAGAAAATGACCCGAATACTGCTGGAAACTTATTTTGATGTATAAAAAGAACTCTTTAACCTATTTTAACATGGTTTTGAAAAATGATCTCTCGTGATGAGATTAACTTTTGAAAAATGACCTTTTGTTCCATAAAATTATTTTATTGGCTGAGTGTCATGGTATGAATTGATTAGCTCTACGGGGCCTATGTGAATGATGATCTAACTTGCGAGGCAGTGGGATCAAATTCTAGAAAATGTGATTTTGTCCTAAAAATGTTTTGATTTGAAAATCTTGTAGGATCAAATAACCTTCTGGCTTGATCAGTCAGAGGGGATTGGTACTGGTAACATTGAGTACTTAACAAGGACTTTGATATTTGTACTAGCTCATGTTAGAGTTAAACAACCCCAAGTAACCTAGCTAGTTCTAGGGATTTTCCTACTCCAAACAGGGCAACAGAACATTGAGATAAGCCGTCCTGGCTAGCCGTTTAGCACCAGGCAATTGCCACGTCTGCGGGCGCATCTTGATTTTGAGTTATTTGCTGAATGCCGAGCGGGGACACTTGACACATTTGACTCTTTACCATTTTGATGGTGATTGATGGTAGGATTGGGACCCCTGACTTATGGTGGTAAGAGTATACTGCGATATAGTAGGTATGCTGTGGTATACCTAAGCAGAAGTATGCTGCAGTGTACTTATTCCAGTGATGCACAATTGAGTATTGGAGGCTGCGGTCTCAATACAATGATATGTGGTACCAAAGGTAAGGACTACGAGACTTGCATAATGGCCGACCTTCTGTTGAAGAAGTGCCTGTAATTTGAAAACTGGGGGAAATGATTTGAAATTTGAAATAAAGTCTTCCAAAAATATTTGAGTTCTAATTAAACTCTTCTTTAGAGAGTTTTAAAATTATTTTCAGTGAACAAATGATATGCTATTCTATAAAATTTTTATGTACCTTATTCTTTCATAAAGCACTAGCACATAGGGGACTCATTGGGTGATTCGTCATTTACACGTGTCTTTTATTTTATCTTTTGTAGGATTCAGAGCTGAGCGGACCTACGGATAGAAGAACGATACAACAGAGTCAGCGGTTTAGGTCTGGACAGCTTCCCTTTTGATCATATATTGTATTCTGTTATAGATAGAGATAGCATATATGAGATTCTCTGATATCTATATATGTGTAACCATCAGTGTGGGATTTTGTCGAGTTTGGACCTTATATATGTATTTACTCTGTTGTTTCCATTATAACGACCTGTTGTCCAGGAAACTGGATGGGGCAACACCCGATGTTGATATGCTTCCACTGTTGTCTTTAGTAGGGGTGTTATAATTGGTATCAGAACTTAGTTTTATAGAACTGTGGTATCATCATAGGAATTGATATAACTCTTTTATTGTGTAAGTATGGCAGATAGGAGCAATAAGGGCAAGTGCCTAATGGATGAGCGCAGTGATGAAGGAAAGAAAGAGATAGGTCAAAGCTCGAGTGTGAAGAAATCGGGAAATATCAGGAAGATCTTCCAAGCGGGTGTGCCGGGATATTTTCTTGTGATAGGACCTGGACCTAGCCACCGTTATGCACCCCGTCTCTCTGAGAGTGGGTTTGACCCAATGGTACCCATCATTACTCTGTTTGCGTGAGACCTTAGTGTCGAGGGGACATCTACCCTTGAAGGGACATCATCATCACACGAGGAGGAAGGTGGCAATCCTGATAAGATTGATATGGTGATAAGCCTCGCCATCAAGATGATTATGAAGAGGAGGATAGTATCCCTGATGGTGCAGTATTATCTGAGAATAATAAGGAGGTGTTTGGTGGGGATGTACCCGGGGTACTTGAGGAGGAGATACTGGATTTAGAGGCTGTTGATGCGGGAGAGGACCAGGAGATACCTGAGGTAGAGGCACCTACAGTTGAGGAGCTTGAGGAGGATTTAGAGATGAACCCAGAGCTATTGGCTTGGCTACAACTAGATGCGGATATAGATGAGGAGGTTGATGCAGCAGAATCTTACACAATTTTGACTGACTCAAGACCTCCCGTATCGGACAACGATGATAACTAGTAGGTGGATGAGATGTAGATACATAGTATAATATGTACTGTTTGACTGGTGTATATGACTGTGTGTGAGGCCCACAAATTTTGTACTGACTTTATGATAAATGAGAATGAATATATGTTATGTTTTGCTATATGAACTGAGTCTATGTTTATGATTGCTTTTAAGCTATGTTACATTGTTATAACTTACGAATTATATAGATACCTCCTAAACGGACCTCTGAACGATCATCACGGGTTACTCAAAATAACCTTGAGCCAATGGTGGAGGAACCACAGGCAGAAAGTCCCCACCTTATGACTTTAGACCACCCCATGTTTCAGGCTTTTCAAAAGATGGCTGATACAATCCAACAGCTGACTGAGACTGCTGTTAGAGTAAAAGAGGATGTTATGGTAAATAAAGGTATGAGTAGGGAAAGGAAAGTCAACAAAGTGAAGTCGAATCAGATCGAGCCTTTGAGCACTTTTTGAAACTTCACCCTCCGCAATTTCAAGGGCGACCTGATTCAAAATAGGAGGTAGAAAATTGGATTGAACAGACGGAAAAGGTTTTGCAGCCCTGAATTACTTGGAGCAAAGGAAGGTACAACTTGCGACATTCCAGTTGAAAGGACCTACCCAAGATTGATGGGCAAGGGAGATGAATCAACAAGAATAGGAGTGAATATATTTTAAGGACAATTTTAAGGAGTTTATTCCCATTTAGGTGGTAGAAAGAAATGAGGATGAATTTCAAGCTGTTTGGCAAAGAGGTCTTACGGTGGGGCAATATACTGCTTAATTCACTAGACTATCAAAATATTACCCACTTTTAGTCCATTCAGAAGCAGATAGGGTTAGACGTTTTGTGAAGGGCTTACGGCCAGAGCTGAAGAGAGTATTAGCTAGTATGGCTCCTACCAGTAACAATGTTGTAGTAGAGATGGCCTCTAGAATAGAAATGACTGATATTGAATAGGCAGGTGAGAGGAACCGAGGTAAATTTCGGAGCATGAATCAGAAGAGACTTGGAGGATCTCAATGGTAGAAGAAAGGAAAGATGCAAAGGAAGGGAGGCCCGACTGGCCCGATTGGAGGTCTGTTCTCCTTTAAATGCTTCAATTGTAGAGAGTTAGGCCACAAGAGTTTTCAATGCCCTTACCCATGGAGAATGAAAGGATGGAGTTGACCTAGAAGCAACAGTGAAGGATAGAGGTCAAGATTAGGAAAAGGAAACCCAAGGCAAGCATCTACTTCTAGAGCTAGACCTCCTAAACTACAAGTAAATGCTCGGGTAGTGGCATTAGAGAAGACGGACAATCAGGCTGCAGTGGTGGAAGGTACGCTCTTTATTTTTTATCACACTGCTAAAGTATTCATAGATCCCGACTCCATGTATTCCTTTGTTGCCAATTCATTTCTTAATTCTATGGGGATAAAAGGGGAAGAAATTTCATATGAAATTATTATTAGTACTCCATTGGAAAAACAAATGAATAGTGAGAAAATAAATAGGGATTGTAAGATTTTAGTAGGAAATGATTTATCATTCCTAATAGTAGGAGTGTATTTCTCACAGCTACTTGTAGGAAATCATTACTTAAGAAGTCCTTGGTCAAGGCAACTATTTATTAGAAATAGTTTCAAATGATACATATGTTGAGTAATATATTCTAGAACAAGTACTAATAAGTTCGAGCTAGCTAGAATTAATTATATTCTAAAGGGAGTTAGCACTAATTTTGTACTCTAAACTGAAGGAGATATAGAATGATGAAAGGAATTTATTACACTAATAATTTAAAAGGTTCATGCCAAGACACTTGACTCTTTAAACTTTTGGGTGGTCATGATGCATTGTTAGATACCTCTCTTGATTTGCTAAAATATGAATTTACTAATTGAAAAATTAATAAATTAATCCTATTTAGAATTAATAAGTTAATTCTAATTATTAAAGATTATTAATTCTATAACGAATAGAAGTATTTCATATTTTTGCTACCAATAGACTAGAAAACCTAATAGGCCACACCCAATAAAGAAATTGATACTCAAGATATTATATAATAATATTTTTGTGGTTAATTTGTGAGAAGAAGTTTTTATATGGGTAAATTATAAAATTTTTATAATTATTGGGCCAAAATTGTAATTTATAATACTATATAGGTCCAACTGTGATTTGGAAATCAAAAGCCCATAATGAATTGGAAAAAGGCTTTACATGTAGAAGGTGGAATTTTGTGGTAGTACACACACACACACACACACACACACACACACACACATTTCGTTTTTCTTCTCTGAGAATTAACCCCAATAGCCTTCGAAACATAACCCACTAGCATTTTTCCATGCCAAGCTTGAATAAAATTCCTTGTGTGAATAATATTAGAGAAATTCCTATACTTGAAATTTAGTAGTTCACGGCTTGAATGATTTTCGGAAGAGTTCTGCACATGGAGAAAATTTTAAAAGTTGTGTTTTCTAGGTAATGGAATTTCTCTCTCTCTCTCTCTCTCTCTCTCTCTCTCTCTCTCTCTCTCTCTCTCCCCGTTTAATTACATATAAGAGATCATATTGCGTGGATTTTGTTTTAATTTTCGTTGCGCATTATTTGATATTGCATAATTGAAACTTAATAGTGGTATCCGAGCTATCTCGTATGTGATTTTGTGATTCTATGTGCTAATTGAAATTGTTCCAAGAATTTACTGGGTCTATGAAAATTATTTCACGTATGGGCCTGTGAAAAATGTTTCATGTATATGTTGTCTTTTGGTTAGTGGGTTTGTGTTTTCTGCACACTATTTTCTAAAATTGGTTTCAGTGAAGGATTTATGAAATCCTTGAGAGTATGGTGTTATTTTGTTTGATTTGTATAAAGAAAGAGTTCTTCGATACAACTATGAAAATTCCTGAACGTTTTATAGTTTGTGAAAATTGTAAAGTCGAACAGGAAATAAAATGCACGTTGTTTTTTTCTTTCTGCTACATAAGGTGAAAGAACAAAATTTGCTAGGTTTGATTTGACTGAAAAGGAAACATGCGAATAGAATAGGAAAAAAAAAGGAAAGAAAATTTTTCAACAAATCTACTAGCTGAAAAGTTCAACAAAGGAAAAGAAAAGTTTTATGAAAAAAAACCGAAGAAAATATAGAATATATATATATATATATATATATATATATATATTTTGCTCAAGCCTGCGCGGAGCTAGAGCAACCCCGCATGGGATTTGTGCTAAAGCCCACATCGGGCTTGCATGTATTAAAAAAAAAAATCTTTTCTTTTTCTTTTCTTCTTTTCTTAAGGACTTAAAAGTTAAAATTTGTTTTGGGCCCATAAGTTTTCCTAAAATTTGATTTAAGGATTAGCTATTTATTTTTCGAAAATAATGATTTGAAAAATTTATACTTCATGTATATTTATTTTGCTTAATATGTTTTAAGCATGTTGGCTTGGTTATGAACTTAGACCAATTAATTTGATTAATTAATTTTGTGTCATGCATATTTATTGTTTTATTTTAAATAAATAGGGCCTGTGTGTCCTGCATTCTCTTTAATTCACTTGTAATTTCTCTTCTTATCTAATTCTCCTCGAATGTAACTCAAGGTTTCTTTATTAGGAATTTATATAATTAGATTACATAGATTAGATAGGAATAGAAATTATATTTTCAAGCTTATGAAGATGGTGACAAAAAATAAAGCAAGAAGATGGTAAGACTTTTTTCTCAAACATGCATGAAAACATAGGTTTGACCAAAATTAATTTCCTACTTGGCTCTAGGAAATTAATCTAGCAAAGTCCACAACCAAACCATGTAATTTAGTCTATTATAATTTGTTAATATGTTGATATTATGCATGCCAAACAATGAAACTAATTAAAAACAAAATCCCTCAAACTATATTTATTTAATGCCTTCCACTAATATAGTAAGAACGAGAGCTCTTTTTCAAGACTAAGTTGTTGGGCATCCCCAAGCCTATTTGACATCGAGTATGTTCAAGCTATGAAATTTAATTCCGAATTAATGAGTTGAATTTAACTAATATCTATATTTCGGTTGGGCATCCCCAAGCATAAAGAGTATTAGAGACTAAGTTGGGGTAGCACTAAATAGTTTAAGATTAAAAGATGTTAATTAGCTAATGTGTCGGTAGTTGCATTTGATGCAATTAGTATTTGATACCTACCATTGAATTTAAGAGTGGCTTGTTGGGAATCCCAAATGTCATTTTTAAGAAATTTGGATACTGGTTCAGTAGAAAAGATTCTAACGGGCTTTCACAAATCAATAGTGAGAGCTATTGATTTGAGTAAAATAGTGAAGTAAATATGCATTTAATTAAAGACCTAATTAAATGCATTTCATGTCCATTCATATTTTCTAATGTCTCTTATCTTATCCT
This sequence comes from Voacanga thouarsii, assembly GCA_026120185.1. Lineage (NCBI taxonomy): Eukaryota > Viridiplantae > Streptophyta > Magnoliopsida > Gentianales > Apocynaceae > Voacanga > Voacanga thouarsii. Next base: position 1,066,396 of record JANUWF010001918.1, on the reverse strand, counting down.
TCATCTAGGTCATTTGCATCATGACAATGAATTTGAACTTACGTAGGATTTTGGAAACAAACAAGCTAATCAAATCAAATATCTTGAATTGGTATAGAAATTTGAGAAATGCTCTCAAATCAAAAAAGTTGTTCTATGTATTAGATGCTCTTATTCTACCACCTCCAGCTGACAATACTCCTATTGAAGAGTATGAAGTCCATAAGTGAAGGGACGGAAAGCGGGAAACCACAGGGCACGCAGCGGAAGCGAACATAAAAAAAACTAAAAAAACACAACAGGGGGTTCTAGGACAAGACCAGCACCAGCTGTAGCTACCCTAGCCAGTGCCAGTTGTGCCCTGTCCAATTCCCGAGGTTTTAAAATTTTTACCTCTCCTTTTGGTTCTCAAAGGTTGCTGGACCAGAACGTGCGCAATCGGGGTAGGTGTGCTGGTAGAAACCTCTGGTGCAATTCCTGCAAACCTCCTACTCCTTCTTTGCATGTATGTGAATGCCGAACTCTCGATCTTCCAGTATATGGCCTGCCTAGCTATCGTTTGGTGAACAACTAATAGGCTAGGGAATTTTTTGGAGAGAGAGAGAGAGAGAGAGAGAGAGAGAGAGAGAGAGACGCCTGGCCTTTCACAGAGAAGAAGCCATCTCAGAGAGTGTGTGTTCTATCACAACATCGTTATTTCCAAACCTCCTGTTTAACTTAAATAAAATCCTAGGTTAAATTGGATTGGGTCATTGGACTCTTAGTTTAACCTTTTGGGCTTAATTAATTATTTTACTTAGAACCAACTTAATGGCCCAACAAATAATTAATTTTTTCAACCCAAATAAATCAGTCCAATTAAATAAGCTTAAATCAGTTTAGTTCCAGGTTAATCCCTAATTATTCAAACTGGTCCAAAGCCCTGAATAATTAATTAACCCACTAAACTAATTTAATTAATTCTCTCTCTCCATAGACCTTTATTTTATTCTAGCCCATTAATTAAATCAATCTACTTAAATAGAATAAATTCTATTGAATTTAATTTAATTCCTTAGCCCGTATTTAATTAGGACTCACGATCTATACTGGGGACCAAAAGACATACCGCCTTGGTTACTAAAATGACCAAAATACCCTTGCCATATAAATAGCTGTATTTTGCATTTTAAATATTTCCTAATATTACCATAAGAAAATATTAACCCCAAGGACAGTGCTGTGTTAGCAAAGTCTCCGACCTACAAGTAAAATGACTAAAATACCCCTCTATACATCGCCGTACATTTAGAGAGGAAGAAGTGTACTAACATCTCTCTTAATGACATCTACCTTTCTTAGGCTTCTAGTCCAATGATCCACGACTTCCTGAATTATTTTCGCTTCCCAAGAGAGCTACCCTAAAGCAAATATCCAAGTTATGTTTTCCAGGGCCTTAGATATTTAGATTATTCAGACAACCACAAGGGACGATATAGTATAGAAACTATTTTGTACAAGTATATCTTAACTAACTAGTCACACATACCCAATATGCAAGTATATTGGCCCTACGATAGAACCTCAACTATAGCATAATAAAGTATATGCTTCTAGTTTCGTCAGACCACCAATTTATACTTAAGTCGTAGAGTACTAGTCCATGCTGTAGCGTTATAGTCTAGGTTTCTACCATATAGTACTTTTAGAAATCACTATTACAGGTCCTGTTCTACGTATTGAAAATACGATTATGTCTTGAAATGAGTGGACTATTCACTGGCTAAAGATAAGCTATTCCCCGTTTAAAATTCACAACATAATAACCTAGACATGATAAGGTTCCCATTCTTATCAATCAATTAAGAACAAAAGTTTACGTGTTAAATAACCTGTGATCCATACCCTACTGTGAAAGACCTCCATTCACATGGTCCACTTACATAAACACAATGGGTCTTTTTCAAACGTAATTGTGCACAAATAAAATTGTAAATTCACAAATAATTTTTTAAAATAAATTCTTTTATTAAAACATTCGATTTTTTTTTTATATAAAAAACCTAGTTTAAGAGGACATACATCCCAACAATCTCCCACTTGTACTTTAAGACTAAGTAAGTCAGTAGGTGCCCACCCCTATGGCGTTTAAGTGTTTCTTGAATACTCTCTCAGCCAAAGGCTTGGTGAATAGATCTACTAGATTGTTCTCGGAGGCAATCTGTTCCACCACGACTTCCCGTCTCTAGATGAAATCCCGGATCAGGTGGTACTACCTTTTGATGTGCTTGCCCTTCTTGTGGTTCCGAGGTTCTTTTGATTGTGATACTGCTCCAGTGTTGTCATAATACATCACAATCGTCTTGTCCATGTGTGGTATGACTCCAAGTTCCAAAAAGAACTTCTGGAGCCAGACTGCTTCCTTGGATACCTCTGAAGCTGCCACATTCTCAGCTTCTATGGTTGAGTCAGCAATGCAAGATTGCTTGATACTTCTCCATGAAATAGCTCCTCCATACAAGGTGAAGATATATCCACTAGTGGATTTTCTCTCATCCTTATTCGCCTGGAAGTCGGAGTCTGTGTATCTTGTAGGAACCAAGCCATCAGCCCTGTAAACCGGTATATAATCTCTCGTTCCCTTGAGGTACTTGAGTATATGCTTTACAACTTGCCAATGAACCTCTCCTAGGTTTGACTAATATCTGCTAATCACGCCTACGGCGAAGCAAATATCTGGCTAAGCAAATATCTGGCCTAGTACACAGCATGGCGTACATAAGACTTCCCACAGCCGAAGCGTAAAGAATCCTACTCATTCTGTCCTTTTCTTCTTGAGACTTAGGACAGTCCCTTGAATAAAGTAACAACCCATGTCTGTAAGAAATTAGAGCTCCTTTGCATGAATCCATGCTATACCTAGCCAGCATCTTGTCAATGTATGTCGCTTGGGATAATCCTAACATTCTTTGCTTCCTATTTCTAAGAAGTCTAATCTCGAGAATATAGCCGGCTTCTCCCAAGTCCTTCATACTGAATTGACTAGACAACCAACCTTTGTAGATGATAATGACCCTACATAATTTCCAATGAGTAGAATGTCATCCATATACAAGACAAGAAAAACCACATTAATGTCTTTAAGTTTCCTGTACACGCATGGTTTATCCTCGTTTTGAACAAAATCATAAGATTTTAAAGTCTCATCAAAACGAATGTTCCATGCCCTTGATGCCTGCTTAAGTCCATAAATGGATTTCTTAAGCTTGCAAACCATATGCTCTTGGCCTTTAGCAACAAAGCCTTCCGGTTGGGACATATAGATGTCTTCACTAAGATGGCCATTTAAAAATACCATCTTGACCTCCATTTTCCATATCTCGTAGTCATAATGACATGCGATGGCAAGGAGGATACGGGTAGACTTAAGCATGGCTACCGGGGAAAAGGATTCCTCATAATCGATTCCCTCTTTCTGAGTATACCTTTTCGCCACAAGCCTAGTTTTAAAGGTTTTCACCTTCCCATCTACTCCCTTCTTTCTTTTGTACACCCTATGGGTTTTATCCCTTCAGGTGAAGCTATAAGATCTCAAACCTAATTGAAATATATAGACTCAAATCGGCTTTCATTACTTCATGCCATAAATTTATATCACATTAGCAATAGCCTCATCGTATCTAGTGGGGTCTTGTTCTTGATAGTCAAAGACCAACTCGAAAGCTTCTCCAGTCCACCTTTCTGGAACTTTAGACACTTTTCCACTACAACGAGGCTCTTGAGGTTGTGCCTCTTCTTATTCCATAATTGGATCAAAAGAAGTTACTTCCGAAGATAACTTCTCCTCCAATACCAACCTAGTTGAACCTTTCGTGGAAGTACTTTGATTATCTTCTAAGTATCTAGCATTGGTACTAACCAGTACCTTTTGCTCATTAGGATGATAAAAATAACCACCATTTGTCTCTTTTGGATACCCAACAAAATAGCATAATTCTAATCTTAGTTCCAACTTGTCTCCCTTGACCAGTACATAAGTTGGACAACCCTATATCCTGAGATGATTCAGACTTGGCTTACGCTGAGTCCACATCTCATAGGGAGTTCAAGATACTGACTTGGAAGGCACCAAGTTCAGAATATAAGCCGCTGTTTCCAAGGCATATCCCCAAAAAGACACTGGAAGAGTAGCATAAAAAATCATGCTTCGGACCATTTCCATCAATGTCCTGTTCCTTCTCTCAGCTACTCCGTTCTACTGGGGTGTCCCCAACGCAGAGAGCTGGGATACTATCTCATGATGTACCATGTAGTTCTTGAATTCACTAAGAAGGTACTATCCACTACGATCCGATCGTAATGTCTTGATCAATTTACTTGTCCAACACTCCACTTTATCCTTAAACTCTTTGAACTTGTCAAAAGAGTCTATGAAACCCCAACTAAAACTAACCTTAGAGTAAGGGGGGCCAAGATGCATATCATATTTTCTTGCATGCATAAATATATTTTTGTATAATTTTATGTGCTTTAGATTTGTGATTTATAGACTAGAAGGCTTAATTGTGCTTATTGAGTAGGAAGGGCAAAATGGTAATTGTGCTTGAGGAGAAAATAGGGAGATTTCTTTAGGGTTAAATAGGAAAAATATTTGAGAGAAAAAAATAAGAATAAGAGTTGTTGTAATCTAGTGGTTAAAGCTTTGGAATAAATCCTTGAGGTCTTGAGTTCAAATTCCATAATTTAAGTTTTAGCACGATTAAATTTTATTTTTGATAGGTAGGCTATTTTCGGCCTTGCATGCCTTAGGGAGGAGTAGGGATGTGATCCTAGGGGTGACATGAAAGGAATATCCTAATTCCACTCTTGTGCCCTACAAAAATTCCTAAGGGATTCATCCCCTTTTTGCTCTCTAACTTACCTTAATTCTTGACCAATTAAGTTGCTCAATTTATTCAAGCCATTTTATTTCCAGAAAATTCCAGCAAGCTTCTTTGATCTTGGAGTTTCGAAATTACCTATGGGAGGATAGCATATTGGCCGAAAATGAGGAAGAGTTATAGAAGGTTCCTAAGGAAATTAAACTCCATGGTTGAACCTTCAAACTCCAACCTATGTGTATTCATCTTCTTCATGTAGTAAGCTGGAAATTTTTGCAGCTTTTGATCAGTTCAATTGTCAAAATCTTCAGCCATCTTTCCCTCTCAAATACGGCCAAAATAATATCCAATTCACTCAACTTGAAGATTGAAAACTTCAGCCAAAACTGGACTGCACAAAAGCTGTGCAAACCAGTAAAATTCCTAGACAGTTTTCACAGCATAGCAGTCCGAAAAACTAAGCTGTTCTTCCACCTTTCCAACCAGCAATTCAACCCCGTCCTTCTTCCATAAAGAAGGCTGAAAACTAGCCTTAAAGGACCCTCCAATACCCCTTCAAACCTTCTGCAAGTTGCCTGAAACATTGCAGAAAAATCTGCACAGAAATTCAAGCAAGCCATGCGGAAAAACCAACTAGAAATTCCAGCTTTGTTTCTTCTTCACCCTTATCCGAAACTTACTCCGTTTTCTCTATAAAACCAACCTTAGTCAGCCATGAACTGAGCTTCATTATCTTCACCATTGGTCTGCTCGAATGAAGCTCCATGGCTGCTCCTAAAATCCCTCCATCAATTACTACAATCAAGCCATAAATTGGAGTTCAAAATTCCAACAAACTATTCTAGCAAACTTCTATGGATTAAGCCTCAACTATCCAAAAAATTCCTTCACATTGCACCCCATCATTCGGCCACTCTATAGCTTTTGCAAGCACCATTCATCTCAGCAAAATCCCAGCCAAACAGTCGGCCATTGAAGCTCCCCAAAGACCTTCACCAACCAAGATATTCCTACCATATTTGCTCCCTAATTCACTCCCTAAATTACTCCACTTTAAATTTCAAACAACCAGCTTTCCTTTTCTCCCAAATCTGAGAATTCAATCACCAGAATACTCCAACCCATTCGGCCACTCTTTCCAAGCAAAATTTCGGCCAGCCTTAATCCATTCTCTCCATTCTCTCCAAATCTCCAAGAACACACATCACCCTTCTCCACGCATAAGACCACTCAAAACCTCTTCAATCTTCCCCAAAAACTCCAAATCATACCTACTCATCCTCTTGAATCCATTTATGCAATTTATAACATCAAACGCTAAAATCAAGATTTTACTTTTAGATAAAAAACCAGAATTTTCATTGAAGGCTCAAGATCACTCTCAAGGTAAGCATGAATGATTATATTCATCTTCCTTCCTCTTCAACCATTAACAAAATATACTAATAATCTTTCTCTCTCTCTCTCTCTCTCTCTCTCTCTCTCTCGGCCGAATGGTTACTCCAACCATGGCCATTTTTCTTCTTTCTCCTTGGACGGATCAAGCTTTCCAAGCATAAGAATTCTTTTGAAACTTCTTCAAGGTAGTCATCATTCGAGTAAGTCTCTTCAATTTTCTCTTCAAATTCGAGATTCATGTCTCTTGGATGTAGTTGGATGAGGATGGAATATATTTGGAGATTGTGAATGTGTTTATATGATGGAGTTGGGATTGAAGCATGAGAATGAATATATTTATATGACGGAGTTGGAATTGATGCATGGGGATGATTGGTTTTGGTTGAATTTTATGATGTTTTAGGGTTTGTTGCATGTCTTCATGTCGTGAGTAGTATGGATGATTAAGCATGATAGATATTATGTCACCTTTGGTGAATAGGGTTTTATGATCATGTGTCCATGTTGAAGCCATGAATATGAATATGTTTAGTGGAGTTGGGATCATGTGTTGGTAGATTTGGATCTATGCTTATATTCATGATTTGAATGTTTTGTTGATTAGTGTAGAGTGTATGTTCATGATTATGGTTAGCAATAGGAATTATGATCATGACCTTGTTGTCCCTAAGCTAATTAAGTTAGCCAATTTTATTTCATCAATACAATGATTAATACTATAATTTCTTCTAATGATTTCGAAAACCCTAGGAAAATGTGGATTTGGACTACTATATAAAATAATGATATTTTAGTCAAATAAATTATAGCTTTTATTAAAGAAGTAAAATCTATAAATATTATATATGATAATAATATCACATAAAGCTTTTTATATAAATAATCATAATAGGTAGAATATTAATCTTGTAAGTCATAAATTCATAAGTACTAATAAAATTTATTTATTATCTTTTAATCAAAACATATTAAGATTTACTTATTATTATTAATTTTATTTACCAATTATTTTTAATCATTAATGGATTATTACTTTAAATAATATCATGAAGGACCTAGGACCCTTCATCAAATGAACCCTAGTTTATTTATAACAAGATTTAAACCTATAACATATTAGTAACTATTTCACAAACCCTAGTTATTTTAATATCAAGCTAGATTTATTTTATAAACCCTTTATTTAATATCTAGCATTAAAGTTTGGGACACTAGGGTCATGATTGTAGTAAGTTGAGTTAGAATTATTTATGAAAGTAAATTTTAGCTTTTGAGTTTAACTATGGCTTGTGTTTATCCTAGGCGGGGGTTAGGTCAGCTTTTGGAGATCTTTATTTTATCTCGAACAAAGGATCAGGTAAGCTCCTACATAAAACTTATTTGTTGTAAAAAGTTATTATGCCAAGCTAAACACGAAGTTTGTGAATACTAATTTGGTAAAGGCAATTTGGGACTATTTCCTTTCTTGTTTCAGTTAAACCAATTATTTGAAAAATAACAAGTAGTTTTATTCAAACACTAAACTGTTTCTAAAATTAATTTTGACAAGGACTTTGGAAACCCTTGATTTCCATTTTCAAGTAAAGCTATGTTTTATCAGTTTTCTCCCAAGTGGGATAAACTATGTTGAGTACTCAATAAGAATAGACTAGTAGTACTAGTTTTGAAGAGCAAGAGTGAGTCTTCTGGCAGGAGGCCACCTCCAGAAGATGAACTCAACTTAGAGAAACGTTAGTACTACTTAGTTATGCTGGTCTGAGCTTGCAGGTTTCAGTCATGTGGACTGTGTGTTGCTGGAGTAGATAACTGGTTTTGTTTGGGTATAGAGAAGGAGAAGTATCTTACCCGGTAGGCCGATCACCTACCTTTTTGTCAATCTGCACAAAATGTGGCATTTTGACCGTTGTATGGTTATGGGGCCCAACGTGTGGTAACCCATGGCCGCCCTTTTGAGTGGTTGATTTTATTATACATGTATGGTTGAAAAAGTCAAAATGTCACTCTTGATTTTGAACATTGTTTACTTGCCAATATTTTTCTTATGAAGTTCTTACATCTTGCATTCATGAACTGTTTTCACTGGACACTCAAATCACACACGGACTTGCTGAGATTTTTATCTCATCACCCTTTTGCCATGTTTTCAAGTCGGTCCTGCTATGAAAATAAGTAGATAGTTTATGCTTGCTTTGAAGGCCTTGTGTTGTTTTCTTTATGTATTGCTTTGAGAGATGAGAGTATTCAATGTACTTATGGATTTGACTTGAATTTTTGGATTGTAATAAGTTTTAATTTTAAAGTATTATTTTATTTTTGTTTGTGTGACCTAGTTATAAAAACCTCTTGTCCTTTGGATGGGGCGACATCCCCAGTCCTGTTGGACCTAGGTAGTGGGGTGTTACAGAGTCAGACTTGCATCTTATAAGGTAAACGTAACCAAACTTTATACAATCATCCATGAAAGTGATGAAATACTCAAAACCTCCTCTAGCTGGTGTAGACAGGAGACCACACACATTAGTGTGAACAAAACTTAATACCTCCTTGGCTCTATCCACCTTAGGGGCAAATGACCTTTTGGTAATCTTTCTTATCAGGCAGGACTCACACTGAGGCCAATTTTCCAATCTTAATGAGCCCAAGGGCCCATCATGGATCAACCTCTAAATCCTGGTTGAGTTGATATACCCCAACCTTAGATGCCAAAGATAAGAGTCATTGATATTGGTCTTTGTCTTTTTTGTTAAAGGTTTAAATCGAGCGTTATTTAATTGATTGATAGGGTTTAAGAAAAATAAATTTCCATACATGTGCCCAGTACATAAAATTTCTCCCTCTCTACTGATTGAAATACCAGAATGTAAAGATACAAAATATCATTGATTTATTAGTTTCGCTACCGAAATCAAATTCTGTCTAAATCCTGGTGCATATAAAATATCTTTCAAAACCACTACTCTATTACAATCAAATACAAGATCCAGCTCTCCCACTGTAAGGGCCTAAACTTGTGCTCCATTTCCCACACGTAGTCCATATTCGCCCTTCTGGAGTCTTCTAATCTTTCTAAACCCCTATAAGGAGTTACAGATGTGATCAGTGACTCTTGAATCAACAATCCAAATAAAATTTGAGCCAACCACTGATATAGACTCTAGATAGAAAACATTACCTGTGGGATTTTTCCTGGCTTGAAGATCTGGACACTCCTTTTTTCAGTGTCCCTTCAATCCACACTTGAAGCACTTTCCCTTGAGTTTATCTTTGGGCTGGGTTTTGGGCTGGACTGCTGCATTCCCCTTCTTCTTCTTGAACTTTTTGGGCTTGAGCCCAGTTCTAGAAGATGAAGCCTTAGCAATCATAGCCTTAGATTATGGCTTCATGACCTTCTCCGCCATCTAGAGCTCCTTCATCAACTCAATCAAACCCATGTTCAACTTGTTCATGTTATAGTTCAACTTGAACTGAGTAAAGGAACCCAATAGATATTCGAGAACCATGTCTACTTGGCTCTCAGGGTCAATGACAGCCCCTGAGATTTCTGCCTCCTTGAAAGCAGCAATCATCTTGAGCATATGCTCTCTGACTGATGCTCCCTCAGCCATCTTAGTGTTAATGATGGTTTGAAGAGCCTCCTGCCTTGCAGGCCGGCTCTTATCAGTGAACATCATAGCTAATAATTGGGTTATATCATATGTAGTGGTCATGTGCTCATGTTTAGATTGGAGGACAATAGACATGGAGGCCAACATGTAACAACGAGCTATCTTGTCGACCTTCTCCCATGCCTTCTCAACCTCACGCTCCTCGGCGGTGGAACCCTCTCCGATAACTGGGCAAATTTCGTAAAAGACATACTTATACTCCTCCGCTGTGAGTATTATGTCCAGGTTTCTTTTCCAGTCCACATAGTTTGGTCCTGTTAGCTTATTCTCTTGGAGAATAATGGCCAATGGACTAAAAGAACCTCCCACCATTTCTGAAAAATCGAAAAATAAAAGAAAAAATATTCAGTTTGTGAAAACAAAACAAATATGTGCACTTTATCCTTATTATCAAAACCAATTAAAATCAATTTTGCTCTTAGGAAAACTGACATAGCTTCTTGGGAAGATTAATAGTTTCTTAAGTTAAGTATGTTAACCACCATAAATTAATTTCCCTTCTAAGTAATGATCTAGAAGATAACTCCATCGAGGGGATGGCTATTTCCTCTCATTTCCTATGGACATACCTCGCACTATGACCTCCAACGAGGGGCTGGCTGATCATAGTACGTGCCCCAAGTTATTAATTATATCCCTCCATTAGATCTAGATCCTTGTGGTATCCCCATCCTATATGGGTTCACTCCCAGAGTGATGCGAGGGGACCCACGATCTCTAATTAGGATTGTGATGAAAGCCATGGGGCCGTTGGAACCCCTCTCCCACTTAGTCTTTTAAAACAAGGGTTTTCTGAAAAATATCCTTTTGAAAATTTCCATTAAGTTTTCCCTTAACTCAAAAATAAAATGTCTAAGTCCATAAAAATATATATGTCAAGGCTTATATCCTTTGAGAGTTTTTCCCATGGACTAATTTTATTTATGTTAAAAACTTAATGATTTCAAAAAATTTTCAATTAAAACTTTCTAGAGACTTTGGTCTCAAGTTTATTTGACAAAATATTTTTTCTTGTGTCAAACTAAAACAAAATGGTTTTTTATTTTAACCTTATAAAAATATTTAAATCCAATATATTTTCTATGTCAAGGATTAAATCATTTGAGAAAATATCTAAGGATTAATTTTTGTTCAAGCTAAAATAACCATTTAATATGTAGAAAAATGTTTTCCTTGTCAAAAACATTCCCAAAGACTTTGGTCTTTGAGAAAATGTGCACATAAGTACAAAAAATAAATAGCATGCTAGAAAATAGTAGACGTTTTCATGCTCTTCTATTTTTAAACCTAAGTGCCCATATAATAGAATTAAACACATTAATTAATTAATTAATGGTCTTGTTTAATCCTAAAATCCCTTACTAATATTTTTCATGCAAAAATATTCCTTGAATATTAACTATTGCAAAATATTAACTCCGCCTGGTATGGACTCCAAAACCAAAAGAAATTTGCAAGAAAAATTACAAAGAAAAATTTAAAAAAAAATTCCTTGGTCCACTGCACCCACTGCACTAGATTAACCACCCATCTGAACTGTGGTCCACTGCACCCGCCGCACAGAACTAGGACCCACGAGAAAATAGTGCAGACTGGCCTTCCAGACCTAGCCGGCGCCAGTTCCAGCACCCCAGTTTTTTTTTTCTGCGAATTTCCTCTATTTTTTTACACGTCTTCTGCTTTCGATGGCTCTCCGATTTCAATCTTAATGCAATGAAATCAACCAAAACCAACAACCTCCTATACCCATAAACATTGGGCTTACACGATTTACTAAGAAAAACAGTAAATTACAGATTCTTATACTTCCACCCGCGACGCTAAGAGAGAATCTATCTATACCATAAACAGTGAAGGATCACAATTTTAATCACATATATGTGTCCAGTTTTATTCATCTAGATGCATGCTCCCTATATTTTCACAAAACCTTCATGCTCTGATACCAATTGAAAGGATGGAAAGCGGGAAAACACAAGGCACGCAGTAGAAGCGAAAATAAAAAAAAATTGGAAAAACACAACAGGGGGCTCCAGGACAGGGCTGGCACCGGCTCAGGCTGCCCTAGCCGGCACTAATTATGCCCTGTCCAATTCCTGAGATTTTAAAATTTTTACCTCTCCTTCTAGTTCTTAAAGGTGGCTGGACCAGAACGTGCGCAACCGGGATAGGTGTGCTGGTAGAAGCCTCTGATGCGATTCCCGCAAGCCTTCTACTCGTCCTTTGTATGTATGTGAATGCCGAACTCTCGGTCTTTCAGTATATTGCCTGCTTAACTATCGTTTGGTGAACAACTAATAAGCTAGGGAATTTTTCTGGAGAGAGACGCCTGGCCTTTCACAGAGAAGAAGCCGTCTCAAAGAGTGTGTGTTCTATCACAACGTCGTTATTTCCAATCCTCTTGTTTAACCTAAATAAAATCCTAGGTTAAACTGGATTGTGCCATTGGACTCTTAGTTTAACCTTTTGTGCTTAATTAAGTATTCTAGTTAGAACAAACTTAATTGGCCAACAAATAATTAATTTTTCCAACCCAAATAAACCAATCCAACTAAATAAACCTAAATCAGTTTAGTCTCAAGTTAATCTCTAATTATTCAAACTGGGCCAAAGCCCTGAATAATTAATTAACCCACTAAACTAATTTAATTAATTCTCTCTCTCCATAGACCTTTATTTTATTCTAGCCCAATAATTAAATTAGGCTACTTAAATAAAATAAATTCTATTTAATTTAATTTAATTCCCTAGCTCGTATTTAATTAGGACTCACGGTCTATACTAGAGACCAAAAGACACACCGCATTGGCTACTAAAATGGCTAAAATACACTTTCCATATAAATAGTTGTATTTTGTATTTTAAATATTTTCTAATATCACCATAAGAAAATATTAACCCCAAGGACAGTGTTGTGTTAGTAAAGTCTCCGACCTACAGGTGTAATGACTAAAATAGCCCTCTATACATCGCCGTACATTCAGAGAGGAAGGAGTGTACTAACACCTCTCTAAATGATATCTACCATCCTTAGGCCTCTAGTCTAATGATCCCCAACTTCCTGGATTATTTCCGCTTCCCAAGGAAGCTACCCTAGAGCAAATATCCAAGTCATGTTTCCCAGGGCCCTGGATATTTAGATCATTCAGACAACCACAAGGGGTGATATAGTATAGAAACTATCTTGTACAAATCTGTATTAACTAAATAGTTACACATACCCAACATGCAAGTATATTGGCCCTATGATAGAACCTAAACTATAGCATATCAAAGTATATACTTCCAGCTTCGTCAGACCACCAACTCATACTCAAGTCGTAGAGTACTAGTCCACGTTGTAGCGGTAGTAGTCTAGGTTTCTACCATATAGTACTTTTAGAAACCACTACTACAGGTTCTATTCTACGTATTCAAAATACGCTTATGTCATAAAGTGAGTGGACTACTCACTGGCTAAAGGTAAGTCATTCCCCATTTAGAATTCACAACATAATAACCTAGACATGATGAGATTCCCATTCTCATCAATCGATTAAGAACAAAAGTTTATGTGTTTGGTAACCCGTGATCCATACATTACTGTGAAAGACCTCCATTCACATAGACCACTTAAACACAATGGGTCTTTTTCAAATGTAATTGTGCAAAAATAAAATTGTAAATTCACAAACAATTTCTGAAAATAAATTCTTTTATTAAAACATTCGATTTTTTTTTTACATCATAAACCTAGTCTAAGAGGGCATACATCCCAACAATAAGAATTATAAAAAAGATAGCGATACAATATCTTGTATCATGCTGGCGTCAATGACCACTAAACTTAAAAAATAGCATGAGTATATGGATGCTCATACAATTATCTTCCATCTGAAGGAGTTTTTTGATAAGTAAGCTAGGATGAAGAGATATGATGTTTCTAAACAGTTATTCCATTCTACAATGGTAAAGGCACTTCTATAGCTACTTTTCGACTAAAAATGTTGGAATTAATTGAGAAGTTTAGACCATTTGGGTTCATAATAGATCACGATTTAAATGTAGACTTAATACTTCAATCTTGGAAAACTAGTTTTTCACAATTTTTGATGAACTACCAAATGAATAAGATTGAAACCACTATACCTAAAATGATCAATCTTCTAAAGACTGTGAACTCTTCTATAAAGAAAGAAACTAATGCAGTCTTGTTGGTTGATTCATCTTCTAAGAAGAAAAAGAAAAATTCAACCAAACCTAAATGTGGTGTGAAGAAGAAGGAGATAGTTACTAAAGCACCATGTCACCATTGTGGTAAAATGGGTCATTGGAAGTGCAACTGCAAAAGTTACTTGGAGACCATTAAGGAAAAAAAGGAGAATGAGAAGCTTGCAAGCACTTCTACTTTTACTCCTAGTATGTTTATGATTGAGATCAAATTACTTTTAATAATGAGATATGGGTATCTGATACCAAATATAGATCCCATTTGTGCAATAATTTGCAAGGACTAAAGAACAGTAAGAAACTAGAGAAATGTGATGTAGACCTGCGTACTACAAATATAGCAAAAGTTGATGCACTTACTGTGGGGACTTATCATCTACATATGCCTTTGGGATTGATTCTAGAACTTACAAATTGTTATTATGTTCCACTTTTATTAAGAAATATTATCTCACTTACTTGTTTACACATGGATAGTTTTCATTTAATTTTTAAGAATAAAAGTTGTTCTTTTTCATTAAATGATATCCATGATGGTATTGCAATTTTGATGATGGTTTGTATGTTCTGGACATGAAAAATCAAGTTGTCAATATAAGTAATAAGAAACAAAGAAAAGATAACATGAACCCATCTTACTTATAGCATTGTCATTTAGGCTATGTAAATGAGAATTGCGTCTCAAAATTATACAAATTTGGTGACTTAGGATTATTGAATTTTGAATCATATGATACATGTAAATTATGTTTACTTCATAAAATGACTAAGCCTCTTTTTAAGAAAGAGAAAATGGCTAAGCAATTATTAAAACTAATACATAGTGATGTATGTGGACTAATGACATTGCAAGCAAAAGGAGGTTATCAGTACTTCATAACCTTCATTAATGATTATTCTTTATATGGGTATATATATTTAATGAAATACAAATCTAAAAGCCTTTGAAAAGTTCAAAGAATTCAGAAATGAAATAGAAAAACAACTCAGTAAAAGTATTAAAACTCTAAGATCTGATCAAGGAGGTAAATACTTGAGCCAAGAGTTTCAAAGTTATTTTAAAGCTAATGGGATATTATCTCAATGGACTTTACCGCATACACCACAACATAATGGTGTTAAGAGGGAATTAAACTTTATTGTCTATGGTTGCAGACTTACCCAAATCATTATAGGGATACACACTGAAAACTATTATTTATATTTTAAACAGAGTTCCATACAAAACAGTTGACACTACCCCCATATGAGTTATTTTTTGGTAAAAACCCAAAATTAACTTGCTTGAGAGTTTGGGGAGGTCCTGCTTATATGAAGAGGATAATGTTAGACAAATTAGATAATAAGTCTGATAAGTGCTTGTTCTTGGATATCCAAAAAAATCTTATGGATATTGTTTCTATCTCCTTTTCGAAAACAATTATTTTCTTAGAGAAGGAATTCATGCTTAAGAGAGATAGCTGGAGTCAATTTGAACTTAGTAAAGTTTAAGAAGAATAAACAAACAATGATCAACCAAATGATCTCAAGTCTATTAACAGAATAAACGAACTTTCAAATACATAAAAACCCCGTAGGTTAAGTAGCATAGGTGTGGTAGCCCAGATATATGGATTTCTTATTAATAACCACAATGACGTATTGCTCATTGAAGAGGATGAGCCCACCCACTTATAACGAAGTTCTAAAAAGTTTAAGATCTGACAAATGGCTTAAAGCCATGAAGTCAGAAATGGGTTTTGTATATGACAACCAATGATAGACTTTAGTTTATCCACCCCATGGGATAAAACTTGCAAGATGCAAGTCGGTTTTCAAGAAGAAAACTGACATAGATAATATAAGGCACAACGGGTTACTAAAAGTTATCATCAACAACAAGGTATCGACTATGAGGACACTTTGTCACCCGTAGCAATGCTGAAACCTATTAAAATACTCCTAGCACTTGCCGCTCATTATGACTATAAGATTTGGCAAATAGATGTGAAAATAACTTTTCTAAATGGAAATCTTACTGAGGAAGTATACATGATACAACTTGAGAGTTTCACATCCAAAGATCACACAGATGTGTAAGCTACAAAAGTCTATTTATGTACTTAAGCAAGCTTTTAGAAATTGGAACATCCGTTTAGATAAAACAATTATAGAATATGGTTTCAACAAAACATGGATGAACATTTGTATTTACAAGAAGATTTGTAGCAGTGTAATTATTTTTCTATTGTTATATGTAGATGACATATTGTTAATAGGAAACGGTGTCTCTACTCTTTAATAAGTCAAAGGGTGATACGGGCTAAAATCATCATTATTTTTCCAGTTATTTGAGATTAATTTGAGACACTTTTTATACAATAACTAGTCATATTCCTTCCTATTTGATATTTCACTTATAAAAATACTTTTCTGTAATTTTATGTAAAATAGGTGAAATTTGGAGCTAATTGTATAACTTTCCAATATAGACCCAGCACCAGGCCAAGAAGTTGGACCTGGCACCGGTCCTATACTGGAACAACAGAGAAAAATGAAAAGAAATGGAAGAAACAGAGTAATTGGAAATTGAAAAGGAAAGGACATAATGGCAGCTCAAAGCAAAGTCACGGCTTAACCAAAAGAAACAAAAGCAACGAAGAAAAAGGGAATTCTCAATTCTCAATTGAATTCGGTAGGCCAAAAAAAGAAAAGACATAAAGCAAAGAGGAAAAAGATAAAAGCATAAGCAAGAAGAGGAAAAAGCTTCAGTCAGTGATGCAAGAAGAAGAGGAAGGCAGCTCGTCGGTGGCTCGGATGAGCCGACGCAACAGTAAAGGCAAGTTCAGTAATTTTAGTGGCTCAATTGAAGCCAATTTTAGTTCAAGAAAAGAATGTCTCCAGTGCATACGACAAAGAAGAGAAATCAAGTGTCCAATTTCTCAAATTAAGGGCGATGGACCACCTTTGTTATTATTTAGAATTTTATTAGGAAAATTTCTATTCCTTTTTGGTTTTGTATTTGTTGGAAATTACTCCTTCTTTACTTAGGATTCTTTTAGGAAAATTTGTAAGCCTATAAATGAAGGTCAATTACCTTGGAAAATGGGTGTGCACAATATAGAGACTAAACATATTTTTTATAGTGCATCACCAATATTTTTTCTAAAGAAATTACTTAAAGAGCATTGATTCTTGGAGAGGTTTTCATTAGAAATTGAAAGGCTTGTCTATGAGTATTTATCTCTTTTCTTTGTTTTCTTTTTCTTGAATAATGATGATTTTAATTCTTTAATTGTATTTAGATATTATTCTTAGACTTATGATTTTGAGTTAATTTAGTTCTTTCATTAATTAATTAGTTTCTTTGGTGTTTGATTACTTGATTTCATTGGTTATTGATGTGAGTTCTTCTAATTGACTTAAACAAAACAATGTTAGGAGTTTCATCGCATTGATTTCGTAATTGTTAAATCTTAATGGATTTGAACAATGAAGTTAGGATTTTAGAACTAAGTGATCTTAGGTTAAGTTGATGTTGCCCTGACATAGGGTCATTAGCTAATTTCATATTTTTAAGGAATTGGGATTCATGTATATTTTGGTTAGGATGGCTTAATTGACAAATCTGCTAATTGAATCAAAATATAATGATGAGTTTAATGCATGTTTTGGTTATGTTAGCTTGATTGCCAAATTTGTTAATATGAATAAAGATATAGGATTCCATGGATTGACAAATGAAGTGAAATTTATCTAAGAAGAATCATGACTTATGAAACGATTGAATTTTACTTTATATTCCTTCATAATACCAAGATAATAATTAGTTGAGAGAATTGTTAATTGGTTCATTGTCATAATTTCTAGGATAATTGTCTAAATTGCATAAACCTACATTCTTGAGTTGTATATATTTCTTTATTTTTCTTTTTCTTATTTTCTTACTTTATTCGGGTCGGTTAAATAATGAATGAAAAGTAATTAGTGTATACTTGTTCCTTTGAGGATCGATACTTGTTAATTCCCTATACTATACTTGCGATGAGTATACTTGCTCACATGTGTATTTTGAAATTAATGTTTTAATTAAAACTTGTCTAAGAGATGGATTTAAAATTGAAAATTTTTATTCACCCAAAATTTACTCACCAAGTTTTTGGCGCCATTGTCAGGGAACAATATCATAAAAGTTTAGATCTTATTGATTTAGCCATGTCAATATGTAAATAAGTAGATATACATGTTAATCATTACTAACTTATCTTTGTATGTTTGTATATATTGTATATTTAGTTATTTAATTTTACTAACCTAATGTTAATATGAAATATGTGTACTAATTGTACTTTTAATTTGATGGTTTTTACGTTCATAATTTTGAGTCCCTACTAACTCTTTTTAGTTTCAGGTTTGGACTTTTTGCTTATGTACACCAGCATGATATTCTGAGCGCACTAATTTATTTTTATTTTTATTTAATTTAATTTTTTTATTACTCTCATGATTATTATTTTAATGGTAGTCTAATATTTAATTTATGAATTCTTGTTTTCAATGTACAATGCCCATGCATTTAATTAGGATAGTTTTTTTTTTAGTTATTTAAAAAAGAGAGAGAAAATGAAAAAAAAAAAATTAGGCTAGAGTGGACCAGCGTCGGGCCAGAAAATGGCCCTCGCACCTAGCCAGCTTTACCCAATAGAAAAAAAAAAAAATTTGGGCCAAAGCTGACCTAGCGCCAGGCCAGAAAATGGCCCAGGCACCAGTCCAGCACTGCCCAACAGTAAACACAAAAAAAAATTATTTTTTCCTTTTTCGTTAATTTTTTTTCCTTTTTCATTTGTTTCCTTACTCTTTTCTTTTCTTCCCAGAGTCTTCCTACTTTGTCTTTTCCCTCCTTTTTCCTTTTCCTTTTCCTTTTCTTGTTTTTGTCTCTTGTTTGTCACGTGAAGAACCAACCCCCTCCCAAATTCCTTTCTTTATGGTCTATTTCACTACGTTAGTCTTCTTCCTTTCTTCTTTACCCTGATCTTTTTCTCCTATGGATTATCCCCCATGAATTAAAAATTTTTAAAGCTCATACATTAGGGAATACATTGGTGAAAAAACTCTCTTCATGTTAAGGTAGATTTTACCCTCTTGAATTTCTTGGCATTTTGTATATGAGGAAAAATTTACTGGACATGGACATATCTTTGTTGAGTTTATTTGGTGTTAGAAAAATGCATAGAATGGATTGTGAGTCGTGTGATTGCTTCTCAAAATTATCTATGCATTTTTCTGAAATTTTTGCAACCACGGAAATCTTAGCCTCTTGTGATATTTTGTTGTGTTGATTAAAGTTGTTTGACATTGTGCTTTTGATATCTACATTGGATATTCTACTTGTTTTGTTTTTCTTGAGCATCAAAAGTTTAGAAAAGTTCTTCATTGAAAAGAGAACCATGTGAAAAATGGGAGATAAGGAGAACTCTACTTAAAGGGGGATTTAAAGGCTTTGACTTTCTTTTTTTCTTTTCCTTTGATTTTTATTGCTCTTTTATCTTGTTTTCTTCCAATTCCTCTTTATGCTTTTACTTGTGTGTTTGTTTTTCTTTTTGTAGGCTTATGTCGCTTGCAATAATTCTTCCAAATTCTTGAAGGTTGAACTTCTCTTATCGTGGGAGCTAATCTGCACTTAGGGAGTATTGCTTAAACTTTCTACCCCTATATCATTTTTTGGTTCCATTGGATATGCTTTCTTGTGTTTATTTTTTGCCAATGAGGACATTGTCCAGATTAAGTGTGAGGGAGTGGTTTGGTGATATTCTTGGTCCAAGTGTTTATCAATTATCTTGGTGTTTTCTTGTTGTTGAATTACTTTGGAAAAATTTTGAAATTTGGACAACCATTTTGCCATCTTTAAAAAAAAAAAAAATCTTTGAAAAATTTAAAGTTTGAAGGTTTTGAGCTAAATTGAGTTTACTTGTCTATAATAGAATTATGATTTCTTTTTAACTTTGTATATGGATTTGTCATTCGTTATGGTTTGATTTTTATTAAAAGGTAAACTTGTGTATTATGTTGGACTTTGCTAAGTCTTAAAAATTTAAGTTATCCTTGGTTATATTTGGTATTTGAGATTTATTTTACTCTTTGAGTTTGAATGTTGATGATATGATGAAGTATCGGAAGATTTGTTGACTAATTCTTGTATTATGAATTTAAAATTTACTTTACTTTGAGTTTTGAATAAGATATGTGATGGGAAAAAATTGAGTTGAAAAAAAATGGGAGATGAAAAAAATTGAGTTGGAAAAATGCTTTTATTTTTGAAAAAAAAAACAAGAGAGATCTTTTGCTGAAAATGGGGTTAATATGGTGAGTGGAAGAGAAGAAACAAAGAAGCATCCCACTCCCTTAAGACTATCCTGAAGGCAAAAAGGAAAAATGAAAAGAAAGAGTGAAGAAAAACATATGTTGAAAAATTGATGATGACTATAAGGGGAACAATATGGTGTGTTAAGAGAAAACTATACACTTGAGGCTCTCAATTTCCTAAGTCGTTGAAAAAAATTTTGAGAAAAAAAAAAGAGAATTAAGTGTTTTCCTTATTTCACTAACTCGAGTTTTGTAAATTTGAGTTTATAATACTTGAATGGATTAAATGACTTAACTTGTATGATTTTTGTTTCCTATGTTTTTGCTTGAGGAGTGGAATAATTTTCTTGTACTAGATATAAGCTTGTTTAACTTAACTTTAATGGCCTTAGAATTGTTTGATTTAATACATGAGTTTACAAAGATTTTAAACTGTGAATGAATAACAATTTTTTATCTAAGGTTGAACAAAAAAAATTATGGCTTTGTTATGGATGAATATGAAAAGAAGTAAATTGTTATGAGTGTTTTGGTTAAGTATTTACTTGAGGACAAGTAGAGATTCAAGTGTGGGGGTATTGATATGGGCTAAAATCATTGTTATTTTCCTAGTTATTTGAGGTTAATTTGAGACATTTTTTATACAATAACTAAATATATTCCTTCATATTTGATATTTCACTTATAAAAAACGCTTTTTTGTAATTTTATGCAAAAATAGGTGAAATTTGGAGCTAATTGTATAATTTTCCAATACAGACCTAGCACCAGGCCAAGAAGTTGGACCTGGCACCGGTCTTATACTAGAAGAACAGAGAAAAGTGAAAAGATATTGAAGAAACAAAGCAATTGGAAATTGAAAATTGGAAAGGAAAAGGAAACAATGGCGGCTCAAAGCAAAGTCACGGCTCAACTAGAAGAAACAAAAGCAACGAAGAAAAAGGCATTTCTCAATTCTCAATTGAATTTGGTGGGCCAAGGAAAGAAAAGCAAAGAGGAAACAGACAAAAGCATAAGCAAGAAGAGGAGAAAGCTTCGGTTAGCAATGCAAGAAGAAAAAGAATGTGGCTCGTCAGCGGCTCAAATGAGCCACACAATAGCAAAGGCAAGTTCAGCGATTTCGGTGGAATTGAAGCCAATTTTAGTTCAAGAAAAGAATTTCTCTAGTGCATATGACAAAGAAGAGAAATCAAGTGTCCAATTTCTCAAATTAAAGGCGGTGGACCACCTTTGTTATTATTTAGAATTTTATTAGGAAAATTTCTATTCCTTTTTGGTTTTGTATTTTTTGGAAATTACTCCTTCTTTACTTAGGATTCTTTTAGAAAATTTGTAAGCCTACAAATAAAGGCCAATTACCTTAGAAAAGGGGTGTGCACAATGTAGAGACTAGATATATTTTTTAGAGTGCATCACTAATATTTTCTCTAGAGAAATTACTTAAGGTACATTAATTCTTGAGGGGTTTTCATTGGAAATTAAAAGGCTTATCTGTAAGAATTTATCTCTTTCCTTTGTATTCTTTTTCTTGAACAAAGATTATTTTAATTACTTAATTATATTTAGATATTATTCTTGGATTTATGATTTTGAGTTAATTTAATACTTTGATTAATTAATTAGTTTCATTGGTTATTGATGCGAGCCTTTCTAATTGACTTAAACAAAACAATGTTATGAGTTTCATTGCATTGATTTCATAATTGTTAAGTCTTAATGGATCTGAACGATGAAGTTAAGATTTTAGAACTAAGTGATCAAAGGTTAAGTTGATGTCGCCTCATTGGCTAATTTCATATTTTTAAGGAATTGGGATTCATGTATATTTTGGTTAGGATGGATTGATTGAAAAATTTGCTAATTAAATCAACATATAATGATTAGTATAATGCATGTTTTAACTATGTTAGCTTGATTAACAAATCTGTTAATATGAATCAAAATATACGATTGCATGGATTGACAAACGAAGTGGAATTTATCTAAGAAAAATCATGACTTGTGAAACGATTGAATTTTACTTTATATTCCTTCATGATACCTAGATGATAAATAGTTGAGAGAATTGCTAATTGGTTCATTGTCATGATTTCTATGATAATTGTTTAAATTGCATAAACTATATCCTTGAGTTGTATATATTTTTTTATTTTTTTCTTATTTTCTCACTTTATTTGAGTCGGTTAAATAATGAATCAAAAGTGATTAGTTTTTACTTGTTCCTTTGTGGATTGATACTTGTTAATTCCCTATACTATACTTGCGATGAGTATAGTTACTCACATGTGTATTTTGGATTAATGTTTTAACTAAAACTTGACTTAGGGATGGATTTAAATTTAATGATTTTTATACATCCAAAATTTACGCATCAAAGGGTATCCTGATACCAGTTTCCAATCTGATAAAGATGACTATATGTTATAATCAGACTACGTATTAAAATTTCGGTAGTGGTGCAGTATGTTAGAAAGGTTCCAAACAGATACAACTGCTAATTCAACCACTAAAATTGAGTACGTAGTGGCTTCTGAAGCAGTTAAAAAGGCGGTTTGATCAAGAATTTCATAACTGAATTAGGAGTGGCATCTAGCATTGTTGATCTAATACTCTTATATTATATGAACAATAGTATTATTGCCCAAGCAAAGGAACCACGGTATCATCAATGATCCAAATATGTACTTAAGTGCTATCACTTGATTAGAGAAATTATTGATAGGAAAGATATAAAGATAGAGAGAATTTTCACTGATAAGAACATAGCTGATCCACTTACAAATTCATTATCCCAAAAGAAACATGATAGTCATGTTCACTCATTTGGTATTCAATACACGAATGACTGAATCTAGTACAAGTAGCATTGTTAGAGTTATACCCTAGAACTAATCCTCCTGTACAATATATTTTGTACATTTATTTAATAAAGGCATTCTTTATCTTTCAATTTCTTTATTTCATATGTTTATGTGCATAAAATTAATAGATAAAGTCCCTAACATAATATACTATATTAAGAAAATCATGATAGAGATTATGATATGAGATTCCTACAACACTATACAGTATTTAGGCTTAAACCATCCCTAGTTATAGTGTAATACCTCGATTCAAACCACCATTAGTTGATGGGGAAAGTCACGCATAGCATAGAATTTTATACTATATTTGATAAATTTGAACTATTTTTATGAAGCATATGTGATTTATGTGTTTGATATTTCATGGTGTTATTTATTTGGATATAATTGTATTATATGAGGTGGTAGAGCTTTTGTTCTTATGGAGTAGAATTTAATGAAAGAATCATTAAGTGAGTTGAATTAGATTTATGGGAATTTATTTGAAGAATATTTGCACAAGAATTATTATGGATTAATGGTTAGAGCTTGGTGTGTATTCTTGAGTTCAAATCCCAACTCTTACAAACCTTTTACTTTTTTTCCCCCTAATTAAACTCTTTTTCCCTTATTTTTTTATCCTCTTGGCTGAAATCCTTAGGGATAGCCGCCACTTTAATTTCCCACTCCCTAAAATATAGGAATGTGATTATTTTAGATTTTAGCTAAAAAGAATTAAAGTAAATTAAATTCTAGTTAGTTTTTTATTCTAATCCTTTAGGAATTCAAAATATTTCAACATCTGAAATTTTCTAAAGTTATTATCCAAGGATTTACGAAGGAAATAAAATATAGAAACATTTATCTTGGAAGCTATATTTTAGCTATTATTTTTAATAGAACAAAAGTCTCTCCAAATTATTTTTCTTTAAGGAGTCTTAATTGGAAATAAAGAGATAATTTTAAAATTTTAATTTAAATAAATATTTCTTAGTATTAAAATATTTTCAAAAATTAGGATTTAAGAAGAAAGAAAAAATTCAGCTTTATCACATAAAAACAAGAATTTATCTCTAAATATGATTATCATTTAATTAATTATTTTTTCCTAAAATAAATTAGAATATTAACTAAATTATTTCTTGAATTAACCTATTTTCTTTACTTTAAATTTCTGAAAAAACCCTTACCCTAGCCGCCACTTTATGAATATTTTAATTCCACTCAAACTCTCTAAAATATAGGAGAAACTACCCGCCAATGGAACAACCAGATTTTCTCCTCTTCTTTCACCCTAATTTTGGCCACCATAAACACACATATACACGAAAATCATCAGCCCCTAATGCTCTCAAACTCTCTCTTGTTTTAGCAAAAAACAACAACATAAAAGCCCTCATTTTTCTTCTCTTATTTCCACCCAATACAAGAACCGAAAAGCACCCTCTCTTTTCCTCCTTTTCTCTCTTATTTGTTGTCATAGGAGCAACTAGAAATCAGCCACAAAAACATCCTAAACCTTGCTTAATTTCAGTCACAACAAGAAGAATCAAAAGCTATCATGTTTCTTTGTTGTGATCTGGCGTCCGAAACAAAGTGCAGCTCTTCCAAACACTAAAACATCTAAACCTAATCTATTTTCTTCATCAAACCTTCAATCAAACCCTAAACACTCCCTACTGCATAAAATTTCCAGCCTCCACCCTCTCCAAGAAGTTCGTCCATCACTACTCCAAATACCTCCAAAATTGAAAACTAAACCTAAGGTAAGTAACCCTTCAACCTCCTTTAACTTTTATTCAATTTTTCACCTCCTTTTCTTCTAAATCACAGTCATCAAGGGGCTGATTCTTCCCCTATGGTTGGTGACTTTCGAATCAAGGAAACCTAGTAACAACTCCCACTTTTGTACTTTAATTGATTACTACTATGTATAGAATAAGAATTTGTTTAAGTGTCCAGAATAAGAAATAATCAATATAATGAGATGAAAGTTTTGGTATGATAAACATATTTTAGGGAATTATTGAAAATTTGAAGTTATAGGGACCTGAATGGAATTTTTGAATTTGTTCTACCGGTATCCTAAATCAATAGATCGCGACTACTTTTAGTAGAATGGGAATATAAGGATACATTAAGAAGAAAAATTGATCAGTGTGATGAGACGAGTATTTTGGTATAAATTGAGCTAATAGAGGTATCAGGGGCATTTTTGTAATTTGGTCTGTGATTGGAATTTTGACCGCAATTTGGAAAGAATTGAGAAGGAATTGAGAATTTTGATTCTCACTATTGAATTCAGTACAATTTATAGATTTCATTGGTGGAAAAAAACATTTTCCCGATACGAACCGAAATTACAATTATTTTCTAAAGAAAATTTTAAAGTGCAGTCGACATTACGACAAGCGACGTAATATGATTGGAGGATTAAAAACAAGTGTCAAATTACCATTGGGGAAGTAAGATATTTGTGGGAGTATTTTAGTTCAAAAACTTATTGAATAAGATTAATAATTAAGGAAATTAATTAAATCAACCAATAGGAAAATGATTGGAATTTAGATAGCCCACAATAGTTGACTTTGTGACCAATCTTGGTCACAATTTGGACCAAGAAGTCCAAGAAGTGGACGTGGAAAATGGCTGAAGAACAGCCTAAATTTTGGTATAATAAAGGAAGAAAGGAAAGGAAAAAATAAAAGAAAAATAGAAGATTTTGTAAAAACTTTCAAGGAAGACTTTTAACCAATTAATGAAACACTTGGCCATGTGGTAATTAGTCATGAGAATGGTGGTGGAAGCTGTTTTTCAACAGCTAAAAATGGACAGCAACAATAAGAAAGAAGAGAAAAAGAAAAAGGAAAGAAAAGCTAGAGAAAAATAGGAAGAGAGAGCGAGAGAGAGAGAGAAAAGAATTCTTGAAGAAAAAGAAGGAGAACTTAGAGCAATTCAAGCTTGGAGAATCTTATACACAAGGTAAAACATCATACTCCATGAATTAAAGTTGTAGATTAAATTGTGAGGATTATTTTGGTATTAATTTTATTGGAAAATTCATGAGAACTATGAGAATTACTTGGACAATTGTTATGCTTTGGGGCTGTTTGTGTGTGTTGTATACCAGCTGATTGGAGAAGCTATATACTATGTTTTATATGATAGACAAAGTTTTTTAATTGTGGTTTAATTGATAGTTCATCACTGCACAGGAAGGTGTAAGAAATGGAAAGGAAAGATCGAATTAATTGTTGAAGAAAATGAATTGTTAATGTTGTTGTTTGCACTTGTTGAACTTGATATTGGAAAATATGATGTTGCTAGGCTAACTATCTTTGAAAATCAGAGAATCGAAGGCCATTATGAAGGAATTTAAGATGGGTTAATTGTTATATAGTTGTTAGGGTTAAAGTAGAATAGATGGTGTGAAGAAAGGAAACAAAAATAAAAATTCTGTTTTGAAGAAATCCCGAGCAGCCTTGAAGAACCAATAAAGTATACAAATTGGCTTACTCATTTGGAACATCATGACCTGAAACTTATAGCTATATTTCTTAGGATCATTTTGGTACCAATTTTATATGATTTGGAGTTATGAGAACAAGTTATGATGAAAATATCACAAGCTGCCAAAACAGTAACGAGATTGAGAAGCTGAGACGTTATACACAAAACTGAATGAAATAAAAATAAAAATCAGTGTTTCATGAATTGGAAGTCATAAAAGAATGTCTTAAGGACATTTTGGAACAAGTTTGACATCAATTGGACTTATGAATCAAAAGTTATGACATAAACAAACGAGGGTGACAAGAGTGAAGAAATGCAGAATTTTGTTTAGACAGAAATAAACTAAAGTATTGTTCTATTGGTGTTAATGGATGAAATAGGGATCACAAGAACATATAGAAACTTTGGATATTTTTTTGAACAAATAGATGATAAATGAATTAATGAGCCTTTGATTATTCCAAGTATTTATCTCATTTTGGTTGGAAGAAGTGAGAAAAAAGAAAATAGAATATTTTCTGTTCACATAATAATTTTGTGTTAGTCGTACCTTAGAATGATAAATGAGATTTGGAATGACTCTCAATATAAGTCATTTATCTTCAAAGCTTCGTAAAGGACTAAAAGTACTATATACATCATCACATTAAGCTAGGACACGAGATGAGTCCTACTGCCTTTTTAAATCTTGTTTTAGCTAAGTGTTTTCCTAAAACGATCATGTGGTTTCTTGATATAGTTAATGCTTTCCTAATATATTATGAGAAGAATGTTACACTTGAATTTGAAAGCATTATCAAGAACTCAATTTCTTGAATATCCTAGATATGAAATATCTCATGTGATCTTTTCAATTTTCAAAACTCGATTTTGGTAAAGTGTTTTCCTGATATAGAAAATGGTTTCCTGATGTGCTCGAGTGCAAGCCTTCTATATGGATTTGGAAACATAATGTGCAATTTGAATCTTGAATTCTTGATTTCTTGAACCTGTCAAACCTTGAATTCAATATATGACTAACTTGAATACTTGATGTATACACTAATTTGAATACTTAGCGTAAGCACTAACGTAACTACTTACGTAAGTACTAACTTGAATACTTGGCGTATGGACTAACTTGAATACTTGGCGTAATCACTAACTTAACTACTTGGCGTAAGCACTAACCTGAATACTTGTCTATGCACTAACCGGAATGCTTGGTGTAAGCACTAACTTGACTACTTGTTGTAAGCATTAACTTGAATATTTGGCCTATGCACTATCTTGAATACTTGGCATAAGCACTAACTTGACTACTTAGCGTAAGCATTAACTTGAATACTTGGCGTAAGCGCTGACTTGAATACTTGGCATAAGCACTGACTATACTTGAATACTTGAATCAAAAAATTTTATACTAGAATTCCTGAATACTTGATTTGAGAATATTTTCACATGAGAATTTCTGAACTAGCTTGCTTATGTTGAGATTAATTTCATGAGATCTTTTCGATGGAAAAAACTAGCACACACGGGACTCACTGAGCTTTACGCTGACACGTGTTTTTAATTTTCAAAATTTTGGGGACCAAAAGGGTAACGGAAATGCAGTAGACTCTCTGAGGCTTATGCTATATCTTCAATCTATTATACCCTTGAGTGTATGTATCATAAGTCAAATTTTATGTACTTTACTATTTTGAAAAATTTTTCGGTGCCTATTTAGTGAAGTTTGTTATAAAGACCCCTTGTCTAAGCAATCAGACGGAGCAACATCCTATAAAGTTACAGCCCACTCCGTTATGGAGATATGGGGTGTTACACCTAGAGGACCAAGAACTCTTCTTTTTAAGTGAACTCAACCAATCACCAAAAGTGCTACCTTTACTCTTAATGTGTCTCGTCAAGAAGTACTTTTGGTCTCAATCTCTTCCGTTTCATATAAGGTTGATTCTATGGTGGTATTGTTATGCATGGAGTTAGCATGAAAAGTAAGGATAGATAAGATTGATGAGATTGATGGTGCACTAATTGGTCTAAGCGTGCATGGAGTGAAATATAGCTATATATTATGCTATGATGAACCTAGATCTATTGCATGTTGGTTGAAAATGAGATCTTTGAATGAAAATAGGGTTGTTATATGGATTGAATGATAGTAGAATAATTGGAATACCATATTGATTATTTAAATTGAGTATATGCATAATAATGAGATGCATGACAAAGGAAAGCTATAGAGGTGATTTAATAAATTAATCCATCAAGATGCCATAGAGGATTTAGGTCATTAATAATATCATGGGGATTCATGATGCATGATGATAGTGGATAAATATTTGGATTTTAATTATAGAATCATTGATTCTATATAAGGAAGAAAGTGGAAATGAGGACAAGCATTACTTTACTTGACTATTTGGAATATTCAAGTAAGTCACTGCATAACTGTTTTGCTAAATAGTACATGTTTGCAAGTCTTTTGTACAATGATATTGAAATGGAGTCAATATGATGATTGAAACATGATGAAATATTATTGTTGCATTATGATACTTCGATTGAGAACGTGGATATTTTAATCTCTAAAAGATTTTATCAAATCTCAACTTTTAACTAAAAACAGTTTTCTTTCCTTTATGATCAAAATGTTTTGAAAAGTTTGATGTGAAATCACGTTTTGCAAGGAAAAGGTATCCAATGATTGTGAAAATAATGGAAATGATTCTGCACCTAAACAATAAGCATTGAGTACTTAGGCAGGGGTAGGCTAGTGGTACTAGTCTTAGAGAGTTAGAGTTAGTTTTTTGGTAAGAAGCCACCTCCAGAAGATGAACTCTGCTTAAAGAGGTGATAATACTACTTAGTCTGGCTGATCCGAGATAGCATCTTGGTCCATGTGGGCTTTATTTTATTTTTTTTTCTAAATTGGACAACCGATGTGTTGGGTGTAGAGATGCAAGAGCATCTCACCCTAGTGGGTAGATCACCCACTGCCCAGTGTTGAACGGTTACATTGGGAAGCTATCATGATGATAATCATGATATGGACTTTGATATTATTATTAAATCATTACTAATCACTACTTTATGAATCTATGGTATTGATGAGTGGATGACTTATTGAGAATTGTTTTGAATATGATGAACAATGCTCCGCTCAATGACTGTTTATTAATGAAAGTTGACTTGCAAACATATTTTATGATTTTCATAAACCTGCATACACGAAATGTTTAATGTGACATTTACACACACGGGACTTATTGAGATACCAATCTCACACCATTTTTATATCATATTTTTAGGAGAGTGCTTTTATTTTGCAGGTTAGAGGAATGAAAGATGAAAGTTTATTTATTTATTTATTTTTTTGGTATTTATTTTGAGAGACGATTGTTAGTTTTAAATTTTAGACTTGTATAAGTTTGGATTTTGGATGTAATAAGATTATCTCTTTATTTTATTTAGTTTTTTTTTTGTACCTCGTTATAAAGACCCCTGGTTTATTGGACGGGGTGACATCCCTGCCCTTTTTGGGTTCGTAGGTAGTGGGGTGTTACAAGTGGTATAAAAGGATTAGGTTTAGGCAAATGATTTATTTGAATAGTACCCAAACACTGGGAATTGAGACTTAGTCCTGATTTTTTTATATTTTATTTATAAGATGACCAGAAGATCTGCAACTGTGACCAGAGACTGGCCTTTTATGTGTGGTCCCGCAAGTGGCAGAGCATCTAGCCCCATTCCTATACCAGATTCATCATCATCTGATTCGGAGACAGAACCCGAGGGTGGATGGTTTTTAAGTGAATACAAAGTAGACCATGAACCACCTATGATAGAAGACTTTGGGGTAGAGGAAGAACTTGAGGACCCAGCACCAAAGAGGCCAGCACTTGAGGAAGAAGGGGATATGGTTGAGTATGAGGGAGATAATAAGGGGGAGATAGGAGAGCTCGAGGGTGAAGGTGGAGAGGGTGATTGAGGAGGTGGATAGGGTTGAGACACCCGCAACCCCATCTATAGAGGAAAGAATCCCTACACTTTTGGGTTGTGAATCATATTAGTCAGAATCTCGGAATCCTAAGAGTGCATTGATGTTAGCTATGGAAAAGCTTAGGGACACGGAGTTGAGAGCTAAGTTGAGGGTTTATGTTCAGCGACCTTGGAAGAAGCCCATATCCTTTAGTTTCTCAAGAGATTGCATGATAGATCACCCTAACAGCAGTGCAAGTTAGCTAGTAGAACCTCCTTCCGAGACTTCTGAGGATTCCAGTGACTCTAGTGATGCTTAGAGTTTATAGGACCCTTAGTATTTATTCTTTCATTCTTTTGAAGAGATGTTTGCTTATTTATTTGATTTAGGAATGATTATTTCTTTCTCAATTTTGGATAGTCAGAATAAAAAAGAGTACCTAATAGGATACTACCTTATTTTATACCAAGTTGGATTTAGTTTATAAATGCATGATTTTATTGATTTCTCTATTCTATTTGGAGTATTATTTGCAAAATTTATTTTCCAACAAATTGCAAGCTATTCTAAATCTATAAGCTACTCAATTGCATGTCATGAACTTTCTCCTAATAAACCTTGTAATGGGTATAAATAGATGGCACCAAGACGTAGAGCTACAGTGCGAGATAGGACCGTTCGGGAGAGCGAATATCAATTCCCAAGTTTGAGCAAACACGTCGGTCCACACTAGAAGTGGAGAAAGAGTACAAACAAGAGCGAGAGTTGACGTCTGGTGGATCTAGAGAAGTGACCATGGGGCAAGCTTTTGATAAGATGGCTACCATTCTTCAGAATTTGACTGAAAAGGTAGACAAGGTAGAGAAAAAGGCATTAAAGGGTGAGGATAAGGCACTGGAATGATTCCTAAAGTTTTAACCTCCTACATTCCATGGAATGATGGAACAAGATGAAAAAGCTGAGCAGTGGATCGAGTAGATGGAGAACATCTTTGCAACTCTATAGTATACCAAGAAGAAGAAGGTGAAGTTTACAGCATTCAGGTTAAGAGGACCTGCCCGAGCATGGTGGCAACGAGTCTAGAAGGACTGGGAGAGAGAGAATTGGGACTGGACGTAAGAGAACTTCGTCGAGACTTTTAGAGCAAAGTACATTCTATGATGGATAGTTGAGAAAAGAGAGGTTGAATTCCAAACCCTTAAGCAAGAAAGTATAACCGTGGCCTAGTATGCGGCCCAGTTTACTCAACTATCCAAGTATTGCAAGTGCTTAGTACACACTAAGCAAAAACGGACATGGCAGTTTGTGAAAGGTCTCAGGCAGGACCTAAGGAAAGCACTGGTAACATCTCTACCAGCAACATATACTATTGCAGTGGATGCAGCAACTCGAACTGAAAACGAGAATAGGAGTCGGTTGATGAACCAGTCTTTCCAACCGAGTCGACCACCAATGAGACCTCCGATCAACAAGCGACTTGCTGGTTCAATGTAGTAGGAAAACAAGGGAAAGTAGCCAAGAACAATTCCACCAGGTCCTTTGCCAAGTGCTCTAATGTGCCGAAACTGTGGAAGGAGTAGTCATATGAAGAAGGATTGTTGGTCAAAGGGATTAGCAAGAAGATGCTTCAATTATGGTGACCCAACTCACCTGAGGAACAACTGCCCTAAACAACTCAGGATGGGGCAAAGAGCTTTAACCCAACCAGCTGGGGCGAATAGAGGTGTATCTGCTAGAACGACTGGAGGAGGAGGCCAAAAACCTCAAGTGAAAGCTAAGGCCTTCGCTTTGAACCGAGAAGAGATTAGAGCTGATGCAGCAGTGGTGGAAGGTACGCATTTTGTATAAGGTCAATCTATTTCTATTTGAGATCTCGGATCGACTCATTCATTTGTGAACGATAAGTGTGCATGTTATTTAGGTTGGGACGGGGTAGAACTACCTTATACTATGCTAGTAAATACACCGTTGGGGAGACAGAAAGAAGCGAGTAGGGTAGAAGGGTATGATATTATGGTTGGGAAGGAGATTTTAAAGGCGAACCTCATAATCCTACCTATCGATGACTACGGTCTAATTTTGGGTATAGTTTTGTTAGCGAAACACAAAGCAAGAGTGGATTGCAAGATCATAATAGTGCAATTTGTTAGACTCGAATGTGATGGATTGGAGTTTAATGGGAAAAAAAAGTGAAAGAGTTGAAATTCTTGATAGCAGGAACGAAGGCATAGAAGATGCTAAAGAAGGACTGCATACGATACTTGGCTTATTTAATCAATAAGCCAAAGGATTAGTGCAACTTGGAAAGTACCGAGGTGGTAAAGGACTTTGTAGATGTATTCCTGGATGAACTCACTTCTCTTCCACCTCCACGAGAAGTTGAGTTCACTATAGATCTAGCTCCTCGAGCTGAGCTGGTATTGAAGACTCCCTATCAGATGGCGTGCAGAATTAAGGAAGTTAAAGGACTGATTGGAATAATTATTTAAGTAATGATATATAAGACTAAGTACTTCGCCTTAGGGAGCCCCAGTGTTGTTTGTAAAGAAGAAAGATGGGACACTGACGTTGTGTATAGACTATATAGGGTTAAACAACCTCACAATTAAGAATAAGTACCTCTTGCCTCTTATTGATGAGTTGTTCAATCAGTTGCAGGGTTCTTGTTACTTCTATAAGTTGGATCTCCAGTAAGGTTATTATCAGGAGTGGATCAAAGAAGAGGACATCCCCAAAACAGCCTTCAACATTAAGGATGAACACTACAAATTCATAGTGATACCATTTGGAGTGACCAATGCACCCATTGTTTTCATGGATCTTATGCAGAGAATTTTCTAGCTGTACTTGGACAAGTTTATAGTGGTGTTTATAGATGATATCTTGATTTACTCTAAAAGTCCCGAGGAGCATCATGAGCATTTGAAGTTGGTACTGGTGAAGTTGAAAGAGCATAAACTCTATATTAAGTTTAGCAAATATGAGTGTTGGTTAGATTAGGTGGCATTCTTTGGTCATGTGATATCTAAAGATGGAATTCAAGTGGATCTAGCAAAAGTCAAAGCTATCTCTAGTTGGAAACAACTAGAGAGTGTAACTTAGATTCAAAGTTTCCTTAGATTGGTTGGATACTACCGTCAATTTATCAAGAACTTCTCTACTCTGGATACTCCGATGACCTGATTAACTATCCAACATATGACCTGGAGTTGGTTGCGATAGTGTTTGCCTTGAAGAAATTGCGACACTATTTATATGGAGCAGAGTATGAAGTCTTCACGAATCATAAAAGCTCGAAATATATCTTCATACCAAAGGATTTGAAGTTAAGGAAGAGAAAATGGATGGAATTTTTAAAAGAATATAAATGTTCAATTAACTACCATCTAGGGAAGGCTAATGTGGTAGTTGACGCCCTGAGTCGGAAGGTGAGAATGGCTAGTATAAGGATGCAAGAAGTTCAAGTCATGCAAGAACTCTTGAAGCGAAAGGCGGAAGTCAAAGAAGATAGGATCAGCTTGTGTAATTTAAAGTTGGAACCTAAGCTGAGGCAGGAGATCGTGATGTGCAGTAGAGCAACCAAGAATTTCAGACTTTTAAAGCAAAGGAAATTAAAAGAGGAAATAAGGAGTTTTGGACTAATGAAGCTGGAGTGTTATATTTCTGGGAATGGATATGTGAATCGGATGGCCAAGTACTAGAAAAAGATAATTGATGAGGCTCACAGGAGCAAGTATACTATTTATCCCGGAGAAGTAAAAATGTACTAAGATTTGAAGAAGGCCTACTAGTGGCCGAGTATGAAGAGGGATATAGTGCAATACATCTCTATTTGTCTGACTTGTCAGAAAGTAAAGGCGAAACATAAGAAGGCAACTGGATTATTGCAATTGTTGCCTATTCTCGAGTGGAAGTGGTAGGAAGTGACGATGGATTTTGTTACCGGGCTACCTATGTCGTTTGGGTTGTGGTTGACATATTGACCAAGACTGCTTATTTCATTCCAGTAAACATTAAGGATTTTATGGAGAAACTAGCTAAGACTTGTATTCGAGGGGTGGTCAAGTTGTATGGTGTACCATTAAGTATCATATCCGATAGGGATCCCATATTTACTTCAAAGTTTTGGACCAGGTTTTAATAGTCAATGGGAACGACTCTGAAACTCAATACTTCTGCTCATCCACAAACTGATGGACAGTCTGAAAGAGTTATCCAGGTATTGGAGGATATGCTTAGGGCTTGTGTATTGGATTTTGGAGACAAGTGGTTAGATTGTATACCTTATGTTGAGTTGGCATACAACAACAGTCATCAAGCATCCACAATAATGGCACCCTACGAAACATTATATGGATGAAAATGCTAAGTACCATTGTATTGGGGTTGGACTGAGGATGGACAAATTAACATGTCTGGGGAGGTGAATATTGAAGAGATGGCGAATAAAGTAACGATAATAAGAGAAAAACTGAAAGCAGCGCAAAGCCAACAGAAGAGTTGTGCGGACAATAGAAGATGAGAACTAGAGTTTCAAGTGGGAGATCAGACTTTTCTGAAGATGATGCCTAGCAGAGGGATTCAGAAGCATCCTAAAGGAGGGAAATTGAGTCCTAGATATTTGGGACCATTTCCGGTGATCGAGAAGATTAGACCTATAGCATATCGACTGGAGTTGCCAGAAGGGTTAGCAGGAATTCATGATAGTTTCTGTGTCCTAGTTGAAAAAATATAACCCTGATCTAGATCATGTTTTGAATGAGGAGCCATTAATTCTGCAGCCTGATTTAAGCTACGTTGAGAAACCAATTAAGGTTTTGGACCGAAGCATCAAGAGGTTAAGGAATAAACACGTACCTATGGTGAAGATTTTGTGGGATCATCATGGTACTCAGGATGCTACATGGGAAACTGAAGATTGGGAGAGAGGAAATATCCAAATTTGCTCTAAAGGTGTAATGCCCTGAATTGAGTGAAATTCTCTTAAGGGAGAGGGGATGTAACACCCCGATTAAAACCACTATTTGTTCATGGAGAAAGTCATGCATAGCATATCATTTTATATTGTATCTGATAAATTAAAACTATTTTTATGAAGCATATGTGAATTATGTGTTTGATATTTCATGGAGCTATTTATTAGGTATAGTTGTGTTATATGAGGTGGTAGAGCTTTTGTTTTTATGGAGTAGAATTTAATGAAAGAATAATGAAGTGAGTTGAATTGGATTTATAGGAATTTATTTGAAGAATATTTACATAAGAATTATTGTGAATTAATGGTTAGAGCTTGGTATGTATTCTTTGGTGACTTGAGTTCAAATCCCAACTCTTACAAACTTTTTCCCATTTTCCCATATTTTTTTATCCTCTTGGCCGAAATCCTTAGGGCTAGCCACCATTATAATTTCTCACTCCCTAAAATATAGGAGTATGATAATTTTGGGTTTAGAATTAAAGTAAATTAAATTCCTATTATTTTCTAGTTAGTATTTTATTCTAATCCTTTAGGAATTCAAAATATTTCAACATCTGAAATTTTCTAAAGTAATTATCGAGAGGATTTATTAAGAAAATAAAATATAGAAACATTTATCTTGGAAGTTATATTTTAGCTATTATTTTTAATAGAAGAAAAGTCTCTCCAAATTAATTTTCTTTCAAGATTTTTAATTGGAAATAAATAGATAATGTTAAATTCTTAATTGAAATAAAGATTTCTTAGTATTAAGCTATTTTCAAAAATTAGGATTTAAGAAGAAAGAAAAAGTTCAGCTTTATCACATAAAAACAAGAATTTATCTCTAAATATGATTATCCTTTAATTAATTATTTTTGCCTAAAATAAATTAGAATATTAACTAAATTATTTCTTGAATTAATAACCTATTTTCTTTACTTAAAATTTCTGGAAAAATCCTTACCCTAGCCACCACTTGATGAATATTTTCGTTCTACTCAAACTCTCCAAAATATAGGAGAAACTTACCCTAAGTAGTTTTTTACAATCAAAATTCTTTTAGCCAATGAAACAACCAGATTTTCTTCTCTTCTTTCACCCTAATTTCGGCCACCATAAGCACACACATACACGAAAATCATCAGCCCCTAATGGTCTCAAACTCTCTCTTGTTTTAGCAAAAAACAACTACACAAAAGCCTTCACTTTTGTTCTCTTATTTTCGTCCAATACAAGAACCGAAAAGCAGCCTCTCTTTTCCTCATTTTCTCTCTTATTTTTGGTCATAGTAGCAACCACAAATCAGCCACAAAAACCTCCTAAACCTTGCTCAATTTCTGTCACAACAAGAAGAATCAAAAGCTATCATTTTTCTTTGTTGTGATCAAGTGTCCAAACAAAGTGCAACTCTTCCAAACACTAAAACACCTAAATATAATCTATTTTCTTCGTCAAACCAGCCTTCAATCAAACCCTAAACACTCCTTACTACACAAAATTTCCAGCCGCCACCCTCTTCAACAAGTTCGTCGATCACTACTCCAAACACCTCCAAAATTGAAAAATAAACCTAAGGTAAACAACCCTTCAACCTCCTTCAACTTTTATACAATTTTTCTCCTTCTTTTCTTCTAAATCACGGTCATCAAGGGGCTGATTCTTCCCCTATGGTTGGTGACTTTCGAATCAAGAAACCCTAGAAAACCAAGCGACTCTTCTTCTCAAGTGAACTTAACCAATCACCAAAGGCTCAACTTTTGCTCTTAGTGTGTCTCGACAATAGGTACTTTTGGTCTCAATCTCTTCTATTTTACATAAGGTTGATACTATAGTGGTATTATTATGCATGAAGTTAGCATGAAAAGTAAGGATGGATAAGACTGATGAGATTAATGGTGCATTAATTGGTCTAAGAGTGCATGGAGTGAAATATGGCTACATATTTTGCTATGTTGAACCTAGATCTATTGCATGTTGGTTAAAGATAAGATCTTTGAATGAAAATAAGGTTGTTATATTGATTGAATGATAGTAGAATAATGGGGATCCCAT
Source organism: Voacanga thouarsii (assembly GCA_026120185.1). NCBI lineage: Eukaryota > Viridiplantae > Streptophyta > Magnoliopsida > Gentianales > Apocynaceae > Voacanga > Voacanga thouarsii. The sequence goes on along the minus strand of JANUWF010001918.1, from coordinate 1,028,612 downwards.
GTTGATTATTTAAATTGAGTATATGCATGCATAATGATGAGATGCATGACAAAGGAAAGCTATAGAGGTGATTTAATAAATTAATCCATCTAGATGCCATGGAAGATTTAGGTCATTAATAATATCATGGGGATTCATGATGCATGATGAGAGTGGATAAGTATTTAGATTCTAATTATAGAATTATTGATTTTAGATAAAAAAAGAAAATGGAAGTGATGACAAGCATTGCTTTGCTTGATTATTTGGAATATTCAAGTAAGTCACTGCATAACTGTTTTGCTAAATACTACATGTTTGCAAGTCTTTTGTACAATGATATTGAAATGGTGTCAATATAATGATTAACATGATGATTAAAACATGATGAAATATTATTGTTGCATTATGATACTTTGATTGAGAATGTGGATATTTTAATCTCTAAAAGATTTTATCAAATCTCAACTTTTAACTGAAAACAGTTTTCTTTCCTTTATGATCAAAATGTTTTGAAAAGCTTGATGTGAAAACCACATTTTGCAAAGACAAGGTATCCAGTGATTGTGAAAATAGGAGAAATGATTCTGCACCTAAATAGTGAGTGTTGAGTATTCAACAGGGATAAACTAATGGTACTAGTCTTGGAGAGTTAGAGTGAGTCTTCTGGCAGGAGGCCACCTCCAGAAGATGAACTCTGCTTAAAGAGATGGCAGTACTACCTAGTCAGGCTGGTCCATGCAGACTTTATTTTTTTCCTAGATCGGACAACTGGTATGTTAGCTGTAGAGATGGAGGAGTATCTCACCCTAGTAAGCGGATCTCCCATTGCCCAGTGTTGAATGGTTATACTAGGAAGCTATCATGATGGTAATCATGTTATGGACTTTGATATTATTATTGAATCATTGAAAATTCCTACTTTATGAATCTATGGTATTGATAAGTGGATGGCTTATGGAGATTTGTTTTGAATATGATGAACAATGCTCTACTTAATGACTGTTTACTGATTATAGTTGATTTGCAAACATATTTTGAGGTTTTGATAAACCTGTAATAATGAAATGTTTAATGTGACATTCGCACACATGAGACTTACTGAAATGCCAATCTCACACCATTTTTATATCATGTTTTTAGGGGAGTGCTTTTATTGAATAGGTTAGAAGAATGAAAGATGAAAGTTCAATTTATTTTTATTTTGCTTTGTATTTCCTTTCAGTGACGATTGTTAGTTTTGAATTTCAGACTTATATAAGTTAGGATTTTGGATGTAATAAGATTATCTCTTTATTTTATTTAGTCATTTTTCTTTGTACCTCGTTATAAAGACCCTTGGTTCATTAGACGGGGCAATATCCCCGCCCTTTTTGGCTACGTAGGTAGCAAAGTGTTATATATAGTATTAATACGATGGGACATCATTAATACAATAAGACTAACTTGTGTTAGACTTCTTAATTGCATCAAGCGGTAGTTCCCACATCAATGGGTATTATGATACTCAAAATCAATATGTAGCTGCTTGTTACATAAACAAGTACATTGAATGATCTAACTATAAGATAATCACATGGATAACTATTTAGTGCCAGTGATAGTATCTTATTATAGAAAGTATGCAAGTCTCCTTAGAGTTGAAATCTCCTAGGTGTTTTGTTTGCTGAGCATTGCACTTTAATTCTAATCTTTGGAGTCTTATCAAGAACCCCCTTTAGGATGGATATTAGGTACAATGTAAAATAAACAAAAGTAGTTGAGAATGTCAATAAAGGATTTATCACTCCTAATAATTGGGGTGTATATCTCACGATTACTTGTAGGGAATCATTACTCAAGAAGCCCTTGGCCAAGGTAACTATATATTAGAAATAGTTTCAAAAGATACACATGTTAAGTAATGATTTTTGGAACAAATACTAATAAATTCGGATTAGAATTAATCATATTCTAGAGGGAGTTGGCATTAATTTCATACTCTAAACCGAATAAGATATAGTATGATGAAATGAGTTTATTGCACTAATAATTTGCTATTGAAAAGTTCACGTCAAACCACCTGACTTTCTGGACTTTTGGCTGGTCATGGTGCATTACTAGATGTCACTCTTGATTTGCTGAGTATGAATTTATTAATTGAAGAATTAATAAATTAATTCTATTTAGAATTAATTTATTAATTAGAATTAATAAGTTGATTCTAATTATTAAGGATTATTAATTCTATAACGAATAGAATTAATTCATATTTTTGCTACTAATAGACTAGAAAACCTAATAGGTCACACACAATAGAGAAATTGAAACTCAAAATATTAAGTAATAATTTTTTTGGGGTTACTTTGTGAGAAGAAGTTTTTATATGGGTAAATTATGAAATATTTATAATTATTGGGCAAAAATCATAATTTATACTACCATATAGTTCCAATTGTGATTTGGAAGTCAAAAGCCCATAATAAATTGGAAGAGGGCTTTACTGATGGAATTTTGTGGCGGCGAAAAAAAAAAAAAACACACACACACATAAATATAATACATGCGCTGCCTCAATTAACACAATCTTTTTCGTTTTCTTATCCAAGAATTAACCCCAATAACCACCGAAACATTTCCCACTAGCATCAGTTTATGGCACTGAGCTTGAATACAATTCCTTGTGTATTAAAGAAATTCCTATACTAGTGCTTCACAGTTTGGACGATTTTTAGAAGAGTTCCTCACATGAAAAATATTATAAAAGCTGTATTTTTCAAGTAACGGAATTTTTCTCCCTCGCTTGACCCGTTTAATTATATACGAGCGATCCTATTGCGGGAATTCATTTTAATTTTCGTTGTGCATTATTTGATATTGCATTATTGAAATCCAACAATAGGCCCATCCACTCTTAATTTTGAAACTGGCTCCATCTCTTTGAATTCTATCCTATTAATTTAGATGGAGTTAATGAGAGAACGAAAATGTCTATATTGCCCTTTAATACTTACAAAATCTACCGACGCATTTTGCTATTCCTAAAATAATGAAACTATAAAGAGAAAAAATTTGTCAGCCAACTTCTTAAATTTTTTGTTGAGGGAAGAAAGTTAGGGCTCTATATTAGAATAGGGTATCCACTTTCTACATTATGGATAACTCAAGTAAATACAACTATTGTTTCTTGTAGTATAAATGGTAAACATCAAGTATTGTTCTCTCAAAGGACTACAAGTATTAGTACTCAGCTTGTTTCTATTATCTAATCAACAAATTCAAATAGAGTAAATAAAATAATTAAAGTAAATTAAAACAAGACAACTAAGAATAAACTAATAACATAGTAGTAGAAGATAAACAAAGAATGCAGACTAAGACGTAGATGTAGAATCCCTCTAAACTATAAATGTTAAGTAAATTTTAGATTTAATGATCAACCTAATATCTTGGACTAGAGAAATTCTTAAGTTAAACTATACTCCCTATAAAGTTACACCTAATTTCTATTCCTACGTCGATTGATTGAGATCTCTTTCTAATCAAAACTCCCAAGAATGCTTTAAAACTCTATGAATTCGCTTAGATAGGTTTGACCACAACTCATAAGATTTATATTGTCCTATCTCTAGGATTATTTGCAACTTTTATTATTTATAAGTGATCTATTCATATAATCAATTTCTCATTTCATATATGATATCAAAAATTGAATCAAGTGGCTAATCAAGAATTCAACTCAACAATATAAATCATGAATAATTGTCAAATAATAAAAATATCTCACTATATTAAAAAAACCAACTCAACACATCAAATTTAGGATTCATTCCAATCTAAATATTACAAGCATTTAGAACATTATGATAGATTGGAAAACGACAATCAAAGGAAGAAGAAAAAAAAAAACAAAGAACTCATTTTTATGAAGTTCCTTGAATTTTTATACTTCTATGATTAATGGTTTTATCCTTCAAATTGTTGTTGTTTTCCGTCAAAAAGTTGTACTAAAAGTCTCCTGAAGTTATGTGATTGATTAGTATATGAACTCTACTTGAAAGTTCCTTAAAAACCTCTATTTGTAGTAAAAAATTGTGGATTCAAAGTCAAATTTGGATAGAACATGGCCTTGAACAAAGCCATATCTAAGGGTGCACTCAACTAAGTTGAATTATTTTAGGAAACCAACAAGGTGGTGTTGGACACAACTTACAACACAACTGTGACTCAGCTCATATTGACCTCTGGAAGCTTTTTTTCTTCACTTTGTTTTGCCCTATTCAACTCATGTTTGAAAGTAGTCTCCTACACAGTTTAGAGCACGACAGTGTCTCTCACAAACTTCAAAAACTTATGAAATTTTGCTCTTTTATGATTTAATACCACATCATATAAGTGTTGTTGTGTGAAATAAGAGTAAATGCTGTAATACCTAGCATTTTACCTTTGATTGGCTACTACTTGTAATAGGATAAGAATTTATATCAATAGTCAGAACAAAAGTTGATCGATGTAATGAGACGAATATTTTGGTATGATAATATTTGGACGGGACCTGGATGTAATTATTGGATTTGTTCTACCTGTATCCTAAATCTTCAAAAGGCTACTATTATTAATAAAATAAGAATTTTATGGTACCCTGAGAAGATAAATTGATCAGTGTGATGAAATGCACGTTTTAGTGTGAATTATGCTATCTAGGTCACCAGGGGCATTTTCGTCGTTTTGAACACACCCGCGATTTTGACCATAAATTTGACCAAATAGAAAGTAAATTGAAGAATTTAAGTGTCACCAATGGATTCAATAGAATTTTTGGGTTTCAATGGTAAAATAAAATAATTTTCTATTTCGGACCTGATTTTGGTCATTTCTGAAGAAAATAGGAAATTGCGGATAAAAATGGTGTGTGTGGCATTTTATGAGTGGTATGCCATGGACATGTGTCAATTTAAGAAAGGTTGCATGAAGATTTCATGCAAGACACTTGGAATTAAAGGATTTCAAAAATAAATGAAGAATGATGTGTAATTTTGTGATTGGAACACATCATGTTGTGGGCCGTTTAATTTAGGCCTTGGGTATTGTAATTGGCTAATGTTTAGACCAAGAGAAGATGAATGAATAGCTGGAAATTGGCCAAGAATTTTGTTGGCCTTGCAAGAAGAAATAAAGGAATTTTTGTGCAGGAAATAAAAGTGGTTGGTGTGTACATTTTTCATTGGAACACACCTATACATTAGTCACCATACAATTAATTGATTTAAAATTTTCTTGGTCAAATTTCTGATGAGAATGGTGGTGGGAAGGCTGTTATAACAGCCAGAATTTCAGCCAGCCTTGAGGAAGGAAAAACAAGAGAAAACAAGGAAAGAAAAGCTAAAGAAAAATAGGGAGAAAAAGAAAGGAGAGAGAGAAAGAAAGAAGTGTGTGTGTTCTTGGTGTTCTAGGAGCAAAATCACTTCAAATAGCCTCAAACACAAGGTAAAATCCTTTACTTCAAGAGATAAAGTTGTAGACTTTATTATGGTGATCACTATGATATCAATTTTAACATGCAAACGTGATTTTCATGTCTTGATTTTGGATTAAAGCTAGAGTTTGTAAACTTTGTGTGTGAACCTTGTATATACCTATGTGTTCTATGTATGTTGGCTGCCTAGAACCCTTATGGATATTGTTTTGGGTAAGGAAGAACTGAATATTTATGGTAGTTTGAAGGATTGCTTTTGGTTGATTAGATGATGACCAAAGTAGAATAAAAATGGAAGTTACTTGGTTGGGACAATGAATTATACTAGCTTTTGTTTTGAAGAAGTGAATTTGTGTTGAATAAGTGTGACTCTTGTAAGCCATTGGAATCTGGAAAACATATAATTAAAGATGATTTGAAGGAAAATTGAGTGAATTAATGGTTCCAAAGTGTTAAAGGCTAAAGGAAAATAAAGGAAAGCATGAATAGTAGGTTTGAGGCAAAACTACTGGGGCTGTTTTTGCCCAGTAGCATATTACAGGAACTAGAACTCTGAATAAGTCCTATACAGAATTAAATTTAAGACTCTTACGGTCGATTTGGTATATCATAGAGCCAAATCGGAGTTGTGAATTGAAAGTTTTATGCAAAACAATATAATATGTCAAACCAGCAAAATTTCAGAAAAGTAATTCGAAAATGGATGAATTTAAGGATGATTAATTGTGTGATTTTGGATGAAATTAAGGAAAAACATTAAGTGAATTCTTTATAAATGAAGGGAGAAAGGTTGTGGAAAAAGGAAAATGAAAGAATTGATCAAACGACGTGAACAAAAGTTAAGTGTTTTCCTTAACTGTTGGCTACCTGTCGGCTAACGTTGGTTGAACGTTGGCTAGACGTCGAGCACGTCGGCTAGACGTCGGCTAACCGTCGGTTATTTTTTGGCCAAATACAAATTAACCCAAAAATGATATTTGGAGTAGGTTTAACTGTAAATAGCCAACAAAATGGTGAAAACGATGGTCGAACGGTCGTGAACGGAAAAGTTTAGTCAGGACACGAGGTGAGTCCCTTGAATTTCTAAAACTCTTTCTAAAGCTAGTGTGCATTGTTTTTCCATGAAATGCTATGTTATATAGCGTTTTGGAAATCCCTATATATGTTTAAGGTTTATCTGAGCAAGAATTATTTTATGTCATTTTGGGCTCGATTGAACATCATAATTGGCTTGGAAATCTTACTGGATGATTGAGGCATGAATTTTGTGAATTTAGTTCTTTTTGGATTAAATAATTGGGATTTTTGAAAAATGGTAAATTTTAGAATCGGGCATTCATAAATTGACTGGAATGCCCTTATTGGAACATTTTATGAAAATATGTTTGGAAACTTTGAATTTAATCCACTTTTCGGATTAGAATTATGGATTTCTTGAAATGAGTTCCTTTTGGAATCGGGTATTTGGAAAATGATCTAAATATCCTTATTGGAATGTTTTATGAAAACCTTTGGAACTCGGGTATTCAGTAAATGACTGAAATATCCTTATTGGAACTCTTGTGAATATTTTTCAAATCGGGTAAGGGTAAAATGACCCGAATACCTTTTGAAATGACTTTTATGATCGAGTATAGGGAAAAGACCCGATTACTCTTGGAAACTTGTTTTGATGTGCGAATAGAACTCTTTATCCTATTTCAACAAGATTTTGGAAAATGATCTCTTGTGATGAGATTGGCTTTTGGAAAACGACCTTTTGATCTCTAAAATTGTTTTATTGGTCTAATGTGCCATGGAACGAATTGATTAGCTCTACGGAGTCTATGTGAATGATGATCTGACTTATGAGTCAGTGTGATCAAATTTTGAAAAATTATATTTTGCCCAAAAAATAGTTTTCTTGATATAGAAAATGGTTTCCTGATGTGCTTAAATACTAGCCTTTTTCTTCAATACTTGGCATCTGCACTAACTTGAATTCCTGACGTAAGCACTAACTTGAATTCCTTGAATATGCACTAACTTGAATACCTAGCGTAAGCACTAACTTGAATTCTTGGCGTAAGCATTAATTTGAATTTCGGGCGTATACATTAACTTGAATACCTGGTGTAAGCTCTAACTTGAATTCTTAGCGTATGCACTAACTTGAATACCTGGCATATGCACTTACTTGAATTCCGGGTGTAAGCACTAACTTGAATTCTTGGTGTAAGCAATAACTTGAATTCCTGACGTAAGCACTAACTTGAATTCCTGGAGTAAGCAATAACTTGATTCTTGGCAGTACATTGCGGTGTACTTACTTATCCGGCGACGCACAGTTGAGTGCTATAGGCTGCGGTCTAAGCACAATGATACGTGGCGTCAAAGGCGAAGCCTTGAGAGCTTTACATAGAGGCCGACCTTCAGTTGAAGGAATGCCTGTGATGTGGAAATTGGGGCAATGATTTGGAATTGAAGCACAGTTGATTGAATTATGAATAAACTCTTTTCTTTTGAAAATTTTGGAATTGTTTCCAGTGAACAATCGAAATGTTTTCCCCACAAGGATTTCTTGTACTTTGTCTCCTTACTTAAGCACTATCACACATGGGACTCAATGAGTGATTTTCATTCACACGCGTGTTATTTTCCTTGAAAAATTCAAGATCAGAGGCGCAACGGAAGCGTTGTGGACTCCCAAAGGCTCATGCTACATCTTGGACCTATTGTATTCGCGAGTGTATGCATCAGAAGCCAAATTCTTGTACTTTTTCTATTGTGAAAAAAATTTCCATGTTGAAAAAAAATTTCACTGCCTTTTGAGTAAAGTTTGTTATAAAGACCCCTTGTCTGAGCAATCAGACGAGGTGACATCCCACTATGTTATGAAAATATAGGGTTTAACAAGTGGTATCAGAGCATAGCGGAAATTATAATAGAGCTTCTGATGGAATATAGTTGAGCCTCCAACAGGACATTAGGGAGTCCATCGTTATATGCATAAGCGTGAATTTATAGAGGTAGTGTGTTTTATGAAATGTGATATTGGAATAGATGTGACATGTGACTTCGAGGTATAACTTGTTTTGATGATCCAGAAGAAGAATAATACGAGACAAATTCAATATCTCTGAAAAATGTCTATGACCCCGAATTTGAACAATAGTAAATGGATTGAGGTCAGAGAGATCTTATATAGAAATTATTTACTGATTTTGAACATTTTATTTTGGGGCCAGTAATAGTGAGACGAGAAATAAAGGAGGTTGAATATTTAAAGGCCCTATGTGTATAGTGTGATATGAATTGTGCAAATAAGAATGTGTACACTGGTATAGTGTTCCAGTGTTATATTTGAGTACTTGAAGTCCTGGTTTATCGTAATGTGTGAAATGATATGATTATATTAATACTAATAAGCTAGGAATCATTAGACAATTGAAGTAAAACGTGTTTGGGTTAGAGAAATTGTAGGATGGGTAACCCTTGGGAAGTGCCCACGAAAATTGAAATGAAGTGATTTAGGTCAGTTTATGGAAATGAAAGTGTGATCGATGCATAAAATGACATATATACTAGGGGTTTAATTATAGATCATACGAGAATAATGTATGTGAAGGTATATTATTAGGCTAAAAGCATATGAGAATATCTCAAGAGATCATGTTTATATGTGGTATATAGAAGTAAGGTAAATCTAAATTTCGAGGACGAAATTTTTTGTAAGGAGGGGAGAATGTAATACCCCGTATTTTACCTTTGAATGGCTACTACTTGTAATAGGATAAGAATTTATATCAATAGTTAGAACAAAAGTTGATTGATGTAATGAGAAGAATATTTTGGCATGATAATACTTGGTCGGGACTTGGATGTAATTATTGGATTTGTTCTACGCGTAGCCTAAATTTTTGGAAGGCTACTATTATTAATAGAATAAGAATTTAATGGTACCCTAAGAAGAGAAATTGATCAATGTGATCAAACACACGTTTTGGTGTGAATTATGCTATCCGGGTCATTGGGGGCATTTTCGTCATTTTGACTGTGCCCGCAACTTTGACCATAAATTTGACCAAATAAAAAGTAAATTGAAGAATTTAAGTGTTACCAGTGGATTCGGTAGAATTTTTGGAGTTGAATAGTGAAATAAAAATATTTTTTCCATTTCGGACCTGATTTTGGTTATTTCTGAAGAAAATAGGAAATTGCGGTTAAAAATGGTGCGTGTGGCATTTTGTGAGTGGTATCCCATGGACATGTGTCAATTTAAGAGAGGTTTCATGAAGAGTTCATGCAAGACACTTGGAATTAAAGGATTTCAAAAATAAATGAAGAATGATATGTAAATTTGTGATTGGAACACATCATGTTGTAGGCCATTTAATTTAGGCCTTGGGTATTGTGATTGGCTAATGTTTAGACCAAGAGAAGATGAATGAATAGCTGGAAATTGTCCAAGAATTTCGTAGGCATTGCAAGAAGAAATAAGGGAATTTTTGTGGAGCAAATAAAAGTAGTTGGTGTGTAAATTTTTCATTGGAACACACCTATACATTAGCCACCATACAATTAATTGATTTAAAATTTTCTTGGCCAAATTTCTAATGAGAATGGTGGTGGGATGGCTGTTGTAACAGCCAAAATTTCAGCCAGCCTTGAGGAAGGAAAAACAAGAGAAAACAAGGAAAGAAAAGCTAGAGAAAAATAGGGAGAAAAAGAAAAAAGAGAGAGAAAGAAAGAAGTGTGTGTGTGTGTGTGTGTGTGTGTGTGTGTGTGTGTTCTTGGAGTAAAATCACTTCAAATAGCCTCAAACAAAGGTAAAATCCTATGCTTCAAGAATTAATGTTGTAGATTTTATTATGGTGATCATTATGATATCAATTTTAACATGCAAACATGATTTTCATGTCTTGATTTTGGATTAAAGCTAGAGTTTGTAAACTTTGTGTGTGAACCTTGTATATACCTATGTGTTCTATGTATGTTGGTTGCCTAGAACCCTTATGGATATTGTTTTGGGTAAGGAAGAACTGAATATTTATGGTAGTTTGAAGGATAGCTTTTGGTTGATTAGATGATGACCAAAGTAGAATAAAAATGGAAGTTACTTGGTTGGGACAATGAATTATACTAGCTTTTGTTTTGAAGAAGTGAATTTGTGTTGAATAAGTGTGACTCTTGTAAGCCATTGGAATCTGGAAAACATAAAATTAAAGATGATTTGAAATAAAATTGAGTGAATTAATGGTTCCAAAGTGTTAAAGGCTAAAGGAAAGCATGAATAGTAGGTTTGAGGCAAAACTATTGGGGGTGTTTTTGCCCAGTGGCATGTTACAAGAACTAGAACTCTGAATATGGCCTATTCAAAATTAAAGTTAAGAGTCTTACGGTCAATTTGGTATATCATAGAGCCAAATTGGTGTTGTGGATTGAAAGTTATGTGCAAAACAAAATAATTTGTCAAACCAGTGAAATTTCATAAAAGTAGTTTGAAAATGGATGAATTTAAGTATGATTAATTGTGTGATTTTGGATTAAATTAAGGGAAAATATGAAGTGAATTCTTTGTATATGAAGGGAGAAAGGTTGTGGAAAAAGCAAAATGAAGGAATTGATCAAATGACGAAAAATCGACGTGAACGAAAGTTAAGCATTTTCCTTAACCGTCGGCTACCCGTCGACCCTGTCAGCTAACCATCGGCCCCGTTAGTTGAACGTCGGCTAAATGTTGGGCACATCGAATAGACGTCGGCAAAACTTCGGCTATTTTTCCACCAAAAACGAATTAACCCAAAAATGATGTTTGGTGTAGTTTTAATAGTTAATAGCCAACGGAACGGTGAAAACGATAGAAATGGCGGTCAAATGGCCGTGAACGGAAAGTTTAGTCAGGACCGAGATGAGTTCCTTATATTTCTAAAACTCTTTCTAAAGCTAGTGTTTGTTTTTCCATGAAATGCTATGTTATATACCATTTTGGAAATCCCTGAATATGTTTAAGGTTTATCTGAGCAAGAATTATTTTTTGCCATTTTGGGCTCGATTGAACATCATAATTGGCTTGGAAACCTTACTGGATGATTAAAGTATGAATTTTGTGAATTTAGTCCTTTTTGGATTAAATATTTGGAATTTTTGAAAAATGGTAAATTTTAGAATCGGGCACTCATAAATTGACTGGAATGTCCTTATTGGTACATTTTATGGAAATATGTTTGGAAACTTTGAATTTAATCTTCTTTTTGAATTAGAATTATGAATTTCTTTAAATAAGTTCCTTTTGGAATCGGGTATTTGGAAAATGATCCAGATGTCCCTATTGGAATGTTTTATGAAAACTTTTGGAACTTGAGTATTCAGTCAATAACCGAAATATCTTTATTGGAACTCTTATGAATATTTTTTAAATCGGGTGAAGGTAAAATGACCCGAATACCCTCGAAAAGTCTTTTTGGAATCGAGTATAGGTAAAATGACCCGAATACCCTTGGAAATGACTTTTATGATCGAGTATATGGAAAAGACCCGAATACTCTTGGAAACTTGTTTTGATGTGTGAACAAAACTCTTTATCCTGTTTCAACAAGATTTTGGAAAATAATCTCTCGTGATGAGATTGGTTTTTGGAAAACGACCTTTTGATCCCTGAAATTATTTTATTGGTCTTATGTGCCATGGAATGAATTGATTAGCTCTACAAAGTCTATGTGAATGATGATCTAACTTGCAAGTCAGTGGGATCAAATTTTGAAAAATTATATTTTGCCCAAAAAATGGTTTTCTTGATATGGAAAATGGTTTCTTGATGTGCTTAAGTACTAGCCTTTTTCTTGAATACCTGGCATATGCACGAACTTGAATTCTTAGCATAAACACAAACTTGAATTCCTGGCGTAAGCACTAACTTATATTCCTGGCATATGTACAAACCTGAATTCCTGGCGTATGCACTAACTTGAATTCCTGGCATATGCACTAACTTGAATTCTTGACGTAAGCACTAACTTGAATTCCTAGCATAAGCACTAACTTGAATATCTGGCATTAGCACTAACTTGATTCTTGGTAGTACACTGCGGTGTACTTACTTATCTGGCGACACACGGTTTAGTGTTATAGGCTGCGATCTAAGCATAATGATACGTGGCGCCGAATGCAAAGCCTTGAGAGTTTTGCATACAGGCTGACCTTCAGTTGAAGGAATGCCTGTGATGTGGAAATTGGGGTAATGATTTGGAATTGAAACACAATTTTTCAAAAATGATTGAGTTCTGAATAAACTCTTTTCTTTTGAAAGTTTTGGAATTGTTTCTAGTGAACAAATGAAATGTTTTCCCCACAAGGGTTTTATGTACTTTATCTCCTTACTAAAGCACTAGTACACACGGGACTCACTGAGTGATTTTCACTCACACGCATGTTATTTTTCTTGAAAAATTCAGGATTAGAGGCGTAATGGAAACGCTATGGACTCCCAAAGGCTCATGCTACATCTTGGACCTATTGTATTCGCAAGTATATGTATCAGAAGCTAAATTCTTTTACTTTTTCTATGTTGCAAAAAAATTTCCATGTTGAAAAAAATTTCGGATGCCTTTTGAGTAAAGTTTGTTATAAAGACCCCTTGTCTGAGCAATCAGACGGGGCGACATCCCACAAAGTTACAGCCCACTACATTATGGAAATATGGGGTGTTACAAATGCAGTCTCATGTACTAGCAAATTAAATATAAGCTAACCTACTAATGTAATAGTGGCAAGTAGGGGTTGAACCCACATGGATTTCAGTTAATCCTATTAATTAAATTATCATGTCAATCCTAAGTTAATCTATGAGTTTCCAAGAATAAAAATAAGGGGGAAAATATTAACTATAAATTAAAATAATAATAATAAATAAACATAAAGACAACTTGATTATCAGAACTAAACTTAGGATATTACACAATCATAATGTAACTCATTACTAAAGCACATATAATCAATTGTCAATTATGGGATTTATACTTGATCAAGATTAGTTTAAAGCAATTAGTTTTAGAGTTTCACTTAGCATCGCAAACTCCAATCCTTGCTAAATTATATTAATTCTGTTAGGCGCACAAATGAACCTTCTAATCTAGTTGATTAGCCTAACTAACTTGATCAACTAACCAATGAGCGTACATTGGACTAATCATAAAGTAGATTAATAATTAAATTGAAAAATACATTAAGGTATTACTAATATCAAACAATACATAACAATGAGTTTCAATTATACGAAATTTGAATTATATAATTCTCAATTAATTTAACTAAGTTATGGGTCTCAACTCAATTAAATCAACAGTTGCTACAATAAGAAAATTATTTGAAGATTAACAATCCTAACAATTCAATCATGAGAATAGATTAGGTTAGCCAAACATAATTAACTCATCATATTAATAGAAAAGAAATTCCAAAGTTGTATAAATATTCAAGCCTTAATCAATCATTTATAAAAGTTCAAATATTTAAGCAATAAGCATATATAACCAGATAATAAATCTATGACTTTACTAATAATAAGAACTAAATATAGTTGAAACATGAATAATTATTTAATAGTAGGCTCATTAGGCAGCACATATTTCTTCGTATATCTAGATAATAGGTAGGAACATAAATTGAAAAAAAAAAAGAGAGAGAGAGAGAGAGAGATTGAAGAAAGATAAATTTATAGCAAGCATGAAATCTTTTGTTCTTCCTTACTTCCTAGCCTTGATTCTTCACTTCCTTAGAGCCCTAGAAATTTTCTCTTGTTGTTCTCTTTCGTCTCCCTGAAAAGTTACCCAAAAACCCCTTTTTATAAGCTTTCAAATCGCTTTAGACCCCTTAGTGTTTTGTTATTTGCAACTTTTCATAGCTTCATTCTACATGTTTATTGAATGTTTGGTTTTGACTAGTGCACAACTCTGCAATATATCGTGTACAACTTCTAAATATTATTTCTTGGCTTTGCATATGTTTGGCTGATAACAGCCATACATCTTATACTATCAAACCTCCAAAATGATGATTCTTCAACAAAACAATGTGGTCAAATGCTTGGTCAAGCTCTTGGGAGTATATGATCATCGTTAATTCCCTCTCTACTCTTTCAAGCCTTGCAATTTACTCATCTCAATTGTAAGGATCTACAAACACAAAAATCAACAAAATATAAGTAGAATTCATAACAATTTTCACAAATAGACACATAAAAACTAAGAGAGTATGAACAACATGAACTGACTGCTCAAGTTGATGGGGTAAAGTAATTTCCTTCCTTAAACATGATTTAATTCAATCTATTGGCCCCATTCAAGTTTAACCAACTAAGAAAATTGAAAATTTTCAGCCCTAAGTCAGTTATGAACAACATAAACTTGAGTAAAAAATCGTTAAACTCAAACAACCTAAAACATATAGGAAATTCGTCCAACTTCACAAATAAAGCTCAATCAACAATTATTTAACAATTACCAATAGAAATAGTAGTCCAAATTTTGCCTTAATATAATCTAGAAATTTGAAGTAAAATTAACCTAAAAAATCCCAATGAAAATGTTTAATTCCAAACATTAAAGCAAGAAATACGTACAATAGCTGTTAAAGATAAAAGAAAATAATTTTTTCCACTATTTACAAATAAAAATTACTGCAAATTCTGAACTAATTTGGTCTCCCAAACCTACAACTTATGTTCTACAATATAACTTAAAAACTAAGAAAATTTTGATGAAAGTTAGTTTTGGAATGGTTTCAAAGTTGAAATATGGGGTTATGGATGATGGATAATGTGTAGTAGTTAAGATTTGCTATAAGAAGGGTGTTGGTAGGTTGAAATTTGAAAGAAGAATGAAGAACAAGTTAAAAACACTGGAGTTTAAAAACTAGAACCAAAGGATGCATGGATTAATGCATAGGCATGCATTTGTCAGTGCCCATGTCCATTTCCAGTTCTTGTATGTGGCTTGATGCATGAATATGTAACAAGCCATGTAAAACTTGTGATGTAATAACTTCTTTTTTATTTGCAATTTACACACCATAGTGTGCACCCATACTACATCATACATATGTGCTGCTGAGAATTTACTCCTTTTTCTTATAAAAACAATATGAAGCATATATAAAACATATGAAAAATGTGGAAAACTTGTGATAGGGCCTAAATTCACCTATATTTTCCTAGTTATTTGAGGATATTTTGTAATATTTTTTATGTAATAACAAGTTATATTACTTCATATTTGATATTTTACCTTAAGAAATGTGTTTTGATGATTTTATGCAGAATATGATGAAAAACAAAGCAAAACCATCGGGTGCGCAGAGCACGGCTGGCCGTGCAGAGCACAACCGGTGCCGGCCCTTTACTGGGAAAATGAGGCTGGCATAGAGGCACAACCGACGCTAAGGCGGGGGCTTTCATTTTCCAAGCAGATTTTGGCAATTTTAGTTGGATTCTTTTGGGAACTCTTTCAACCACGGGAAAGAACTCTTGTAGGCACTTTTTGGCAACCAAAACTCCTATAAATACAAGAGAATAACATTGTACAAAAAAATTCTAGTTCTTGAGTTTTCATTGTAATATTTTATAGAACTCCAAGAGAAACACCAAGAACAAGAAGGATCAAGGAAATCTTGGAGAAGCATAGGAGCTTTATCAAGAAGATTGCAAAGAAGAAGGGGATTACACTTGTCTATGAGTTTTTCTTCTTTCTTTCTTTGTAATTCAATTTTGTTCAAGTTGGATTTATATTTTTTAATTGTAGTTGAGGATATTTTTACTTTATGATTTTGTGTTGAATTAATTCTAGACTTGTTGAATTCTAATTCTAAGTATTTGATTACTTGATTTTATGAGTTAAATTAATTATTCCGGACTAGTTAATTCACTATCTTGTGATCTCTTAATGGACTTAGGAAATAAAGTTAAAGGAAAGACTTGGTAATCAAAGAGAGATTGATATCGCCCAGAGAATAGGGGTATTATTTCTTCCAAGAGAAGTTATTGTTGCCTAGAGCATAGGGACATTAATTGTTTAATTGAGTAGTTCGTAGTGCTTCTTAGTTTTAATTAGGGAGGTAGAATATACCCTTTAATTAGAATAAGAATAAGAATTTCATGACTTGAGAAACGATTGGAATTTTCTTTTGAAACTCATATTGGTATTTTGGGATTGGGAATCAATTGGTTGAAAGATATTTTCTTCACTTATCATAGAATTGAGATATTTCTTCATTACATATCTTTTCTCCTTATTCTCACTCCTTGATTATCCTTGTGACTTTTCTTGTGTGGACTAGATTTATTCTCTAGTATATTAGGTTAGTTGGTTATTTATTCTATCTTCTTATTTTGTTGGCAAAACAATAAAGATTTGGGTAATGTAGGATGGGAGTCTAAGTACTTGTGAATTCGATACTTACTATTCTCTATACTATATGATGTATATACTTGCCCGTATATGTGGTTTTAGTGATTAGCATTTTAATTAAAGCTTGGTTGATTATGAACTTTGTTGATAACATTTTCTACACTAAAAAACACATATCAAGTTTTTGGCGCAATTACTGGGGATGGGTACTATCAGAAATACTCAAGTCTTGTTGATTTAGCCTTTTTTGTATTCGTAAATATTACTAACTTTTATTTTTTAGATACTTTGTGAATATTTAAGTCTTTTTTTTAGTATATGATTTTGTTTTTATTTTTTTGAATTTTTCTTACTATTTTTATTTTTCTTTTCGATTTGATTTTTATTTTTCTTTCTGAGTGTGAGGTTAACATTGTTATGGACAATCATTCTTGGAGAAGTATATGGCATTGGGCACAAAATTCAAATGAGCTATAATAATGGTAGATTAGCACAATTGCAAGCTCACATTGATGTTTTGTGTGAGACGTCACTTGAAGCATCAATAAATTTCTTTGTTAACAATGTCAATGCTTCAATTAAGGGGTACAAAGAATCATCCCAATGAATGAGCTCTAAAAAAATACAACTAGCGAAGTTGGTTGATGAGATATGTAATAGGGAATTGATAATCGCAGAAAAGTAATGTACCTCTTGACTCATAGAGCCTACTCATACCATTGATGATGTGTTGAGTTTACCACTCCTCAAAGAGTTGGTTCTTTCAATGCTACATCATACGAATTCCATGAAGGATGTTAACAAATTCTACCCTTCACCACATCTAAAGGAAGGTAACTTAGCTTTTGTAGACCATGCATTGAAAATTAAGGATTTCTTGATCCCATATTTAAGAACACAAATACTAAGTTTAAAGAAAAATTTTAATTGTGATAATTCTTTTGAAGGGTTAATTGGTGATTTCAATGTTGATGCATTCGTTAGATAACATGCGCACTCATATGTTAAAAAAGACTTTTGTATGTCTAATAGAATGTTAGAAAATGAGGTTTATGTAGTTCTCTTTGCTGAGAAAATTTGGTTTCATGAATATTACCTTTTTCAAAAACCTCCCATCTTTCTACATTCATCATTCCTATCTTTTACTTTGAGCTTTAATTTCTTTTACAAAGGTTTGATGAAGAAGCATGATGAATGGAAAGAGTTTGTTTTTTTTTTTTTTTTTTGTGTTTGGTTTTGTTAGGTGTCTTTTTCCCCTAGTAATAAGGAGACTATGTCCTAGTTTAAGTATGGGGGAGTGAGTCCTTATTTTTATTTACTTTCTTAGGATTTTTATTAGTCTTTTACCTAATTTATGTTTTCTTTTATTTTTGGTGTGTTTTGCTATTATTTTCTTTATGCTTTTTTGAGTGTTTAATTTTGCAGGTTTAAATAAAGATTTCTTAAACAAGCTCCTCTATTCTTTTCCAAGTTTTAATATATATTGGTGTTGGAATATATGCCATCTAGACTAGATTATCTGATGTAATTATCGAATTTATTAATAAAAGAATTTATTCTCAAAATTTATTTGTGAATTTACATTTTATTTGTGCATGAATTTTTGATTGGAAAAGACCCATTGTATTTAAGTAAGTGATCCATGTGAATAATGGTCTTTTACAGTAAGGTATGGATCACGGGTTACTTAACACATAAATATTTGTTCTTAACCGATTGATGAGAATGGGAATCTCATCATGTATATATTATTGTGTTATGAATTTCAAATGGGGAATGACTTACCTTTAGCCAATGAGTAGTCTACTCACTTCATAGCATGAACGTATTTCGAATATGTAGAATATGACCTGTAATAGTCGTTTCTAAAAGTATTATTTAAAAGAAACCCAGATTGTTACTGCTACAGCGTGGACTAATACTCTGCCGCTTGAACATAAGTTGGTAGTTTAACGAAGCTAGAAGCATATACTTTGATATACTGTAGTTGAGGTTCTTTCGTAAAACCAATATATTTGTATGTTGGGTATATATGACTAGCTAGTTAAGACAGACTTATACAATATAGCTTTTACACTACATCTCCTCATGTAACTATTCAAATGATCTAATTATCCAGAGCCCTGGGGAACATGACTTGGATGTTTACTTTAGGGTAGCTCCCTTGAAAAGTGAAAATATTCCCAGAGTCGTGGATCATTGGACTAGAGGTTTAAAGATGGTAGATGTCTATTAGAGATGTGTTAGTACACTCTTCCTCTCTAATTACACGACAATGCGTAGAGAGGTAGTTTAGTCATTACACCTGTAGGTTGAAGACTTTGCTAACGCAACATTATTCTTAAGGTCAATATTTTCTTATGGTGATATTAGAAAATTTTTAAAATGAAAAATATAGCTATTTATATAGCAGGGATATTTTGATCATTTTAATAGCCAAGGCGATGTGTTTTTTGGTCCGCGGAATGGCCTTTAAGTCATGAAGAATTTGGGTTAAGGAATTGGTCCTGATAATTATAGGTTTTTATTTTATTAGTCTAATTTATTATTGGACTATAATAAAATAAAAGGTCCGAGAAAGAGTATATATTTTATCTAGTTTAAATGATTAATTAATTATTCAGGGCCCAGATTGAATAATTAGAAAATTAATCTAGATCTATATAAAGGGTATAAATTTTTATTTGGTCTACTTGGGCTTATTATTATTTATTGGGTTGTTTAATAAAGCTCAGAAAATAAATAATTGAGATTTATTATCTATGGGTGTTCAAGCCCAAGAATACATAATTTATCTGGCCTAATGAATAAGACCAAGATAAAAAAAAATTAAATTAATTAATTAATAATTTAATTAAATAAATAAATAAATAAAAAGACAACATAAGATGGATCCCGTGTTGTTCTGCGTGAAAGATAACAGAAAAAATGGGTGTTTTCTGTTATCACGCAGAGAAATTATTCTCTCTCGGGGTGTGCATATGAATTGCAATGGAGCGGAGGTCTGTGGGGGATTTGAGCTTTCAATTCACAGAAGTAAGAAAAGAAAACAGCTCTGCGTAACTTCATTTTACATTCACAGAAGCTAAACCCATTCTTTGGAACTTTATAAAAGTTGATCAAAACCTAAATTTCAAGCCTTTACCGGCTGTGCTACGGGTACCATTTCGGAAGATCGAAAGCTCTGTATGGATTAGACACAGTAGACGTCTGCAAGGATGTGAGCCACTAGCCTTAAATATCCTTATACAGACATTTACACTAGTCCGAAGAGGGTCACTTTATCACAAAGGTAAAATTTTGTTTTCCTAACATGCTTTCGTTTTCATTATTTTTGTCATTTTAAGCCTTCAATTAGTATCAGAGCTATGGTTTGGCAAATGTAGGAAGCATGTTAGGCTTAACTAAAACAAGAAAATATTTGTTTTGGTTAAAATCTGTGATATTTTGTTTTTATTGGTATGGATAGTTTCATTGTAAGCTTCACAAGTGGAAGCATAAAAACAATATATTTTGATTGCTTTCATAAATATTGTGTAAGCCCATTATTTTTTAAGGGTATAGGCGGTTGTTTGGATTTTTGAGTGAAAATGGAAGAAAGTATTCGTAGGATGCATTCTGGAGATGATGAGCCGAGCAACCAAGCCAAGCCAAGCCAACTTCTGTGTGTGGAGCCGTGAGCCACGGCTTAGAGCTATGCGCGGCTCATGTGTGGCGAGGATGGCTTCCTCGCTAATGGCTTCAGCAAGGAAGCCACTGTTCCAAATTGCAATTCTGCAATTTGGATATGTTGCACGGTCAACAATTTTGACCACACAGCTGGGCGGGCTGGGTCCACCCATCCGGATCCAACTCATGGGTTCACCTATGGGGCCGTGATCCAGTGTGGCGGGTGCATGGACCCCACCGAAATTTAAAAAACAAAAAAATAATAATTTTTGGTCCCATACCAGGCAAAGTTATTTTTATTGCAATAGTTAATATTTTTTGAATATTTTGCATGAAAAATAATAGTAAAGGAAAATTTAGAATTAAACAAGACCATTAATTAATGTGTTTAATTCTATTATTTGGACACTTAGGTTAAAAGAATAGAAAAGCATGAAAACATTTATAGTTTTCTAGCATGTTTATTTCTTTTTGTACCCTATGTGTGCGTTTTCTCAAAGACCAAAGTCTTTGAGAATTTTTGACAAAGAAAAATATTTTTCTTAACTCAAATGGTTAATTTTAATTCAAACAAAAATTAATTCTTGGATATTTTCTCAAAGAATTTTATCCTTGACATAGAAAATATATTGAATTTAGATATTTTGGTAAATCAAAATAGAAAACCATTTTGATTGAATTTTAACAAAAGAAATTATTTCTGTCAAAAACTTGATATCAAAATCTCTCAAAAATCATATTGAAAATTTTTTGAAGTTATTAAGTTTATTAACTTAAATAAAATTAATTCATGAAAAAAAAATCTCAAAGGGTATAAACCTAGAAATTTTATGGGTTTAAATATTTTATTTTAAGTTAAAAGAAAACTTAATTGAAAATTTCAAAATATATTTTTCAAGAAAACCCTTATTTTAAAATACTAAGTAGGAGTGGGGTTCCAACGGCCCCACGGCTTCCATCACGATCCTCATTAGAGATCGTGGGTTCTCTCGCGCTGGGAGTAAACTCGTATAGGATAGGGATACCACAAGAATCTAGAACTAATGGATGGATATAATTAATAACCCGAAACACGTGCTATGATCGGCCAACCCACATTGGAGGTTATAGTGCCGAAAATATCTATAAGAAATGAGAAGAAATGGTCATCCCATGATAGAGTTATCTTCTAGATCATTACCTAAAAGGAAAATTAATTTGTGGTGGTTAATACACTTAGCTTAGAAAACTGTTCATCTTTCCAAGAAGCTATGTCAGTTTTTTCTAAGAACCAAATCAATCATATTAAAGATAATAGTGATAGGGTTAACTATTATTGGATTTAATATGAGGATAAAGTTATAAATTATTTTATTTTTTCACAAACTGATTTTTTTTTATTTTCGATATTTCAAAAATGGTTGGTGGAGGTTCTTTTAGTCCTTTTGCCATTATTTTCCGAGAGAATAAGCTAATGGAACAAAACTATATGGACTAGAAAAGGAACTTGGACATAATACTCACTACTGAGGAGTATAAGTATGTCCTCTTTGAAGCCTGCCTTGTTATTGGGGAGGGTTCCACCACAGAGGAGCATGAGGCTGAAAAAGCATGGAAGAAAGCTAATGAAATAGCTCGATGCTACATGATGGCCTCCATGTCAAATGTGCTTCAGTCAAAACACGAGCACATGGCCATTGCATATGATATTAGCTAATCATTAGCCACGATGTTTGCCGATAAGAGTCGGTCCGCAAGGCATGAGGCACTCTTAGAACTATCATAAACACTAAGATGGTTGAGGAAGCATCAGTCAAGGAGCATATGCTCAAAATGATTGCTGTTTTCGAGAAAATGAAAGTCTTAGGGGGCTGTTATTGACCCCGAAAGCCAAGTGGACATAGTTCTTAAATCTCTACTGAGCTTTTTTACTCAGTTCAAGTTGAACTACAACATGAACAAATTGAACATGATTTTAATTGAGTTGACGAAAGAGCTCTATGTGGCGTAGAAGGTCATGAAGCCACAATTCAAGACTATGATTGCGAGGACTTTTTTTTCTAGATCTGGGCCCAAACCCAAGAAGTTCAAGAAGAAGAAAGGAAATGCACAAGCCCAGCCCAAGAACCAGCCCAACAAGCCTAAAGGCAAATGCTTCAAATGCGGGTAGAAGGGACACTGGAAAAATGAGTGTCCAGAACTTCAGGACAAGAAAAACCCTATAGGTATTGTTCTCTATCTATAGTCTATTTCAATGGTTGGATAAACTTCCACTTGGATTGTTGATTCTGATGCCATTGATTATATATGTAACTCTTTGTAGGGGTTTAGCAAGATAAGAAGACTCCAGAAGGGCAAGCATGGACTACGAGTAAGAAATGGAGCACGAGTATGGACCATTGTAGTGGGAGAGCTGGATCTTGTTTTTTATTGTAATAAAGTAGTTGTATTAAAGGATATTTTATATATACCCCATTTTAGACAGAATTTGATTTCAGTTACAAAATTAATAAATCATGAATATTCTGTTTCTTTCCATTCTAGTATTACTATCAGTAGAAATGGAGAAGTCTTATGTACAGGGCATATGTATAAAAATTTATTCTTTTTAAATCCTACAAACAATCAAATAAATAACACTCAATCTGAACTTTTAAGTAAGAAGGGAAAGACCAATGTCAATGACTCATATCTTTAGCATCTAAGGTTGGGCCATATTAACTCAACCAGGATTCAGAGGTTAATCTATGATGGGCCCTTAGGCTCATTAAAATTGGAAAGTTGGCCTCAGTGTGAATCTTGCCTTATGGGAAAAATAACCAAAAGGTCGTTTATCTAAAAAACCGATGGAGTCAAGGAAATATTAGGTCTCGTTCATACTGATATGTGTGGTCCTTTGTCTACTCAAGCTAGAGGGGGCTTTGAGTACTTCATCACTTTCACGGATGATTGTACAAGGTTTGGTTATGTCTACCTGATGAGGGGCAAGTCTGACTCTTTTGACAAGTTCAAAGAGTTTAAGGCTAAAGTGGAGCGTCGAATAGGTGAACTGATCAAAACCTTACGATCGGATTGTGTTAGAGAATACCTCCTCGATGAGTTTAAGGATTACATGGTACATCATGGAATAATATCCCAACTCTCTACACCGGGTACACCCCAGTAGAATGGAGTAGCTGAGAGAAGGAACAAGACATTAATGAAAATGGTCCAAAACATGATGTCTTATGCTACTCTTTCGATCTCTTTTTGGGGATACGCCTTGGAAACGGTGACATATATTTTGAACTTGGTGCCTTCCAAGTCAGTACCTAGAATACCCGATGAGATATGGACTGGGCATAAGCCAAGTCTAAATCATCTCTCAGGATATGGGGTTGTCCAGCTTATGTACTAATCAAGGAAGACAAGTTAGAACCAAGATCAGAATTCTGCTACTTTGTTGGGTATCCAAAAGGGACAAAAGGAGGTTTTTTTTATCATCTGAAGAAGCAAAAAGTACTGGTAAATACCAGTGCTAGATACTTGGAGGATGATCAAAGTTCTTCCATTAAAGGTTCAACAAGGTTGGAACTCAATGAGAAGTTATCTTTGGAATCAACTTCTTCAGACCCGATTATGGAACAAGAAGAGGCACAGCCTCAAGAACCTATACAAATGGAGCTTCATTGAAGTTGGAGGATATCTAAAGTTCCAAAAAGATGGACATGAGAAGCTTTCGAGCTGGTCTCTGACCATCAGGAACAAGATTCCACTAGATACGAGTAAGTTATTGCTAATGCCGAAGCAGATCTATGGCATGAAGCAATGAAAGCCGAGATTAAGTCTATGTACTTCAATCAGGTTTGGGATCTTATAGCTTCACCTAAAAGGATAAAACCCATTGGGTATAAATGGTTATACAAGAGGAAGAAAGGAACGGATGGGAAAGTGGAAGCCTTCAAAGCTAAGCTTGTGACGAAAGGGTATACTCAGAAACAGGGAATCGATTATGATGAAACCTTTTCTCTGATAGCCATGTTTAAGTCCATCCGTATCCTCCTTGCCAATGCATGTCATTACGGCTATGAGATATGACAAATGGATGTCAAGACGGCATTTCTTAATGGCTATCCTAACGAAGATATCTATATGTCCCAACCTGAAGGTTTTATTACTAAAGGCCAGGAACATATGATTTGCAAGCTTAAGAAGTCTATTTATGGACTTAAGCATGCATATAAAACATGGAACATTTATTTTGACGAGACTGTAAAGTCTTATGATTTCATTCAAAACAAGAATGAACCATGCATGTATAGAAAATTGGAAGGCATAAATGTGGTTTTTCTTGTTCAATATGTGGATGATATTCTACTCATTGGAAATGATGTAGGGATATTGTTATCTACTAAGATTTGGCTGTCTAGTCAATTTAGTATGAAGGACTTGGAGAAACCAGTTACATTCTCAGGATTAAGCTTCTTAGAAATAGGAAGTAGAGAATGTTAGGATTATCCCAAACAACATACATTGATAAGATACTAACCAAGTTTAGCATGGACTCATGTAAGGGAACTATAATCCCTTACAGACGTGGGTTGTTTTTTTGTTCTAAGGACTGTCCTAAGTCCTAAGAGAAAAAAGACAGGATGAATAGAATTCCCTACGCTTCAACTGTGGGAAATCTCATGTACCCCATGATGTGCATAGGCCAGATATCTGCTTTGCTATAGGTTTAGTTAGCAAATATCAGTCAAATCCTGGGGAGGTTCATTGGCAAGCTGTAAAGCATAGTTTTAAGTACCTCAATGGTATGAAAGATTATATGCTGATTTACAAGGCTGACGACTTGGTTCCTACTAGATACACAGACTCAAATTTTTAGGTAGATAAGGATGAAAGAAAATCCACTAGTGGATATGTCTTCACCATATATGGAGGAGCTGTTTCATGGAGGAGTATTAAGTAATCTTGTATTGCTAACTCAACCATAAAAGTTGAGTATGTGGCAGCTTCGGAAGCGTCCAAGGAAGCAGTTTAGCTCTAAAAGTTCTTTTCAGAACTTAGAGTTGTGCCACACATGGACAGACCAATTATGGTGTATTACGACAACTCTAGAGCAGTCTTGCACTCCAAAGAACCCAAGAACCATAAGAAGGGGAAGCACATCCAGAGAAAGTACCATCTAATCTAGGATTTCATTTAGAGACGAAAATCATGGTGGAACAGATAGCCTCCGAGAACAACCTAGCATATCCCTTCACTAAGCCTTTGGCTGAGAGAGTCTTCAAGTGATACTTAGACGTCATAGGGGTGGGCACCTATGAACTTTCTTAATCTTAGAGTGCAAGTGGGAGATTGTTGGAATATATGCCCTCTAAACTAGATTATTTGATGTAATTATCGAATTTATTAATAAAAGAATTTATTCTCAAAATTTGTTTGTGAATTTTCATTTTATTTGTGCACGATTTTTTGTTTGGAAAGGACCCATTATGTTTAAATAAGTTATCCATGTGAATGGTGGTCTTTCACAGTAAGGTATGGATCACGGATTACTTAACACATAAATGTTTGTTCTTAATCGATTGATGAGAATGAGAATCTCATCATATATAGGTTATTGTGTTATGAATTTCAAATGGGGAATGGCTTACATTTAGCTAGTGAGTAGTCCACCCACTTCATAGCATGAGCATATTTCAAATACGTAGAACAGGACCTGTAATAGTAGTTTCTAAAAGTACTATTTAAAAGAAACCCAGACTGTTACTGCTACAGCGTGGACTAATACTCTACTGCTTGAGTATGAATTGGTAGTCTAACGAAGCTAGAAACATATACTTTGATATACTATAGTTGAGGTTCTTTCGTAGAACCAATATACTTGTATGTTGGGTATATGTGACTAGTTAGTTAAGACAAACTTGTACAAGATAGCTTCTACGCTATATCGCCCATTGTAACTATTCAAATGATTTAATTATCCAGGGCCCTGGGAAACATGACTTGGATGTTTATTTTAGGGTAACTCACTTGAAAAGTAGAAATATTCCAGGAGTTGTGGATCATTGAACTAGAGGTCTAAGGATGGTAGATGTCTATTAGAGAAGTGTTAGTACACTCTTCCTCTCTAATTGCACAGCGATGCGTAGAGGAGTATTTTAGTCATTATACCTGTAGGTCGAAGACTTTGCTAATGTAACATTGTCCTTAGGGTCAATATTTCCTTATAGTGATATTAGGAAATATTTAAAATGCAAAATATAGCTATTTATATAGTATGGATATTTTGGTTATTTTAGTAGCCAAGGCGATGTGTCTTTTGGTCCCTGGAATAGCCCTTAAGTCATGAAGAATTTGGGTTAAGAAATTGGTCTTGATAATAATGGATTTTTATTTTATTAGTTTAATTTATTATTGCATTAGAATAAAATAAAATGTCCGAGATAAAGAATTTATTTTATCTAGTTTAAATGGTTAATTAATTATTTAGGGCTCAAGGCCCAGATTGAATGATTAGAAAATTAATTTGGATCTAGATAAAAGGTATGAAATTTTATTTGGTCTATTTGGGCTTATTATTATTTATTGGGCTATTTAATAAAGCCCAGAAAATAAATAATTGATATTTATTATTTATGGATGTTCAAATCCAAGGAAAAATAATTTATTTGGCCCAATGAATAAGACCAAGATAAAATAAAATTTATAAAAAATTAAATAAATAAATAAATAAAAGACAACACGGGATGAATCTCGTGTAGTTCTGTATGAAGGATAACAAAAAGCATGAGTACTTTTTGTTATCACGCAGAGAAATTATTCTCTCTCGGGGTGTGTATATGAATTGCAGTGGAACGGAGGTCTGTGGGGGATTTGAGCTTTCAATTTACAGAAGTAAGAAAAGAAAACAGCTCTGCATAATTTCATTTTACATTTATAGAAGCCAAACCCATTCTTTGAAACTTTGTAAAAGTTTATCAAAACTCAAATTTTAAGCCTTCACCGGCTGTGCTACGAGCTCCATTTCGGAAGATCGAAAACTTCGCGTGGATGAGACACAGTGGATATTTGCAAAGACGTGAGCCACTAGCCTCAAATATCCTTATACAGACATGTACACTAGTTCGAAGAGGGCCGCTTCATCACAGAGGTAAATTTTTTGTTTTCCTAACGTGCCTTCGTTTTCATTATTTTTGCCATTTTAAGCCTTCAATTGGAGCATTATTGCACTTGAGGAGTATTACCTAACTTTCTACCTCATTTACCTTTTTTGGTTCCCTTGGAGATACCTTTTTATGTTAATTTTTTGCCAATAAGGATATTATTTAGTTTAAGTGGGGGGAGTGGTTTGGTGATATGTTTTGTCGAGTTTTTTTATCAATTATCTTGGTATTTTCTTAATATCAAACAATTTCGTTGAAATTTTTAAAATTTGAAAGTTTGGAAATTTTGGAGTTTATTTGTCTATAATGGATTTATGATTTTCTTTTTAACTTTGAATATAGATTTGTCATTCATTATGGTTGGATTTTTATTTAAAAAGCTAACTTGTGTATTAAGTTAGATTTTGCTAAGTCTTGAGAATTTAAGTTAACGTTGGTTATATTTTTTATTCGAGTTTTGTTTTATTCTTTAAGTTTGAATGTGGATAATATGATGAAATATGAGGAAAGTTGTTGACTAATTTTTATATTATGGATTTAAAATTTTCTTGACTTTGAATTGTGAATAAGGAATATAAGGAAATAGAAAAACAATAAGTGGAAAAAAAATCATTGTTATGTGAGATGAAAAAATTTTGAGTTGAAAAAAAAATACTTTTGTCTTTGAAAGAAAGAAGGCATTTTGCTAAAAATGGGATTAATATGGAGAGAAGTAATAAGTAGTGTTCGGTGCACTCTTTTGAGGCCACCCGAAGGCAAGAAAGCAAGAAAAAAAGGCAAGAAGGAAAAGAAAAAAATGTTGAAAAAATGATGATGACTATAAGAGGGCCAATGCAGTGCATGAAGAGAAATTCATTCACTTGAGGCTATCAATTCTCTAAGTCATAGAAAGAAAAAAAAAAAGAGTGGAGTGTTTCCTTATTTCATTAACTTGAGTTGTGTAAATTTGAATTTATAATACTGGAATTTGTTAAATGGCTAGACTTGTATGATTTATATTATCTATATTTTTGCTTGAGGAGGAGGATAATTTTCTTGTATTAGATATACCTTGTTTAACTTTGCTTTGATGGCCTTGGGATTGTATGATTTAATACATGAGTTTACAAGGTTTTGAAAGGATTGAGTGAATGACGAGTTTATGCTTAAGGTTGGAAGTAGATTATTGCTTTATTATGGTTGAGTTTACTAAGGAAAATTATGATGAATTGATTTGACTTGTTCATAAGCTATTGCTTAAGTGTTTTAATTCTTGTTTGCTTGAGAACAAGTAAAGCTTAAGTGTGAGGGAATATGATAGGGCCTAAATTCACCTATATTTTCTAGTTATTTGAGGATATTTTGTGATACCTTTGATGTAATTACTAGTTATATTCCTTCCTATTTGATATTTTAACTTTGGAAATATATTTTGATGATTCTATATAGA
The DNA here is from genome assembly GCA_026120185.1 of Voacanga thouarsii. NCBI lineage: Eukaryota > Viridiplantae > Streptophyta > Magnoliopsida > Gentianales > Apocynaceae > Voacanga > Voacanga thouarsii. Next base: position 999,569 of record JANUWF010001918.1, on the reverse strand, counting down.
ATATAATGACAAACAAAACAAAAATGTCGGGCCCACAGAGCATGGCCGGCACGGGCCGTGCAGAGCACAACTGGTGCTAGCCCTTCTCTGGGAAAATGGAGCTAGCACAGAGGGACAGCCAGCGCCGGCTCAGAGGCACGGCCGGTGCCAGCTATGCGCCAATTTAAGGCGGCGGGTTTCATTTGCCAAGCAAATTTTAGTAATTTCAATTGCATTCTTTTGGGAACTCTTTCAACCACGGAAAGGACTCTTGTAGGCACTTTTTGGCAACCAAAACTCCTATAAATACAAGATAATAACATTGTACAAGAGAGTTGTAGTTCTTGAGTTTTCATTGTAATATTTTATAGAACTCCTAAAGAAACACCAAGAATAAGGAGGATCAAGGAAATCTTGGAGAAGAAGAAAAGCTTTATCAAAAAGATTGCAAAGGAGAATGGGATTACACTTATCTGTGAGTTTTTCTTCTTTCTTTCTTTGTAATTCAATTTCGTTAAAGTTGAATTTACATGTTTTAATTGTAGTTGAGGATATTTTTACTTTATAATTTTGTGTTAAATTAATTCTAAACTTGTTGAATTCCAATTCTAGGTATTTGATTATTTGATTTTATAAGCTAAATTAATTATTCCGGACTAGTTAATTCATTATCTTGTGATCTCTTAATGGACTTGAGAAACTAAATTAAGGGAAAGACTTAGTAATCAAAGAGAGATTGATATCGCCCAGAGTATAAGGGTATTTTTTTCTTCCAAGAGACATTATTGTTATCTAGAGTGTAGGGACATTAATTGTTTAGTTGAGTTGTTCTTAATACTTCTTAGTTTTAATTAGGGAGGTAGAGTATACCCTTTAATTAGACTAAAAATAGGAATTTCATGACTTGGGAAACGATTGAAATTTGTTTTTGAAACTTATGTGTGTTATTTTGCAATTGGGAATCAATTGGTTGAAAGATATTTTCTTCACTTGTCATAGAATTGAGATATTTCTTTATTACATGTCTTTTCTTCTTATTCTCACTCCTTGATTATTCTTGTGACTTTTCTTATGTGGATCAGATTTATTCTCTAGTATATTAGATTAGTTGGTTATTTATTCTATCTTCTTATATTGTTAGTTAAATAATAAAAGTTTAGGTAAAGTAAGATGGGAGTCTAAGTTCCTGTAGATTCGATACTTGTTATTCCATATACTATATGATGTGTATTCTTGCCTGCATTTGTAGTTTTAGTGATTAGCATTTTCATTAAAACTTGATTGACTGTGGACTTTGTTGTTAATATTTTCTACACTAAAAAACATGCATCACCTTGAAAATAAAAGTAATTAAGCATAAAAAACAATTAAACACACTAAAGCTCTCCTAGTTTGCCTCTCAAAAGGCACCATTAGTTATTGGCATTGGCTCGACATAGTTACTTTCTCACAAAATAAGTTGCATCATCTCAGCATAAATCAAATTATATGCATCATCAACAAATGAATTAAGTACATCAATCATCAAAATAGAAGACACTTTATCAGGAGGATATTTCATGGTATCATATATGTTAAAATAAAATTTATCTCTATCAAACTTCATTGATAGTGTGCCATTATGAATATCTATTTGCATCCTAAATGCCCTTAAGAATGGTCTTCCTAATAGGATGGGGGTAGAATTAGAAGAAAAATTATGTCCTTTCTCCATCTTAAGCACGCAGAAGTCAGCAGGAAAGACTTACTAATAGATCTTAACTAGAACATCCTCAATAACTCTTTTGAGGCATGCTATGACCTTATAAACTAGTTTTGAATGACAACTTTAATAGATAAAAAAGATCCAAGATTTAGAGAAACATATAGATGAGGGCATGACATTAATAGATTCTCCTAAATCCAGCATGCAACATAAGATAATTGTGTTTCCAATTATTCAAAGAATAGTAAATATATGTCCAGATCTTTTTGCTTGATAGGGAGTTTCTTTTGTAGAATAGTTGGAGACATTTTCCCCTACAATTGCTCTTTCATCTCCCATAAGCTTGTTATTATTAGGTAAAAACTTTTTTAAAGAAATTAGCATAATAGGGAACTTGCTTAATCGATTCTAATATGGGAATATTTACCACTACTTTCTTAAAAACCTCTAGGATATCTTTCTGAACTTCCTCCCTATTCTTTGCTAATCCATTGGGAAATGATGGATGAACTTTGATAGCAAAGGGTGATGCTCCTAACCTAGGCAACAATATATTTGGCTTTTCAATTAGCTTAAGAGTGGGGATGACTTCTAACTCTTCTTCCTCCTCTAAAGGCACCTAAGAGGTTAGAATGGAAGTTTGTTAGAGAATTAAGGCTTAAGTTGGCTTATTTCAAAAGCTAGTTGTTGTACTTTACTCTCTAAATTTTGGATACTAGACTAAGTTTCCTTGTAGAAAGTAAGAATATTAGAAGTAAGATACTTAACCATATCATCTAGAGATATCACTTGAGACTAGTTTTGAGAGGGGGATGGGTTCGTTGGAAAATTAAAATTGAAAAGGAGGATAACTAGCATTAGTTTTCCTAGCTCCTTGATTACCCTATCGGGATAATATTTCCATCCCTCATTGAGTAGGAGTTATACCTTCTTTAAGGTTGACTAGCAAAACCACCTAAGCCATTAGCATGTTCGTTCTCACAAAAGGTAGGACATGCATCACTATGATAATCAAAAGGATTACAAATATTACATGACCTAACATGTGTGCATTATTCCCTAGTCGTTTACCCACAAAATTTGTTAGATTATCCAATTTTTTCTCTAAAGAATAGGCTTTTACTTTACCTACTTTTCTAAGGGAAACGTTTCTATTTTCAAAAGATTAGGTGTTAGCTACCATGTTAGGAATTAAACCCTAACAACTTGTGAGGTCTTATCCACAAGGGCATAACCACTAACTACATCAATCATGGATATATCATTATGTAACAAGTCCTTATAGAAGTATTATTTGCAATTGCTCACTAATCTGATTATGTGGACAACTAGCATATAATCTTTCAAACCTTTTCCCATCACTATAAAAAAAATCCTATTTAATTGTCTTATTCCATATATTTCTTTCTAATGTATGTAGTCATAAATGTAGAAAAGTATTTCTTTTAAAGAAATAATTGTTGCATTACATTCTAATTATTTATGGAACAAGTAAGTCATACAACCAATCCTTAGCTAGACCCTACAAACTAAATTAAAATGCATCCAATTTTATTACTTTATCTCCTATGCCTTCTAGTTTCATATTTAAACAAACTACATAAAACTCCTTTAAGTGCTTATTTAGATTTTTCCTAGGTAAACCATGGAAAGAAGGCAATAATTGAACAAAATTAGAATATAATTTACAAATATTGGTAACTTCCAGTAAAACAAAACATAGTGGCTAATCATTCAAAGTGGAAGCAGTAAGCTCCTTTAGAGAATGATTATTATACATTTTAAAAGTAAGGTTTGGAAGAGTTTCACTAATTTGGTCATTCTTTGATTCTATCCCTTTAGAGTTTTCAGCCTTCTGAAATAGCACATTTAGTTTGTTCCTCAACCTTTTTGCGTGAATGACTTTCTATTTTTCCTTTTCTTTCTTATTATCTTTTTTATCGTCTATTCTATCCACTTTCTTTCCACTTCTTAGATTCATATACTAAGAAGGTACAAACTAAAAATATTAATAATAAAAGTCAGTAAATAATAGACTTAACCAAGAATTTGAACAAGTCCTAGGAGCAAAGCTAAAATTTATTGTGGTGTGCAAAGGGTAAATGTTGTCGCATGCACCAACAAATTAAACCCAACCTAACTTAACAATATAGTAGTAGTAGTAGTAAATAGGGATCGAACCCATAGGGACTTGAGTTAATCCTAGTAATTAATCCACAATGTCAATCCAAAATTAATCTATAGATTTCTTCAAGAATAAAAAGAAGGGGAAAAATAAACTATAAACTAAAACAATAAATAATGCTACAAAAAATAGCCTTCCGTGATAAAACTTTTTCTTAGCTAAAGCTCTTTTTTCCCCAAGCCAAAGCCCTTCCATGAGGAAAAAAGTTTTGTTAGGTGTTCCTCGCTAAAACGCTATCGCCAAAGCATTCAAGCGACAAAACTTTCAAAGTTTTGTCGCCAATGTGAGCCCATTAGCAAGGAAAATTATTTCCTCACTAAAGCCCCCACTTTTTGCTAGGAAAAGTTTTGTCACAAAAACTATAAAAGTTTTGTCACTAAAGTCATAGTTCTGTTCCTTGTTTTTTCAGACAAAAAATTGTCACCAAAAGTGTGCCGCTAAAGGGTTTGTAAAAATATTCTATGGTAAGGAAAATTTTTGTCGCCAAAAAGCCTCAGTGGTAACCAAAATTTTCCTAACTAAAGTCCTCATTTTCCTCATTGAAAATGTTTGCCTAATGGCAGCCCAAAGTTTCCTAGCTAAAGCCTTCTTTTTCCTTGCTAAAAATGTTTAGGGACTTTTGGCGAGGAAAATCTTTGTCACCAAAAGTCTCATTGGTGATAATTCTTATTGCAAGGTCCACGTGCAGCAACCACATCTAATTGCACACCATACTCCCTCTTATTGCATGGTCCACATGCACCCACCACACCGAATTGCACCATTAATTGATTGGAGAATGCAGCAAGATTCGATCTCTAGTCCACAGAAATGCAATGTGCGCACTGAATCGCTGGGCCAAGCTTCATTTTTTGTCGTATCTTTTTTTTTATTTAAACTATTTGTAAAGTTCTACTTTAATTTTTTTTAAAACATTAGTAATATAACAAAATATAATAGTCATATTAAGTTTAATTTATTTTGTATATTTATATAATTTTAAAAGTCTATATGCTGTTAATTATGTTATCATTTTTATTAAATGATTTATATATAGATCGATTAGAAAAAAACACTTACACACACACACACACACACACATATATATATATATATATAAACAAAAAAATTTATATATACATATATACTTATGTGTGTGTTTGTGTGTGTGAATGAATATATATATATATATATATATATATATATTTATTTATTTGGGAATAATTTGTGAAAATTTTGGGGTCAATTATAAATATTCAAAAAATTAGAGACTAATTTGTAAAAATTTATAGGGGCCAAACTATAAATATTCATAAATTTAGGAACTAATTTATAAATTTTTTGAGGATCATATTGTAAATATTCAAAAATTTAAGGACCAATTTAGAATTTTTTTGCAATCTTGTTATAAATATTCAAAAATTTACGATTCAACTATTAGATTTGTTAAAATTGCTCAAAAATTATTATGACTAAATTTGAAGGTATTTGAATTTGTTTTGCCATATAATCTAACATAATCTCTATATAAAAGCCTAAAACCTAATGCATTAACAAAGATAAGGATATCAAATTAACAATCCAAATGTTAATTTGTTAAAGTTACTTAAAAAATAATATTATGATCAAATTTGAAGGTAATCAAATTATTTTGTCACATAATCTAGTATAATCTCTATAAAAAGATTAAAACCTAATAAATTTACAATAATGAGCATATCAAATTAACGATCCAACTATTAAATTTATTATTGTGACTAAATTTGAAGATAATCAGATATATTTTGCTACATAATCTCTATATAAAATCTCAAAACCTAATACATCTACAAAGATAAGTATATCAAATTATCCAACTGTTAGATTTGTTAAAATTCTATTAAAAAAAAAGTATTATGGCCAAATTTAAAGATAATTAGATATATTTTTCTACATAATCTAACATAATCTCTATATAAAATCTCAAAACCTAATGCATTTATAAAGACAAATATATCAAATTAATTATCTAACAATTAGATTTTTTAAGTTTTTAATAAAAGTATTATGACTAAATTTAAAGGTAATTGGATATATTTTGTCATATAATCTAGCATAATCTCTATATAAAATCCCAAAACTTAATACATTTACAAATATAAGCATATCAAATGAATTATGCAAAAGTTAGATTTATTAAAATTACTAAAAAATGTACTATGACCAAATTTGAAAGTAATCAGATATATTTTGTCACATAATCTAACATAATATCTATATAAAATCCCAAAACCTAATATATTTACAAAGATAAAGTATATCAAATTAACGAACCAACCATTAGATTTATTAAAATTGCTATGAAATTGCATTATAACTAAATTTGAGGGTAATTCAATATATTTTGTCACATAATTTAATATAATCTCTGTAAAAAAAAAAAAAGCCATAAACCGAACATGTTTACAAAAATAAGTATATTAAATTAACGACCCAACTATTAGATTTGTTAAAAATATTTTAATAAGTATTATGACCAAATCTAAAGGTAATCGGATATATTTTGCCACATAATCTAGTATAATCTGTAACAACACTCACTTTTGCATTTTAAATAGCAACTACTCTATATAGAATGAGAATTTGTATAAGTGACCAGAACAAGAAATGATCATACAATGAGATGAACGTTTTGGTGTAATAAAAATGTTTAGGGCATTATTAGAATTCTAAAATTGTAGGGACCCAGATGAAATTTTGAGATTGTTCTACTAGTACCTTTATACTTCAATTAGTGATTACTTTGTATAGAGTGAGAATCTAGGTATAAGTTCATAACAAAAGTTGATCAGTACGATGAGACGAACATTTTAGTATAATTTGAATTTTTAAGAGTGTTATCATAATTTTGACCACAAATGGGATTTTGACCGTAAATTAAAGAAAATTGAAAAAGAATTGAGAATTTTGACTCCCACGATTGAACTTAGCAAAATTTGTAGATTCCATTGACGAAATAAAAGTTTTTCCTATTGAAATATATATTAGTCCTAATTTTAGTTATTTCTTGAGGAAAATGGTAATTTTGTCAAAAGAGGACAAGTGGCATTTTATGATTTGTTGGTGAGAACAAGTGTCATTTCATGGTTGGTTGCATGAAATATTCATGCATATGTTGTAGTATATCAAGCTTATCAAATAATCTTGAAATAATAATTATGGAAAAATTAGCAAATATTAAAATTCCAAGTATTAAATCATTTAATGTCCATTTGATTTTGTGACCAAAATTGGTCACAAAATCAACCAAGAATGGTAATGGAGGCTATATAAACAGCCTGAAAACTAGTAGCCACAAGGAGAGAGAGAGAGAGAGAGAGAGAGAGAGAGAGAGAGAGAGAGAGAGAGAGAGAGAGAAATTCCAAGAAGAAAAGGAAGAAACTCGGGCATTTGCAAGCTTGTAAATCTTTATACACAAGGTAAAACATCATACTTCTACAATTAAAGTTGTAGATTAAGTTGTGAGGATTATTTTAGTATTAATTTTATTAGGAAATTCATGAGAATTATGAAAAACACTTGGAAAATTGCTATGTTTTGGGGCTATTGTGTGTGTTGTGTGTGCTGGCTGATTTAGAGGGCTATATACTATGTTTTATATGGTGGATAAAGGTTTTTTTTATGGTGGTTTACATGGTTGTTCACTTGTTCATAGCTGCAAAGATGGTGGAAAGAAACAATGTAAAAAAATAGATTTAATTGTTGAAGAAAATAAATTGTTGTTGTTGTTTACAATTGTTGATTTTGTAATGAGAAAAGATCAATTTGCTGAGTTATTTATCTCTGAAATCATAGAATTAAGGGCTATTATGATGGAATTTGAGATGGATTAAGTGTTATATAGTTGTTAGGATTAAAGGAGAATTGATGGTGTGAAGAAATGAACAAAGCAGACATTCTACTTTGAAGGAAATCCCAAGAAGACCTGAAAACTGAACAATATGCCCTGTTTTTTTGGAATCACATACCTGATACTTGTAGATAAATGTCTTAGAATCATTTTGGGACCAATTTGACATTATTTGGACTTGTAAATAGAAAGTTATGGTATAAATACCAAAAGCTGCCAATTCAGTGACGGGATGAAGAAGCTGGGAGTGTATGATTAAAAATGAATTAAATGGTAAAGGAAATTGGTATTTCATGAGTTGAAAATCATAAAGGAATGTTTTTGGGACATTTTGGAACTAGTTTGACATTAATTGGACTGGTGAATCAAAAGTTATGATATAAAGAAACAAGTATACTAAGAAGGAAGAAATGCAGAAATTTGGTTGATAAAGAATAAACTCACATATTGATTCCATGTGTATTATTGGATACATGAAGGATCAAAGAAGCATGTGAGAGCTTTATATACTTATTTGATGAATAAAAATGAAGAAAACGATAAGTGACCCTTTGATCATCTTAAGTATTTATATCATGTTAAGCAAGAAATGGAAGAATAAGGAATTAGGTCATTCTTTTGGTCTTACATATTTGATAATATCTTTATATTGGTTGAAAACCTTAAAATGTTAAATGAAATATGAATTGATTCTAGATGTAGGTTGTTTACATTAAATATTTCGTGATGAAATTGAGGACCATTTATATAGCTAAGCGATAGAATACAAGGTGAGTCCCTCTAGTTTAAAACCCCATTTTAATTCGTGTTTTTCTAAAATACTTGAACATGAACGTGTTTATCCGTTAGTTACATGAAGAATGGATATTGTGAGTCCCTTTGATTCTAAACTTCCGTTGCTAAAGTGTTTTCCTGAAATGGTTAAGTGCTTTCCTGATATAATTAAACACCTTTCCGATATATCATAACATGGATATTACAATTGAACTTGAAAGCATCATCAACTATTTGATTTCTTGAATATCATGAATATAAGATTTTTCATGTGACTTCCTCAAACTCCAACTCTGGATTTTAATAAATGCTTTCCTAATAAGGATAATGTTTTCCTGATTTATTTAAGTACGAGTTTTCTACTTGAATTTGAAAACATACTGAGAACTATGAATCTTGAATTCATAAGCATGTTTTACTACTAGTTTAAATCCTAAATAATAGGCTCAGTGGGCCATATTCACATGCGATCACTTGAATGTTGAGTACTCAATGGGGCTTCTCTGCATGAACTAGTTCACATTAGAGAAAAAGGGTCCCAAGTTACCTGATCAGTTATGGGGTTCATTTTACTTTGAACCGAGCGACAGGACATTAAGATTAGCGAATTCGTGAATAATCGGCCCAAGTGGGTCACAATTCCTGAATAACCAGCCCAAGTGGGTTACATACATGAATTCCTGAATAACAAGAGCAAGTATGCAATCCTGAATACTTGAATTTTATACCTGAATGCCCAAATTATTACGTTTTATACAAGCATTCCTAAATTCCTGAATTAATGAATTTTTATGCAAGAATTCCTGAGTACTTGAATTGGCACATTTCATATCAGAATTCCTAAATTCACAAATTAATATGTTTTCATACAAGAAGTCCTGAACTAGTATGTTTCATTTATGAAACCTTGCAAGTTAAATTCCAGAGGGAGTACATGAATTACAGTTCCTACTTTTTAATGATTGCTCGGTTATTTTACATATCCTCTATGGAATTAGATTCTGATCGTTAACTACATGTTTTATTAAGTCCAAATACATTATTTTGGCATTATTTTGGGAATTATCCTCCATGAGCTAGTTTCAATGGAAAAACACTAGCACATGCGGGACTCACTAAGCCTTACACTCATACGTGTTTTATTTCTCTTTGAAAATTTTTAAGATCACGGGCACAATGGACTCCCAGAGGCTCATGCTATGTATTGGATCTATCATGTCCTTGAGTGTATATATTAGATGTTAGTCACAATGTATTTTCTATGTTCAATGAAAGTATTTTGGAAAAAAAAAAAAATCGCTACATAGTAGATGAAGTTTGTTATAAAGACCCCTTGTCCGGGCAACTAGACGGGGCGATATCCTATAAAAATAAAGTCTACTACAGTATGGAAAGGTGGGGTGTTATATAATCTATATAAAAAATTCAAAACTTAATACATTTACAAAGATAACCATATTAAATTAACGATCCAACTATTAGATTTGTTAAAATTACTAAAAATGTATTACGATCAAATTTAAAGCTAATCGGATATATTTTGCCATACAGTCAAATCTCTGTATAAAATCCTAAATCCTAATACATTTACAAAGATAAGCATATCAAATTAATGATCCGGACGTTAAATTTATTAAGATTGCTAAGAAAATTATTGTAACCAAATTTGAAGATAACCGGATATATTTTTTCCATAATCTAGCATAATCTTTATATAAAATCTCAAAACCTAATGCATGTACAAAGAAAAGCAAATCAAATTGATAATCCTATTGTTAGATTTGTTAAAATTTTTAATAAAAATATTATGACTAAATTTGAAGGTAATTGGATATATTTTGCTACATAATCTAACATAATCTCCATATAAAGGCCAAAACCTAACACATTTATAAAAATAAGAATATCAAATTAACGATCTAATCGTTAGATTTGTTAAAATTACTATTAAAAAATAAGTATTATGACCAAATTTAAAGATAATTGGATATATTTTTTGCACATATTCTAACATAATCTCTATAAAAAAAAAAAGTCAAAACCTACCACATTTACATAGATAAGCATATCAAATTGACGATTCAATCATTAGATTTGTTAAAATTGTTATAAAAAAAAAGTGTTATGACCAAATTTAAAGGTAATCAGATGTATTTTGCCACATAATATAGCGTAATCTCTATGAAAAGCCCAAAACTTAATACATCTACAAAGATAGGCATATCAAATTAATGATTCAACTGTTAGATTTGTTACAATTACTAAAAAAAAGTATTGTGATAAAATTTGAAAATAATTGGATATATTTTTTCATATAATCTGTATAATCTCTATATAAAATTCTAAAGTCTAACACATTTACAAAGAAACGCATATCAAATTGATTATCTCATCGTTAGATTAGTTAAAATTTCTAATAAAAGTTTTATAACCAAATTTTATAGTAATTGGATATATTTTCCCCCCTAATGTCTATCGAAAAGCTCGAAACCTAACACATGTACAATGATAAGCATATCAATTTGACTAACCAATCATTAGATTTGTAAAAATTACTTAAAAAATTATTTGACCAAATTTGAAGGTAATCAAATATAATTTGCCACATAATTTAGCATAATCTCTATTAAAAAAAACCCCAAAACCTGACATAGTTGCAAAGATAAACATATCAAATTAACGATCTAGCCGTAATATTTATTAAAATTACTAAAAACAAAATGACACACACACACACACACACACACACATATGCGCACATAGCAATTTATAATTTTTTTTTTTGGTATTATACTACAAATATTTCAAAATTTAGGATCAATTTGTACATTCTTGGGGTTATTTTACAATTATACAAAATTTAAAATCCAATTTGTAAAAATTTGGTATCATATTGTAAATGTTTAAAATTTTAAAGACCAATTTGTAAAATTTTTTGGATCATATTATAAATATTTCTAAATTTAGAGACTGATTTACAATTTTTATGGTCGTTTTGCAATTATATAAAATTTAATGACCAATTTGTAAAATTTTTACGGTCATGTTGTAAATATTTAAAAATTTAAGGATAGGTATTAGTTAAGGAAATGCAAATTTTGTCATTACAGATAAGGTTAATAGTGATGAAAGTCAAATATTTTTAATTAGGAAATGAATTTTCGTCGTTGATATGTATCATTAGCGAGGAAAATTTAACTAGAAAATAAATTTTCATCGCTAATGATGCATCATAAGGAAACTTAAATTTTCTTCACTAGTACACTTATTTCCTAGATAAAGCCATCACTTTTAGCTAAGAAATAAAAATTTTATCGCTGAAGGTTATAATCAGTAGTGACAAAAACTTTTTGTCACTAAAGAAAAATTTTCTTAGTTGAAGGATACTTTTAGCAACAAAAATTTTTTTCCTAACTAAAACTTTGTCCCCAATATATCATTTTATTGTAGTATAAACACAAAGGCAACTTGAATATCAATAACCAGGCTCCGAATAATTAGTAAGGCATATGTAATCAATTGTCAGTTGTGGGATTTTTCCTTGATCATGTTTAGTTCATGAGTAATTAGTTTTAGAGTTCCATTGAAAACCGTAAGATCCCATCCTTGCTAAATCAGATCAAATTCCACTAAACATGCAAATTAACCCTTTAATCTAATCGATTAATGTAACCAACTTGATTAATTAACCAATGAGTTTTCATTAGATTAATCATAGAGTAGATTAATAATCAAATTGATAAACACATCAAAGTATTACCAATATCAAACTATATATACCAATGAGTTTTAATTATATGGTGTAATACCCCTCTCATTAAGTATTTAGTGAATATAAGAATTATTGAAGAAGAAATATATATAATATATATTTCTGCAATATTCATTCAATTATGCAAGAATTAGGTTCATTAATTTAAAGTTTTGGAGGGCCATTGTATTAAGATTTTGGTGGGCCATGTTGTTAGAAAATTGGTGCGGCCCAAGATACTAATAAAAGAGTGGCCCACCACATGTAATAGAAATTAGAAGATTGCTAATCAAGTTTTGACTATAAGCAAAGTCATTTGACCAAATTTGACTAGTTCAAGTTTCTACCACCTTCTAACATCTTCTAAAACTTTCCATGACTTTCCTACACGTTCTCCTATCTTCTATTAATTTCCATCATATTCCAAGAACTTCTAAAAAGTTCTAGAGCTACCAAGTCATGAAGGAAACAATATAAAAAAGGAAAAACAAGGGAATTGGAAGAAAAGAGAGAAAGGCCAAGAGCAATGAAAAGGAAAGAAAACTGGGAAAAAAGAAGGAAAAAAGAAAGGAAAGAAAGAAAATGAGCAAGAGCAAGGAGAGAAGAAAGGAGAAAAAGAAAAACCGAAGGAGAAGAGATGGAAATCAAGAGAGAGAGAGAGAGAGAGAGAGAGAGAGAGAGAGAGAGAGAAAGAAAGAAAAGGAAGGACAAGGAGAAAGAAGTTGGCTACTTTGAAAGCTTGATTTTGCTTCACCAAGTAGGTAAGACTTATCACCTTAGAAATAATGATAATTTGAGTATGATGAAGATTTATTATGATGTAAATTATATGCTTGAAAATATGGAATCTTGGAAGGATATTAAAATGGAAATTGTCGTTGAAGTAGGGATGATAGCCCATTGTTTAAGAGAGATATTTACTACTACATTCGTCCCAATAAAATTGACCTACTTACTATTTTGGGCTGTCCCAAAAAATTTGACACATTCCTTAAAAGGAAAGTTTTTACTATACAATTTATTATAAAATAATCAATATACCCCACATATATTATTTTTATATACTTAGATTTGACATAAAGTATCGTAAGACCCATATATTTCTTATTTTTATTATACTATATTATATTATATTATTATTATATTCTAACTTTTATTTTTATATAAAATATCATGTCAAGTCAACCACTATCAATTTTAGTGGGACGGAGAGAGTATGTTTTATAGCTTTTACGGTACATCTTGAAGTGGTGAAAAGGCTGAAATATAGCTAAAGAAATGAAGGAAAATAAAGGAGGAAATATTATGAAACTATTTATTATGGAAATAAATACAGTAAGTAATGGTTGGGCAATTTGTGAATACTCTTTGAATGGGGAAGATTATGAAGTAAGATGATTGATCTTAAACATGTTTGGAATGATAAGAAGGGCTTGGAATAGGTTTTGTGGAATTTTAGTAGCTAAAGAAACACATGGTATCAACACTATCAAAGTTGCCATTATAAAGGAATAAAATCATGCTTTAACCTTCTTGAGAATATGGCTGTTGTTTGGATAGTTGGAAGATGTTGGGAAGAAATGCTGGCCAAAAATACCTCAGATAAGACGTTAAACAAGGTTTTGGGAAGCTTGGCCGTGATAGGTTATGTTGTAGAATTCATGTGAAAAACTTAAACAACACTACACCTTGAGAAAGCTTGTTTTGTTTACTTAAACAAGCTGTCTATTTGTTCTAGACACTGAACCAAATGACTAAGGATATTAAGGTTCTATGAGCTGGAACTTATAGAGGAATGATTTAGGAACATTTTGGGATAAGTTTCATGTACTTTGGATGAGTACACAAAAAGTTATAATATAAACAAGGAAGGCTGTAATTGCTGGAAATAAGTGGACTGTTTGATTCGATATAATTAATGGTAGATTTTGAACCCTATAAGGCTAATTCTATTGTAAGTTGGTGATGCTAGGAAGAAAAAGGTACTAGTCTTGTAGGGTATTCGACACGCTATATTTTTATATCTCCTTATTATAGTTTTAATTTTTGAAATTGAGCGTTATTTAGAAATATCTTATTATTGTAGGTGAACCGAACTAAAGGAATCTCTAGATTCACGATTGTGTACATAATAGTGATAACTAAATAAGGTGAGTCCCTCTATTTTATAAATACCAATTTAACTAGTGGTTTTCTATAATAGTTGCATAAGCACATTTCTCTTCAATGGCTTTATAAAGCATGGATGTGAGTATTTTATGAATTTTACAGATGTGAGTCCCTTGATTTTTAAACTCCGTTTAGCTAAGAAATATATACATACATATATATATATATACACATAATATATATATATATATTATTATATATATAATATATATATTATGTGTATATGTGTGTGTGTGTGTGTGTATGTACATATATATGTGTGTATATATATGTATGTATGTATGTATGTATATAATATATATATATATATATATATTATGTATATACATAATATTTACATAATATATATATATTATATATGTGTATTATATATTATAATATATACATAATATATATATGTATATACATACACATATTATATATATATGTATAGACATATATATGTACATATGTGTATAACAAATAGACACACATATATATTACATATAAATGTATATGTATATATACATATACATGTGTGTGTGTGTGTGTGTGTGTGTGTGTGTGTGTGTGTGTGTGTATACACATATATATAAGCTGTTCTGGGGAAGGATCAATATATATTAGAGAGACTGGTTGATTTAAAGTTTGAAGATGTGATTTAGAGATGGATTCGGGATTATCTTTAGTTTTTAATTTATTTAGGTTTTCATTAACTTCTTTAATAAAGTCTAGATCATCTAGATTCATTGTTCCTTTATCAAGTTTTATATTTTTTGGTTCATATAAAATAGGTTTAAATACTTGATTAGGATCTATTGATTGTTTTGGATTAAACTGTTTTAATTGTGGAATTTCTCGTACAAAGGACTTACTATCTAATTGTTCTACTTTTTTAGCCATAGTAATTAACATTTGATTAGTATAATTATTTTGCTGAATAACTTTATTTAAATCTTTATATGTTACATCACCTTGTTTATCTAAATTTTCGAGTTTAAAAGGAGAAGCTGTTACTACTTGATTTTCTACTGGAATCTTAATTTCTTCGACAGGAAGAAATACTAATTCTTTTATTTCATTTCTGGTAGTATACCATTTTTTGGTAATGACATTCAATATATTTCATTTTTTATATTTAATTAATTCATTCCAATCAAAGAAATCTAAATGTTGTTTCATTTTGATTTGATCAGAATAGTATTGTTGTAAGAGTCTAGCTCTTTCATATTCAGAAACAGTAGCAAAATACCATTTACATTTAAGCTTATTACAAGGTCTATTCCACAATTGACGAAGATAATTTTTATTTAACACAAAATCATTTTCAAAGGTTAATACCATTAAAGAAGAAGGCATATTCATTTCTGATTGAGTAGGACTTCCAGATTTAACACTAATATTCTCTTCATAATTTACTTTAGGAATTTCTCTAGTAAAGTCGACATAACTAAAACGTCTATTACTTTGAGTTTTTGGCAAAGGAAAAGAGGATGAAGATGAGGCTGAAAAAGATTTTCTTCAGAATTCTAATTCAATATGGCCTACTGATGTTTCTATGATTTTTCCTATTATTTTGGATTCATAATATTTTTTAGGATTAATAATATTTTCAAAATTCCAAGTAGGGTTTTGAAGAACATTATCCCATTTAATCATTCGTGGGACAAAGGTATTTGATCTGTTAAAATTAGTTTCTAATAAACAAGTTTCTTTTGGATTACCAATATGTTGTCTGGCTTTAGGGTTTATTGTAGTTTTCATTACTTTGTAATAGACACGATAAATTAAACCAAGGGATTTAGAACCTAATTCAAAATCTAAATTCTTTGTCTGAATGTTTAAAGTTAAAGTTTTTAATATATGTGGATCTGTGAGATCTACTGTAAACTTTGGATAATGGTTAAAATAAACTGGACCATTAGCTGTGTTTCATTCAAGGACTGCTAACAAACTATTTTGAAAATCAAGATGCCTATTGTTTCTTAGAAGAAGGCAGATTGGGGCATTAATACCTAAACAGTATAGATGTTTGATGACTACTTGAACTAATCCTATGTGAAGATATCGATATTTATTTTTTTCTATGGTGTTCTAAGGTATCTGGATTTAGAAGTTGAATTGTACCATAAGGCTGATTTATGGAAACAGTTTTTTCAGTGGTTTTGATTGTATAATTTTGAACTAAATCAAACATTCATTTTTCATAAATCTTGTCAAATTTTTCTATGGGTAAATTCCAATTCATTGGTCTAGATTCCAACTTTATCTAATTGAATACTTACTTCTAAATCATTTACTGATTCAATGTTGATATCAGAAAGGTTGGAGGCCATGAAGATATGAAGATTACTTTCTTTCTCTTTATCTATGCTAGAGTAGATAATACGAATTCTATCATTCTTTAGAGTTATGTCCTAACCTATATTTCTTTGTTTCTTCTCAGGACACACCTAACACACTATACTTATGGTTGAGAGCTACGAGACCACCCCCGGGTCAAGGCTAACACGACGCCATCCTTGGCTACTAACAGCCTAATCCAACAGTTCTAGGCTAACCAACGTACTAGCTGCTTTTACAGGTGACTATCAACCATCATAATTTAAGAATACTAGAAGAAACATACAAAAAGGCATAACACTTATGAACAAAAGAAAGCGGATTAAACTACATCATAGATAATTTAGAGAAAGAAAGTAAACGAACTTACTTGGACATGATTTTGCAAATCATAGAAGGTTTATGACGAAGTAAATTGAACACTTGGCTCTAATACCGAATTGTGATCCAGGATATTTCAATGCCAAATCTTCTAATTTTAATAAAACTTTGAAAGTTTACATGAGATGCTACTGAATTACAAGGTTTTGAAAATGATGACAAATGCTACAAGTATCAAAATATAGAGGGGTTTCACTCTCAGGATTCTCAGCTTGCAAATGAGTCTGCATTTCTTGAATCAATTGTTGCCTTATATAGGCAGAAGTGGCAAAGCTTTCTCTGAGTGCTTGCTACATTATTGCTGTAGGGTTCATCTGAGTGGAGGAAGGAATCAGGTTGTCTACCATTACGAAGAATTGTTCATAAAGTCTTTTTGAGTGGAGTGGTCCACCATTTTCTGTTGTCAACTAAATTATTTTGTAATAAAGCTGAGTGATGTGATAAAGCTATGTTGATTGCTGATAAAGTTGGAGTTGTCTCTTTTCTTTTTTTTCATTTTGAATGGAGTCTTGTTATTATGGGCTTTGATAGAGGTATGCTTGAGCAATACCATAAGGATTGTCCGTATATCCATTATCAAAAATGCTAAGTCTGGCTGTGATTCTGACTCACTTTCATCATCATCTGCTTGATATAGTTGTTGTTGTAATAGTTGCAGTTGAAGCTGCAATTCTACTTTGCTGATCCTTTTTCCCTTGCTGGAAGAAGACTGGACGTCGAGGTCTTTCTGCTCTATTTTCTGGAACAGAGTCTATCCTTTGATCTTGATCTCCTTACAAAGATATTTTACATTGTTGATGAAATCGATTTGATAATTCCATTCTAAGACATAACAAATATTTTTCTCAACATAATACTTACATAACTGATTATTCAAAAAGAAAGATTGCATCTGACTTTCTATTACAAACTGATTGAATTTCTGCAAATTTGAACTAGAAAGAATGGATTTATCTCCACCAAATGTTTTTCACCAAGCATAAAACCATCTGGGTATGGGACTGATTGTTTCTTTTCTGTATTTGATGAACCAAGTATAGGTAAGATCTCAAAGGTACATAAAATTGTACCAAGCATCAATATAGTCCATGAAATTATAGGTGGGAGGTTTAAATGGGGTTTTGAACTGGATTGCTGTGTAAATGCCAATGACTGGCCAAGTGTTTAAGTCAAGGATTTTCATGATTCTACATTTAGAATAGGCAATACCTTTATCTGCTCGGTTGATGTTATGTTCATATTCGAATTCTATCGAACCAGTGACATAAAGTATATGTTCATAGTAAAGACGATTTTTCAAAGGTTCTGCTTTGAATACATGGCTGGATTGATAGTAGGTTTCTGGATGAAGTTTGTTGACAATTTCCCTTTCTGGCTTTGCTGTTAGTTCTCTGAGCAGAGCTAGTACTGGTATGACTGTTTTTTTGTAAGAATTCAAATTTCTCTTTGGTAGAGTGAGTAAGCTTTTCTAGTTTGATTGGTGTCTTAGGAATAACTGCTTCCTTAAAGGAAGTTGGAGAAGAAATTGAATAAAAGGATTGATCTATTTTTTGGGTTTCTGTATTCTTTTAAGAAGAGGCTGGATCAAAGAGATTCATAGTAAGTGGTGATCTGCTTACTAAGTTGGTACCGAAAGGAGGAAAGGAGTTTAAAACTGCAAATCGATTACCTGCGGGTGGAAGAAGTCGTGGTCGCTGATCCATGTCTAATTTCTTCGATTTAGCATGCTATTTATAGAGGGATATGAATGAGCTCCTAAATTGAATCGATATTCATCACAATGTTGAATACTGTGTTAAAAGCTTACGTACGTCCTTGCAAAAACTCTCGAGTTAAGAAATCTGGTGGGGAATTATTCTCTCCTTTGATAAATTCAATATCGAAATCAAATGTGGATAAAAGGGCTTGCCATTTAGCAAAGATCTATTTTGCCATGAGGTTTTTAACATCTTTTTGTAAAACATCTTTAGCTGCATTGCAATTAATTCGGAGTAAAAACTTTTGATTTATCAAATCATCTTGAAATTTTGAAATACATAAAACAATAGCAAGAATTTCTTTTTTAATTGTACTATAATTCTTTTGACTAGAGTGCCAAATACCTGAATGATATCTGACTAGTTGTTCTGAAGAGGAATTGGTTTTCCTTTGTTTGAGAATACCTCCATAACCAAGTTTTGAGGCATCTATTTCTACAATCATAAAAGCAGTTGGATCTGGGATTCCTAAATAAGGAAGTTTTTTGACAATTTATTTTATCTTCTTGACTGTTTGGGTTTGCTCTATACCCCAAGGGATTGGATCTTTGCGAAGTCATTTATACAACGGTTCACAGATTTGTCGAAGATTGGGAATAAAGTCTGAGATATAATTTAAACATCCAAAACATCGTTGAAGTTGGGTTTTGTCCTTGATTTCATCAGGAAATCTGTCTGCAAATTCTATTGCTCTACAAATGGGTTTATAGGTTCCTTGGGTTAAGTTATGACCTAAGAAATGAATTTGGGTTTGACAAAGTTTGAGTTTCGAGGCACTCACTACCAGCCCATTTTTCATGATAATTTCACGAAAAAGAGTAAATGTTTTAAATGTTGGTTGAATGATTCACTAAGGATTAATACATCATCAATATAAACAATACTAAATGATGTATAAGGATTAAAGATGTCATTCATAACTTTTTGGAATTCACTAGGGGTATTTTTTAAACCAAAAGGCATGACATTCCATTCATATTGACCTAAGGGAACATTAAAGGCTGTTTCGTACCGATCTTCTTCTTTAATTTGTATTTACCGGAATCCTGATTTCATATCAAATTTACTATAAAGAACTGCTCTATATGTTCTTTTCAACAAATCTCGTTTGTTGGGTATCGGATAGCTTATCTATTTTAAAGCTTTATTTAAGGGCTTATAATTGATGACTAATCGAGGGACGCCTCGTTCTTTTTCAGCATTATTATTAACATAAAAGGCTGCACAAGACCAAGGTGACCTTGATTCTCTAATTAAAGCTTTTTGTAATGAAGCTTGAATTTCTTGTTTGCAATATTCAATTAATTCTTGATTCATTTGTATGGGCCTAACTTTCGTAGGTATCATTGATTCATCAAAATCATCAATATAGGGGAGACTGATGATATGCTTTTTTCTTTTCCAAAAGACAGTGGGGATGTCAAAACAAATTTGATGCTCGAAATCCTTTTGGATAGATTCTATCTTATCCTAAATATCTTTTAGCTGTAGCTGTTCTTGGATTCTTTTATATTTCACATCTTCCTTTAAAAAAGCTATTTTCTTTTCTCGATAAAGAATCTTCTTTTTCAGAAGATTAATATCTTTGGTTTGTGGACTTTGTAGAAAGAAAAAGGTGACTCGTACGGATCCAATATCCGTATGGACACCAGGTTGGTCTACAGCAAAAAGGTAGATTTGGGTTAGGAATGGAGTTCCTAGGATTACATCTTGACTTAAATCTTTAATGATTAAGAAAGAATTTATGAAACAAAATTGCTTATTGCATATATGAGTATTAGATAATTTATATTTAATTTTTAGCTATTCACCAGCAGCAATATATAATTTAGAACCTATTTTTTCTAAATATTTAGTGGGGATTATTCCTTCACAGATGCAATTTTGATCTACGCTAGAATCAAGAAGAGCAACTATTTGGATTGAAAAATCTCCTATTTTGAGAAGGACAGGGATATACCATTTTTGAAAAGTAATCTGAGAAATAGCTGAAATATAATCTGGATTCTTCTCATTTTGTTCAGCTTCGACGTCTGATAAAGAGGTAGGATTAGAAATATCAATCAACTGTTTTTCGAGATTGAGTCAAGAAATTCTAAATACCACTAAAATCCAAACTAAGATAATCCAAAGTGCTAATGGCCAACCTAGTCAAACAACAGAAACAGTTTCTGATTGTTTAAATACATTTATGTTACTCTAACTCAGCATTTTGTAGGAAATCCTCAGTAATTTGTTGATAGAAGTTTAGAAATCCTCACTAATTTAACCTACCCAAAATTACATGATTTCAGATGGTATAAAAACATGTTTCTATAAAAGGTAATGTTAAGAACAGGTCATCATCATGCGTTCTGGAAAGAACGATTTATTTCATGCTTACCACCATTATTTGCAGAAAAGGTCAGGCAAAAACTCAAGTTAGATTTTGGAAATACAATTCCTTATAATTATTTAGTATACGGACAGTTAATTAGTTATGTAAACCAAGTAGGTGCAGACCTCTGCACAAATCTCAAACTTAAATCTCAAATGGAATCATATCATAAAAAATCTAAAAAGGAATTAGGAAACTTTTGCGAAATCTTTGGATATTCCCCGATAACTCCTCCATCTAAAAAGCTTAAACTGAAGTCTAAGAAGAAAAACTTTAGAAAAGATAGAAAAGAAAAAACTTTAAAACCTTTTAAAAAGAGAACAAAAGAAAAATCATTTAAAGATACAATTAACTGTTATTTTTGCGAAAAATGAGGACAAAAGGCAGATGAATGTAAACTCAAAGCAAAAAATAAGAAAAAAGTAAATCAACTATCTTTACCCAAAGATACTTTAGATCAAATCAATCAAATCCTTGACCAATATGATTCGTCCCAGTCATCTGACACTGATGATAGTGAAATTGAAGAAGTATTTGAAATTCAAGAAAATTCTTCGGAAAACGATTCAAGTGAAAAATCCTCTTGTGATTGTACAGGCTTATGTACTTGTGCAATAGGAGAACTCTGCATGCTTAGTACTAAACCACGTGATCAAGTTAATGTAATCACTCGTGCAAACAAAGAACTCTTCTTTGAACTCTTAGATCATATTCAGGATGAAACAGTTAAAAGAGAATATCTGTTAAAAGTCAAAGATTTGGTTCTTAATCCCAAAGTACAAGTAGAACCATATAATCTAAATGAAGCATTTGACAAATTTAAAGGAAAACAGAAAGAACCTTCAATATCCTTACAGGAATTACATCTAGAAATTAAAGAATTAAAACAAGAAATTAAATGGTTAAAGGAGCAGAATACTAAAAGAATTTCTGATATTAATCAAATAAATACAGATTTAGTTCAACTTAATATCAAAAAACCGTTGATTGATACTTCTAATCCTACCTCTTTATCAGACGTCGAAGTTGAACAAAATGAGAAGAATCCAGATTATATTTCAGCTATTCTCATATTACTTTTCAAAAATGGTATATCCCTATCCTCCTCAAAATAGGAGATTTTTCAATCTAGATAGTTGCCCTTCTTGATTCTGGCGCAGATCAAAATTGCATCTATGAAGGAATAATCCCCACTAAATATTTAAAAAAAACATGTTCTATATTATATACTGCTGCTGGTGAACAGCTAAAAATTAAATATAAATTATCTAATGCTCATAAATGTAATAAGCAATTTTGTTTCGTAAATTCTTTCTTAATCATTAAAGATTTAAGTCAAGATGTAATCTTAGGAACTCCATTCCTAACCCAAATCTACCCTTTTGATGTAGAGCAACATGGTGTCCATACAGATATTGGATCCGTACGAGTCACCTTTTTCTTTCTACAAAGTCCACAAACCAAATATATCAATCTTCTGAAAAAGAAGATTCTTTGTTGAAAAAAGCAAATAGCTTTTTTAAAGGAAGATGTGAAATATACAAGAATCCAAGAACAGCTATGGCTAAAAGATAT
This sequence comes from Voacanga thouarsii, assembly GCA_026120185.1. Classification (NCBI taxonomy): domain Eukaryota; kingdom Viridiplantae; phylum Streptophyta; class Magnoliopsida; order Gentianales; family Apocynaceae; genus Voacanga; species Voacanga thouarsii. Next base: position 976,726 of record JANUWF010001918.1, on the reverse strand, counting down.
TCAGGATGAGATAGAATCTATCTGAAAGGATTTTGAGCATCAAATTTGTTCTGACATCCCCACTGCCTTTTAGGAAAGAAAAAAGCATATCATCAGTCTCCCCTATATTGATGATTTTGATGAATCAATGATACCTATGAAAGCTAGGCCCATACAAATGAATCAAGAATTAGTTGAATATTGCAATAAGAAATTCAAGATTTATTACAAAAAGCCTTAATTAGAGAATCAAGGTCACCCTGGTCTTGTGCAGCCTTTTATGTTAATAATAATGCTGAAAAAGAACGAGGCGTCCCTCGATTAGTCATCAATTATAAGCTCTTAAATAAAGCTTTAAAATGGATAAGATATCCGATACCCAACAAACAAGATTTGTTGAAAAGAACATATAGAGCAGTTCTTTATAGTAAATTTGATATGAAATCAGGATTCCGGCAAATACAGATTAAAGAAGAAGATCGGTACAAAACAACCTTTAATGTTCCCTTAGGTCAATATGAATGGAATGTCATGCTTTTTGGTTTAAAAAATACCCCTAGTGAATTCCAGAAAGTTATGAATGACATCTTTTATCCTTATACATCATTTAGTATTATTTATATTAATGATGTATTAATCTTTAGTGAATCCTTTGACCAACATTTAAAACATTTACGTCTTTTTCGTGAAATTATCACGAAAAATGGGCTGGTAATGAGTGCCTCAAAACTCAAACTTTGTCAAACCTAGATTCGTTTCTTAGGTCATAACTTAACCCAAGGAACCTATAAACTTATTTGTAGAGTAATAGAATTTGCAGACAGATTTCCTGATAAAATCAAGAACAAAACCCAACTTCAACGATTTTTAGGATGTTTAAACTATATCTCAGACTTTATTCCCAATCTTCGACAAATCTGTGAACCGCTGTATAAACGACTTCGCAAAGATCCAATCCCTTGGGGTATAGAGCAAACCTAAACAGTCAAGAAGATAAAACAAATTGTCAAAAAACTTCCTTGTTTAGGAATTTCAGATCCAACTGCTTTTATGATTGTAGAAACAGATGCCTCAAAACTTGGTTATGGAGGTATTCTCAAACAAAGGAAAACTAATTCCTCTTTAGAACAGCTAGTCAGATATCATTAAGGTATTTGGCTCTCTAGTCAAAAGAATTATAGTACATTTAAAAAAGAAATTCTTACTATTGTTTTATGTATTTCAAAATTTCAAGATGATTTGATAAATCAAAAGTTTTTACTCCGAATTGATTGCATGTATATATGTATATATATGTATATATACGTGTGTGTGTGTGTGTGTGTGTATTTATTTATATTTATATTTATACACACACATATATATGAAAACATGAGCCTTTTGTTGAACTTGAGAGCATTTGTGAATTTCTTGACTTTCTAAATTTTGTTTAAGCTAAACAATTTTTCCTAGAAATTAATGTACGCCTTTTTCCTTGAAACTTATGCATATTAAAAATCTTACATGTTAAACATTTTTTTCCTATTAGAAATGATCTTATACATAATTATGAATCTTACGATTCTCGAACCTTCTCAATTGAACACGTATTATGTATATGCATGTTCTAATTTCATTTATCATATAATCCATCTCTATGAAATTCCATGCTCTCATGAATGTTACATTTTGGTAAAATGAATGAATTTTCCTGATGATACATAATGATGGTTTGCTTAATCATATTCCGAAGTATGTTATGCATCACTTGAAAGGCATGCGACCTTTTATGTTTTATGAGCTTCAGAAAATATTACTTGATAAATGACAAATATTTGAAAAATGATATTTTGGCCCCAAAAACTGTTTTCTTGATCTCCCTTCGAGGTTTGTGATAATAGGACTAGTCATGTGAACCAGTGAAGACGTTAAGTACTCAACGGGGATTTTAACCTTTGTACTAGTCTACGTTAGAGATAGATGACTCCAAATAACCTAAATTCATTTTACTTCAAACAAGGCATTAGGACATTAGAATTAGCCATCCATAGCTAGCTGTTTATTGTCTGACATTTGCCTATGAGTGATATTTGGGTTGTTCACATGATGCTAGGCAGGGACACTTAGTGTGTTCAACCCCTTGCCACCTCGATAGTGGTTAACGTCAAGATTGAGAACCTTGGACTTATGGTGACAAGTAAAAGATTCCTAAGTACTAGGCGTTGTGCTTGTGTCACTCACCAATTTGGCATGATCTAGTTAAGTGCTAAAAGTGTAGTCCTTGTCATAATAAGATCGTGATAACCGAAGGCAAAACCTTTTGGGCTTTACATGCAGGTGGACTTTCTAGCTAGAAAAGTACCCACTTTTCTTGAAATTGGGGGCTATATGAAGTAACACATGTTTTTCCAAATGTGCATAACTTTTCGAATAACAAAATTGATGGAGTGCTCCATTTCTTGACTTAAAGAGTTGTTTTTAGTAGAAAAATGAGATAAATATCTTTTTATCTAATTTCCAAGAAACACACTAGCACACATGAAACTCACTGAGTGTTTGTATTTACACGTTTCTTTATATTTTCCTATTTAAGTTCTATTGTATAGGTGAAAATTAGAATGACATAGCAGAAGCGTGATGGGTAGAAACTGATATTGGATTATCTTGTCAAAGATAGAAAATTGAGTAATTATGTATTTGTAATACGCTTGAGATGTAATTTTAAAGTTATCATGAAATGAATTTCATGTTCATTTAAGGCTATAGAATGAATATGTTGTATATTAAGTTATAAATCATTATAAAGACCTCTTATCTAGAAGATCAAACAGGGTAACATCCCATAAAAATGAAGCTCACTACGACTGAAAAATATGGGGGTGTTACATATAGAACTTGAATTATACAATATTCAATTAATATAACTAAGCCATGAGCTTCTACTTAATTAGATCAATAGTTGCTAATATAAGAAAATTAATCAAAGATTAACAATCTTAACACTTCAATCATGAGAATTAATCAAGTTGATCAAATATAATTAACTCATCACAATTAATAGAAAAGAAATTTTGAGGTTTCAAAAAATCAGTGCCCAAAGAGCTGCCCATCTTAGGGTCAAGCCGATCTCTATGTAACAGAGTTGAATCACTGTCCTTCTGAAAATTAGTAAGATTGTTGATCGAGGAACCACCGACGAAAGCCCTAAGAAATGCATGGGACATTAATCAATCATCTATAAAAGTTTAAATTTTTAAATAATAAATATCTCAAATTCCTATGACCGGGAAATCAATCTATGACCTTACTAACACTAAGATAGTTACTTGCTAAAAATAATAGAAACAAGAGACAAATAGAGATTGAAGAAAGATAATTTCATGGTAATCACGCAATCTTAGTATTGATTCTTTGCTTCTTTAGAGCCCTAGACATTTTTTCTCATTCTCTCTTTCTCTTCTTGAAAAGTTTCTCAGAAAGTCCTTTTTATAAGCCTTCAAATCACTTCACCGCCTAGGATTTTGTTATTTGTAACTCTTCATGGCCATGCATAATATCGTGTAGGTTTGCTAAATGTTTTGCTTCGACTAGTACACAGCTTGGTGCACGACAATGCACTATGTCGTGCACAAATTCTGAATGTTCTTTCCTTTGATGGTTTTGCATAGAGGATGCATGGCTATGCATCATACCATGCATCTTATGCGATCAAACCTCCAAAATGATAATTTTTCAACAAAACGACATGGCCAAATGCTTTGTCAAGTCTCGCAATTCACTCATTTTAATTGTAAATATCGACAAATATAAAAATCAATAAAATGAGTAGAATCCATAATAATTTTTGCAAATATACATGTAAAAACTAAGTAAAAAGAGAATGAAAGCGTGATATTTTCGCACACAATACTAAAAAATTTAGAAAATTAAATAAAAAAAACCTTAAAAAACATCCTCATAATGTAAACAATCTAACACACGTCAAAGAAGATAGAGATTAGATACAGATGGGGATCGGGTGACAAGAAAAGGGTGCAAGTTTAGATGGGATCACGCTCGCTAGAAGATTTGATGGAGATAGAGGTGGGTGACAAGAAAGATTGTCTGATAGAACAGGTGGCAAGAAAGGGATGCAAGATCAAAAGAGATCAAATGAAAGGTTGAGATCGAATGGATATGGGCATACCGTGACAAGAAGGCAACCGCCATTATTAATTGCCACGTCTGCCACCACCACTAACTTTCTCTCCTTTCCCACCGCCGCCATCCCAGTCCTCCTTTCTATCTTCTTGTCATTCTCTTTTGCCGCTGTGCACTGTCTCCCTCTCTCCATTTCAAATATACTAGACACGAAAAATGGTAAACGACTACCTTCTTATTCCCTCCAAACACTCCATTGCTCCCTTCAACAACCACAAACACAATCCAGTATTTGTTTCTTCAAGTTCATTTGCTCTTATTCTTCGCCATCTTCAGTCCCCGTAACCACTAGTACCTCCTCCATTGACTTTTCTCTTACTCTCTTCGACTTCTTCTTCTTTCTTGCCTCTGAAAAAACAAAATTGATAGCAAAGTGTATTATAGAGATTTTACTTAAATCTATTTCACCCTATCTAAGTCAATTGGATGGGATTCGGAGAAGAGGGGCCAGATGTCAAAATGGAAGTGTAGAGGGTGATGTGATAATTGCACCCTACTTCTAGGTGCATTTTATAATTAATTAACCTTTTCACCAATTAAAAAGTTAAATGAATAACATAATTTAACCAGAATATGCAAACAACAAATGAAAAAATGAACATCAAAATAAGAGGAAAAATATTGTTAATATAAAAAACTTAGAACAAATATAAGAAATAATTTTACTAATTAAAAATTAAGAAATAATATGATTTAACAAGAATATACAAGCAACAAACATATAAAAAATAAACGTGCAAATGATATTAGAACAAACATGAAAAAACAACAGCTAAGAACTTGTAAGTCCACCCATCCTAAAAACATACTAAAAGAAAGATTATTTACATTTTTCATGTTACTGTTTTTTAATGGTCCAATGTGCCCTTGTAAGTTAGATATCTATTCTTGAATTATTAGTTTAAATAAAAGTAATGTGACTTTTACATTATAAACAATAAAAATTATTATTTAATAATATTACTATTTAAAGTGTAAAAAGAGTAGGCACAATAATAATAATAATAATAATAATAATAATAATAATAATAATAATAATAATAATAATAATAATAATAATAATAATAATAATAATAATAATAATAATAATAATATAGTATATCAAATTTCAACTACATGAAAGCATATATGCATGGTACTAAAAAGAAGACAAGAAATAATTAGAACGAATGTAAGCATATATGTTGTGGTACTAAAACGAAGACAAGGAATAATTACAACAAACATGAAAAAATTAACAAAAAGTAACATCTAAATCTATATATATATTTTAAATATAAAGCATCGTTAGTGAGAAAAAAATATATTATTAACCTAAAAAATAGGATAAATACAAGAAATAATTTTGCAAATGAGAAAATTTATTACGTGCAATCATACGATTCCTGCACCATGCTCTCAAGTTCAAAAAAGTATTTATCGGTGTGGCAACTTCTACAAATTACTATTTAGCAATCATCCTTATATTATATTCCTATCACATATCCTAAATTAAATAGGTACTTAAATCCATTTTTTTTTTCAGTAAGAACTTTTTTATTTATTCATAAATCAGGGAATTATGAGTGCACAATTCTTGTTCTGAGATAGGGTACATGAAATCTATCTATATTGCATATGCCCTTTGCTTCTTGAGGTAAAGTAGAGAAATTAGCAATGATTTGAATACATGGAGAGGTGCAGCCAACATTTGCCAGAAAGTCTGCTAGTTGATTTGCTTCTCTGTAGATGTGAATCAGTCGAACTGAAGATAGCTTTCCTATTAGAAGGAAAATGTGACGAAAGATACCTCGGAGTCTCCAAGGAATATTCTGTGTGCACTTAAATTGCTGATAAAGGATAGTGAATCAGTCTGAGCAATGACGTCTAGACAGTGCCTGGACACACAAAGCTTGAGCCCTTGTATCATCGCACGAGCCTCAGCCTTCCTGCTCTAGCAAACGCCTAGAGGGGAGCAAAAAGCTAAACAAAAGCTTCCATTAGGCAGACGAATGGCACCTCCAGCACCAGAAGGACCAGGAGTGCCCACGGAACAACCATCCATATTAAGCACGTGATCAAAACTAGCATGAGAGCCTTGCCAAAAAAGTGGCATCACCGAAAAACACTGCATTGCAGCCCAGCATATATTCATAGAAGATTTAGTTGGGAAGAACTAGGAAAAGGGAAACATCGCAAAAAATCCTTAATGAATGATGCGATATTCAGGTTCATCTAAAAGGGAGAAAGTCGTTTCCCTACATACAAAAAGGAGTATCTTTGCTTCCAGATATACCAAGGAATTGCCACAGGAAAAATTCTAATGACATATGATAATGACCAGAAATCCCTCAAAATGGCTAGGAAGGAATTTTGAGACAGAACTGATTTAATATCTGGACCCAACGGGCTTAGGAAAAGGTTCCACATAGTTGTCTGGTAATTGGGCAAAGGAAGAACACGTGCTGCATTGATTTAACATTAGCTCCATAGAAGACATATTTGGAAGGCAAACAAAAGCCCATACGCTGAAAAACACTGTCCAGGGGCAGTATACCATTTATAAGCTTCCAAATGAATAGGCAAACTTTCATAGGGAGCATAAATCTCCATAAAATCTTTAGAAAATTTTTCTATGGCCTGCGAAGGCGAATATTGTCACGGGCTATTGTAGAGGAAAATTCATATGATGTTGGAACCCACATAAGAGGGTCCTCCTGAACAGAGGTGATTCCTGGAGGTATGAAATATAACACTTTAAAGGTAAAAGAAGGGTCAAAAAGTCTATTGAGCAATGAAACATCCCAAAAATCATTTTTGATACAATCTGAAATTGTCAGAGCTTCCAAAGATATCTAGGAGTTATCAAAACTTAATTACTATCACTTTTCTATGTGGATTGAAGTATCATATTTATCTCCTTAAAATCCTAATATCCTTGTCTACTCCGCCCAAACTGTCAGCTAAGGACTAACGGAAAGATAAGATCCTAGAAATGACACTTTTGGCTGGTTATATACCTTGATACTAGCTATCATATGCTCTCTACGTGCAGTCTAGGAACACGATTCATGGGCCTATCATGGGCGCGGGGCATGATCTGGTACGGGGTGTGCGGGCATCGTGCACGATGGGCTGGTCTAGTTTTTGTGTTGTCTTACGCCTTTCGTCTTGGGCCTTCGGCTAGTGAGGCTCGGGTGTCCTTAAACATGTCTAGGACATCCTTAACAAGGTCTCAGACGTTCCTAAGCATACTCGGCCTAACCATATGAGGTGGCCAAGTACGCTTAAGAACGTTTGATCCCTTCAGTTTTCTAAATACGTCCGATGACACACGAGTGCTCTGATGGTGCGTCGGGCACTTAGATTGGGCGTGGGCAAGGTCTTGCCCACGCAAGCGAACCGTCACAGGTTGGCCTGTGACAGGCCCAACAATACCAACAGATATTTACTTAACAGTCATTCCTGCCTTACCAAAATAAATATTCAAAATTGTCAAATGAGTATTTAAAGCTATTCTTATATATCATAAAATATCTGTGTATGCACGATGCTAATTTCTTTACAAATGTGTGGAAACATTTTTTTACTATTGTAAAATCTCTTTCTTCATCTTATATGATTTTTTTTTTTTTTAATCTTTGTGATCAACATCACTTGATATGTAAGCAGTTTCTTAGTTCAGTTTTCCTTTTTGTTGATTCAATCTTGTAAATATTAGGCTTTTAGGATAAAAAGTCTTTAATTTTATTTGTCCAGTTAAATTAGGTTTCCTTCACTATTTTTGTAATACCCTAATTACCTACGTAACGTAAAACTGGTTAGAGATGTCACCCCATCCTTAAGATAGGGGGTCTTTAAATATAAAATAGAGAATAGGAAAAATAACTCCAAAGCATAAAAATAAAGCAAAAAAAGTCTATCATAAACTTATACAGATATTGACAAGGGCTAAGTGTGTCTATATTTTCTTAGTCATTAATGTTATATTTGTTATGATTTCATGTTTAAATGACTACTGATTCCCACCTTTTTATCTTCTTTTGTGTAGAGTTTAAGGATTGAAAAGATACGAAAAAGATGGTGAAAAAGAGGTGAAAAAAGAGCAACTAGTGCCACTTGGTGCAAAAGAACTAGTACTACCCGTTTGCTGCAAAAACAGAGGAAATTTGTAGTCCAGACAGTAAGCAACTAGCATGGGCTAGCACTACAAGAAAAAGGCCATTCTGCAATTGCACGTTGCGATAAAAAAATAGTCGGTTGTAGAATTACGACTGAATTGCGACCGCAATAATTGGGTGGCCGAATTGCAACAACATAGCGACTGATAGTGTATGGGCACAAACATACTGACATATTTGCGAATGATAAATCAAATCTTGTCCAAATTTGACAAGAATTATTCTGCCAATTAAAAAGTGACTAATTTACTATTGATTAGTGACCGAATATTGCGACTGAAAGATGTTGTGGTAGCTATTCGGTTGGAAAACCCTAAGCACTATTTTGGAGTAGGTAAACCCTGAACCCTAAGCAATTATCTGTCCCTAATCGATCGCAAAGGTTTCTCCATTAAGGCTAATTTGTCATAGATTGGTCGAAAAGATGCTGCAACTTGGTCGCAATTGTTGTCCTTTGTAGCAAATCAATCGCTATCTATAATTTTATACCCTATTATATATTTTTTTATAATTTAAAGGGTAGTGAAAAAAGAAGTCGTCCACAATGAAATGTATCAAATAATTTCTAAACAAAATTTATAGTCTGAATGTGAATAGCTTGTGTTGTAATGAATTGTGGTTGGTATATATTACCTAGAATGCTTGAAATATCATAATTCTTGAGTCGACCGTCTATTCGATACAAATGACCATTTTTACATATTTGAATTTTCCTAACTTTGTTGTTGTTGTCCATTAATTTGACCTAATGACAAATAATAAATTAGTGTTACCAGAGATAATAATATATATTTATGTCATCATGAAAATGATTGCTCATATTATTATATTTGTTGCAATAAATTATTTTGCTCAACTTATATGTTCAAAACTAATATGAAACATTTAAATTGTTTTTTGCAATTTACATAAAGTTATTTTAAAGTGACCTCTCAACTTGAAAATTTAAAAAGAGAATGAATTTACTTAGTATATTAAAATATTAATAGAATATTAGAATATATAAGTAACTGGAGAAAATTAAGAATATGAATTTAATTAAAAGAACATTGAAAGAGAAATTACTCTTTTATTTTTTAGTTTTTGAAAGAAAATAACTTTGTGTTTTTTTAGGAGAAAAAGTTATTTTATTAAATAAAACATGCATCTTATGTGGAACAATTTGCCTTGAAGATTTAGTTTTTATTTTTTATTAACTTTTTATTTAAATTGGTGTTCTAATTTATCTTTGGAGGAATATATACTTCACTCTAAAATTCCAAAAAAAAAAAGAAAAATTGTTTTAGATTTGTTTTGAAAAAAAAAAAACTTGACAATTTATTTTTAGGCAAAAAGGAAAGTACCTAAAGTACTTTGCCCTTTCTCTCGCCGTATTTGGAGTTTCTGTTTCTATTTCTCCTTCTCTCTACTTTAGTATCACATCAGAGCTCCCACTACCTTTGTCTTCTCCGTCATTCACTCATCTCAGCCATTTTTGCTCCTCTCCCATTGAAAAGCTTTAGCTTAGCAAATGAATCTAGCTTCATCTCATTATCTTATATGGACAGCAAGCATAGGGTTTTGAAGATCAATCGGTTGATTGAGCTAAATTTCGTGCCCAATTGGTTTGTCAATCTTTGAATCTCAACTGATTTTGAAGAGGTTTGTAATAAATTGAATTTAATTTATTCATGATTTAAGTCGTTTTACAATAGCCCTTCTGTATGTGTGAAATTGTTTGAATGTTTTTTGCTCAGGGGTTTATTTACTCCCATTCTTTCTTCAGTTGGGAGAGAGAGGGGGGGGGAGGTTGTTTGAAAATGTTGAAGAATCCCATAAAAATTTGTTGCCAGGAGGAAATAGAGTTGAAAGTAGCAACTTTTACTGTTGAAGATTGAAAAGGGGGAGGTTGATTTCGGATAAAGTTAAAGAATTGTTATCTGCTATGGATTTTAGAATTTTAAAAGTAAAAGATGTTGAATTCGAGTTGGGTTTCCTTAGATTCAAATATTTATGAATTTTCTGTGTGTTGAATTTATGTTAAAGATCGCAACCTGAAGGAAATGATTCATTTTCTCTAGTGGCATTTTGTTTCTTTTGTTTGCTTGATTCAATGACTAGGTTTAATGATACTGGGATTTTTAGGTGAAGACATTGAGCTTATATCTGACTTGCATAAGGAATACTCTAGAGGTTGCCTTGTGTTTGCAGATATGTTATCCCATTGCATTTCTGGTAAATTTCATTAGTTTCCCTTTTCTCTACCAGCATTTTGGTGTTCCATGCTCTGCTTGCAATAATGCATGAAGTAAAATTTGTAGTGTCAAAACCTTTCTGTGTACTTGGAGCTTTGGACAAAGTTTTTAGTAAAATCTTTACTTTGATCTCTTTTTCTTTTGTGTGCAAGCTGTTGTATTATGGCTTTGTTAAATTATCAAGATATTCTGGAATGCAAGAGGTTACGCTACAGTTGTATCATGTTTGCTTCTTTCATGCTAATAAACTTAAAACTTGTTGCTAATATTAACTTGTTTATCCCTGTGAGCAAGGGAACCCGCAATATTAGAAATATCATGCAGTTTATTGGCTAAGGGAGTTATTCTCTACTTTATAACTCTTTTCGTGCCCCTATCCTACTATCCATAAATTCTGATAAGTAAATTAGTTATAATGTTCTTCTTATTTTGCTAAGCATAGAAATAGATGATATTCCTTTCATTTGTTTTCATGTAAGACTATCAAATTAATCATCCAATTAATAGAAACTAAACATTGAGATAAAAAAATTTCATCATTGTCTGAGCATGGTCATATGAAAGCTATTTAATTCTCTTTGTATATGCTTCTTTTGTCTTCCTCCCTTTTTCTTTTTCTTGCTTATGATTGCAGACTGTGAATTGTCAAGAAGTTGAAAGATATAACAAACCAAAAGTTGAACTGAAGTATGTATTTTTGCCTTTTTAACTTTTTTTTGCCAACTGATGTTGACATTTCTTGTTGGAAGTTTTCATATTTAGTGGTAATGACAAATCCAATACTCATAATAGGAGATCATTTCAAGTTTTTGCATCCTTTAGGGATTTTCATGTTCTTTTTTTAATAGAGTGCAGCTGTTAGATACTTTCTTTCCCCAAATTGTTGCATAAATGTTTACACATCAAAGTAAGTTGTGTTAACTTAGTTGAAAATTTTCTAGAATACTTAACAAGTATAGGATGTTGCCTTGAAGTGAAAGAATTTTAAGTTGACTCCATATGGTCAACAAAATAATGTTTTTCCCTTAACCAACTACTTTTAGCTTGATTGAAAAAGATAGACACTTACACCAAAAGCATTATCTATTCTACAAAATATTTATTAAGTATTCCATTCCATACCAATCACTTGGAAATCGAAGACAATGGGTTGTATTTGCCTTCCCCTTTTTTTCCCCCTTAAATGAAATGATACTTCTATACTTGGATTTTTTTTTATTATGCATTAGTTTTAGATTATGTAATGTGAGATGAATGATGATAATAGTAGGATACTAGAATATGATATGTTCAGAACTAAATTTTGATTACTTTGTTTCCTTTTAATGGTGCACAAGATAACTTAACTTAGAAGCTTAAACAAGGTGATTTTGATTGGCTAATATCTTTCAACTTCGTGTTTAATATGTATATTACAGATGGATAATCGTAGTTGAATGTATAAACGTCATAACTCTGGGGAACAGGGGCTTACTCCAGAGTTTATTAAGGGGGTCTATAAATTCATTGAGTTTGCATTATTAAATGCTCCTCCACCAGATAGGTGTCAAATAGATGTCTTTGTTCTTCATGTAAGAATGTGAAACTTTATTCTAAAGAAGTAATCATATCTCATTTGTATTGGAAAGGTTTTGTATCTAATTATAGGAACTATACTTGTCACGGAGAAGTATTGGTCCCAACAACCCACAGGAGGGAACAATTCACATCATTTGTAGAATTAACATCTGAAAACTCATACCGTAAAATGATAATTGATGCTGCAGGACCAAGCTTTGACTCGGGGCCTCAATCTCGTGCAGAGGCACAAAAATGGTATGACATGTTAAAAGCTGCAAATACACCAATATGGGATGGATGTGCAAGTCATTCACAGTTATCTGTTGTTTCTCATTTGTTAAATATCAAGTCTGAAAATAATATGTCTAAAAAATGTTTCAACCAAATTGCCTACCTTATGAAAGAAGTTATGCCACCTAGTAACAAGATGGCAGAAGACTTCTATCAAACTAAGAAGTTGGTCACCGAACTTGGATTACTAGTACAGAAAATTGATGTATGTGCCAATGGTTGTATGCTCTATTAGAAAGATAAAATTAATAGTAGAGTGTGTAAATTTTGTGGCCATGAACGTTGTATGCATCAGAAGAAGGTTGGAAAGAATAAACTGCAAAAAGAGATTACTTTTTAAAAAATGTATTATTTTCGAATCACTCCAAGGCTACAGAGATTGTATGCATCTACAACTACTACAGAGCATATGAGGTGGCATGTGGAGAGAGTGCAAGTGAGGATGGTATTTTGAATCACCCATGAGATGAAGAAACGTGGAAGCACTTTAATGCATGCTATCTAGATTTTGCATCAGAAAATAGAAATGTTAGACTTGGCCTGTGTACAGATAGATTCTCACCATTTGGAAGTTGCAGAAAATAGTACCCCTGTTGGCCAGTCATTGTGACCCCTTATAATCTACCACCTTAGATATGCATGAAAAATCCTATTATGTCCCTAACTGTCATTATTCTTAGACCAAAAAATCCAAAACATAAGATAGATGTATATTTGTAGCCATTAGTTGATGAACTAAATCACTGGCCGATGGTATCATGACATATGATATTTCAAAGAGTCAAAATTTCTAAAGGCAGGCTGTCTTTCAGTGGACAATCAATAATTTCCCTACTTATAGAATGTTGAGTGGGTGGAGTACGTCGAGGAAGTTGGCTTGTCCATATTACATCGAGTGCACGAAAGTATTTCAATTGCCTTCTAGAGGAAAGTAATCACGGTTTGATTGCCATCATCAATTCTTACCTATTGACCACCCGTTTTGAAAAGATAAAAAATCCTTCAGAATAGACAAATGTGAGGATCTAAGTCCACCACCACCTCATCTTATTGGTGACCAACTATGGGATAGAGTTAAACTATTTTTAAAGATAACTAAAACTACAACTGAACTTGGGAAATAAGATGGCAGGGGTAATTACCATAATTGGGCAAAACATAGCATATTCTGGGATTCATCCTATTGACAAGATAATCTTATCTGCCATAATATTGACGTAATGCACAACGAGAAAAAATATGTTTGATAATGTATTTAATACAGTGATGGAAGTGAATAGTAAGACCAAGGACAATGTTAAGACTAGACATAATTTGGCCATGTTCTGTAATAGGCCAGAGTTAGAAATTCGTCAAGTAGATCGAAAGAAAGGTGCCAAACCTAAAGTTTTCTACTCATTGACAAAAGAATAAAGAAAGCTTCTACTAGATTGGGTGAAGGATCTTAGGCTTCTAGATAGGTATGCATCAAACTTAGGGAGGTGCGTTGATTATAAAGATTTGAAAATGTCTGGCATGAAGAGCCACGATTGTCATGTGTTCATGGAGAGATTACTCCTAACTACCTCACGGAAACTGCTTCCCCCAAAAATATGGTGTGTTTTAATGGAGTTAAGCCTCTTTTATAGAGACTTATGTTCTCAAAAGTTCTTCGAGTCCCATATGCAAAAACTAGAGGAAGATATTGCTCCTCTAATTTGCAAGTTAGAGAGAATATTTCCAACGGGATTTTTTGATGTAATGGAACATCTTCTGTTTCACTTGCCATACGAGGCAAGGGTTGGTAGGCCTGTGCGATATAGGTGAATGTATCCATTTGAACGGTATATCTCAATCACTCACAAAATTAATAAGTTCATTTTGGTTAAATATTTTTTTGAAAGCATCATAAAGTTTTAATAAATTGGTGATGGCTAGTTCTTGCATCATCTCAAGAAAAAGATAAAAAAATAAGGTAAGGGTAGAAGGGTCAATCTGTAATGCTTACCTTGTTGAGAAGGCATTAACATTCTTCTCCTACTACTTTGAACCTCACATGGAAACAAACAATAGAACATCATCACGTAACGAAGAATGTGCTCCCAATTTAGTTCAAGATGTTTTGTTAATATGCAAGTCAGTGGGTCGAAAAATAGGTGGAGCAAAAATGCAATATTTGAAGGATGAAGGGATGATTGCAATTACAAATTATATATTACATAACTGTGAAGAGGTTGAATCATATATCACTACTAGAAAAAAGTGATTTACCAATTGACAAAATCAGTTGGTAATCAGCTAAATTCAGTTGGTAATCATGATTTACCAACCGATTACCAACTGAATGGCGTTGCATGCAAAAACCTTAGCTTGTAAATTTTCCAACCGAAATTTTTTGGAGTCGGTTGGTAATTACTAACCGCATTTCGGTTGGTATTGTAAAATCGTTGGTTGGAAATTTGGCATCAAGTTTGGCATTTGAGTTAACTATTTCGGTTGGTAAATACCAATTGAAACTCGGTTGGTAATGTAAAATCTTCAGTAGAAAATTTGGTATTAAGTTTAGCATTTGAGTTGACTATTTTGGTTGGTAATTACCAACAAACATTTATGTTACCAACCGATTGTTGCAGTTGGCAATTACCAATCGAAAATGTAGTTTGTAAATTTATAATTTTTGGTTGGTAAATTTGTATTGAATATAAGATTGTAATTTACTAATTTACCAATTGAGATATGTTGCTACCAACCGATATATGTGTAGGTAATTACCAACTGACTTTCAATTGGTATTTTTTTTTTTAGTTGGTAGTTTTATTTATTTACCAACTGACTTTCGGTTGATAATTTTTCAACTATTTTAATTATTTAAAATCTGTTGGTAATTTTTTGTTCGTAAATTACTAATCGAGTTGTTCAGTTGCTAATTCTTTTTTTCGTTGGTAGTTTTTTTTCTTTACCAACCACATATTGAGTTGGTAATTTTTTAACTATTTTAGTAATTTAAAATCTGTTGATAATTTTTTGTTGGTAAATTACCAACTAAGTTGTTTGTTGGTAAATAGTTGGTTTGAAAATTACTAACTGTTATTTAATATATTACCAAACGAATTATTTTCAATTACCAATTGAAATACCAACCGAATTCTATTCAATTACCAACTGATTTTTCAATTGCTAATTTTTCTTTAATTTGGCAAAATTCTGGTTCATCTGAACATATAACCAAACACCTGCATTTGATAAATTCATAAAATAATAAAGCCAAATACATCCACAAACCCAACATAAACATCATCAAATCCAACACAAACATCATCCTTCCACAAACATAAACATATCCTTCCACAAATTCAAAGCAAATATAATTTCTTTACAAAATACCATAAATCCTAACCAAACATCATCTTTAATTAAACATAAAAGATTATCATAATATGAAAGTGAGATGAACTGCAGGTCCATGGTTTAACAACAGTGAAGGAATATTAATACAATTAAGAAACACAGTGAAGAATATTAATTTTCTAGTTGATTTGATCCACTTAGGTTCTTAACCTTCTGTGTTAGCAAAGAAATCTCCGCTGTCAACCACTCATTTGTCTTCAACACTTCTTGAATCTGTGTGTCAACAGCCTTTTGCACCAACTGTGGGGTTTTCCAATATTACACGTTTAAGGTTTACCTCAACACCATCGTGGTAGTAACGAACAAGAAAGATGCACTTGCAGTCTTCATTGTCATGTGATATTCTCTCAATTTCTTCAATTTCTGCATCTCAATATGCTTCACGATCTTCATCCTTCCGAAAAGAAAACCTAAAAAGTCCATAGGTGAATAAGAGAAACAGAAATTATTCAACTAAAAATTACAAAGCAAGTTCTAATAGATTCTCTGAACTTTACATTTACCTGTGCATTAACTACAACTAAAATTACTTATTTTGTATTAGACACACTAAATCTACCAAAAAATGAAAACTTTCCACTACTATCTTAGCCTTCTTGCAACTTCAGAATAGACCATCTCAAAAGAGATAAAATAGAAGCCTGTCCCAAAGGAAG
The DNA here is from genome assembly GCA_026120185.1 of Voacanga thouarsii. Classification (NCBI taxonomy): domain Eukaryota; kingdom Viridiplantae; phylum Streptophyta; class Magnoliopsida; order Gentianales; family Apocynaceae; genus Voacanga; species Voacanga thouarsii. Next base: position 960,280 of record JANUWF010001918.1, on the reverse strand, counting down.
AATAAAAGATTTTTGCCCCTTTGCCAACATTGGAGGTGGGGTCAACATCCTAGCTCTGAAAAGAAGACGCCGAATAAGCTCTGAAGGTTGTGCACCAACAGATAACCAATATCTGTAGAATGGGGGATGTTAGTCGAAGTCGTAATTTCACACATTTTAATGTTGACATATTAGTGAGTAGCAGCAATCTTTTCTTCTAATTGAGTATTAATGATCCTAGATGATATGCAGAAGAGGGGGAAATCCATATACAAACTGATTTAAGAACAAGAAATTCTCGGCTGTATGAGACAAATATTATCATGACAAATGTGAGATGCAGATTAAAGGAACCAAAAACATATGTACAACCCGTTTAATTTTGTTAGCAAATTGCAATTGCTATTAGACTTGGAGAGTTTTTCATAATCCACCACAGATTAAAAAAAAGAGAAAATCTTGTAGAAACTAATATAACAATGAAATTCAGCAGCCATTAACCACTAAGTGTGAATTCTCTCTGAAATGCTTCGAACAAATTTACTAGATATTTACTAAATTTGGCAAGAAATGAATCCAGTAATACACTAAGCAAAAATATGAATGGTGTTTAAACCTCTTGTAAAAGTTGCAACTGCTTTTAAACTTGCATCCTAAAATTCTAGAGTAACAAGTACTAAAAATTGTTTGTAATAATGAAATAATGTGCAGGACTTTATGGAATGAGTTCTTAGGAGTTGTTTTATTAACTAGCATTATACACATGACATTTCCTTAATTATTCGTATGCGACTCTCAACTTCATGAATTTCAAATGAAATAAAAAACTTCTGTCAATTGAAAAGTGACATGTATGGAGCATGGTGGCAAGACAGTTCAATTCCTTTTGCAACCAAATGTTAAAAAGAAAGTAAACCTATACTAATTTCTCAACGTAGAACACAGTTGAGACCACAGATTAAACATCTAGAGTCATAGATGAGATAGAACTTGCTCAATCAGCGGAATTTCCAGTAGGGAACTGGATATTGTCACGAGCAATGGAAACAAGCAAATATTCCTCCCCCCCCTCTTTGACTTTTAACTACCAGAAAATCAAGTATTAAAAATGTCAATTTGGGGAGTTGAAAATGCCAAATTAGGATGTTCCTGTTGATTCAGAAACACCCCAACCCCCCACCACCGCCACAAATACACAACAAAATAATGCACTTGAATGAATCAAATTATCCAAAGAAGAAACTACAGGTGAATAAAAGTGAAGATTTTGAAATTTTTTGTATGTCATTGCCACATAATATTATTAAGTTGGTCAATCTACAAAAGTATCCATGAGATGCCACAACTGTACAAGGAACACATTATGCTTTCAGGAAGTGCTGAAAATTTTTAAACTTACTTGATTTTATGAATTTCAACTTTCAACCATAGCCATAGAAAATAAGCATATTGATGGTTAACCAACGCTATCAAACAGGTGGTCCAAAAAGGTGGAACAATAGTCTCATTCTAGAGACTTCCATCCCTTTTCCTTTGCATTATTTCTCCTCAACATCTTTGCTGGGAATAAAAGATAGTAATACACAAACCAAATTTTTAGAAACATAAGCAGTCACAAACCAAAAATAAATCAGCATCTACTCTCATATATTATGGCCAGTCTATTGGCATTTTACTATGTTCCACGACAAGCACAGTCTTACCAACCCAGAATTGGCCCCTGGCATTTGAATGCAAGAACTGCCAGGACATGTAAAACTAAAAAGTTGTAGGAAAAATATTAGTGAGGTATAAAGTTCAGAATCCGGACTGGTTCCTTGCAAAGAACTATCCTGAAAAGGACTCTAGAGGCAAAATCCTTACTTGCTTAATGACTTTTAACCTCAACTTATTCATCTTCTGCTAGATTGGGTAATCAAAATCAGACTTTTGCAATTTTTATTCAACCTCATCTTCTACAAAGTAGATAATAGTTCATACAAAAGAAAAGAGATAAGATGAAATGACAGCAAATTTCAGTTCTATCTTTTCATAGTATGAGACTGATCATGTGTGTTTAACAGACTTTCAACAAGATAACTATGAAATCTAGCATTGTACGTTCAACTAAGAACTAAACTCAAGGGACAATAAAATCATATTTCTAATATATGTAAATCCATATATATATATATATATATATATATATATATATATAGAGAGAGAGAGAGAGAGAGAGAGAGAAAATATTGATCAGCTGAGAATACAAAATAGATTTCAATTATTAGGGGTAATTGCCCATTTAAGTATAACCCAAGAAGCTCAAATGAGGTGAATCATGCCATGTAGCAATGTAGATAGAAACATACAATCACTGATCTTGATAGAATAACATAATGGTTCTTGTATTCTAAAATTAAGTAACAAACAACCATTACATAATTGAACATAGAAGCAAAATCTTTTATGCTAATCTCTTATTCATTCAACAATTATATGCATGTTGTCATTTCAGAGCTCCCCAAGCAACACTAAAGATCCATTTCTTTCTTTTTAGCAAAAAGACGAAGCAACTTATTAATTAGCGAACATGTATAGCAGCGCATTCCACACTCCAGGAACAAAACAACTTTGAACCAAAGCCCAAGATGTTGAACACAAAATTAAGAATAGAGTATTCTAGAACTGGGGCATATACAAGTTCAAGTTATGTATCTATCATAAGCAAGAAAAAAGAGATCACACTGCACCATGAATAAACAATAAAAAGTCCTCCCCAATGAGGCCATAAGGCCATTTAGCACATTATGCAGTTAAACATATACTTTCTCAAGTTAAAATTACAAGAAGTTCAAAACACACTCTTTCCCCTAGACAAGTAAAATACCCCTAACACACAGAACTACACTTTAAAAGTACATGTGCAGGGATTTCCTGGGCTTGCTAAGTTATGAAATTGCAAGAAAAACATCCTAAAATTATGAGGAATTCTCTATTCCGTTATTACAATAGTCAAGCTGATCTAGTACTTCAAATGTCAAAGCCAAGCACCTTTCTCTTTTTCATTTTCCTCTGGACGTTACTATTTCAAGAAACATTAAAAAAGATTAATAACCATATTTTCACAGAAAGAAATTTTTACCTGAAGCAAAACTTTAGTTTTTGACGCACTCTGCAATTGCCTTACAACATTATACAATAGAAGACTATCATCAGCAAAGACGTATTCAATGCACTCCATAGAGCCATCAACAAAGGCCAAACAATCTGATATACAAAGGCCAAACAATTAGCTCGCAATGATTACAATCTAAAAACAAAACACAAAGAATAGATTTCTATCCTAATTACAAACAACTCTATTGGCAGCTACTCTCATAGATTATAGCTAGTCTATTGGCATTTTACTCTGTTCCACGACAAGCACAGTCTCACCAACCCAGAATTAGCCCCTGGCATTTGAATGCAAGAACTGCTAGGACATGTAACACTAAAAGGTTGTAGGAAAAACATTAGTGAGGTAAAAAGGAAAAACATTAATACAAAATCTTTGGTTTGTGGAGAAAAATTGACCCATGAAGTTAATACAAAATCTTTCAGTTCATTCTCTTCAAAATCTTCTATGACATGCACAGTATTCACAAGGATATACACAAGGAAATCACACATACAAACATCTTAAAAGTTCACCTTGAGTCCTTAAGTCCTAGTCCCATCATTGTCCAAACTATTTTGCTTGTTAAAACCAATAGAATAAAGAGTTCACTAGCATTTACACATAAATCACTTTGATTCCCTTTGATTCCTACTTCATTATACCACTTGAAGATCATTGAATTCAATCCAAATCCCCTTTTAAACACCATCTAATCACTGATTTTCAGTCATGAGCAACACAGAAATATCAAGAAATATCAAGCCCATGTTGCAATGTTCTCATTACTCAAAAAAGAGAGCAGTTAAAAATTTGGCAGTTAACAATTAAACAGTTAACTATATCTTTAGGGATCCACATCCCTTTTTCTGTTCTTTAACAAAATTTGGCAGCCAACTTAAGTGCTTCAACAATCTGTCCTTGTGAATATGTATTCTACATAAACAATGATAAACTAAACCATAGATCATCCAGTTTTAAAAATTCAGTAGACGCCACAAAATGCAAGTATTCCGATGAACAAAATAATACTCAGAGCACCATAAACAGCTACAACAATAACAAATAAAACTTGTCATTCCAATGGAGGGTTACTGTTGTTTGTATATTATTTCTAAATTATTAAAAAGAGTAGACAGACCATTGGTCACAGCTAATATCGCCTTATAACATTGGGTAGCAACATTGGTCATGTTCCTACATAATTCAAAATAAAAAATAAAAAAATAGATAATAGTACATTGTGATAGGAACCAAAGCAAAAGGCTAAATGGATCAATCAATGCCCACAATTACAGAATTGAGACAAAAAGATTTTTTGTGAAAGCTTACTATTCCAACGACTCCATAGGAGCAGCTATTGCCAGAGCACGTGCGGCGGGAGGGTGGTGAGGCGGAAGGGGGTCACAGGGTGGGCGACAGGGAGAAGAGGTTACAGAGGGAGGGAGGTAAGACAGGAGGGGGAGCGGGTTGGGGGGAAATGAGATGGGGTTGCATGGGTGGCGGGGCGGGGATCGGCAGAATGGGGGAGGAGGGTGCGGCGGGAGGGGGTGAGGCAGGAGGGGGTCGCAGGGTGGGGGACAGGAAGAAGGGGTCTCAGGGGGAAGGGGCTGAGGCGGGAGGGGGCACGGGCTGGGAGGAAGGGAGATGGGGTTGCGAGGGATGGCGGGGCGAGGATTAGCAGAAGGGGGGAGGGGGTGTGGTGGGAGGGGGACAAGGAGAAGGGGTCACGGGGTGGGGGCGCTGGGTAAAGAGATCCGAACGAGCCTGGGGGGGGACTCGCGGGGAGGCTGGTGGGGGCCGGCGAGTGGGTGGCTGCGGGTTGGGGAACCGCGGGTGGGAGGAAGGCTGCGGGTTGGAGAAGAAGAGGGAGAATGAAAGAAATTATACAAGTTTTAATTTTTTTTCAAATAAAAAGTTAAGAATTTAAAATAGTAGAAGCAATGAAATTTATATATATATGAACAAATATATACACATATATATATACATACACACTCATTTATATATATATATATATATATATATAGAGAGAGAGAGACACACACACACACACACACACATACATATTCATATACATATATATATATATATATATATATATACACACATGCACACACACACTCACACACACATAATTAATGAAATTTTCTTATTAATTAATGCCACGGTAATATAGTTAATTGCACTGATATTTCCAATGGCTTTTGTTGTCAAAAAAAAGAAAAAATATATATCATATCTGCCACGGAATTGCTACGGAATTAATACCAAATTTATGATTTTGTAGCAAATCCGTGGCAAACAGCCACGGATTTGCCACAGAATACACAACAAAAATTTAACCCTTTCTTTTTATCACTATTTTGTATAACATACTCTTGTGTGTGTGTGTGTGTGTGTGTGTGTGTGTGTGTGTGTGTGTGTGTGTGTGTGTGTGTGTGTGTGATATTTGCAAGATAAGGGTAATTAATTATTTCTATTCATGTTTACCTAGTGATTTGCAAAACAAAATAGTCCAAATCCTAAATCATGTCCTTCAAAAAAAAAAAAAAAAAGGAAAAAAGGACATTTAGACTATATTTAGATTTAAATCTAAAATTTAAATAGATAAATATAAAATTTTTAATAAAACAAGTAATTACTCTAAACATCCACAATTTAGTTAATTATTATTGTTAATTAATTGTTGTGTTTAAAATTTTTTTAAATCAAAACAAATAAGGTCTAAAAATGAGAGACGTGTGCAAATCAAGTAATTAACTCTATATTTTTTTTTAGTATCTTCTTTATTATTTCTATCCACTTTATTCCGGGAAATTGCCATCCCTAGTTGAGAGAGAGAAGAGTGATTGACGAAAGGGATGGGTTTGAGCAAGGGGAGAGTGAGAAAAGAGGAATGTCGTTGGTATTGGGGGCATGAGGGAATTATTGAGTGAAAACTTGTGGTCCTAAGGGTTTCTTTTGAAAACTTTAGGGACTTAGATATAATTATTTAAATGAACTAAGTTAAAACAATATAAAGATTGAAATAATTATTTTAAAAGTTTCTTTATTTATTTTTACACTTGGCTCGTTATTTTTTAGAAGATATTTAAAATAGATTGTGCTTAAAAAAATTTATGGTCGTAAGGGTTTCTTTTTTAGAAACTTTAGGGACTTAAATATAATTATCCAAATGAACTAAGTTAAAAAATATAGGAATTCAAGTAATGAGTAAATGCATTAATAATTAACTAATATATGACCGTAAGTCTCAATATACATTCACATATAATTTGAAAATTTTTAACTTTTATCTATAATAATTATAATTTATATATGTGCATGTATACAGAAAGATAAAATGTGATATAGTAATTAAAAGTATGGGATAAAAATAGTAACTTTACTAAGTATTTCTACTTTTTATACTGAAAACTTTTTATTTTTATAATATTTGTTGTATATGATATAAATTTAAAAGTTTATCAATTTAAATATAAAATAAAAGAATCAAATTTACGAATATATTGACAATTTATATGCATTAATAAAGATAATTCTTATTTAATTTTATATGATTTACAATAATTACTATTTATATATGTGCATGTATATAGAAAAATATAAATATGATGGAAACACATCCTACACATATACATGACGCTTACGTATTTATATTGTCATACAAATTAAAATAATAGCTTGTACATTATGATAAAAAGAATAACAATTATATCTATTAATAAAATTATGTGTACAAATATAATATAATTTTTTTATTGTTAAATTTAGAACACCTAATTGATAAATTATTTAATGTCTATTTAGTTATGAATATTTACATAATTGAAAAATTATGAACTGAGTTTTCTAAATTCAAAAGTATTTATTACATTAAAAAAATTTATAACTAAGAAATTTGTTGTATAACTAAATGTATGAAAAAAATTGCTTACTTTTATTATTAATTCAAAAATAAAATTTATATCATTTAGGAGTATATGTACATAATAATTATATACTTTGATAAATAGAAGCAAATTTAAAATGAAAATTAAAAAAAAAAACAGAAGTGATAAAAAAATTTTACTTTATTTATTTATTTAAATCAAAATTTACAAGTTTTAATAGTGTATTTCATATAATTGTAATTTTTTGCAAGAAGTAAATAAATATAATACGTGCTACTAATTTGAATGAACAATGACGTAGCACAGTGATTGGAACATTGCGCCTCCACAATGGAGATGTAGGTTCGACTCCTAGTGGCTGCAAGAAAGGCTGGATTTTCCAGCGTGGCGCCACGTGTGCAGCGATGTGGCGCCATGTGTAGCCACGTAGTGAACTATTCTGCCACGTGGCATATTTAAAAAAATTTAAAAATTAAAATTAAAATACCAACTGATTACCAACTATATATATTACCAACCGATACATTTCGGTTAGTAATCGGTCGGTAAAATTTTTAAATTAAAATACTAACCGATTACCAACTGACTAGGTTTACTAGCCGAAACATTTTCGGTTAATAGTTGGTCGGTAAAATTTTTAAATTAAAATATTAATCGATTACCAACTAAATATAGTACCAACTGACACATTTCGGTTAGTAATCGATTGATAAAATTTTTAAATTAAATTACCAACAAAAATACTAACCGATTACCAACTGAATATATTACCAACCGATACATTTTGATTAATAATCGGTTGGTAAACTTTTAAAATTAAAATTCCAACCAATTATCAACTGAATATATTACCAGCCGATATATTTCAGTTAGTAATTGGTCGGTAAAATTTTTAAATTAAAATACCAACCGATTACCAATCAATTACCAACTGAATATATTACCAACCGATATATTTCGGTTAGTAATCAGTCGGTAAATTTTTTAAATTAAAATATCAATCGATTACCAATTCAATATATTACCAACCAATTGTTATCGATTGGTAATCAGTTGGTAAATATTTTCCCGCCAAATTACTAACTGATTACCAACTGAATATATTTCCAACCAATATATTTTGGTTGGTAACCAGTTGATAAAATTTTTTCCATTAAATTACCAACCGATTACCAACTGATAATGTACCAATTGAGTGTTATCAGTTGGTATTCGGTTGGTATATATTTTCCCGCCAAATTACCAACCGATTATCAACTGATTACCAACTAACTATTTACCAACCGATTATGTTTGTTGGTAAGTGTTTGGAAAAGTTTTAAAATTTTTCAATTTTCATTTCGGTTGGTAATCAATTGGTAATTACCGACAGACGTGGTTAGTTGGTAATAGTTAGTTGGTATATTGCATTTTTCTAGTAGTGTATTGAGTAAATAATATACATATATTAAATATCCTTGATAATGTATTATATGTAGAATTTCCTTAGAAAGGTTGAGATCATAACACGTGTTTTACTTGTGATGTATGTATGAATTTCCATTTCTAGGAAATTCAAAGACTATTTGCAGTCTGTGGAACCAAATATCACAAATCTAAACAAAGATTTTGCTCAATGGTTTAGGGAATTTATAAGTGTAGAATATTTTACATCCTAAATCTTACATTAAGTTCAATGTAATATTTTGTTGTTTATTCACGTTCTGTCAATTGCCTGTACATGTTAACAATAAATTGAAGTATGTGGATAACCAATGCCTAAAAACCATATCTTAGGGTCCATCTCAAATTGTGGATTCTTAAAGGATACTTTGCAAATGGATATAGGTTTCACACCTATTCACACAGTGAAGGGAAAAAGACATGAAATAGTGGAATTTATGTCAAATGAAGTGATAACAATTTAGCTAATTCTAATTACTATGGAGTCTTGTAAGAGATCATTGAGTTTGAACTCCTTTTTACTCTTGTTCAAAAAGTGGTAATATTCAAATGTGATTGGTTTGATCCAACTAATAAAAGAGGAGTAAAAGTTCACCCACAGTATAAACTTGTGGATATCAACAATAAAAGTAGATACCCTAGTTATGACCAATTCATCTTAGCGCATCAAGCTATTCATGTTTACTATAGCCCTTATCCTGGAGTTAAGAGACCAAAAAGTGATTACCTAGTGATGCAAAAATGTAAAGCTCGCCATGTCATTGACGCTCCTCAAATGGAAAATGCATATCAAGAGGATGTAATTAATGTAGAATTGGCTATTATGACTCATGGTGTTGATGATGTGGGATACTTATCTCATGAATTTAGTGATAAAGAAGTAGTAGAATTGATTGTTGAGTTACCAGGACTTGAAGAACAACGAGATTTACAATTAGGTGAAAATGATGAAGAAGAAGAAGAAGAAGATTGGAATACAAGTGATGAGAGTTTAGAGAATGAGAAAAATGAATTGTTAGAAGAATTTGATGAATCTGGTGAATAAAAATAGTAAGTCCCAATTTTTTTGTGGCATTTTTTTAATATCCAGTGAAACAAGCTATCAAGCATTAGTGAAATAAGCTATCAAGCATCCTCTTTCTTATATAGCCTCCAATAAGTTGTCAAGTATTCATCGTCTACTTCTTTGTGAATGTATTTATATTGAATAAGATATTATGTGATCCATACTTATGTTTTGATCATAACTTGTGTTTTGATTTTTTTTTTCCTTTTCTACTTATTTTGCAAAGATGGATAATCCAAATCTAATACGACATCAATCAATAAGGTTAACAATTCAGATCACTCTTCGAAGGAGTACTGTTCTAAGTCTTCTCCTAGTGCTAATGCTCAGTCTTCTCCTTCACCAGTGATACATAGTCACTCTCCTCCTGTGATAGGGTCATAATCAAGGGTGGAGACTGATACTCCAACCAGTAACACTGTACCATCTGCCTCATCTGGTGTACTAGATACAAGGACATTGATTGAGCCGTATGGTGATACATAAGTATAGTACGAGAATTTGTGCTTATCATTAAATTCATAATGGTTTTTATAATTTCATACGTTATTTAGCAAAGTTATTTTTATTCTAACTTTCAATGTTATAATACTATGTACAAAAAACAGGATGACTTTGCAATCAAGGTGTACATTATCCATCAGTGATATCATTCATAAGAGGTATTTTGGGCCATACCTCGGCTTTGCTAAGGTGGCTGGGGATGTTAAAGAAGTATGGTCAAGCGAGTTCATAGTACTTTTCATTTGCACTAAATTCTTGGAATGCTATTTTATCAAAGAAACAATATTTTACCTATTTCAAATTTTTTTTTAGGTTGTTTGTATACTTTGAGTAGTCTCAAATAGAATTCAAGAAAACAAATTACCTATTTCAATTCATTTAAAATGTTTATTCAGCTAAAGATGTAACAAATGCTCATTTTATTTTTATTCTTCTTTAGCATATACTTGCATCAAATTCCTTTTTAACTTAATCATACTGCTTTTTTGCAAAAATTGTATAGATGGGATCCTCTACATAAGAGGAGTATCAGGAAGGCATGGGAGGCTCGTTGTACAAGTGGATTAAAAGATCACTTGCACAGAGTCCGCAAATCCCAACGAAAACCACATTGGATCTTTGATACTGTTTATTAGAAGTTGTGGAAGAGTGGGCTAAGGAAGATTATATGAAGAAAGGCACGCAAATATCCTTGAATAGGACCACATGCAACGATGGACGAGGTGCATCGAGACACTTTGGTGGATCTATCTTCTTTCTGGAGCACGAAGCTAGGAAGGAATGTAAATATTACATTTTTTCTATACAGTCTTGAGCCTTAATCCATATTTCCCTGTAAATTTCTAATAGACAAAATATCAGCCTACAGGGGTGGTCTCTTGACTTAATCATTTTGCAATAATTGTTTCTGGTTTGTCTATTCTACTACATGCTACCCAATATATGTTGTTGGTTGAAATTTCATCTAGTTCTCACTTCCTAGCTACCATCCCATTATTGTGGTAGTTTTTGAAAAATGTGATATATATATATATATATATATATATATATATATCAGTGATCATGCTTGCTGATTATTGTTCAAGTTATTGTGCCATTTTAACCTCTCTAGTAGTTTTATTTTCCTAAGTTTACACAAACTTCACTAATCCTCCTAGTACATCACTCTTCAAATGAAAGCTTTTCACTTTTTTGCATTTTTCTACAAAGAGAGTGTTGGAATGTATGCCCTCTTAGACTAGATTTCTGATGTAATTTCAATTAATATTAATAAAAGATTTATTCCCAAAAATTTGTTTGTTAATTTATATTATTTTTGTGCACAAATTCGCTGAAAAAGACCCATTGTGTTTAAGTAAGTGGTCTATGTGAATGGTGGTCTTTTACAGTAAGGTATAGATTACGGGTTACTTAACACACAAATTATTATTCTTAATTGAATGATGAAAATAAAAATCTCATCATGATAAGGTTATTGTATTATGAATTCCAAATAGGGAATGGCTTACCTTTAGCCAATGAGTAGTCCTCCCACTTTATAACATAAGCATATTTCAAATACGTAGAACTGGACATGTAGTAGTGGCTTCTAAAAGTACTAAATGATAGAAATCTAGACTACTACTGCTACAGCGTGGACATATACTCTACAGCTTAAGTATGAGTTTGTGGTCTGACGAAGTTGGGAATGCATACTTTGATGTACTATAGTTGAGGTTCTATTGAAGGACTAATATACTTATACATTGGGTATATGTGACCAGTCAATTAAGACAAATTTGTACAAGATAATTTCTATGCTATATTACCCCTTCTGACTGTTTGAATGATCTAAATATCTAGGGCCCTGGGGAACATGACTTAGATGTTTGCTTTAACGTAGCTCCTTTGGAAAGTAGAAATATTCCAGGAAGTCATGGATTATTAGATTAAAGGTCTAAGGATAGCAGATGTTATTTAGAGAGGTATTAGTACAATTCTTTCTCTCTAAATGTACGGCGATGCGTAGAGGGATATTTTAGTCATTACATCTGTAGGTCAGAGACACTGCTAACGCATCATTATCCTCGGGGTCAATATTTTTTTATAGAGATATTAGAAAATATTTAAAATACAAAATACAACTATTTATATAGTATGGATATTTTGGTGATTTTAGTAGCTAAAGCAATATGTCTTTTGATGCTCGGAATAGCCCATAAGTCCTGATGGTTTTAGGTTAGAGAATTAATCTTCGATAAATTGGATTTTATTTTTTCAGGTAGCTTAGTTTTTTTTTATTAGGTTAAAATAAAATGAAAGGTCCAAAGATAGAATTTTTAATTAGCCTGGTTTACTTGGACAATTAATTATTTAGGGCTTGAACCCGAATTAAATAGTTAAGGTTGACCTGGTCTGAAATAAGAAAGGCTTGAGGAAAATTGTTTTGTCCAAATTTGGGTTAATTAATTAATTATCTATTAGGCTTGTATTAGCCCTAGTCCAGTTAATTAATTTTTTAACTACCTCAAAAGTTGGATCGGAGGTCCATATTTAATTCTTATTTTATTAAAGTTAAACAGATATGGATCCTCTGGCAGTGACTTTGGTTTTTGAAATTCCAAAAGGATATCATAGGATTTATCCAGATAGCTCTTTATCCAGAGTCTTGGTGATTTTTGGTTTTCGATAGCCAGAAGGAAGGAGATAGAAGGTCAAGCGAAGTCTACCTCTTTTCATCTAGCCTCTGGTCTCTCTCTATTCATTGTCTTTCTATTCTATAGAATAGAAAAACAACTCCACTTTGATCGTTGCTTGTTAGCACTAAGTCAAAGCAGGAAGATCATTTTTCCCTTTCCTATCATCATTCACCATGCTTCAGGCAGAGGTTATATTTCGAAAGACTAAGGGCTTTGCGTTAAATGAGAAAGAGTTGAAGGCTTACGGGACAACAACCAGAAGCTTCGAGTAGTCAGCTAGAAGCAATTCAAACGCCTCCCTCTGCTCAACCTACTCATACATTGAGAAAATGAAGAGGTATGTAAATATTTCTTCCACTGTGCATTATTTTTCTATGCTTCTGTATGCATGTTTTTTGTCATTCCTTTCCTTCAATTGGTATTAGAGCCAGGTTATTTTAACGGCTTAGGAAGCATGTTAGTTAATAAAAACTGCAAGATCAATTATGTTTGATTGTTGTTTGCGATCCTTCGGGTTTACTAGTAAGGGTAGTATTCACTGTGAGCCTCGCGGTTGAGGTTTAGGATCCTTTGTAATAGTTGATAATCATGTAAGCCTAATTTAAAAGGTATAAGCAGATGTCTGTTTTTGTTTTAATTCAATTTGATTAAGTTTGGTGACAAAAATCGCGATTATAACCACGTCTGTAATGCCACTGGAAAGACGAAGAAAAAGAACAGTGCCCAAGAGCTGAGCTGCAGCTTGGGAGTCCAAGACAGCCATGGCAAGGCCCAAGCCTCATGCGGCTTGGTGCATTTTTACACCAAAATCGTGGGAAGCATGGACTAAGCCTCCTTGACTTGGTCATCTTGTGATCGAGTCGCTGGTGGGTACACAGGTGTGGGTGGTCCATGGGTCGCAGGTTCAAGTGGTTGTAATCCGGTGTAGTGGGTGCATGAAGACTAAGGAAATTTTTTAATTATTTTTCCTTATAATTTTGATATATTTCTTTTTCATTTTGGGTCCCAGACCAGGCAAAGTTATTATTTTTGCAATAGTTAATATTTTTGAAATATTTTGCATGAAAAATAATAATAAGGGATTTAGGATTAAACAAGTATTGGGTATCTCAGGCTCGTATCATATACGATGCAATGGAAAATAAAACGAGATACTATCCCAGAACTCACATATGTGTGAAAAAAAGACAAAAATAGATCAAAGATAGCAGTTTTTTACCTTTGTTTGATCGTCCGAAAAACAAAAATTTCTTCTTCGAGTCGAGGCGCGATCCAGCAATCCTCTTGATCCAACTTCACGAGAGTTGAACATCTAACTACTATAATCACAGTGTGTGATTATCTCTAATAATAATCCACACAGAGAAATACTCAAGCACCAAAATTTCTTGTGCTAGCAGAAAAAGATGGCGGCTAGGGTTCTTAACAAGAATAATCGAGAGAGAGAGAAGAAGAAGAACAGAAGGTTTTGTGTTGCCTAGAGTGTCCATTTTTCCAAAATCAGCTAGGGTTTTGATTATATCATATATATAACTGAAAAATCCTGCTAAAATTGAAAATTTTAATCCTATTAGAATTCCTTAATTGTAATTGGAAATATCAAGTTCTTACAATTACAATTTGGAACATAAATTATAACTAATTATAATTTGTCCACAACAACTTCACTTTCTCCCAATTAACCCTACTATGTTATCAAATAACATCTTGAGTATATAATCCTCTATTGTGTATGACCTATTATGTTTTCCAGTTAATTGGTAGAGAACATGAATTAATCCAAACGTCTTTGAGATTAATAATCCAAAATTAATTAGAATTAATCCTATTAATTCTAATCAGGATTGGTTTATTAATTCATCAATTAATAAACCCATATTCCCAAATCATGAACGGTATCTAGCAACACATCATGACTACCCAAGAGTCAAGTGGCTTGACATAAACCCTTCAATAACAAACTTTAGTGCAGTTAACTCCTTTCACCATACAATATCTTATTTGGTTTGGAATACGAAATTAGTGCCAACTCCCTCCAGAATTAATTCTGGCCCGAATACAATACTACTTGTACTAGGAACCCACTACTCTAGATGTGTATCAATTGGAACTGTTTCTAATACACAATCGCCTTGGCCGAGGACTTCTCGAGTAATAATTCCTACAAGTGGCCGTGAGATATTTGCCCTTACTATTAGGAGTGGTGAATCCTTTATTGACCCTCTCAACTACTTCTGTTTACCTCACAATATACCCAATATCCATCCCATAGGTGACCCTCAATCGAGCTCCGGAGATTGGAATCAAAGTACAATGCTAAGCAAACAAAGTACCTTAGAGATCTCAAGTCTAAAGATACTTGCACGTTTACTATATTGAGATTATATCACTGGCACTAAATAGTTATCCATGTGATTATCTCAAAGCTAGGTAATCCAATAAACTTGTTCCATTAACAAACATCCATGTGTTAACTCTGAGTATCTCAATACTCACGGATATGCGAACCACCGCCTGATCAAATCAGGAAGTCTAACACATACTAGTCTTAACGTATTAATGATGTACTGTCTCATTAATACTACGACTAGGGACTATTTAAGTTCTAACATTATACAGTGTAGTAGGAATCTTATATCATGATCTCTATCATGATTTTCTTAACATAGTGTTGCACTAGAGACTTTATCGAACATTTATATTACTTAAAAATAAACAAAAGAAACTATAAGATAAATAATGCCTTTTATTAAAATAAAATGTGTCATATACAATGTACAAGTGATTGCCTCTAGGGCACAACACTAACAACAAGACCATTAATTAATTTAATTAATGTGTTTAATTCTATTATTTTGACACCTAGGTTAAAAGAATAGAAAAACATGAAAACGTTTACAGTTTTTTAGCATGCTATTTTCTTTTAGCAACCTATGTGTACATTTTTCTCAAAGACCACAGTCTTTGGAAAATTTTTTACAAGGAAAAAATATTTTTCTTCAATTAAATGGTCAATTTTAACTTAAACAAAAATTAATCATTGGTTATTTTCTTAAAGGATTTTATCCTTGACATAGAAAATATTTTGGATTTAAATATTTTTGTAAGTTAAAAGGAAAACCATTTTAATTTATTTTTACAAGAAAATTTGATTTTGTCAAATAAAACTTGAGACCAAAGTTTCTAGAAAATTTTAATGAAAAATTTTGAAATCACTAAGTTTTTAGTTTAAATAAAATTAATCCATGAAAAAATCTCTCAAAGGGTGTAAACATTGACGTAGAGATTTTATGGGTTTAAATATTTTATTTAGAAGTTAGGAGAGAACTTAATGGAAATTTTCAAAAAGATATTTTTTCAAGATTAAAAGACTAAGTGGGGGAGGGATTCCAATGGCCCCACGACTTCCGTCACAATCCTCATTAGAGATCGTGGGTCTTTTCGCGTTACCCTGGGAGTGAACCCGTATAGGATGGAGATATCACAATGATCTAAAACTAATGGAATGATATAATTAATAACCCAATACACGAACTATAGTTAGCCAGCCCACGTTAGATATTATAGTGTGAGATATGTCCATAGGATATGAGAAGAAACGGCCATCCCATCGGTGAAGTTATCTTCTAGACTATTACCTAGAAGGAAAATTGATTTGTGGTGGTTAATACACTTAATTTAGGAAACTGTTAATCTTCCCAAGAAGCTATGCCAATTTTCCTAAGAGCCAAATGAATCATATTAAGGATAATAGTGATAGAGTTAACTATTATCAATTTTAATATGAGGATAAAGTGCACGAATAATTGTATTTTTCAGAAACTCAATTTTTTTTTATTTTTTATTTTTAGAAATAGTTGGTAGAGGTTCTTACAGTCATTTGTCCATTATTCTCTGAGAGAATAAGTTAACGGGACCAAATTATATAGACTGAAAAATGAACATGGACATAATACTCATAGTTGAGGAGTATAAATATATCCTTTACAAAACCTACCCTGTTATCGGGGAGGGTTTTACTGATGAGGAGCGAGAGGCTGAAAAGGCATAGACAAAGGCTGATGAAATGGCTCACTACTATATGTTAGCCTCTATGTCTAATGTACTCTAGTCTAAACACGAGTATATGGCCACTGCTTATAATATTAGCATATCATTAGCCATGATATTCGCTGACAAGAGCCGGCTCGCAAGGCAGGGGGTTCTTCAAATGATAATCATACCAAGATAGCTAGGGGAGCATTAGTCAGGGAGCAATAATTACTGCTTTCAATGAAGCGAAAGTCTTGGGGCTGTGATTGACCCCGAGAACTAAGTGGATATGGTTCTCGAATCTTTATCAAGTTCTTTTACTCAATTCAAGTAGAATTACAACATGAACAAGTTAAATATAAGTTTAATCGAGTTAATGAAAGAGCTTTAGGTGACGGAGAATGTCATGAAGCCACAATCTAAAGCTGTGATTGCTAGGGTTTCTTTCTCAAGAATTGGGCCTAAGACCAGAAAGTTCAAGAAGAAAAAGGGTAATGTAGTAGCCCAGCCCAAGTCCCAGCCTAAAGACAAACCCAATGGCAAGTGCTTCAAGCATGGAAAGAATGGACACTAGAAAAATAAATGTCTAGATCTTCAAGCCAAGAAAATCCCTACAAGTAATATTTTATATCTAGAGTTTATTTCAATGATTAGATCAACTTTCACTTGGATTATTGATTCAAGAGCTTCTAATCATATATGTAACTCCTTGCAAGGGTTTAGAAAGATAAGAAGGCTCTAGAAGGGTGAATATGAATTACGTGTGAAAAATGAAGCACAAGTATGGGCCATAGCAGTGGGAGAGCTAGAACTTATTTTTTATTGTAATAGAATAGTAGTTTTTAAGGATATTTTATATGTACTTGGTTTTAGATAGAATTTGATTCAATTGCAAAACTAATAAATCAAGGATATTCTGTTTCTGTCCATTCTAGTATAACTATCAGTAGATATGGAGAAATTTTATATATTGGTCACATGTATGAAAATTTGTTCTTTATTAACCCTATTAACAATCAATTGAATAACGCTCAAACTAAACTTTTAAGTAGGAAGAGAAAGACCAATGTCAATGGCTCATATTTTTTGCATCTAAGGTTGGGTTACATAAACTCAACCAGGATTTAGAGGTTAATCTATGTGATGCGTATAGATTTAGGTATAAAAATCACATAAAAACTAAGCACATTCCCAATCAAGTTTACATTAAAACTTTTATCCCAAATTACACATATGAGCAAGCGTACTCATCATTAATATAGCATAAGGTTCAAACGAGTGTCGATCCTCCAGGAACAAGTATGCATTAATCACTTTTCTTTCATTGTTTAACCGACTTAATAAAATAAAAAATAAAATAAAATAAAAATATATACATGTCAATGATGGAGAAGTATGTAACTCAAATCATTCTTTTGACAATCATGATCTTAAAGTACCTAATCATTATCATAACTAATTATTCCCTTGGCATCATGAAGGATAACATAGATTCACTTCTTTTTCCAATCCATGAATCCCTATCTTTTAGACAAATTAATATCACATATTCTGTCTCAACTAATTCACCTAAAAGATGCATTGACCATAGTCCTTGATTAAATTTCCAATCCTGGAAAATTTACACATGAAATAACCAATAAATCCATATCCTGGCAGACATCAATTAACCTTTAACTACTTTGTCCCTACTCTTAACTCCTTTGTCCAAGCAAGTTAAAAGCCAACAAATATGAAACTAATGAATTGAGACTACTATCAACCCTTTTGACCAAGCAAGTTAATGAAAAGAAACAACCAATTAATCTCGTA
The DNA here is from genome assembly GCA_026120185.1 of Voacanga thouarsii. Taxonomy (NCBI): domain Eukaryota; kingdom Viridiplantae; phylum Streptophyta; class Magnoliopsida; order Gentianales; family Apocynaceae; genus Voacanga; species Voacanga thouarsii. The sequence goes on along the minus strand of JANUWF010001918.1, from coordinate 941,737 downwards.
ATTAGTACAAGTAATTAAATACCAAGAATAACAATCAATTAATCAAAAGATCAAATAACTCTATAAATCATGAATATCTAAACAATGTCAAATTACAATAAAATAATTAATACACATTTTTCAAGAAAAGAAAATAAAGGAAAGAAATAAATACTCATAGACAAGCCTTCTTCTTCTTCCTTTGAAGACCCTCTTATACAATCCTCCTTGAATTATTTTTTCCTGAAAAATATTGGTAATGCATTTTAAAATATATCTAAATCTCTACATTGTGCACACCCCCCCCCTTTTCTTAGGGTAAATTAGCCTTCATTTATAGGCTTACAAAGTTCCTAAAAGAATCCTAAATAAAGAAGAAGTAATTACCTAAAAATAATCCAAAACAAAAAAGGATTAATAAAAAGCTAAAATAAAAACCTAAATAAAAACTAATGGAATCCACCGCCTTTGACTTTTGTGAAATTGAGAATTTGATTTGGACTTCAATTGGGATTTTTGTCGTCTTGTGCTGAAGCTCGTGGAATTCGAGTTGCTGAATTAGAATTGCTTCAATCGACTTCAATTCGAGCCATACGGAAGCCACCAAAATTTTGTCTTTGTTGCATCGGCTTAATTGAAGCCACATCCTACTAAATTTCCTTTGTGTTTGCATTGGCTCGATTTGAGCCACCAAAGCTACTTCTCATTTTCTGTTTTGTCTTTGCAATCAGCTCGCTTTAAGCTGCTAAATGAGCTGCTACCGAAATCTGTTTCCTTTCTTTGTTTTGTCCTTTTTCTCAGCCACCTTTGTTGACCTCTCCATTGTGCCTAGGCCCCACCAAAATTCATGCTTTGTTGCTGCAATTGTTCTCTTTTGCTGTCGGCTTTTGTGTCTTTCTTCCATTTTTGGCTTGCTTAGCCGTGAGCCATGACCAATTGCTTCCTTTTCTTTCAAATTTCAATTGCAATCCTCTGTTTCACTCCATTCCTTTGTGCTTTTCTCTATTCTTTTCCAGTGGCTGACTGGTGCCAGTTCTTCCTTCATGGGCTAGCGCCGCCTATATTCTGAAAATCACACAATTAGCTTAAATTTTCCCATATTTTTACATAAAATTACAGAAAAGCATTTTTATAAGAGAAATATCAAATAGGAAGGAATATGACTAGTTATTTCACAAAATGTATCACAAAATAGCCCCAAATAACTAAAAAAAATATGACTAATTTAGGCCCTATCATATTCACCTACACTTGAATCTTTACTTATCCTCAAGTAAACACTTAAACAAAGCACTCAAAATACTTTATTTCTTTTCATATTCATCTATAACAAAGCCATAATTTCTTTCCAACCTTAAACACACAATTGTCATTCATTCACCCCTTTGAAAACCTTTGTAAACTCATACATTAAATCAAATAATCCTAAGGCCATCAAAGTTAAGTTAAACAAGCTTATATCTAGTACATGAAAATTATTTTACTTCTCAAGCAAAAACATAGATAACATAAATCATACAAGTCAAGTCATTTAACCAATTCAAGCATTATAAACTCAAATTTACCAACTTTAGTTAGTGAAATAAGGAAAATACTCCACTCTTCTTTTTTTTTCTATGACTTTGGGAATTAATAGCCTCAAGTGCATGGATTTTTCTTCACACACTGTATTGGCCCCCTTTACAATCATCACTCATCATTTTTTCTCTCATTATTTTTCAACAAATTTTTTCTCTTTTCTTGCCTTTTTACCTTCGGGATAGCCTCAAGAGAGTGCACCGAATGCACTTGCTACTTCTCCCCATATTGACCCTATTTTCAGCAAAAGGTCTTCAAAGATAAAAGCAACAAGGATATTTTTTTCTTAACTCAATTTTTTCATCTCATATTTTGTCACTCTTTTTTCATATATTTTTTTCAACTCAATTGTTTTTCTCTCACATTCCTTATTCAAACTCAAAGTTAAGCAAATTTTAAATCCATAATACAAGAATTAATCAACAACTCTTCCCATATTTCATCACATCATCCATATTCAAACTCAAAGAATAAAATAAAACTCAAATACCAAATATAACAAATGTTAACTTAAATTCTCAAGACTTAGCAAAATCTAAGTTAATACACAAGTTTACCTTTTTAATAATATCCTACCATACTGAATAGCAAATCCATATCCAAAGTTAAAAAGGAAATCATATCTTCATTATAAACAAATACTCTCTATTTAGCTCCAAATCTTCAAACTTTGTTATTTTTTTAAAAATTTCAACAATTCAAAACAATTCAAACATATATCATTGAAAATCCCGTGAACATATATAATTGAAAATCCATTGAAAATTACAAAGATGCACTTGAGAAAATGTTAAATCTCTCCCTCATACTTAAATTGGACATTGTTCTCAATGGCCTAAAATAGCATATTAAAGCATAACCAAGGGACCAAGAATGTAAAGAAGGAAAAGAAAATAATGCTCCCCAAGGTAGATTAGCTCCATGAAAAGTCCAAATTTCAAATTCCAAAGTAACTCAACAACAAGAAAACATCAAGATAATTGATAAAAACTTGGACCAAGAATATCACCAAAACACTCCCCCATACTTAAACTGGACCATGTCCTCATGGGCAAAAAATAAATACAATAAAGCATCTCCAATGGGACCACAATTAAACAGGGGTAGAAAGTTTAAGTAATACTCTCCAAGTGTAGATTAGCTCCAAGATATGAGAAGTTCATTCTTCAAGAAGTTGGAAGAATTATTTCCAGCGAATTTCAACCTACAAATGAAAGATTAACATACAAGTAAAAGCATAAAGAATAATTGAAACAAAATAAAAATCAAGAGATAAGAAAGATAGGAAGTCAAAGCCTTTAAGTCCCCCTCGAAGTAGAGTTTTCCTTGTCTCCAAACTGTCCAATAGTCATAAAATAGACCATCATAACCTCCAAGTAGATCACAAGATTCTCCATGTCGCATCCAAATGTACTTTGCAATTGGTTCTCTTTTCAATGAAGAACTTGTCCAAATTTTTTATACTCAAGAAAAATAAGAATAATATCCACCGTACATAGAACAAGTATAATGTCAACCAATCTTAATCAACACAGCAAAATACCACCAGAAGGTTCAAGATTTCCAAATTTGCAAAAATTTTAGAAAAATGCATAGCTAATTTGTTAGAAACAATCACAAGAAGTATAATTCATTCTATGCATTTTTGGCCCACCAAATAAATTCAACAGAGATTTTTCCATATCTAGTAAATTTTCCTCAAAACACATATGCATAATGCCAAGAAATTTTAGAGGATGAAATCGAGAAAGTTTTACACCACTAATGTATTCCCCAACGTATAAGTTGTAAAAATTTTTAATCCATGAGGGTTAATTAGAAGAAGAAAAGTAATGTGACGAAGAAGAAGGGGAAAACGAAGATGAAGGGAAGAAATAAAAGTATCATTCTAGGGGAATAGGGAGAAAAAATAATAATTTATAATAGAAGAACAAGACAAACAAGAAAAACAAACAAGAAAATCCAAGAAAAAGAAAACAAGAAGAAAAAGACAAAATAAGAAAAATTTGGGAAGAAAAGGAAAAGGTAAGAGAACAAATGAAAAAAATAAAAAATAAAAAAAAAATATATATTTTTGAATAGCCTTCCAGACCGGAGCCAACGCCGGTTCCGGGCCTCAGCCGGCGCCGGTTGCATTCTGCTCGAGCTCCGTTTTTATTTTTTTTAATTTTTTTTTTTGAAAACTATCTTAATTGAATACATGACCACGATACATTTAAAATAATAATTCGTAAATTAAACTAAAAGTAAAAATTGTAAATAAAGAAACAAATAATAGAATAAAATAGTCCATCTCCAATATCGTATTAGCAAAAGTCCAAACCTGAAAATAAGAACAGTTAGTATTAACTCAAAATTATAGACATAAAAATCAACAAATTAAGAATACCACTATTACACATATTCCACATTATCATTAGGTTAGTAAAATTAAATAACTAAATATACTTTAAATACAAACAGACAAAGACAAGTTAGTTATTATGAACATGTATCTACCTATTTACATATGTACAACATATAGTGAAATTAAAATATAATTATACAAACAACAAAATAGGGCCCTTACTCATACAAGGAATGTACATACATATTTACATATTTGTATATAGACATATGAACATATAAACATGGTTAAATTAATGAAATCCAAGTTTTCATGATATTGTTCCCCGTCAATGACACCAAAAACTTGATGCGTATGGATTTGGGTAAAAAAATCACATAAAAACTAAGCACATTCCCAATCAAGTTTACATTAAAACGTTAATCCCAAATTACACATATGAGCAAGCGTACTCATCATTAATATTGCATAGGGTTCAAACGAGTGTCGATCCTCTAGGAACAAGTATGTATTAATCACTTTTCTTTCATTGTTTAACTGACTTAATAAAGTAAAAAACGAAATAAATAGGAAATTAACATAAAATAAAAATATATACATGTCAAGAATGGAGAAGTATGTAACTCAAACCATTATTTTAACAATCATAATCTTAAAGTACATAATCATTATTATAACTAATTATTCCCTTAGCATCATGAAGGATAACATAGATTCACTTCTTTGTCCAATCCATGAATCCCTATCTTCTAGACAAATTAATATCACATATCCTGCCTCAACTAATTCATCTAAAAGATGCATTGACCACAGTCCTTGATTAAATTTCCATTATCGACAAATTTACACATGAAATTAACCAATGAATCAATATCCTGGTAGACATCAATTAATCTTTAACTACTTTGTCCTTACTCTTAATCCCTTTGTCCAAGCAAGTTAAAAGCCAACAAATATGAAACTAACAAATTGAGACTACCATCAACCCTTTTGTTCAAGTAAGTTAATGAAAAGAAACAACTAATTAATATCATAATTAGCACAAGTAATTAAATACCAAGAATAACAATCAATTAATCAAAAGATCAAATAACTCGAAAAATCATGAATATCTAAACAATGTCAAATTATAATAAAATAATTAATACATCATTGTTCAAGAAAAAGAAAATAAAGGAAAGCAATGGATACTTATAGACAAGCCTTCTTCTTCTTCCTTTAAAGACCCTCTTGTATAATTCTTCTTGAATTATTTATTTCCAGAAAATATTGATGATGCACTCTAAAATATATCTAAGTCTCTACATTGTGCAACCCCTTTTCTTAGGGTAAATTGGCCTTTATTTATAAGCTTACAAAGTTCCTAAAAGAATCCTAAATAAAGAAGAATTAATTACCTAAAAATAATCCAAAACAAAAAAGGATTAATAAAAAGCTAAAATAAAAACCTAAATAAAAACTAATGGAATCCACCACCTTTGACTTTTGTGAAATTGAGAATTTGATTTGGACTTCAATTGGGATTTTTGTCGTCTTGTGTTGAAGCTCATGGAATTTGAATTGCTGAATTGGAATTGCTTTAATCGACTTCAATTCGAGCCACACAAAAGCCACCGGAATTTTATCTTTGTTGCATCAGCTTAATTGAAGCCGCATCCCACCAAATTTCCTTTGCGTTTGCATTGGCTCAATTTAAGCCACCAAAGTTGCTTCTCCTTTTCTGTTTTGCTTTTGCAATCGGCTCGCTTTGAGCCACTGAATGAGCTGCTACCAAAATTGCTTACCAAAATCTGTTTCCTTTCTTTGTTTTGTCCTTTTTCTCAGCCACCTTTGTTAACCTCTTCTTTACACCTGGGCCCCACCGAAATTCATGCTTTGTTGCTGCAATTGTTCTCTTTTGCTGTAGGCTTTTGTGTCTTTCTTCTATTTTTGGCTTGCTTAACCGTGAGCCATGACCAATTGCTTCATTTTCCTTTCAAATTTCAATTGCAATCCTCTGTTTCACTCAATTCCTTCATGCTTTTCTCTATTCTTTTCCAATGGCTGACCGGCGCCGGTTCTTCCTTCTTGGGCTTGCGCTACCTATATTCTGAAAATCACACAATTAGCTCTAATTTTCTCTTATTTTTACATAATATTACAGAAAAGCATTTTTATAAGGGAAATATCAAATAGGAAAGAATATGACTAATTATTTCACAAAATGTACCACAAAATAGCCTCATATAACTAAGAAAAATATAACTAATTTAGGCCTTATCACTATGATGGGCCTTTAGCCTCATTGAGATTAGAAAGTTGGCCTCAGTGTGAATCATACCGTATGAAAAAAATGACCAAAAGGTCGTTTACCTAAAAGGCAGATAGAGCCAAGGAAATATTGAGCCTTGTTCACACTGATGTGTATGGTCCTTTGTCTACACCGACTAGAGAGGGGTTTAAGTACTTATCACCTTCACGGATGATTGTACTATATATGGTTATGTTTATCTGATAAGATGCAAGTCTAACTCATTTGACAAGTTCAAAGAGTTTAAGATTGAAGTAGAGCGTTGGATAGGTAAACTGATCAAGATCTTACGATCAGATCATGGTGGAAAGTATCTTCTCGGTGAATTCAAGAATTACATGGTACATCATAGGATAGTATCCTAACTCTCTGCCCCGGGGACACCCTACAGAATAGAGTAGCTAAGGGAAAGAGCAGGATATTGATGGAAATGGTCTGAAGCATGATATCTCATGCTACTCTTCCGGTGTCTTTTTAGAGATATATGCCTTGGAAACAACAGCATATATTCTGAACTTGATACCTTCTAAGTCAGTACCTAGGACTCTTTATGAGATGTGGACTAGACACAAGCTAAGTCTGAACCATCTCAAGAGTTGGGGTTATCCAACTTATGTACTGATCAAGGGAGATAGGTTAGAACCAAGATCAGAATTATGTTATTTTGTTGGGAATCCAAAAGGAACAAAGATTGGTTACTTTTATCATCCCAATGAGCAGAAAGTACTGGTAAGTACTAATACTAGATACTTGGAAGATAATCAAAGTACTTCTACAAAATGTTCAATGAGGCTGGAACTCAAAGAAAAATTATCTTCTAAATCGACTTCTTCTAACCTGATTGTGGAATAAGAAAAGGCACAGCCTCAAGAACGTGTAAAAATGGAGCCTCGTCGTAGAAAAAGAGTACCTAGGGTTCCAAAAAAGTGGACTTGAGAGGTCTTTGACCTAGTTTCTAACTATCAGGAATAAGATCCCACTGGATATGAGGAGACTATTACTGATGCCGATGCAAACCTATGGCATGAGGTAATGAAAGCGAGATTGAGTCTATGCACTTCAATTAGCTTTGAAATCTTGTAGCTTCACCTGAAGAGATAAAACCCATTGGGTGTAAGTAGGTATACAAGAGGAAGAGATGAGTGGATAGGAAGGTGAAAACCTTCAAAGTTAGGCTTGTAGTGAAAGGGTATACTCAGAAAGAGAGAATCGACTATGAGGAAAATTTTTCCCCGGTAGCCATGCTTAAGTCCATCCGTATCCTACTTGCCATCGCATGTCATTATGACTATGAGATATGGCAAATGGATGTTAAAATGGCATTTCTCAATGGCCATCTTAGCAAAGACATCTATATATCCCAACTAGAAGGTTTTATTGCTGAGGGTCAGGAACATATGGTTTGTAAGCTTAAGAAATCTATTCATAGACTTAAGCAAGCATCGAGAGTATAGAACATTCGTTTTGATGAGACTGTAAAGTCCTACAATTTCATTCAAAATGAGGATGAACCATGTGTGTACAGAAATCTAGAAGGCATAAACATGATTTTTCTTACACTATATGTGGATGACATTCTACTCATCAGGAATGATGTTGGGATATTGTCACCTACTAAGGTTTGGCTGTCTAGTCAATAAAGTATAAAGGACTTGGGAGAAGCCAATTACATTCTCAAAATTAAGCTTCTTAGAAATAGGAAGTAGAGAATGTTAGGATTATCCCAAGCTACATATATTGACAAAATACTAGCCAAGTTCAATATAGACTCATGCCAGGGAGCATTAATTCCTTGTAGACATAGGTTGTCTTTTTCTTTAAATGACTGTTCTAAGTCACAAAAAGAAAAAGATAGGATGAGTAGGATTTCCTACACTTTGGCTGTGAGAATCTCAAGTACATCATGCTGTGCACTAGGCCAGATATCTACTTTGCTATAGACTTAGTTAACAGATATCAGTCAAACCCTGAGGAGGTTCATTGGTAAACTGTAAAAGAATATTCTCAAGTATTTCAAGAGAACGAGAGATTATATGCTGGTTTACAGGACTAATGACTTGGTTCCTACAGGATACACAAACTTAGACTTCTAGGTAGATAAGGATGAAAGGAAATCCACAAGTGGATATGTCTTCACCTTATCTAGAAAGGCTATTTCATGGAAGAGTATTAAGCAATCTTACATTACTAATTCAACCATGGAAGCTGAATATGTAGCAGCTTTAGAGGCATCCAAGAAAGCAATCTAGCTCCAGAAGTTTCTTCTAGAAGTTGGAGTCATGCCATAGATGAACAAGTCGATTGTCATATATTGCAACAATACTAGTGCAGTCTCATATTCTAAAGAATCTAGGAACCATAAGAAGTGGAAGCACATAGAGAGGAAGTACCACTTGATTTGGAATTTCATTCAGAGACGAGAAATCATAGTAGAACAGATAGTCTCAGATAACAATCTAGCATATCCATTCACCACGTCTTTGGCTAAGAGAGTCATTCGAAGACGCTTAGACACTATAGGAGTGGGCACCTATGAACTTACTTAGTCTTAGAGTGCAAATGGAAGGTTGTTGGAATACATGCCCTCTTAGACTAGGTTTCTGATATAATTTTAATTAATATTAATAAAAGATTTATTCTCAAATTTTTTTTTTATGAATTTACATTATTTTTGTACATAATTTCACTGAAAAAGACCCATTGTATTTAAGTAAATAGTCTATATGAATGGTGGTCTTTCACAGTAAAGTATGGATCACAGGTTACTTAACACATAAACTATTATTTTTAACCAAATAATGAGAATAAGAATCTCATCATAGCAAGTTATTGTATTATGAATTTCAAAATAAGGAATGTCTTACATTTAGCTAATGAGTAGTCCTCTCACTTCATAACATATTTGAATACGTAAAACTGAACCTTTAGTAGTAGTGATATGATCTTGGGGTTATTTTCTCAATGAATTTCGTGGTTAAATTTAGGTCAAAATGCAAGACCCATCAAAGAGCTCAAAACAGTAATTTTTGTGAAAAAACAAGTTACTCAATTCAAATACTAGGACCCTAAGCTAAAATAAAGAATTAAAACTCTAGAAATGAGAATCAAGTCTACTAATTCAGACCCAAAAACCCTTAACCCAACTAAGAGTCAAGAACAATTAAAGTAGATGAACTAGGCAACAAAAAATAACCTCTACTCTAGACCCTTAGCTTAGCAAGAAGCTAAGATTCTATTTTGATAGAGTAGTTTGATCTATCCTTGTGAGTTTATAGACACAAATCAAAGACAAAGAATAGAATCCTAAGATTGGTCTTGGTATTCATGGAAGAACCCTTAAAGAACTCTCTTAAGAATGTCTTTTGATCTCAATAATAATAACCAAGTAACATTTGAAATATTATAATGTCATATATATAGGCATAAAAAACCTAACTAAGGTGAGATAAATTCTCAACCATTTAAGCCTTTAAAAGGTCCAAAATATTCCTATTATATAATAAAAGTCATAAGAATTTAATTAGGAACAAAATAGAACAAAAGGAAAATTTTGAGCAAAAAGTCGAGTGTTTCCCGAGTGACCTGGCGCCAAATAGACTTCTTGGGCTTAGCGCCGGTTGAATCTGTAAATTCTTGGCCAACAAGCTGAGGAGACCTAACGCCAAGTAGCCTTGTTAGGCCTGACTCCGTGTAGGCACTGTCCTTCACACCGGTTTAATTTTCTTGTCTTCAACCTTTCTCTTGTGCTCCAATGGCCTTACATACAGATTGTTTTGTAAATACAGCTTTCTTTGGCCTTCTCTTTGGCATCCATCTCTTCACATTCTTCATGTTTCTTATCTTGTTAGTTGGTTTTGCTTGAATCCTTCCTTGTAAGCTCCCACGTCTTGGATTCTTCCAAGGGGCCATGAAGTGTGGCTTATAGTTTCATTCCCCTTCTTTAGCTTTGGCATATTGCTTGGATGGATTCCTATCATTTTCCCCTTCTTTGGGTAAATTCGTCTTCGAATGAGCACCTACATAAGATTTCAAACAAGAATGCTTTTGTGAAGATGAAAATACAAGTTTATGCTCTCCCACATATAACTCATTTTTTCCCTCATCTTTACTTTTCTTCTTTGTTACCTCTCTCTCTTTGTTGTCATTTTTCAAGTATAAAAGAGCCACTCTCATTTTATCTATAAAAGAGCCACTCTCATTTTATCTCTATCTTCTTTCCTTTTTTTCGCTCTCCTCATTTGCTTCCTCTTATTTTGAGGTCTCCTTTTGAACTCTTTCTTTTTCCTCATCATTTTCTTTCTTTGGAAGGTCTCTTACTACACTCCTTTTTTTTTTTTTTTTCTCATTGTCCCTCATTTTTCTTTGCACTTCTCTCACCTCGCTTGGGGGTAAGGGTAGAAGAGTATATAGCTTGCTTCCTTTAATAATTGAATAGGAATTTCTCCTTCCATCATGCAACACACTTCTATCAAATTGCCAAGACTTTCCCAAAATTAAGTGGCTAGCTTGTGTAAGGACTACAGCACAAACAATTTCGTCTTGATATTTCCCCATTTCAATTGTCAACAACAATTATTTTTCACTCTCAACTTCCCACTATCATGGACTCATTATAATCTATAGGGGTTGGGGTGCTTCATCACATATAAACTCAATTCTTCTACAAGACTAGTACTCACAACATCGGTAAAGCTCCCTCCATCAATGATAGAAACACATCGCCTTTGGTTGATAAGGCTTTGGGAGTAGAAAATATTGTTCCTTTGTAGGCTCTTCTTCACTTCATCATCACAAACATTTCCTACAATACAAGTTCCCATTTCCTTAATTATAACACTGGCTAAAGAGTAAAGGGGTGGCATAATAATTCTTTCGTCACTAGAATTATCATCACCAATTATCATCACCATTGTGCCCCTCATTTCGTTTCTCATCTCCACAATTCTCCAACTCCATTAGTTATCTCTTCTTCGGTATTGGTAAACATCAATTTTTTTGTTGGACACTTATATGAGGTATGACCATAGCCTAAGCATTTGAAGCATTTGATATCCCTAATTCTTAGAGATCTTTTAATACCTTTCCCCTTATCCTAAGCACATTCTTCTCTAGGCTTATAGGGCTCTCTTGGTGGTCTTGGAGGTTTTGGTTGCTCTTCCCTCTTTTTAGGTTGATGGTTGAAAATAGGATTGGTGTAGATAGTTTCTTTAGAATGTGACTTTTTTTTGAGTTATTCCTCAATTTTAATGGTCATATGCACTATCTCTTCCAAAGTCTCATAAGAATATAATTCAATCACATTTGCTATTTCCCTATTCAACCCACTCAAAAACCTTGCTTTTGTAACCCTCACATCTTCAACAATGTTAGCCCTTATCAAGGTTACCTCCAATGCCTTATGAAAATCCTCTACATTTTTATTTCTTTGTCTAAGCACATGCAATTTTTGGTAAAGCTCGTTATAATAGTATAGGGGTGCAAACCTCCCTCTTATCAAGTTCCTTAACAACTCCCAAGCGGTGACCAGTTGATCCCCCATTCTCCTTCTTTAGGATGCTACTTGGTCCCACCACACTAAAGCATATTCAAGGAAACTTGAAATGGCCAATTTAATCTTGGTCCACTCACTATACTTATGGTACTCAAACAAAATCTCTGTCCTCCTTTCCTATTCAAAATAAGCCTCCGGGTCACTTTTACCTTAGAAATGGGATACTTTCATTTTGATATACCTCAACTCTCTATCTCCCTCATCTTCGTTTTGCCTTCTCACCCTAATCCCATTTCTCCGATTTTATCCTCCATAATCTTCCTCACAGACTCCCTCATCTCAATCTTCTACTGTTTCAAACTCCCTCTCAAGCCCTCTCACATTTTGTCCATCGTGTCTACCATGCATTCTACCTCTTCTTCCTCTCAACCCTTGCCTACCTCCCCTCAATGGTGTAGGTGGATGACTTCCTGCGGAATGTTCATCCCAATTCTCACTTTGCTCATACAATGGAGGTGTGACACTATTTTCCTCTCTTATCCTAGGGCTATCTTGTTCCCTATAACCCTTTTTTTGTCTAACAATTGAGGCTTGGCCTTGGTTGGTTTGCAATTCAATTATATTTCTCCTCATCTCATCTATTTTTGCATTTAGAGTTTCAAAGGCGGCTCGAATATCAAAAGAGTCGTGGGACATTTTGTTGGAATTTTACTTGGAATGTTTAGATAGAAGAAATAATTTCTTCACAAGCACTCCCTTACGTGTTTGTACTCATTCTCATGTTTAGCTCTCTTTGGCTTTTATGTAGATAGGCTCACCCTCTTGCCTTTTTCAATTCATTCAAATGCTCCACAAGTTCTTCCCACAAAAGTCTCTCCAATTGCTTAGGAATTAGTCCAAACTTTGACAAGTCTACCAACTTTCTCATGACAATCAACTAGATGACTAATAGTGGAAGTTGATCAACACACAACAAGTAGCCTCAAGAAGTTTACATTAATCAAGAAATTTAAATGAATTCAAGAAGCTCAACAACAATTCACTAGGAATTGGGTGAATGGGCAAGACCTAACAAGAATTTTCAATGTAACACTAGGAGTTCAAGGAATATAGCATTCAAGAGCCAAAGCAAGAATTTAGCAACTAAGATGATCTCAATGGATAAGAAATGTCCCCAAAATACTTGGAATGATAGATAATCAATTATAGGAAGCATTCACAAAGTTTGAGCCAAAATTTCAAGTGAAAAGTTCACTCAAGAAAAATATCAAATACTTTGTAGGCAATTTTCGGAACTTAAGATATAGCAGAAATTTTAAGCAATTTTAGCCTACAAAATCAACAAATAACTATAAATTTGCAATCCTAAGTGATTATACTATCAATAAGGCTCAAGTTTAACATATGAAACTCAAGAAAACTCAAAGAAAATTTGACCTTTTTGTAGTATTATTTTAAGTTACGAGATTGACCAATTTTGAAGCCTTGTTCAATGTTTTCTTGCTCTGATACCAAATTATTTGATATGATCTTGGGATAATTTTCTCAATGAATTTGGTGGCTAAATTTAGAGCAAAATGCAAGACCCATCAAAAAGCTCAAAACAGTAGTTTTTGTGAAGAAACAAATTACCTAATTCAAATACTAGAACCCTAAACCAAAATAAAGAACATAAAACTCTAAAAATAAAAATCAAGTCTACTAATTCATATCCAAGAACCCTTAACCCAACTAGGAGTCAAGAATAATTGAAGTAGATGAACTAGGTAATAAAAAATAGCCTCGATTCTAGACCCTTAGCTTAGCAAGAAACTAAGATTCTATTTTGATAGGTTAGTTTGATCTATTCTTATAAGTTTATAAACTCAAATTAAAGGCAAAAAATAAAATCCTAAGATTGGTCTTGGCCTTTATGGAAGAACCCTCAAAGAACTCTCTCAAGAGTGTCTTTTGATCTCAATAATAATATCCAAGTTATATTTGAAATGTTATAATGCCATATATATAGGCATCAAAAACCTAACTAAGCTGAGATGAAATCTCAACCATTCAAGCCTTTAAAAGGTCTAAAATATCCCTATTACATAAAAAAAAAAGTCGTGAAAATTTAATTGAGAACAAAATAAAATAAAAAGGAAAATTTGAGCAAAAAGTCGGGTGTTACCCGAAGTGACCCGGTGCCAGGTAGACTTCTCGGGCCTAACACAGGGTTAAGTCTATAAATTCTTGGCTAGCAGGCCGAGGAGACTTGGTGCCAGGTACCTTTGTTAGGCCTGGCACCGGGTAGGCACTGTCCTTCACACCAATTCATTTTTCTTGTCTTTAACCTTTTTTCTTATGCTCTAATGGCCTTCCACACAGATTGTTGTATAAATGCAGCTTTCTTTGGCCTTCTCTTTGGCATCCATCTCTTCACACTCTTCATGTTTCTTAGCTTGTTAGTTGGTTTTGCTTGAATCCTCCCTTGTAAGCTCCCACATCTTGGACTCTTCTAAAATGCTATGTAGTGCGACTTGTAGTTCCATTCCCCTTCTTTAGCTTTGGCATACTTAGATGGATTCCTATCAAGTGGTTTCTAAAAGTACTATAAAGTAGAAACCTAGACTACTACTGCTACAGTGTGAACTTATACTTTATCGCTTGAGAATGAGTTGGTGGTCTGACGAAGTTGGAAACGTATGCTTTGATGTACTATAGTTGAGATTCTATCGAATGACCAATATACTTGTACATTGGGTATATGTAACTAGTCAGTTAAGATGGGCTTGTATAAGATAGCTTCTATACTATATTGTCCTTTGTGACTGTTCGAATGATCTAAATATCCAAGGCCCTGAGGAACATGAGGGTAGTTTCATTGGAAAGCGAAAATATTCCAAGAAGTCGTAGATCATTGGATTAAAGGCAATATGTCTTTTGGTCCCTGAAATAGCCCATAAGTCCTGATAATTTTGGATTAGGAAATTGATTTTGGATAAATTAGATTTTATTTTACTCTGGTTGCCTAGTTTATTTATTGGCCTAAAATAAAATGAAATGTCCAAAGAGAGAATTTTTAATTAGCCTAGTTTAGTTGGACAATTAATTATTTAGGGCTTGAGCCTAGATTAAATAATTAAGGTTGGCCTGGTCTGAACTAGAAAAGGCTGGAGGATAATGGTTTGGACCAATTTTAGGTTAATTAATTAATTATCTATTGGGCTTGTATTAGCCCTAGTCCAGTTAATTAATTTTTTAGCGGGCCCAACAAGTTGGACCAGAGGTCCATGTTTAATCTTTATTTTATTAAGGTTAAACAGATATGGGTCCTCTGCGATGACTTTGGTTTTTAAAATGCGAAAAAGATACTATAGGATTTATCTAGATAGCTCTTTATCCGGAGTCTTAGTGATTGTTGGTTTTCGATAGCCAGAAGAAAGAAGATAGAAGGTCAAGCGATGTCTACCTCTTTTCCTCTAGCCTCCGATTTCTCTCTGTTCGTTGTCTTTCTCTTCTATAGAACAGAAAAACAACTCCCCTTTGATCGTTGCTTGTTAGCACTGAGTCAAAGTAGGAAGATCATTTTTCCTTTTCCTATCAGCATTCAGCTTGATTCAGGTAGAGGTTATATTCCGAAAAACTAAGGGCTTTGCTTTCAATAAGAATGAGTCAAAGGCTTGCAGGACAACAACCAGAAGTTTCGAGCAACCAGCCAAAAGCAATTTAAACGACTTTCTTATCAGCCTACGCATACGTTGAAAAAACATTTAAATATTTCTTCCGATGTGCATTGTTTTTATATGCTTTTGTGTGCATGTCTTTTGCCATTCCTTTCCTTCGGAGAAAAGATAGGGGATCAATTTGCATGCCATAATTCTAAGAACAACTCTAGATTAATCAAAGAGATTGTCCTAAAAAAGAGCAATTTGTAGACCCTAAACCTAAGCAAACTTGGGTAAATATTATTTTTATTGAACTTTACATTTTCTTTTCCTTCATCAACATAAGATTGTATGTAAATAACTTTATAATATCTTATTTTTTAGGAAAATTTTGGTTCCCATGTTGAGAAACAAAATCAACAAACCCAAAGCTCTTCAGGTTCCTCACAAGCCATGGATAAGAAAGAATTGTTTACTATTGCTACAGGGAGACTAAATAAGGGCCATGTGTATGGGATGGGCTCCAAAAGTAAACAAATCAAAGAAAGAAAAAATTTACAAATTGGTGCATCTCAATCACAAGTTTCTTCTATAGAAAGAGAGACAATTAGCAACCATACTTCCAAGCTTAGTAAGGTGGAAAAGAAGTTGGCCACTGAAGATGAGCAAATTCAATTTTTGCTAGACCAACAAAAGAAGATGCAGCAAACTGTAGATGAGCTACGAGGAAGCAATAGGAGTATATGCATGAACAATGTTTCTGCTACTGTTGGTGACTTAGGATCTGATGATGATGATTTGACTTGATATATTTTATACTCTTTCCCATCCATTTGTGAATGAATGGTTAAGTTTTATTCCTCTTAGCACATTTTTTAGGACTTTTAGATTTTATGTGAATGAATGCTTAAGTTTTATGTTGATTGGCATATTAATTTTCTATGTGAACCAGTTGTCATATGCCATTCGAATTGTGTGTAGAAGTTTTTAATGTTGAATGGTTGTTGCTGAATGGAAAACAGGGTACAAGAGTTTTGAATGTTGAGTGATTGTTATTGAATGGGAAACAATGTACAAGAGTTTTGATTGTTGAAATGTAATTGTTGTTGAAAAGGAAAGAAATAGGGTATTTTTAGGCTGGAAACAAGCGGCTGTTTGGTCACAATTTTGCAACTGCATTGTGACCAAATAATGACCGACAATAGTAAATAATTAAATAAAATTAGAGTTGTTTGGTCACAAATCGGTCTGTGATTGCAACTGATCTGCAACTAACAGTGACCTCCATATTTTTAAAAAATAAATAATATATAAAACACAATCGCAATTCAATAGCAAGAGACCAAACAAATGACGCAACCCAGTAACCAAATTAGCGACCACTTTGCAACCAAAGTTCCGTTGCAATGTTGCGACCGAACTTCTTTTGTTGTAATTTCAATTTAGCTACTACTTGTACGTTTCTGGAACCATGAAGTCGCTAGTCAGTCGCAATTATTAGTTTTACAACCGATATGGTGGTCACAATTTTGCCTTTTTCTTATAGTGTAGTAGGGGTCAACCAGGGCTAGTTGGTTGGTGGACAGATGCATAAAATAAAGGTTAAATAGGGTTGGTTGGGTGCTAGGAGTTAAGGATAGTTAATGTATGCTTTCTTATGCGGAATAAGTATCTATTTTGCAATTTTTGGAAGGAGGACTTCTATAAATAGAGAAGGATAGCAAACCCTAAGAAGAGTTAGTCTTGGGGGCTTGGAAACCCCTAGAGAACTCTAAGAGAGTTCAAGAAAACACCAAGAGGAGGATCAAGTAGAATCTTAGAGGAGAAGATGAGAGCTAATCAAGAAGATCTCAAGGAAAAAGAAAGAATCTTACTTGTTTATGAGTGATTTCTTTTCTTTTCTTTGTAATCTATATTTATAATATTGAATTCATATGTTTTAATTGTAATTAAGGGATGAACCCTAGATTTATGTTCTTGGATTGAAATTCTTTTTTATCTATTTATTTTAACTTTTGGCATTTGATTACTTGATTTCATTGTATTGAATTAGTTTTTTCTAGAGTAATTAATTTAATATTTATTATCTACCACTTAACTCGAAAGAGAGATTGGGGGATTAGACACTAGCAATCATTATGATTTTGGTATCACCTAGAGATATAAGCATTGGTTTCTTCCGTGTAATTAACAGGTTTGTGATGTCACCTAGAGATAGGGGTGTTACTTCTTCTAAGTGTAATTAAGTTAATTTTAATGCTTCTTAAATTTAATTGGAAAGGTAGAGATGCCCTTTGATTAACTAAGAATAGGAATTTCAAAATTTGAGAGGAAGTGGTATTCAAAATTAAAATCCTACTGGTACTTGAATTGGGAATTAAGTGCACTCTGCTTAGCATACTTTTAGGGGATATTCTTCTTTACATGTCTTTTCTTCTTATTCTTACTCCATGATGATCCTTGTACATTTTTTTGTGTGAACTTGATATATTCTCTAGTATATTAGGTTAGAAAGTTGTTTATTTTATCTCTTTATTTTATTGGCTAGACAATAAATATTAGAGTACGGTAGAGTACTTCTGTAGATTCGATAGTTGTTATTCTCTGTACTAATGATGGTTTTACTTACTCATATGTGTGGTTTTAGTATTTAATAATTTAAAAGTTGATTGATTGTGACTTTTGTTGATAACATTTCTTACATTAAAAAACATGCATTAAATATCCTAAATGAAAGTACAACAAACATCTATAGAACAAAAGTACTAAAAGTCTCAACATAACAATTACACAAATACTAAAGAAACTCAAACTAAGTATTCCATACTTGTCAAGATGCAAATCTTCCTAAAAACATGATTAAAAGAAAATCATTTGAGAAATAAATGTCAGTAAGTCCTGTTGGTGCTCATGTCTAAATTTTAACCAATTCATGATGCTTGTAAAATATTGGGCTTGAAGTAGTTACAAATAATAAATCATGCCTTCATACATTTCTTTAAACAACCATCCTGGAAGAATCATAGAAGCATGTGAAGGATAGTGTAGATATATGTAAATTGAAAAAATACCATCAAGATAATTTAAGAACAAGAGAAATATTCATATTGAGCCTATAAAACATTATTAATGTCATATCATGAAATCCTGCATCATGATACCATTCCATGAAACCCTACATCATGATACATGGTGAATATGTATAGAATATGTAATCCCAAACTATCAAGTAAGTGTAATACCTACCAAATAAGATACTTCTCCTTCTCTCACTCAAAGTAATCGAATGTCCCACATTTGTTCTTGGAAATGATAGCCAAGACTGGCTCAATGTCCAAGTACTATCACCCAATTTGGAAAATGGCACCCTTCTAGAGATGGGCAATTTATCAAAAGACACTTTCAATCTAATATGATCTAATACTAGGAGTCTTGCTTCCATTAAACACTGATGAGACTCTACTTTATTATGGAGGTCAAGATCAATGAGAGGGAGGCATGACCGTACAAGGACAAGAACCGATAATAAGATCGAGGACCAAGAAACTTCAAGATGAGTTCCAATTGCTCATAAAACTATTTTTGAGGATAGAAGATGGTTGGAAGGTTGAGGAAGCTAGCCAAGAGTTCATTTTGATAACTATCGAACAAGGACCCAACAAGAACTCAATCCGGCAACAAAGACGAACGAAATTTAACCAAAGTTGGCCTTCCGGTGGACATCCGGTGCCGGCCCAAGCATCATAACTAGCATCGGCTTCATTCTGGCATTCGACCGGCCCGAAGATAATGCGCAATTAGCGCCAGCTTTAGAGTCCTATTCGGCGTCGGCTGCAGCTGTCGGTTACCCCGCGTTTTTTATATTTTCTCTGATTTTCTTCATTTTAAATGTTTTTTAAAGACTTATTAAGGCTCTAAATTGTATTACAACCTCAGGGATTACTTAGTTAGAGTTAGGGTAGTATAAATACAACCTTTAGTGATTTGACAACATAATTCACACTTTTTATTCAAATTTGAAGAGAGAGTCTTGAAAGACCCTAGTCTCCTTATTCATCTTGTTCAAGACCATGCTTAATGGTTAGTCCTTCTTATGAATGAGTCTATGAAATCTTTTAGATAATCCAATGTGGTTTCTTGAATGGGTCTTAGTTGCTTTGCTCTTCTAAGGTTTGTTTGAATTTCATTACTTGGGTACCTATTTTCTCTATTCTATTTGTTCTTGTTTGCCTTTATTGCTTCAAGGATATTGGGGTGAGATTATAGTAGAACTATCTACTATTATTGAGGGTCTTAGAAGCTTAATTTTTTAAGGATTTGATAGAGGGTAGGTTGTTAGATTTCATTTTCTCCTTTTTGTCTCAAGAAATTCTCTGTTTTGGCCCCTTGGGTTGAGTGGAACTCATAACCAACTAAACCACCTATAACACCAAGAAAAAGCCCATTCAAGATCATATCAAAGAGTTTGGTATCAGAGCAAGGAAAGTTTTGATTCCAATCAAAGTTAGAAAGCAAGAAAAGGAGCCCTACAAAGTTGAAGAAAAAGAAAACGGAGAAATCCCGTAACTCAAAAACATGCTCCAAAAAGTTCATGAAATCTTTGTTATATCTTGATTTTTCTTTGGGAAAATTACTTCTTGATGTTAATATAATCCTAGGGAACAAATTTTTCTTGTGTTTATGGTGAAAATTGGCTTAAATATAGGTGAAAATATTGGTTGTTATTAAGTGACGGGATTGCAGCCAAGGTGTTTGATAAATATTCCATTAGAATACTTTTGGCTATAGTTGGGAACTTTGATTCTTGATTTTTATTCCTTGGGATTTTGGGACTTATTATATCACTCTATTGTTGAATTCTATACTCATTGAACTCAACTTTACTAGTGCACACTTGTGATCATCTTGTCCTTTATAATCCTAATTCTAGTTGTTCTTATTTCTTTGTTCTTGAAAACTCTTATTTGTTTCTTGTTTAGAAGTGTTTCTTTATACACCAACTGTTTATTCTTGTTTTGATTGAGTCCACATTTCTTTGATTAAAAACTTGTTTGCTTGAGGTGCCCAACCAGTGTTTGTTGAAATTTCCCTAAGATCTCCTAATTGGAAAAATCCATTGATTTGTGTGATTCACTAAGTTGGACTAAATATTTAGCTATTGGATAGAATTGGGATTGAATAAAAAGGCTTGAGTATTAAGAAAAAGGTAAGAGGATGAGGCTATTACTAAAAAAGCTTAAGAGAGCAAACACGAGGGTGGAGTGACCAACCTTTGAGAGCTAACACGCAAGAAAGCGAAGTGAGGATATATTTTTCTTTCTAATCTCTTTTGTTTTGCAAGTATAAGTAAGTAAATATTCCATCACTATGGCCCATAATCAAGAGATCTCTAGGCCTAACCCAAGTGGACCTAGTAGACCTCAAGAAGAACAAATTGATACTAGGGCTTTGCATGATGACTTGCAAGCTATGATGAGGACAATGCAAAGTGAGTTTCAAAACATGACAAGGGAGTTGATAAATCATCTTAGATAATCTTCTACCGTTGCACAAAGGAGAGGCCAAGAGCGATTTGAAGTACCTAGCCCTAGGATGAGGGATGACGATGCCCATACTCCTTCGTTAAATGCCCAACAAGGGGAAGAGTGGGATGAGCACTCTATCAGGGGATTCCAACAAGCTCTTATGAGAGGGGAAAAAAATGGTATGAGAGGAGGACGAAGTAGGGGTCATGGAAGGAATGATGGGAACAACCTAAAGGGGTTAGAAAGAGAGTTTGAGGGAGTTGATGAATGGTATGAAGAGGAAGAAGTTGAAACCTTTGAGGAACACAATAGAGGATGGGGCAATAGAGGAGGTAGGAGAGAAGAAAATGATGAGGAGAAGGAGTTGAACCACATCAAATTGAAAGTGCCCACATTCTATGGCAAGAGTGACCCCGAAGCGTATTTCAAGTGGAAAAGTAAGATGGAGATTTTCTTAGAAAGCCATACCTATAATAAGAGGTCAAAGGTGAGGTTGGCTATTTTGAGATTTTTCGGAGTATGCTTTGGTTTGGTGGGAGCAAGTTAGTATACAAAGGAGATAAATAGGAGTGAAAATCATGGCTAGTTGGAATTTATTGAAATATATGATGAGGGTAAGGTTTATACCATACTATTACTACAATGATCTTTACTAAAGGTTCCAATCACTTAAGTAAGGGAACAAAAGTGTGGAAGATTACCATAAAGAGATGGAAGTAATTTTGATGAGAGCTCAAATCAATGAGGATCCTAAAGTAACGAGGGTAAGGTTCTTATGAGGATTAAATAAGGAAGTTGCCAATTTGGTAGAATTGCACCCCTATGAATGATTGGAGGATATGGTACATGTCACTATGAAGATTGAGAGGCAATTAAAGAGGATGGCATTTACTAGACCACCACTTCCAAATCCCAACACTACTAACAAAGTGCCAATTAAGAAAGATGAAGCCCCTAAGCCATTCCAAAGGGACTTCAACAAACCAAGGGAGGCTTGAAAATCTAGAGAGGATTGGAAGCCTATGGTGGATTAGAAACCTAGGGAAGGTTGGAACAAAGACAAGGGAAAAGCCATGGAGAGGCCACAAAAGGAATAGGGACATCAAGTATTTTAAGTGTCTTCGATATGGACATACTTCCCATGAGTGTCCAAGCAAGAGAACGATGTATACTAATCCCTATAGTGAGGTTTTCACCGACGAAGAAGAAGAGGGAGAAAGGTACCAAGGAGACAAAGAGGGAAATGGGGATGAGCAAAGTGATGAAGGGCAAGTTGTTGGTTAAGAATATTCTTTAGTGGGAGTCACAAGAAGGTCATTGAATTCACAAGCCATTGAAAATCAAGATCACCAACAAAGAGAGAATATTTTCTATACTAGGTGTCTAATCAACAAGACTCCTTGTAGTGTCATTGTGGATAGTAGGAGTTGCACTAACATGATTAGTGCAAACTTAATTAAGGAATTTGATATAAGTTGAATTAAACACCGCAAGCCCTATAAATTGCAATGGTTGAACGAAAGTGGGGAAATGAGAGTAAACAAACAAGTTTTGTTGTCTTTTGAGATGGGAAAGTACAAGGATGATGTGCTATGTGATGTGGTACCCATGCAAGTTGGTCACTTGCTCCTAGGAAGGTCTTGACAATACGATAGGGATGTAAAGTATGATGGGATGAAGAATACTTATTCCCTACTCAATGAGGGAACTAAGTTTACCCTTACCCTCATGGCCCCTAGTGAGGTAAACAAAGATCAAAGAATCATGAAGGAGAAAGAAAAGAAAAAAGGGAGCGCAAGATGTCAAACAAAAACAAGAAATTGAAAAGAAAGAACAAGAGAGGAAAGAAAAAGAGTTGAGAGAGAGGATGGACAAACAAGTACCTTTGATGATCAAGGATATGAGTGAGCAAGGACAAAAGAGGGGAGGATAAAGAAGAATGAATTTCTTTGCAAAAGAAAGTGAGGTCATAGAGGCTATAGAAGCTAAGTAACCGGTTGTTCTTCTTTTATGCAAAGGTTCTTATATTTCTACTAATGAATCTACATTGTCTTTGCCTAATAAAATTGCAGCTATTCTTCAAAAATTTGAAGACATTTTTCTAAAGGAGGTGCCCAGAGGACTACCACCCATAAGAGGTGTAACACCACGCTACCTAGGCCCCCTGGGACCGGGGATGTCGCCCCGTCCAAAGGACAAGGGGTCTTTATAACGAGGTCACACGAATAAAATAGCGGAATAAAAATAATAAAAATAATACTTCAACTTAAGATTTATTACAACCCAAGAATAAATTCACAAATTCCCAAAAGGAAACAAATCCATAAATAAAATTATCCACTCTCGTCTCCCCAAAGCAATACATAAAATCAAAAGACACATTCAGGCTAGTAGTACTAGTTTTGAAGAGCAAGAGTGAGTCTTTTGACAGGAGGCCACCTCCAGAAGATAAGCTCAACTTAGAGAAACGTTAGTACTACTTAGTCAGGCCGGTCCGAGCTAGCAGTTTGTTTTATTTCAGTCAAGTGACTGTGTTTTGCCGGAATGGACACCCGGTTGTTGTTTGGGTATAGAGAAGGAGGAGTATCTTGCCCGGTAGGCTGATCACCTACCTTTTGTCAGTCTGCACAAAGTGTTAGGCATTCTGACTGGTTATGGGTCCCAACGTGTGGTAACCCATAATCCTTTCTTTCGAGTGGTTGATCTTATAAATTATGTACGGCTAGATAAGCTAAAACGCCACTCTTATTTTTGAACATCATTTATTGTTTGCCAGTATTTCTTTTGTCAGTCTGCACAAAGTGTGGCATTCTCACCATTGTATGGTTATGGGGCCCAACGTGTGGTAACCCATGACCACCTTTATGAGTGGTTGATTTTATTGTGCACTTCTATGGTTTCAAAAAGAGGAAAACACCGCTCTTGCTTTTGACTAATATTTATTGCTTGCCAATATTTCTCTTATAAAGATTTCACACTTTGCATCCACGAACTGTTTTCACTGAACACCCAAAACACACACGGACTTACTGAGATTTCTGTCTCATCACCTTTTTACCATGATTTCAGGCCGATCCTGCTGTGGGGATGAGTAGTTAGTGTTATCTGCATAAAGGAAAACAAGCACGGACCGCGCTAGCTGTGGCCACTGCAAATGCAGTAAGCTGCCATCACTGTGGCAGGAGGGGGCACGAAATGAAGGATTGCTGGTCCAAGAAGGAGAATAAAAAATGCTTTATTTGCGGAGACCCTTCGCATATGAGGAATAACTGTCCAAAAATTGGAAGTACCAACCAAGGAAACCCAAAAAATGCTTGCTCGCGCGGCCAGTCGAGCCGACATTGGTGGAGTTGCAGAAAGTGAGGATAGAAATCTCTGGTGAATGCCGGAGACCGAATGCAGAGGTGCTAGAAGCAGATGCAGCAATAAGAGAAAGTAAGCCTACTATTATGCAGATATTTTAATTTATTCTAATCCTACGCATCGCTATGTGAAATTGGATTGGCCATATTAATGGGGATGTGATGGGTCGAAATTGCCCAGACCCGATGGTCAAGGTTCAGTGGGAGCATCATGGCACGCAAGATGTCGCATGGGAATCGGAAGAGTGGGTTAAGCGGATGTATCCCGATCTGAAATAGAGATACGCTTGAATTTCGGGACGAAATTCTTCTAAGGAGGGGAGGATGTGAAACCCCAGCCAAAACCAACCTTAGAGTAAGGGGGTTGGGATGCATATCATATTTTATTACACGTTTAAATATATTTTTATATGATTTTATGTGCATTGAATTTGTGTTTTATAGTCTAGAGGGCTTGATTATGATTATTGAGTAAGAATGGCAAAATGGTAATTTTTGCCTGAGGTGAAAATATGGAGATAGCTTGGGAAATAAATAGGAAAAGAATTTTAGAGAGGAAATAAGAACACGAGTTGTTGTGGTGTAGTGGTTAGAGCTTTGGAATTAATTCTTGAGGTCTTGGGGTCGAATTCTATCATAGAAGCTTTAGCTAGATTAAATTTTATTTTTGCTTAGTGGAGGAAATTTCGGTCTTATGAGCTTAGAGTAAGGTAGGGATGATGGTCCTAAGAGAGACATGTTAGGAGTATTCTCATTCCACTCCTTTACTCTACTCGAATTTCTTAAAGGGAATTCATTTTCCCTTGATCCTTAATTTTCCTCAATTTTCAACTCCTTGGTTTGGTCAAGATGTTCTATCCATTTTCTTTTCGAAAATTTCAGTAAAATACTGTGATCTTGTGAGATCAAAATGTCCTAGTAAAAGGCTTCTCATGGTCTGAAAAATGTGGAAGAATGGTGGGAAATTTCAAGGGGAAAAATCCCTCTAGTAAGCTTGCTGAAATTTCACTCTAGACTAGTTCATCTTACTTCTTAGAATGAGCTGAAATTTTTCAGCTTGTTGTACCTTCAAATTGTTGAGCTTCTTAGCTAACTTTCCCTCCCAAATGCTGCTAGAAAAATGGCCTTAAGATCAGCTTGAAACATGAATTATTTCTGCCATTTTCGGACTGCACAAAGGCTGTGCAAAATCAGTAAAAATTTTGGGCAAAATCGCAGCTTTAGAGGTCCAAAACCAAGCTGCTTTCTTCCAGATTTTGTGCAGCACCTTACCCATGTTTTTCCTCCATGAAGAAGGCTGGAAACCAGCCTTGAATACCCCAGAAATTCCCCTTCAAACTCTCTGTAGGTTGGCTAGAAATGGCAGCCGAAAATCTGCCCAGAAAATTGCTGTTCAGCGAAAAACTGTGCAGGAAAATTTTTCAGCTTTGTTTCCTATTTCCCTTCCAGCCGAAACACCAACCTATTTATGCAAAAACCTTCCTTAAACCTCCATTAACAGATCTCCATTGTTCCCATCAAGCTTCTGCACGAAATTCCATTAATGGCTGTCCAAAAATCTCTCAAACAAATCCCTGCAATTTAGCTTGATTGGTTTCCAAAATTTCAGCCATCTTATTTAGCAACCTTCCATAATATTTTGCTCAATGGACCAGACTTCTTCTTCATCATTGTACACCCTACTTTCGGCCACCATAAGCCTCCATAAGCCAGCTTTAATCCCACAGAAATTCTGCTCAAACAGTCGACCATAGCAGATTTCCAAAAGCTGTCCAACAATCAAGATATTCTTGGAATATTTAGTTTCCAAATTCACTTCCTAAAAATATTCTTCAAAGATTGTAACAACTAACCTTTCCTTTTCCCTTCCAAATCAGAGAATCAACTTCCTAAACCCTACAAAAATTCATCCACCCCTATCTCTCGCAAAAATTCAGCAGTTGCACATTACCATCTCTCGATTTTCTTCAACCTTCAAGAACACACACTACACCAAGAACACCTACTACTTCCTTTCACCTAATACCTCTCCAAATCACTTCAAACTACCTCTAAAAATTCCAGATTTCATCTATTCATTGTTGTGAGTCCATCCGTACCATTTTTAATATCAAACTCCAAAATCCAACTTGCACTTTTGGATCAAAAACCAGAAATTTCTGTTAAGGTCAAGAACACCTTCAAGGTAAATTTATTCTAACAACTTCATCTTCTCCAATCTTGATCTCTAGTGAGAGCCTATGTGAATAAGCATGCTAATGGTCTCTCTCTCTCTCTCTCTCTCTCTCTCTCTCTCTCTCTCTCTCTCTCTCTCTCTCTCTCTCTCATGGCCGAAAATTCCCCTCTCTTGGCCGGATGACCTTTTCTCCCATGAACATGCTTTCGCCATCTCCCTTGGACAAAGTTAGACATCTAGGAGTTGAGATCCATTCTAAACTCTTTCAAGGCATTCATCAACCAAGTAAGTCCCTTCAACCTTTCTTTTAAACTCTAGATTCATGTCTCTAGGATGATGTTGTGAGAAGATGATTGGCGATGGGATTGAGTATATGATGTTGTTGATTGAAGCATGAGTAAATGTATGAATGTGAAGGAGATGGGATTTATGCATGGAAGGATTATTTTGGTGGATTGAATGATGATTTGAGGTTGATGCATGTCATAGGTAGTATTTGTGATGAAGTATGCTAGAGATTATGTCACCTTTGGTGAATAGGATTTATATTTATGTTGGACTATTGAAGCCATGATCATATTTAAGCTAGTAAGGGTTAGATCATATTTTGATAAATTGAGATCTATGCTTGTATTCATGATTTGGATGATTTAATAAATTGAAGGGTTGTATATGTTCATGTTTGTGGTTAGCCATAGAAATATATTCATGATCTAGTTGTCCCTAAGCTAATCTTTATTTCATTAATAAAATATTTAATAATATGATTTTTCTAGTAAAATTTTGAAAACTATGGGAAAATGTAGATTTGGTCTTTTATATAAAATAGTGATATTCTAGTCAAATAAATAATAGTTTTTGCTGGAAATATATATATATATATATATATATTATTTAAAATGATAAAATCAATTAAAGCCTTTTATGGAAATAATTATAATTAATAAAATATTTATTACTAAAAATTTAATTATTATCTTTTAATCAAAACCCATTAAGGATTTGCTTATTATTTTTCAAGCAAGACTCATTAAATTTATTTTCAACAAATTTTAGCTATCAATTATTTTCTAACAACTAAATTATTAATAAATCATTATTTTACCTAATACTACCTTGGACCCTTTTTCAAATAAACCATAATTTATTTTTAGCAAGATTTAAACCTTCAACTTTTTGTACCTATTTCTCAAACTCTAGTTATTTTAATATCAAATTAGATTTATTTTATAAACCCTTTTATTTATTATCGAGCCTTAAAGCTTGGGACACTAGGGACATGATTGTAGTAAGTTGAGTTAGTTTTATTTGTGAAAGTGAATCTTTCCCTTGAGTTTGATTGTGGTTTGTATTTACCCTATGCGGGTCAGGTCAGCTATTGGAGACCTTTGTTGTGAACAAGGATCAGGTAAGCTCCTGCATAAAACCTGTTTGATGAAAAATGATTTTTTTTTATGGCAAGCCAAATGTAGAGTGCATGGTCACTCATTTCTGTAAAGGCAATTGAGGATTATTTCCATTCTCATTTCAGACAAATAAATTATTTGCAAATCAAGGGGCGGTTTTACTCAAAACCTAAAACTCTTTCTAAAACCAGTTTTGCCCCAGACTTTGGAAAAACTTAATTGCCATTTTCAAGTGGAACTGTGTTTTGTTCATTTTCTCCCCAAGTGGGATATGTTATGTTGAGTACTCAACAGGGGTAGGCTAGTAGTACTAGTTTTGAAGAGCAAGAGTGAGTCTTCTGACAGGAGGCCACCTCCAGAAGATAAGCTCAACTTAGAGAAACGTCAGTACTACTTAGTCAAGCCGGTCCGAGCTAGCAGTTTGTTTTATTTCAGTCAAGTGACTGTGTTTTGCCGGAATGGACACCCGGTTGTTGTTTGGGTATAGAGAAGGAGGAGTATCTTGCCCGGTAGGCTGATCACCTACCTTTTGTCAGTCTGCACAAAGTGTTAGGCATTCTGACTGGTTATGGGTCCCAACGTGTGGTAACTCATAATCCTTTCTTTCGAGTGGTTGATCTTATAAATTATGTACGGCTAGTTAGCCAAAACGCCACTCTTATTTTTGAACATCATTCATTGTTTGCCAGTATTTCTTTTGTCAGTCTGCATAAAGTGTGGCATTCTCACCATTGTATGGTTATGGGGCCCAACGTGTGGTAACCCATGACCACCTTTATGAGTGGTTGATTTTATTGTGCACTTGTATGGTTTCAAAAAGAGGAAAACACCACTCTTGCTTTTGACTAATATTTATTGCTTGCTAATATTTCTCTTATAAAGATTTCACACTTTGCATCCACGAACTGTTTTCACTGAACACCCAAAGTACACACGGGCTTATTGAGATTCTGTCTCATCACCTTTTTACCATGATTTCAGGCCGATCTTGCTGTGGGGATGAGTAGCTAGTGTTATCTGCCTTGGAAGAGAATGTGTCTTTTGATTTTATGTATTGCTTTGGGGAGACGAGAGTGGATAATTTTATTTATGGATTTGTTTCCTTTTGGGAATTCGTGGATTTATTCTTGGGTTGTAATAAATCTTAAGTTGAAGTATTATTTTTATTATTTTTATTCCGCTATTTTATTTGTGTGACCTCGTTATAAAGACCCCTTGTCCTTTGGACGGGGTGACATCCCCGGCCACGGCGGGCCTAGGTAGCGGTGTGTTACAAGAGGGATTGAGTATCAAATCGACTTTGTGCCTGAAGCTATCATCCCTAACCGACTGGCGCATAGAAACAGCCCGGAGAAGTCCAAGGAATTGCAAAAATAAGTAGAGGCATTACTTGAGAAGGGACATGTAAGAGAGAGTCTAAACCCATGTGCGGTTCCAGTTCTTTTGGTATCCAAAAAGGATGGAATATGGCGTATGTAGGTGGATTGTCGCGCTATCAATAACATTACAGCAAAATACTACTATCCTATTCCTAGGCTAGATGACTTGCTTTATGAGCTATTTGGTGCGTGTATTTTTTCTAAAATTGAGTTGAAGTCCGGTTATCACCAAATTAGAATAAAAGAAGGGGATGAATGGAAAACGGCTTTTAAAACCAAATAAGGGTGTATGAGTGGCTTGTCATGCCCTTTGGATTGTCTAATGCTCCTAGTACTTTCATGCGATTAATGCACCATGTTTTGAGGGAATTCATTGAAAAATTTATTGTTGTGTACTTTAATGATATATTAATCTATAGAAAATCATATGTGGATCATTTGAATTATGTTCAAAGTGTGCATGTTGCCCTCCGAAGAGAGAGATTGTATGCTAACCTTGAGAAGTACTTTTTTTGTTTGGAGAGGATTACATTCCTTGGGTATATTGTAAGTGCCAAAGGGATTGAGGTTGATGAGGGAAAAGTAAAAACCATCCAAGATTGGCCCACCCCTACCACCATTACCCAAGCCTGTAGTTTCCATGGGCTAGCTAGCTTCTATAGAAGGTTCATCCAAAATTTTAGCACCATAGCAACCCTTCTAACTGAAGTGGTAAAGAAAAAGGTGAGATTTAGGTGGAAGGAAGCCCAACAACAAACCTTTCAAACCCTCAAAGACAAATTGAGCCAAGCTCCAATTCTTATTCTTCCTAATTTTGAGAAGGCATTTGAGATAGAATGTGATGCAAATGGGGTGGGAATAGGTGCGGTCTTGACCTAAGATAGAAAACTCATTGCATACTTTAGTGAGAAATTATCTGGGGTGGTCCTCAATTACTCTACTTATGACAAAGAGATTTTTGCCATGGTAAGGACCCTAGAATATTGGCAACAATATATTTTACCAAGAGAGTTTGTCATTCATACCGATCATAAGACCCTTAAACACCTCAAAAGCTAACAAAATTTGAATAAGAGGCATGTAAGGTGGATAGAGTTTATTGAGACATTTCCTTATGTCATTCAATACAAGAAGGGTAAGGAAAATGTGGTACCGGTGCACTATCTCGAAGGTATGCACTACTAAACTTTTTGGATGCTAAACTTCTTGGTTTTAAATTTGTGAAGGATTTGTATGTTGATGATGAGGAGTTTGGGAATATTTTCCATACTTGTGAGAAAAGTGCATTTGCTAAATATTATAGGCATAACGGTTTCTTGTTTAGGGAGGCAAGGCTTTGTATACCAAAGGGTTCTATTAGGGAGGCCCATAGTGGGGGACTAATGCGACATTTTGGTGTTGCAAAGACCTTAGGCATCCTAAAGGAACATTTTTTTTTTTTTTTTGCCAAAAATGAGAAGGGATGTAGAGAAACATTGTTCTCAATGCATTATTTGTAGGCTAGCTAAGTCTAGATTTCTTCCATATGATTTTTATACTCCTTTGTCCACACCTGATGGGTTGAAATTTTAATGGATTTCGTCTTAGAATTGCCTAGGTCCAAGGGGGGTAAGGACTCCATATTTGTGATTGTTGATCGATTCTCTAAAATAGCTCATTTTGTGGCTTGTTCCAAGACTAATTATGCATCCTATATTGCAGATTTATTTTTTAAGGAAGTAGTGAGAATGCACGGGTTTCCAATGATTATTATCTCAAATAGGGATACTAAATTCCTTAGCCACTTTTAAAGAGTTTTATGGAACAAACTTGGTACTAATCTCTTATTTTTCACAGCTTGTCATCCTCAAATGGACGGACAAACGGAGGTGGTCAAACGAACACTCACCCAACTCTTGCGGACCATAATCAAGAAGAACTTGAAAATTTGGAAAGAGTGCTTGCCACACATTGAGTTTACTTACAATAGGTCTATTCACTCTATCACTTCTTATTCTCTTTTTAAAATTGTGTATGGTTTTAATCCTCTAACTCCTTTAGATTTAGTTCATTTGCCTATAGGTGAACGGTTAAACCTCGATAGAGCTAAGAAGGCGGAAATGGTGAAGGCACTCCATGAGAAGGTGAAAGCAACCATTGCGAAACGAATGAAGAAATCACCCATAAGCGCAATCAAGGAAGGAAAAATGTGTCATTTGAGCAGGGCGAATGGGTATGGGTGCACCTTTGCAATGAGAGATTTCCCACGCAACGATGGAGCAAACTAGATCCAAGGGGGGATAGTCCATTTCAAGTTCTCGCCAAAATTGGAGATAACCCTTATAAAACAGATTTACCTAGTGAGTATCATGTTAGCACCACTTTTAATGTTAGTGATCTCTCTCCCTTTAATGTAGATGATGGCAAAGATTCGGAGACGAATCTTTTTGAAGGAGGGGAAGATGATGAGACTCCACTTCATCATGGAGGTCAAGATCAAGGAGGGGGAGGCGTGACCATGCAAGAACAAGGACCGATGACAAGATCGAGGACCAAGAAGCTTCAAGATGAGTTTTAATTGCTCATAAAACCATGTTTGAGGATGGAAAAAGGTTGCAAGGTTGATGAAGCTAGCCAAGAGTTCATTTTGATGACTATCAAAAAAGGACCCCAACAACAACTCAAGTCGGCAACAAAGACGAACGAAATTTGACCAAAGTTGGCCTTCCAGTAGACATCCGGCACCAGCCCAAGCATCAAAACCGGCACCGGCTTCATTCTGGCATTCAATCGGCTCGAAGACAATGCGCAACCGGAGCCTGCTGTAGCATGGGCAGCCGTTTTTTTATGTTTTCTCTAATTTTCTCCATTTTAAATGTTTTGTAAAGACCTATTAAGGCTCTAAATTGTATTAGAACCTCAAGGATTACTTAGCTAGATTTAGGGTAGTATAAATACAACCTTTAGTGATTTGACAACACAATTCACATTTTTTATTCAAATTTGAAAAGAGAGTCTTGAGAGACCCTAGCCTCCTTGTTCATCTTGTTTAAGACCATACTTAAGGGTTAGTCCTCCTTATGAATGAGTCTATAAAATCTTTTGGATAATCCATTGTAGTTTTTTGAATGGGTCTTAGTTGCTTTGCTCTTCTAAATTTTGTTTGAATTCCATTACTTTGGTGCCTATATTCTCAATTTCATTTGTTCTTATTTACCTTTGTTGTTTCAAGGATATTGGGATGAGATTATAATAGAACTATCTACTATTCTTGAGGGTCTTTGAAGCTTAGTTTTTCAAAGGTTTGATAGAGGGTAGATTGTTAGATTTTATTTTCTTATTTTTGTCTCAAGAAATTCTCTATTTTGGCCCCTTGGGTTGAGTGGAACTCATAGCCAACTAAACCACCCACAACACTAAGAAAAAGCCCACTCAAGATCATATCAAATACTCAACGCTTTCACATATTCATATTTCAAGGGTGGCTCTACTTTCAGAAATAGCTCAATATATTTTCAAAATTCAATTCTTAGTTCTAAAATACACATACATTTTACATCTACTTTGAAAATCAAGCATTCTTCCAAAATTCAAATGTAAAAAGTTGATCATACATTTTCCAAAGCATACAAAAGGTACAATATTTTCATATTCGCAGTTCACTGTATAAAGAGTCATAATAGTGGAGCCAATAATTTCACAATTTATTACATGATTTTCAAGTACTTATGTATGGAAGTAAGATCTAAGTTTGATGGTCATAAATAGTTAATAAAATTTAATGCATAGCTCCTAGTTCATATATAATAATTTTAGGAAGATTTCTAATAATAACTCTTGCATAAAGTGTATCCATGAATGTAAGGACATTACAATTTCCAAAAATAACTCAAATATATAGCATTTTCATGAATGATAGGACTTACAAGTCTTTTTTTTTTAAACCAACATAATAAATTGAGTCACGCGCATAACTAGGTTTTATGAATGTAAGGACTTACATAGTTTCTAAAAATGACTCGTGTATAAAATATTTTCATGAATGCAAATATTTACATAGTTTCTGAAAATAACTCACTTATAAAATGTTTTCATGAATACAAGAAACAAGGACTTATATAGCTTCTAAAATAACTCGTGTATAAAATGTTTTTATAAACGCAAGGAATGCAAGGACGTACATAGTTTACTATACCGCCGACATCCGGCCCTAACTCTTGTCGCAAATACATTTTCTTATCTATTAATTGAGAATGGATTTGAGTTGGATGGTGACCTAGTTAACCCTAGCTTGGTTCCTTTGATTGATAGTGGATGAAGGAAAGTTTGGGATAATATTTTGGTAGTTGGTTCGGTCACCATTTAGTTCAGGTCAATGCAAGTATTTTACCAACTTTACCCTTCACTAATAGGCCCACGTGCAAGCCATATGAAGCATTCTATTAGATTTCACTGTGTAATGGATGGTTGGGACCTTGTAACACTACTAAAAAATAGATCAAATGCGATGGCCAAGAAGCCATCGTATTTGATCTATGAACCATCGTATTAGCTAAAAATGATAGCTAAATGGTGGTTCTATGACCGTCAAAACAAGTCTAGTCGTTTTTGTTCAACAACGGCCACAAAATCGTCGTAGTAGACTAATACGATGACTCTATAAAGTGTCGTATATAATCACTATGGATGGTTTAAAGACACGGATCAGTAAACTGTCATAATAGCTGAACAAACCATCATATTTCTTACCAAAAATGACGGTTGAAACCGTCGTATTTGTTAACAAAACGATGGTCAGAACCATTGTATTTGTTAACAAAAACGATGGTCGGAACTGTCGTATTTGTTAACAAAAACGACGGTCAGAACAGTTGTATTTGTTAACAAAAATGACGCTCGAAACAGTCGTATTTGTTAACAAAAATGACGGCTTTGGTTTAAACCATCGTATTTATTAGCAAAAATGAAGGTCCTACCCGTAATATATACGTAAAAAACAACAGTACCTGGCCGTCATATTTGGTTGATCAGATGCGACATTTTAGAATATGCCCAAATGCGATGTTTTTAGCCGTCGCATTCAATTATTTAATTTTTTTTTTTAAATGGTTGCTTGGTATTTAGCCCTATCCACCTGCAATTTCAAACCAAATACAATCCAATCAACTCAGTCAACACCAATCACAATAAAATACAATCTACTTAATGCCAAACAAATTAAAATCAATCTCTTGAATAATGAAATCATAAATAATCCATACACTCCACAAGAGAAGTAATACTACATATATGAAAAATAGAAAATGCCAAGGATCTATCCAAAACAATAGTACATGTAAAATAAGAAGAAAATGAGAATACGTCAGTCATCACGAGTAGTCTCATCAACATCACATGATCCAACAGGTCGAAAAGTGGAACCAACACCCGTAGATGCCGTAGATGCATTAGATGGTGGTATAAGCGCTATAGCAAATGCACCTACATCAAATTTGCAAGATAATACTTCCATGGTAGTCTAAAGAGCTACTAAGCGTGACTCGTAAACCTTTTGCTCATACTGCATCTCAACTTGCATCTCAGCTCATATCTCAGTTTGCATAATATCTCTCATAGTCTGAATATGCACATCAACTTGAGCTCTGACAACCTCCTCAACATTGCTTGCATAGGTGGATGATTGACTAATTGAGGTTGGTGTTGGTCCCTTTCTATTGCACCTTACAGGACCTCTCGTATCAAGCCCGAACAAGAGCTGGAAAATCTTATCCTTCGTTTCCTTAGTGCGCTCAAACTCAGGCAATGCCTGCCACTTTTCCTCTAATCGGTCCTACAAAATTATGAAACAATATATAAAATTAAAATTAGGCAAATGAATTGTATTTTTCATATTTTAATAATTCAGGAACATTAATCTTTGAAAATTCCTTACAATAATATCTGTGGTCAAACCATTAGCATGTCGACCACACCACCTTCGTGTCGCAAGAAACATATCATACTGCGACGTCAGTTGGCCTTGTGAGGCCATCTGTAAAGATTTTTGAGAATTTTTCAAGTGAATTAAATAATATTCAAATGAATGGTGTATAAGAGAAAATGAATGCTTGATCATATGTAACAGAATGTGGCATTCCTTCTGTGACCTGTGGATATGTAATATATGATCGATTTTGTCTGTTTCGCTAAACCTCTGCCTGTGAGTATCTAAAATAGTTAATATAAAAAATAAGAATATAATAATTATCACGTATATACACACATTTATGATAGGGAAAATACTCAACTTTTATTCATATAACATGCGTATTCTTTAAGATCCAATAATCAACTAACATCCTCCATTGATTTTCATCAACTCACCTATCTCCGCAAAGAATAGCCTCACGTACTTGGCTAGAAAGGAGTGTAGTATCTCTGCTTCAACTTAGACTTATAATCCTTCCAAGCAGCGCATAGGATCTTCATTATGACGCTATGTCCTTCTGGTGGCATAATGGTGTTGTTTTTGTACGTGTTAAACAAACAAACAATTATTTAAAATTTTAACTTATGGAGAAAATAATTTTATATGTGTTAGAATAAATTTATTTACCTGTATTTCTTCTCAAACCTCATATTTAAGTCTCTGAGGTACGGAATGCCAATCCCTATAATTAAAAGGGAGCTTGCTACTCATTCATGCAAAACAGCCCACCACTGAATTATAACAAGACGTATCCACTCCTATAAGAACTCCGTATTGGTTCACACTAACCTCGTACTTTCAAAAGCCCGACTCACCCCATTCGAAGGGTAACCTTCCGCCCCCGCGAAAACTTCTCAACGTGGAACCTATAAAATATTAATAAAAAAATTAATTCAAAATAAGCCAGTCTGTAAGTATGATTTCATTAAACAGAAAAATAAAAGCTTAATATGATTTTAATTGCCTCAAAAATCAATTTCTACTAAATTACTTCCTAACAACTTAGCAAACTTGAGACGCTAGGGCTTGAGGAAGAAGGTCTCGAGCAACTGGGACCTACAGCAGAAGCAAGTGCAACCGTCTCCTGACTGGACCTCTAATCTCAAGAGCCCATCTGGAAAGTTGTATCCAATTTCTGGCCAACCTCCTGTACTGTTGGTTGTGTCTCTGCACCTTGTGAAAAACTAGCCCCTAATCTTGAGGCAGCTATAACATCCTGCATCGATGCACGTCGATAACGTTTGGTAACCATCTGCAAAACACAAAAAAGCATAGAAAAATTGTCAAAGAAATTTGGTTGAAAAATCAATTGAAAAAAAATATAACAATTCTAGCACATTTAGTAAACTGAAAAGTGATTAATTACATTAGGTTGTGGGGTATATTCTTCTTCGAACTAAATCCACTTTCTCCCTAGAAAAGCCATCTCTAACCCATACAAGATCTACTTCATGTGAAATAGGACGAGAATCTAGCTACTGTGCAGGAAAAGTTTCTAAATCATGGTCTCTTGAATACACATCATAGTTATCTCTTCTCATTATTGGCATTACGACATGCCAATCCCTTTCTTTGGGACAATGAGAATACCAAACTTGTTCTTCTTGATTTGCTAGGATGAATGGATCATCCATCTATCTATTTTTTCACTACAACAAACAATCCAGATTCACCAAAGTAAATTTAAGATCGTCAACTTTAACACCTCGATGTACATCAACTCAATTATATTTGAATAACAGAAATTTCAGTTAGTTACTATATCGGATCCTTATAATATCAGTAAACACTCTATAGTAAATGATACCAGTTGCTATGGGATTCCTATCTTTGGGGCTAGAATAACTTGTAGTATTAGCTCTACACATAACACTAGAATTTTAAGTAGATTTATTAGCCTCATACGTTGTTGTAGGAAACTAGAACCCATTCACATTGCATGCATTGTAATACAATCCTTAGTTGAAATAACCATTTGCAAGCTTTTTAACTTCAACCGGAATATCAGGACATTCTTCGTTCTCATTAAACTATAAAAAATATAAGTTTTTTTTACTTTATATATTCTAAATAACTGTTAGTTATATTGCATATATTGTACTTACATAATGACTGAGCAAAGTGTGAAACGTCTAAGAATGAATATGTTGTCCTTCATGTAACAGAGATCCGGGATACTCTCTATATATGATAGACATATGAAGACTGCATGTAGACATTTATGAAAATTTAGAAATAATAAAAGAAGCATAGAAAAAGAAATAAAAAGATTCAAAGGAACACTGACTCTCTATATGGTTTGAGGAGGTCAGAATTAGCTAGAACCCACTGATGTGCTTGCATTAACGTAACACGATCAAATATTACATCAGTCCCATTTCCAACTGGTTTACCCATCTCATTATTATCATCAATATATCTCGGGAGCCTATTCTCTTTACTCTCAACATCATCTAAATATCTTGACACAAATGTCATACACTCTTTCATTAAATACCCACTAGCTATCAAACCTTTCAGCCGAGCACGATTGCGCACATAACATTTGAGAGCTTTCAAGTATCTTTCAACTGAAAAACATCCATCGACATTGAACTAGGTCAGCTAATAATGCATCATCGGCTAAATGTATTGGTAAATGTTCTATTATATCAAAAAAAAACTTGGGATGAATGTCTTCTCAAAGAGACATATTGTAAATGTGAACCGATTTCAAAGATTCTCAAGATGTCTCTCTTTGTTAACTTTGGAACATAACTGCCTAAAACACGAAGTAATCTTACTCAACAGTTGCACTACATTCTTAGGCAAAGTTGTATAGGCAGCCAATGGGATTAATTGTTGGAGTAAAATGTGAGAATCATGACTTTTCAAACCTCCCAAAGTTTTTCTCCTCATATTCACCAGTCGAGAAATATTAGAACAATAGCCATCAAGAACACTCAATTCCTTTAATACTGTTAAAAAATACTTTAACTTTTTCTAGCTTATTGTATAAGGGGCCGGTGGTGAACTGTATCCAGTTCTTGAAGGTTTTAAAATTGGATATAAAGACAATCTAATATTCATTACCTACAAGTCTTGACGAGCTTTGAAGTTATCTTTCGAAGAACTACTATCACCTAATATTGTATACAACAGATTGTCTGCAAACTTTTTCTCTATATGTATTGGATCGAGATTATGCCTTATCAAATTGCTCTCCCAATATGGAAACTCCCAAAAAATACTCTTCTTCTTCCAAGTATACGAATTTATGCCAAACTTAAGTTCGTAGTCCGACTGCATTTTAATTTTTATATCATCTACTGCATATTTTGTGAAACATCCCTCAAGTTGTGTTAATATTTCTGTTCCCGTGCTCCTTTTTGGTGCTTGTCATATTTCAACTCCACCGTAGAAAGAAATTTGTCCCGATGTAGCTTATGCGATAGTTCAAGAAATCTACGATGATATAAGAAGTAATATTTACCACCATTAAGCAATCAGTAAGACAAACAACCAACACCGCATATCGGACAAGCCCTATCGTTATGGACACTGTAGCCAGATAGATTACCATATGCTGGGAAATCAGTTATGGTCCACATAACAGCTGCACATAAATGGAACATCTCTTTTACCCCAGCATCTTATCTCGCCACAAATCTTTCAACTCCTCGATCAAGGGTTGTAAAAAACATCAATCTTGTTCCCTGGACTCTTTGGGCCATCAATAAGAATTGATAAAATAAAATAAGACTGCTTTATGCATAGCCAGGGTGGCAAATTGTACAGTATTAGGACTACAGGCCAAGTACTATGTGATATGTGCATATTTGAAAAGGGACTAAATCCATCTGAAGCCAATCTAAGATTAACATTCCAGCAGTCACTTGCAAATTCCAAATGGTCCTTATCAAACTTTCTCCAAGCCCTAGAATTAACTGGGTGTTTGTAAACACCATCTTTCACACGACATTCTTCATGCCATCTCATAAGAGATGTAATTTTTCGAAACATGAATAATCGCTTCAACCTTGGAGTCAACAAAAAATACCTAACACGCTTGCATACAACTGTACTACCCTCTTTCTTGTACCTCGGAGCATTGTATACCTCACAATGAGTAATTCCGTCATTTCCTCCCATGTATATCATGTAATTATTTGGACACGCATCCCAAACTTTGCATTCCATTCCCAACACATTTATTATCTTACTAGCCTCATACTAATTTTTAACAATTTTCACTCCTATCTCACTAAATGCATCCGTTAAAAGCTTAAGTAGCATGTCAATAGAATTCTTCAACCACCTATTGAGGACTTTTAAGTGTAATAATCTCATACTGAATGACAGTGAAGAAAACTTAGTACAGCCTGTATACAACTCTATGTTTGCCTCTTCTAATAATTTAAGTATCTCCCTTAAATCTTTAGGCTCTTCAGTTGGATTACCAAAGTCAGGAATGCCAACAACATCTTGAACCATCACAACCATATCATCCCCTTGTATGTTTTTAGTCAAAGGAATGTTGCTACTTGTATTGCTAGAAGATAAGTATGTTTTTGCATGAACACTCGATTTTTTGTACCAATGCATGAAACCCCACATTTAGCAATGTTGTTTGACGTCTGTTGTATTATAAAGATACCTACTCTGACACTTCAAACAAGGACAATTGATTTTGGATCCATCGGGTTTGTCTTTTAATGTAAATTCTACAAAGGTATCCAAACCTTTACTATATGCATCATATAAACGGTCGTGTAAGTCAATCCATGATCGGTCCATCTTCCTATTCATTTATCCATATTTTCAGTCAATCTATAAGTTTCGTTATGATAAACGTATTACCAAATATGATTTCACATTCTCTTTTGAAAGTATGAAAATATCATATTCTTTTCATTCTTAAAAGTACAAATTGATCAACACATTTATAATTTTAAATATTTGGAAAAATTTTAACTGAGTTTCCCCTGTAAGTACATGTTTTTTAGATACTAAGCCACCTCAAGATGTGTCAAGGATTCAACTCAACAAACAAAAAAAATCAAAAAAACATACATGAATCATACTTTGTAGAAAATTTAAAAGACACTTGATTTTATCACAAAACATTACAATTTTTTTCTAGTAATAAAATGACAGTTTTACTCTCTAGATATTAAATTAATCTCAATATTTCCATTTATTTGTGAAAAATATGATCATTACTATTCTTCTGTTACTAATAATTGAACATTTTCCAGGCACTGGGCCACCTCAAAATGCACAATTAAACAATTCAACTAATAAGGATAGAATAATCAATAGTATATATCATAAAGAAAAATTATGGGTAATCACCCATTACTTACGAAGAGTGATCACCCATCACTCACAAGCATCCAGGCATATGGAGTGAAAAAGTCAGAAACGATATGCAAAAGTTAGAAAGTCATGCACAAACATCATTAAAAAATTTTGGACAATAATTACATTGACATCTAAATATTGCACTCTCCAATATCTCAACAAGGTTTCAATCTTGAAGCTAGAAAAACAAAATAGAAATCCATGCATGCATACTGGAAACAAAAACAGAAGCCAAAAAACAACCAACGCACAGAGGAAGACACAGCGAAAGATTTTAACATTTAATACCTCTGCGCTTTAACGATTTCTTTGGTGCCGGAGTGGATGATGAAACCAAAGGGATTTCTCCTACGCACGTTGATGCCTCCAGT
Organism: Voacanga thouarsii; assembly: GCA_026120185.1. Lineage (NCBI taxonomy): Eukaryota > Viridiplantae > Streptophyta > Magnoliopsida > Gentianales > Apocynaceae > Voacanga > Voacanga thouarsii. The sequence goes on along the minus strand of JANUWF010001918.1, from coordinate 900,902 downwards.
TGAAATCCCACTAATCTTCTACTCCTTCGTGGCATGAATGCTAAAGCCTTTTGCTTCTCAGAATATTTCATTGCCTGGTGAAATAAATAAGCAAGGAAAAACTAGTCTCTATTCTTCTTGATTCTCTATTATTAATTAACAGAATCACGACGATTAAGAAGGAAGAATGATAGAGGGAAAAACAAAGGCTTCTCTAGGGTTTTTTTTTTTTCTTTTCACAGACGTGTGTTAACTGTGACAGTACACGGCTTCCACACACGATAACATGACACTAAGGTTTTGATATTTCAAAAACACCTGAAAGTTATCAACAGAAGATGTTTGGCTTAACCTAAATTCTTTTGTACCATGCATGATAAAAAAAAATCCTTTGGTCCAGGCTATTAAGCCACAATTATTTTTATTATTTTTCTTAGATCCAATGAGCCTAAAAATAATAAACATTAATTATTTATTTTCTGGGTTTATAAAAATAACCCAATGAATAATTAATGAGCTCAAATAAACCAAAATAATTATTCAAGCCTTTTTATCTAGTTTAAGCCCAGGTTAATTTTTGAATTATTCAATCTAGGCTTAGGCCCTGAATAATTAATTAACCAATTAAATCAGATAATAAATTTTAATTTAATTTCTATCATTCTTTTATTTTATTCCAATCCAATAATACGTTAAATTTTTTTAATAAAATAAAATATTTTTTAATTGAGACCATTTCCACAACTTAAAATTAATTAGGACTTATAGGCTATTCTGAGGATCAAAAAGACACATCGCCTTGGCCACTAAAATGGCCAAAATACCCCTACTATATAAATAATTGTATTTTACATTTTAAATATTTTTTAAGATCACCATAAGAAAATATTGATCCCAAAGACAATGATGTATTAGCTATGTCTCTGAACTATAGGTGAAATGACTAAAATACCCCTCTACACATTGTTGTGCATTTAGAGAGGATAAAGTGTACTAATACCTCTCTAAAAGACATCTACCATCCTTAGGCTTTTAGTCCAATGATCCACGACTTCATAGAATATTTTCGCTTTCTAAGAGAACTACCCAAAAGCAAATATCCAAGTCATGTTTCCCAGAGTCTTAGATATTTAGATCATTCGAACAACTACAAGGGGCAATATAGTATAGAAGCTATCTTGTATAAGTCTGTCTTGACTAACTAGTTATATACGTCTAATATACGAATGCATTGGTCCTACAATAGAACCTCAACTATAGTACATTAAAGCATATGCTTCCAGTTTCGGCAGACTGCCAACTCATACTTAAACTGTAGAGTATAAATCCACGCTATAGCGGTAGTAGTCTAGGTTTCTACCATATAGTACTTTTAGAATCCACTACTACAAGTCCAGTTATACGTATTTAAAATACGTTTGTGTTATGAAATAAAAAGACTACTTATTGGCTAAATATAAGTCATTCCATATTTAGAATTCATAACATAATAATCTTACCATGATGAAATTCCCATTCTCATCATTCGATTAAGAATAATAGTTTATGTGTTAAGTAACCCATAGTTCATACCTTACTGTAAAAGACTTCTATTCATATTAACCATTCACTTAAACATAAGGAGTTTTTTCCAATAAAATTGTGCATGAAAATAAAGAATAATTTACAAATAATTTCTGAGAATAAAACTTTTATCAATACAAGTTAAAATTACATCATAAACTTAGTCTAAAAGGGCAAATATCCCAACAATCTCTTACTTGCACTCTAAGATTAAGTAAGTCCGTAGTATCTAAGTGTCTTCTAAAGACTCTTTCAGCCAAAGGCTTGGTGAAGGGATCTGCTAGATTGTTCTCCGACGCAATCTATTCTACCACGACTTCCCGTCTCTGGATGAAACCCCTGATTAGGTGGTACTTCCTCTCAATATGCTTCCCCTTTTTGTGGTTCTTGGGTTCTTTGGATTGTAAGACTGTGCCAGTGTTGTCGCAATATATCACAACTAGCCTGTCCATCTGTGACACAACTCCAAGTTTTAAAAAAAACGTTCGAAGCTAAACTGCTTCCTTGGATGCCTCCAAAACTGCCACATACTCAGCTTCTATTTTTGAGTCAGCAATATAAGATTGCTTAATAATCCTCCATAAAATCGCTCCTCCAGACAAGGTTAAGACATATCCACTAGTGGATTTTCTCTTATCCTTATCCACTTGGAAGTGTGAGTCTCTGTATCTTATAGGAACCAAGTCATCAACCTTGTAAACCAGCATATAATCTCTCATACCCTTAAGATACTTGAATATATGCTTTACAGCTTGCCAATGAATCTCCTCTGGGTTTAACTGATATATGCTAACTTAGCCGACAACAAAGTAGATCTCTGGCCTAGTGCACAGTATGGCGTATATAAGACTTCCCACAGCTAAAGTATAGGGAATCCTACTCATTCTATTTTTTTCTTCTTGAGACTTTCGACTGTCCTTTTAAGAAAAAGACAACCTATGTCTATAAGGCATTACTCTCCCTTGCATAAATCCATGCTGAACTTGGCCAGTATCTTGTCAATGTATATAGCTTGGGATAATCTTAACATTCTCTACTTCCTATTTTTAAAAAGCTTTATACCGAGAATGTAACTGCTTTCTCCCAAATCTTTCATATTGAATTAACTAGATAGCTAAACCTTAGCAATTGACAGTGTCCCTACATCATTCCCAATAAGTAGAATGTCATCCACATATAGTACAAGAAAAATCACGTTTATGCCTTCTAGTTTCTTGTACACACATAGTTTATCCTTGTTTTGAATGAAACTATAGGACTTTATAGTCTTATCAAAATGAATGTTTCATACTCTAGATGCTTGCTTAAGTCCATAAATAGATTTCTTAAGCTTACAAACCATATACTCCTGACCTTCAGCAATAAAGCCTTCCCGTTTGGACATATAGATGTCTTCACTAAGATGATCATTTAGAAATGCTATCTTGACATCTATTTGACATATCTCGTAGTCATAATAACATGTGATGGTAAGGAGGATATGGATGGATTTAAGTATAGCTACTGGGGAAAATTGATTCCTTCTTTCTAAGTATACCCTTTTGCCACAATCCTAGCTTTGAAGGTTTTCATCTTCCCATTTTCTCCCCTCTTCCTCTTGTATTCCCACTTACTGCCAATGGGTTTTATCCCTTCAAGTGAAGCTACAAGTCCCAAACTTGATTGAAGTACATAGACTCAATGGCTTTTATTGCTTCATGCCAAAGGTTTGCATCGACATCAGCTATAGCCTCTTCGTATCTAGTGGGATCTTATTCATGATGGTCGAAGACTAGGTCAAAAGCCTCTCCAGTCCATTTTTCTAGAAACCTAGATACCCTCCCACTACGATGAGGCTCCATTTGTATAGGTTCTTGAGGTTGTGTCTCTTTTTGTTCTATAATGGGTTAGAAGAAATTGTTTCAGAAGATAACTTCTCCTCAAATTCCAACATTGTTGAACCTTTAGTGAATATACTTTGATCATCCTCCAAGTATCTAGTATTAGTACTTTTTGCTTCTTGAGATGATAAAAGTAACCACCGTTTGTACCTTTTGGATACCCAATAAAATAGTATAACTTTGATTTTAGTTTTAACTTGTCTCCCTTAATTAATACATAAGTTGGACAACCCCATATCTTGAGATGATTTAGACTTGACTTACACCCAATCCACATCTCATAGGGCATCCTAGGTACTACTTGGAAAGCACCAAGTTTAGAATATATGCCACTGTTTCCAAGGCATATCCCCAAAAAGGTACTGGTAGAGTAGCATCAGACATCATGCTTCAGACCATTTCCATCAATGCTATGTTCCTTCTCTCAGCTACTCCATTCTGCTGGGGTGTTCCCGACGCAGAAAGTTGAGATACTATCCCATGATATACCATGTAGTCCTTGAATTCACTAAAGAGGTACTCTCCACCACGATTCGATCGTAAGGTCTTGATTAGTTTACTTGTCCGACACTCTATTTCAGCATTAAATGCTTTGAACTTGTTAAAAGATTAAGCTTGCATCTCATCAGGTAAATATAACCATACCTGGTGCAATCATCTGTGAAGGTAATAAAGTATTCAAACCCCCTCTTGCTGGTGTAGACAAATGACCACATACATTAGTATGAACAAGACTCAATGTTTCCTTAGCTCTATCCGCCTTTTGGGTAAAGGACCTTTTGCTTATTTTTTCATAAAATAGGATTCACACTGAGGCTAATTTTTCAATCTCATTAAGTCCAAAGGCCCATTATCGATTAACCTTTAAATCTTGATTGAGTTAATGTGACACAACCTTAGATGCCAAAAATATGAGTCATTGATATTGGTCTTTCTCTTCTTATTTAAAGGTTTAGATTGAGCATTATTTAATTGATTGTTAATAGGATTAATGAAAAGTAGGTTTCCATACATGTGTTCAGTACATAAAATTTCTCCATTTCTACTGATAGATATACCAGAATGGAAAGAAACAGAATATATTTGATTTATTAGTTTTGCAACTGAAATTAAATTCTGTCTAAAATTGGGAACAAATAAAATATCATTCAATACAACTATTCTATTACAATAAAAAAAAATAATAAGTTCTAGTTCTCCCACTACAATGGCCCAAACTTGTGCTCTATTTCTCACGCGTAGTCCATGTTCACCTTTCTGAAGTCTTCTAATCTTTCTAAACCCCTGCAAGGAGTTACAGACGTAATCAGTGGCTCCTAAATCAACAATCCAAGTGGAAGTTAATCCAACCATTGATATAGACTCTAGATAGAAAATATTACCTATGGGGTTTTTCTTGGTTTAAAGATCTGGACACTCCTTTTTCTAGTGTTCCTTCTTTCCACATTTAAAGTATTTGCCCTTGGGTTTGTCTTTGGCTTGGGACTTAGGCTGATGCACTGCATTGCCCTTCTTCTTCTTGAACTTTCTGGACTTAGGCCCAGTTCTTAAAGAAGAAGCCATCATAGACCTTACTTGTGACTTCATGACCTTCTCCGCCACCTGGACCTTTTTCATTAACTTAGTTAAACTCATGTTTAACTTGTTCATATTGTAGTTCAACTTGAATAAGTAAAAGAACCTGGCAAAGATTCGAGAACCATGTCCACTAGGCTCTCAAGTTCAATGACAACCCCCAAGACTTCCGTTTTCTCGAAAATAGTAATCATTTTGAGCATATACTCCTTGACTGATGCTTCCTCAACCATCTTGGTATTTACGATTGATCAAAGAGCCTCCTACCTTGTGGGTCGGCTCTTGTCTACAAACATCGTGGCTAATGATTTGCTTATATTGTACTCAGTTGCCCTGTGCTTATGTTTGGATTGGAGTACATTAGGCATAGAGGCTAACATATAGTATTGTACCATCTCGTCAACCTTTTTCCACACCTTCTCAGCCTTTCGCTCCCCATTGGTGGAACCCTCCCCGATGACAGGGTAGATTTCGTACAGGACATACTTATACTCTTTAGCTGTGAGTATTATGTCCAAGTTCCTTTTACAGTCTACATAGTTAGGAACCCTTAGCTTATTCTCTTGGAGAATAATGGTTAAAGGACTGAAAGAACCTCCACCAACCATTTCTGGAAAATTGAAAATAAAAAAAAAATCTCAGTTTTGTGAAAGCAAAAATAATTTTGTGCACTTTATCCTCATATTAAACTGATAATAGTTAACCCCATCACTATTATCTTTAATATAATTAATTTTGGCTCTTAGGAAAACTAACATAATTTCTTAAGAAGATTAACAGTTTCCTAAGCTAAGTATGTTAAAAACCACAAATTAATTTCCCTTCTAGATAATGATCTAGAAGATAACTCCATCGAGGGAATGGTCATTTCTTCTAATTTCCTATGAACATACCTCGCATTATAACCTCCAACGTGGGTTGGCCGATCATAGTACGTGTCTCGGGTTATTAATTACATCATTCCATTAATTCTAGAACTTTGTGGTATCTCCATCATATACAATTCCACTCCCAAAGTGACGCAAGGAGACCCATGATCTCTAATGAGGATTGTGATAGAAGCTATGGGGCCGTTGGAACCCCTCTCCTACTTAATTTTTAAAACAAAAGGTTTTCTTGAAAAAAATATCCTTTAAAAAATTTCAATTAAGTTCTCTTTTAACTCAAAAATAAAATATCTAAACCCATAAAAAATTTTATGTCAAGTTTATACCCTTTAAAAAAAAATCATGGATTAATTTTATTTAAGTAAAAAACTTAATAATTTCAAAAAAATTTATTAAAACTTTCTAGAGATTTTGATCTCAAGTTTTTATTTAACAAAATAATTTTTCTTTGTGAAAATAAAATAAAATGATTTTTCATTTTAACTTACAAAAATTTCTAAATCCAAAATATTTTCTATATCAAGAATAAAAACCTTTAAGAAAATAATTAATGATTAATTTTTGTTTAAGTTAAAATTAACCATTTAATTAAAGAAAAAAAATTTCCCTTGTCAAATAAAAATTTTCAAAGACTTTGGTCTTTGAGAAAATGTGCACATATGAATTGAAATAAATAGCATGCTAGAAAATAGTAAACGTTTTCATACTTTTCTGTTTTAAAACCTAAGTGCCCAAAGAATATAATTAAATACATTAATAGTCTTGTTTAATTCAAAAAATCCTTTACTATTATTTTCATGCAAAATATTCAAAGAATATTAATTGTTGCAAAAATAATAATTTCGTCTAGTATGGGACCAAAATAAAAAATAAAAATAGCACAAAAAATTACATGGAAAAAAATTAAAAATATTTTTTTCGGTCTTACGCACTCGCCACACCGGATCATGGCCCATGGATAGGTCCATGTACCATGACCCACTTGGGCGTCCGCACCCGCAACCCGCTGGCTGCCCACTACCCGCAGCAATCTAGTCACAATAGTGACCAGATGCTGGGGAGGATGCATAGGATGCTGCAATTTGCACCAAGCCGAGAGCCTTGCTGCGGCTCTTGAGCGGCGGCTCGGCTAAGCCCCCCCTCAGCTCCAAGTAACAAGCCACCTAGCCGCAGTTCGGCTCGGCTCGGTTCCAATCAGCGGCTCCACTCTCTCTTCTTCGTTTTTACTGCGATTTTTCTCTAGAAAGCTGTGCAACTCTTCTTCACAACCCTCTTAGGCAGCCATTTTAATACAATTCTTAATCAAAACAAAACCAACATCCGTCTATACCTTTTAAATTTGGGTTTACACGATTGCTATGGAAAAAAATTAAAAATTTACAGTGGATCCTAAACCTCAATGATGAGGCTTATAGCAATCTATCTCATATCATAAACAACAAAGGTTCACAGGCATAATCAAATAATTATGTGGCCAATTTTATTAACTAGCATACATGCTTCCTAAGCCATTCAAAGCTTCTCACTCTGATATCACTTTAAGCTAGAAAAATAAAATAGAAAGTCGTGCATGCATACTAGAAACAAAAACAGAAGCCAAAAATCAACCAACACACAGAGGAAGACACAACGAAAGGTTTTAACATTTAATACCTCTACGCTTTAACAATTTCTTTAGTGCCAAAGTGGATGATGAAACCATAGGGATTTCTCCTACGCTTGTTGATGCTTCCAGATGAAATCTCGCTAATCTTCTACTCCTCCGTGACATGAACACCGAAGCCTTTTACTTCTCAGAATATTCCACCGCCTAATCTCTTGTTGGTAAAACAAATAAGCGAGGAAAAACTAGTCTCTATTCTTCTTGATTTTCTATTACTAATTAACAGAATCAAGAAGATCAAGGAGGAAGAACGAGAGATAGAAAAACAAAGGTTTCTCTGGGGTTTTTTTCTTTTCACATGCGTGTGTTCACTGTGAGAGTGAATAGTACACAGCTTCCACACACGATAACATAACACCAGGGTTTTGATATTTCAAAAACACTCGAAAGTTATCAATAGAAGATGTTTGGCTTAGCCTAAACTCTTTTGTACCGTGTATGATAAAAACCCTTTGGTCCAGGCTATTGGGCCATAATTATTTTTATTATTTTTCTTGAACTCAATAAGCCAAAAATAATAAACATTAATTATTTATTTTTTGGACTTATAAAAATAACTCAATAAATAATCAATGAGTCCAAATAAATCAAAATAATTATTCAAGCATTTTTATCTAGTTTAAGTCTAGATTAATTTTTTAATTATTCAATCTGGGCTTGAGCCCTGAATAATTAATTAACTAATTAAATCAGATAATAAATTTTAATTTAATTTCTCTCATCATTTTATTTTATTCCAGTCCAATAATAAATTTGACTTTCTAAATAAAATAAAATGATTTTTAACTGAGACAATTTTCTCAACCCAAAATTAATTAGGACTTATGGGCTATTCCGAGGAGCAAAAATACACATCGCCTTGGCTACTAAAATAATCAAAATACCCCTGCTATATAAATAGTTATATTTTGCATTTTAAATATTTTCTAGTATCACCATAAGGAAATATTGACCCCAGGGACAATGCTGTGTTAGCTATGTCTCTGACCTACAGATGAAATGACTAAAATACCCCTCTACATATTATCATGCATTTAGAGGAAAAAGTGTACTAACACATCTCTAAAAGACATCTACCATCCTTAGGCTTCTAATCCAATAATCCACAACTTCTTAGAATATTTTTGATTTCCAAGGGAGCTACCCTAAAGTAAATATCCAAGTCATGTTTTCCAATGCCCTAGATATTTAGATCATTCGAACAACCACAAGAGGCGATATAGTATAGAAGCTATCTTGTACAAGTCTGTCTTGATTAACTAGTTACATATACCCAATATACAAGTATATTTGTCCTACAATAGAACCTCAACTATAGTGTATCAAAACATATGCTTCTACTTTCGTCAGACTACCAACTCATACTCAAGTTGTAGAGCACAAGTCCACACTATAGCGGTAGTAGTCTAAGTTTCTACCATATACTACTTTTAGAAACCACTACTACAGGTCCAGTTCTACGTATTCAAAATACGCTTGTATTACGAAATAAGAAGACTACTTATTGGCTAAAAGTAAACTATTCCATATTTGAAATTTATAACATAATAACCTTACCATGATGAGATTTTCATTCTCATCATTCGATTAAGAACAATTTTATGTGTTAAATAACCCATGATGCATACCTTACTGTGAAAAATCTCTATTAACATGAACCATTTACTTAAATATAATAAGTCTTTTCCAATGAAATTGTGCACAAAAATAAAGAAGAATTTGCAAACAATTTTTGAGAATAAAACTTTTATTAATATAAATCAAAATTACATCAGAAATCTAATTTAAGAGGGCATACATCCCAAAAAATTTTCTACTTGTTTTTTCTTTTAATGCAATATCTTCAGAGGAAACTTTCACTATTCAATAATTTGGATAATCATCAACAACTCCTCCAAAACTTAATCCAATTTGGTATATTTTTTAGATCCATTTTGAATTTCAGTAATTATTACTCTCCAAAAATTCAACTCAACAAAGTTTCTATTGGCCTTGGAAAAATGTTTGTCATGCCCCCTACCATCTTTTTTCTCTCATTCTTTACCAAAGTGTAATTTCTAACTCCCATCTTTGCAGATTCCAACAAAATCTAAGCCCTTCAAGTGCAAAACTGCATTTAATCCAATACTTAACCTTTCCATATGATAGATTAATAACAACCTAGGTTACCACTATTCTATCTTAGAAATGGACTGTAGCTCTCAAATTGAAGCTTGCCCTAAATACAACTTAGAGTACAAAATGTAGCAGTAGCAGCATCAGTAGCTGCTAATGTATTTGCACATCTAGAAGTAGTGACGACCTACAAGGTACATTATATACTGCAATATGAGCAACCTAACATATTACAAAAACTAAAATATCAGGATAACAAAGTCTAATTTTTCTTAGAACCATAATTCAAGAAGAGACCTTGCACTACTCATTTACTACGCAATTGAACAAACTAGAAACATAAAATAGGAACCTATTAGCTATAATAGTAAGAAAAATCATCTAAGCAATTCAATGCCAATGTGTTTTGCAATGTTTCTCAGGAAAAGGGTAATTCCTCAAGATAAATAAAAAGGGTCTGTCCATCAAGTCTCAAAACCTCTACTAAATTATGTAACATTCACAGAAAAGGGACAAAACTATTGTCTTAGCAGAATGCTATATTGTATATGTGAATTGTTATCACTAAAAACATTTTGTCAACATTCAACTCCAACATACTACCACCTCAATATGTTGAAGAAAGGATTTGACGTCAAGTGGATTTATCATCCCCAGGGCATTAACCCACATTTACAACTCAAAATGCAGTCGATCAATTATGGAACATCCAACACATCAAAAGAATCACATGCATGTAACTACTCAATCTAGTATGGCTTTAAAAAAATAGGGAAAAATATGGAAGGTAAAAATGAAGCATGGACTCTTATGTTTTGAAGAAAGTTGCTTCCAGGAAAAAGGCTACAATTGGCACAGAGATGACTATTGAGTGTAGCATAGTTAACAAGTCCTTTTTCCTCTCTTCAATGGTAAAAAAGAAATGGCAAAACATTTGTTAACATCAAAGAATCCTATTTCAACTGAAGATTTAGCATTAATATGGAAAGCTACAAAGATCCATGATAAAAATAGAATACAATAAAATATCCTAGTGTCTACAGTAAAAAACAAACAAATCAAGTTCAGTATTACCACACATAGGCTTCAAAACAAAAAATCAATAAGGATGTATTTTTATAGTTTCTGTCTCTATTCCCTTCTTCCTTCCCCCCCCCCCCCCCTCCCCCCCAAAAAAAAGAAAGAACAAAGAAAAAACAAAAAACAACACATCATCTCTTTTTGCTTTTTCATTTCTGTTTTAGATAGGGAATAGAAGCTATTTGTAAGGATGCAAAGACATTCAGGAAATTACATTTTCTTAAATAAACAGTTACTGAAACTTATCCTAATCAACTCAACGGCCACCGGTGGTGGTACTGTCACGATGCATTGCCTACCTCTATCAAATGTGAGCAAATGGCAACAAAGTGAGGCAACAGTGGTAGCGGTGAAAGAGGCAGCAGTAGTGGCGGGCATGGTGGGCAGATCGCAGGCAGAAGGCAATGGGGAAAAAGAAAGGGACAGTATCGGAGATGACAAAATAATTTGAAGTGTGTATCTATGTAGTCGAGGTGGGGTGGATTTAACAGATCAAATATGACGGTTACAAACAACCATCGTATATACATATTTAATACGACGGTTAGTGTCGTATTTGCTCATCTTCGGCCACATTTAATACGACAGTTTATGACTGTCGTAATTAGTGATTAATACGACGGCTATAAACCGTCGTATTAAATCAAATACAACACTAACAGATATATACAACGGTTTTTCCCAGTCGTCATATTAAATTTAAAAAAAAAACTTATTTTTTTACTTGACTTATATATATATATGTGTGTGTGTGTGTGTATGTATGTATGTATGTATGTATGTATATATATATACAATAATAATTATACATAGAATGTCTATATATGAATGAATGTATAATATATATATATATATATATATATATATATATATATATATACACACACTAATTAATGAAGGATATATTATACTGCATATAAACATATATATTAATAGAATAACTAATAAAATGAAATTCAAACTCTTTAATACAAATATATAAAAACTTCTTATGTAAACAGAACTTTAATTGAAAAATCCATGATCTAACCATTAGATGTACTATAAAGTTAAAACAAATTTAGTGACCAAATTTAAAGATCATTCGTTTTATTTTATCACATTTTTGGAGTAATACTTAAAAAATAGTAAAAAAAACTTAGTGTATTATTTACAAATATAATGATATCAAATTAATTATCCAACCATTAGATTTGTTAAAATCATTACCAAAAGTATTGTGATTAAGTTTGAAAATAATCAGATAAAATTTGAAATACTTTTTATGGATTTTGTTACAATTAGACTAAAAACGACAGCCCTAACCGTCGTATTAGATAAGTATAACCCGTGATTTTATTAACAATCGTGGTATTTAGTAAATTAAAAACAATGGTTCACAGTAACTGTTGTAATAGATACTAATCTAATATGATAGTTTAGGATAACTGTCGTATTATATTACACCTATTACGATAGTTTGAGGAAGCCGTCGTAGTTGGTTGAACTAATACGACATTTACGTGTTAACTGTCATATAAAGTCTCACTAATACAACGGTTAATAAATTATCGTATAAAGTTAACTATTACAACGGTTTTGTAATCGTCGTATTTGATAGTGTTGTATTTGCCCCATTTTTTTTGTAGTGTAAAAAAGAAATATATAGATTGACGATCATAGAAATTAGAAAAAAAAAAAAAAGATTTAGGACTATCGTGTAGCATGTAAAATAGATAAAGGACTATTTATGCGAATTTTCCACGTATATGTATGTATGTGGGGTGTGTATATAATATATATATATATATATATATATGTATATATATATATATAAAAATATTCATCTTAAAATTCTAACAAATTTTTTTAAGGAAAAATTAAATGGTCGTGACTAAACGCTAGCAATCAGCGAGGGCTTAATTACAGCCTCTTCATTTTACATTTCCAACAAAATTTATTGACAAAAATTTAAAATGCCATAGTTAAACCCTAACAATCAGTGAAGTTTTAGCTACGACTTCATTTTGGTCCCACAAAAGTTTTGACTACGGGATTTGCCCTCGCAAAACCCTCGGTAGTTTGCGAAACAAAATTGTAAGTTCACAAAGCTGTCGCTATTGGTGAGAGTGCAGCTATACATGGTCAACTCCTCGGTAAATTATCCCTCCTCATAATTGTTCTCGCAAAACTCTCATAAATCAGTGAGGGCTCTGTAACTATCGCTAATCACCATTGCAAATTCCCTATTTTCTTGTAGTGTACTCTAAATACTTAAGACTTCAACAAAACCCATTTATGTATATGATCACGATTAACAATCATTCATTTAGCAGTGAAAAACTACTACATATATGCACATATATTCCATGTAGATTTTAGGAGATGTAAATCAATAAATCATGCCTCAGCTCAAGCCAATGATTTTATTAAGCATACTCAAAAACTTTCACTTGTTTAATTAGCTAATTCAATTTTAGCAAAAGCTCCCAATGAACTTTCTTTTTCATGCCACCAATTTGTAGCCATGAATTTGCGTCAAGAAGATTACATTAGGTGATTAAGAGTAGTTTAATTTTGACCAAAAACAAAAAGTAACATCTATTTTTTTTTTTTTTTATGAGATGCAATATTCTCATACACTGCTCTACAAAACAACACTAGGCGACTATAGGACGAAGAAGAAATTTATACTCCCCATACTCATGATCAGTTTCTCATTTCATCCCACCAAAAACAAGCCTTGTCATTTCAACTCCAATCTCTCCACCCTTGTTTTATAAATTCCATCTGAAAGTACAATTAAAATGAAGCAAGCCTAATCTCTCATCACCGTTAATCTGCCTCCAGGATCACTCAATTTTTGTACAAAAACACAAATCCTTATTGCATTTGTGTGTTAACCAAGTTTCCTACTCAACCATGTATTGTTCAATCAAAATCTTTTGAAACTGCCCTTGAAGAGTGCATGTCTCCTTCACTTGTATATGAAGAGTAGAACTCATCGTCACCATCCCTCTCTTTGATTTCTTGAATCCTCTCGACCGCCTCGGCTATATCCCACCTCTGGTCAATATCAGTGTCGCAGCAACTTAATGCTATCTTCAATAGCTTTATCATTTCACCTTCACTGTTTTTGGTTCCCCTCATATCAGCATCAAAAACTTCCACTGTCCATTCATCCTTGACAACAGATAGTACCCAAGTCGACAAATCCGTGTCGCTTCCCTTACCTTGTTGCAAGAAACTTGATGGGAATTTTCCAGTCAGGATTTCTAGAATCAGTATCCCAAGACTCCAAACATCAGTTTTCTTCGTTATTCGGCCATTTAGTCTGAATTCTGGTGATTTGTATGCTACCATTTGCTCCTGAGCATGTTCTAAATTCACTACTGGAAGCAACCCATAGTCTGTGAGCAATGGCTCAGAAGATTCATTGAGAAGGACATTTGAGGATTTCAAGTGACCATGGGGTGCAACCAGGCTTGGAAGTGCATTGTAGAGATATAAGAGACCTTTGGATACTCCTTTGATAATTTTCAATCGCGTTGGCCAATCCGGGCTTGGTTGGCCACGGGACTTGTTACCTGGAACAACAATGTTAGAGATAACAATCTCTTTCTTCCCTTTTTTTTTTTTACGGGAAGAAAATAATCATGAAATAAATAAAAGGGATATCGTAATAAATTATAAATTGTTTGGCATTCATGCAAAAGACATTCTAGAGACATTTATGTCTTCAGACTAAAAAAATACAAAATAAATACATCACAGTGGAGAGAGATAAGTGACATTTTTCAAAACTCAGGAAAAATGAAGGATACAGTTAGAAACCTCATGAGAGGCATTAGTCGGATATTATCCCTAAATAAAATCCTGAAACTATATTTGAAGAGAGAGACGACATTGAAAATTGCATGCTTGAACAACCTAAAACAATTTTTAACATTTTATGAACTGCTTTATATTTTTAGATCAGGTGTGAACATTTTTAGACTGGCCAAACATGATTGATCGTACAAACTTTTTGACTTCTGCAAAGAAATATTTGAAAGAAAGCAGGATAATAGACTAATATTAAAAGGTATGAGTCCATATGTGAATAACGCTCGCAAACATTAACAGGGAATTACAAATATGATCATAATCAATCCATGAGAACTTTAATTAATTGCAGAAAATTGAAGGGATATTGTTTAAATATTGTGAAAAAATATATATAGTGAGTAAAATAAGTTACGCATATCAAACTTAAGTACTTACGTGAGATTCTTAAAAAATAAAAAGTTTTCAGGTAACAAAGCACATACGTACCATGAAGTTGAACAGCCAGGCTGACATTTTCTATGTAATGTGAAACTATAAGTTTCTCTTCTTTTCTATAGTAGAAAGCCACAATAGGAAGCAAGTTGTGATGACTCAATCCTCCTAGCCTTCTCATGTGCTCATGAAACTCTTCCTTGTTCACATTATTCATTTGTCTATACCTCTTCACAACCATGGTTTGCCCGGTACCAAGAGCAGCTTTGTAACTGGATCCAAACACCCCACTGCCTAATATTTCAGCAGAGGCTTTGAGAAGATCAGTCATGTCAAACTTGTCAACATCATCCCTCAAGAATGAAAGTTTGACATTCTGATCAGTCTTCTTGCAAGCTTCCGAGGTTGTATTTGTAGAGACACCCTTTTCCATTTTGTCTAAATCAGGAGAGATGGTAACTTTCTTGGGACTTTGCGCAGGTACTGAATCGTCTTGTTCTCCAGGTGTTTTCTTTGGTCGTCGGAGGATGATTATAACTGCGATTATTGCACCTACTGCTACTAAGATAGCAATTGAAACAATTACTATAGTTCCAACAGAGAGCTTTGGTGAGGCAGCACATGCTTTCAATGGTGCACCACAAAGATCTTCATTGCCTGATCATCAAGGAAAATGAAATAAATTGTTTGTCAATTCCAGGAAAAGATGGGCAAGATTTGATCCAAAAAATTTTGAGATGGAAAAGATTAAAACTTGCCCAAAAATGAAGATTCATTCAATTTGCCGAGGTTAGCAGGGATTTGACCCTCGAGATGATTGTAGGAAAAATTCATCGAATTCAATCTTCCTTGAGTAAAAGCTGGTATTTCACCATCGAAATCATTGTCTTCGAGCATCAACTCCATGAGCTTTGACAATGTGGCCAAGGAGGACGGAATGGAACCGGAAAACTTATTGTGTGCCATATGGATTTTCTTGATTGAATTCATGCCTTGAAAAGCATCTGATGAAATCTCCCCAGAAAACTGATTGTGCGACAAATAAATGGTCTTCAAGGCACCTAATTTCTTTATATTTGGAAGAGTGCCATCAAAATTATTATTCATCAGACTGATAGTTCTCAAAGATTTCAACTCACTAAGAGAATCCATATCAATACTACCCCTTAATCCCATATTCTCAAGCTTTAGCCCCCATATATACCCTTTCTCACATAATACGCCGACCCAATTCTCCTTTTCACCATCACAAGGAGGCTTTGCAGAATCCCAGTTGGCCAACGCACTATCATTTTCGAGGGAATCTTTAAACTGGAGAAGAATTTCGGCTTCGGATTTACTCTTGGATATAATAACTTGTTGCAGAATAAGGATGGAAATCAAAGACAAAGAGAAGATGTTTGCGTTGTAAGCCATGTTATTGAGTAATGGTGCGCGCACTTGTGGGTGCGCGCCCTCTGGGAGGGCTCTTTCGTATGAAAACGAATGCTTTTGGTTGAGAAAGAGATGGAGAATGAAATGAAGGCAGGGATGAAAATATTGTGTGGGCATAGAATGAAAAAAGGAGAAAACAACACTAACTGAGAGAGAGAAAGAGGGAGAAAGAGATGCCAAGACATGAATGGAGAGAGGAGCTGTTGAAATTGACCTAGTCCTCTCTTGTTTTTTGCATGCATGGGGGATTTGCCATTCTTTTGCATCAGCAGTTTGCGGTTTGCCTTTGAGTTAGCCTTGCGAATTTCAATGGAATGGCCATCTTTCTCTTTGTCCGTCCTCTATTTTTGCTATCAGGTACATCACCTACACATTGGCGAACAAAACAGCTACATAGAGAGGAGCTATTATTGTTATTCTTTTTTTACGTTGTAACACGTATATATTAGTTAATTAGATAGAAATTTTGAACAATTATCTTTTTGCATAATATGTAAGAAAGTAGATAGTTATAATATTAAACAAGAAACAATAGCGAAAGTTTAATATTATTATATTTTAGGTTATATATATAAGCACTCTCTCTCTCGGCCTAGCAAGGATTATATAACTTCTCCACTTAGCTTAGCACATAGAATTTGAATTTTGAAAAAAAAATGTAAAGATTTCTTATTAAGAGCGCCAATAATATTTCAAGTTTCTTCTAAATTTGATTATAAATTTAAAATATATAAAAAAAAAATCCTTCTTGCTTTTTAGAAAACTATCAGGTGAATATAATTTCCTCGGACTCTAACAAAAACTGAAATCTCAAAATTAGCATGAAACCCGGCCCCTCCCCCCACCCCCCCCCAAAAAAAAAAAAAAATTTGAAGAGGACTAAGCCTCTAAAACTTCCTTTGCAAAATTAAGATTAGAATTCAAATGTCACAATTAAGTAAATCCACAATACTCCTATTTTTAATATAGACTTTGTAATTAAAAGTATGAAAAATTAAATAACAATTTCCGTTGTTCTGTCAATAGATATATGCAGGAAAAAATTATTATATTCCAAACCTTGAAATTGTGTATTTTTAAAAAATACTTTCCTCCTCCCCCCCCTTGTCTGGCAGGCCGAGAGATAAGACAGGATCCCATCTCAGCCAAATTCTCAATTTAAACGGATAAATTATCATCCCTAATTTATACTAGTCAAGTTACAGATATTATAATCTATCCTACAATAATTTATAAATAATTTTTAAAAAAATCCTATTCACCTCAACTAGGAAGAAAATCAAGTTGACGTCAAAAGCATTCTATGCCTCTCTTCTCTCACTATTGGCAGTACCCAAAATTTACTCAAGAAATAAAGCAGCTCTTTGAATTGAATTCCGTATACCCAACATCAACGAGGCAAAGGCCATCCGGCGGTGCGGGAGGAGCAGTGGCTCGCCTGCACATGGCATCCATCAGTTTTAGCAGAGCATCATCTTCTGCTCCGGCAGCTGCCTCTCGTACAGCTGTCGCCACAAGAACTCGAACCATCTACCATGTAACGAAAAAACCCACAAGAAGATCAACTCATGAATGACCAGAATATCTCCAGATATTTCTTAGTTCACCCACGAAGAATCGAACCATAACTCATTGATAGTTGCAATTTAGCTAAAAGCTAAAAGAGAGAGGGAATCATGTGAACTACAAACTCCAAGTTTATCCAACAAATAATATCCAATTTTATAATCAAAAAATTAAATAGACTTTCTTAGAGTTAGTAAGAAAAAAGACACTTCTTAAGGACAAATAACATAATTCATTCTGTATAATTCTAACTAATATTGGCTGCATTGAAAATTTTACTCAAGATGTCTAACGTTCTACAAATGACAGTGGAAAGTAATTACCTTACGCAAGAAGCGATTAGCAACCAACTCGATGCACATGATCTTTGTAGGGATCCCATCCTTTGATTTGGGGCAAAGAAAACACAGAAAGATAAAGGCAAAAGAAATTTTAGAGGAATTCTGACCGAGACTGAACAACAGAATCACCGTAACTGTATAATCTCAAGTATATTTGAAAGGGAGCCCACAATTATTGGAAGTCATCCTAGCTCTAAAATAGTAATATCCTAAGAATGGTGATTCAGAAAGTTTATCAGAATGATTGATGTATTCTAATATCTCAATAATCCAACTCTATTTTGTATCTAGTTTGCTGATAGTCTACATCATGATTGCTTCAGGTAAATAATTTAGACTTATTGCTTCAGCATTAAAGGTAAACCAGACAGACAATTAGATGTGGAAAATATGATTCAGCAAACTAAGCTGACACATACAAGGTCTACAACTTTTGTTGAGTGAATTGACTATCATTGATTACTTCTGTGTTCCCTTTCCCAGCAGGGAGGACAAAAAAATGAAGAAGAAGAAGAAGAAGAGATGGAAGTATTGGCTCTCAGGAAACCCAAAAACAGCTCCGTAAACTATTCATATTTTCATGAGACATACACATTTCAAAGATAAACAAATGTGAGCAGTTCTCAACGTGAATATAAAGTGAACCCACTATTTTATTTTACAGCATATTTTAGATGGCAAAATTTTGTTGTCTTAGCAGTTCATTCCAAACTGGTGCAGATTCTTGGATCAACTTCATAAGAATATTTTATGACAAATCTTCCGTGGGTCTTTCATGGACAATAATTTCTTTTCCTTGAAATAATGAACCTTTACCAATACAAGAGAAGCGGGGGGGGGAGAGAGAGAGAAAGGATTCTAGGAATTTTATTTTAGCACATTGACAGTCCATCTTCAGTCAATGTCATTAAGTTATAATTACAGTTAAGTAAATATTATGAAGCCTGGCACTAAATGTCACCAAGACTGCAGATACCTGTTCACATGGCAAGACGGCTTCAGCAGCTCGGGCATGGAAGACAAAACATTCGGTTGGCGGACCTCTGTAACATCAGTAAGACATTGTCAGAAAGAATAAAGATGTTAACTATGCCAAGATCACACAAACTAACTTCATAACTAAACTCTAGATTTTTGACAAGCTACTTTATACACAATCCAAGACAAGGCAATTAAACTTTTATTCAACTGAACCTACAATACATCAAAGGACGTGGAAAATAGAAATGCATTCAAACAAACTAGAAGTCAGTTGGCAAACTAGCTTGCTAGCCTAAGTATTGAAATAATATAATGATGATGATTTGTCAGATCAAACTAAGTAAGTAAGGAAACCAATCTGAATCAGGCATTACTCAGACCCCTACAATCAAATAGTTCAATGAAAGAGCTACCATGAAGATGTTTGCTCTTAATCACTTTTCCAGGACTAGGCACCCACTTATCCACATAATAAAGGTTGAAATACTCATCAAAGTTGCACATGCAACCTGGTAAGTACTAATGAGACATGATTCAGACTTGCACTATTCAAACATGAAATGCAAATCTTCTGGTAATTTCAATCTAATCAAAGACATTACACTACGTTCATTAGGGTCTTTTTCATTACGGAAAGTAATGGTTTTGAATCTTCTAAGAGAGCAATTACGAAGTCAAGAAATGAAATTTAGGGGTTCAAAAATTGCAAAATAGTGAAACGATCAAGGACAATTACTCTAATCATGCATATAACATAAATAAATAACCAAATGTTTGGAGCAACTACAACTTGATAAGCAGCAAAAAAACACCAGAATGATTATCATATTAAATCAGGATGAACAATCCACCAAACTACAGACCCCAATGAAGCTACCAATTTGAGGAGTACAACTTCAAGGTTTCCACAAACAAAGAGCATTAAACAACTGCTTCTTACTAAAGGGTTAACATGATTCAAGTCATATTGTTAATACAATAGAAATAGGCTGAACTCAATCTTGCCATGCACTATCAATCATAATGGCAGTTGAGACTTCAGTGTGGAAGGAAGGCCATGAAGCCTTAAAAGAAATATCAAGATCTTAAAAATTACGTACCTTGACATTTAGGGAATATTTATATGCTAAAAATTACAACCTAAACCGCCCATATTATCCTCACCTTTTGTAACATAGACAACATCATAATAAACAATGAACAAGAGTGTTAATGAGAAATTTGATTCTTACACGTTTCTTGTGGCTTTAGTATCTCTTGCAAACATCTTATACGATAACATCTTTCCCTCCAATTGTTGTATAAGCTGGTTAACCCTGCTTACTTCAAACTTGGTTGGTTTATTTCCTGATTCCACTCCATCCTTGTTATCATCAAGTTGACACTCGGTACTCCTTTCGAAGGTGTAATTACTATTAACATCTTGGGAATGGTGAGTATTACTATAATCAGCATCCTCCACACAGTAATTGGCAAGCTCAGATGCTTCTTCAGTATTGAAAGGTAAGATATACAAATAACGCCTCCACTTTGCCAAGAAGTTTGGATGAAATTCACGTGATACCTATTGACAATTAAATGATCATCAGTATGTTATCTATTTTTTTCTTTTTTCAGACACGATGATGATAACATTTATAATCCCAACAACTGAAGAAAAACAAGTTCTACTTTTGTCTGTTCCATAAAAATATAGTAGGTAGAAACCAATCCTGCACCTAAATTACACCACCACCAACGTTACGTTACCTCAGCAACTGAAATGACTCTGATCTTTCCTGGTTCTGTATTGTTTATGGCATCTCCTATTTCTTGAGGTTTAACATCCTGTCTCCAGGTATCTAGCAATACCAACAGTTAAAGAACTAATTCGTTGAAATCCAAATTCCATGTTATGTGACGTTCTTAGAATATAGAAATATTAAACAGATCAGGACAGATTCTAGTTTTTATATATGTCCACACATATTTTAAAAAATCAAATGACACAATCTAATACCCTGCGCCCCCCCCCCTTCCCCCCCAAAAAAAAAAAAAAAGAAATTTTATAACCAAGGATATAGTTAGGAAGTTAGAATGATGATCAATTGTGTGTAGCTAACCCAATATAATGGTGCAACATTTTCCAGTAAACAAAATCCAATGTGCATTTCTTATTGCAGTACATCATCCCATTTGGTAACAGAATAACCTAGTTAGGGGAGGAGGGACGGAGGGAGCAGCTGGCAGGGGCCATGGCCCCTCCCTGCAGGACAAGGATAATAATGGCAAATTTCACGAAGTATTCATCTGAACTGTTTATTATGTTCAACAGCTGCTGCTAACTCATGCAGTTTCGCTACATTAAATTAGACAGGATTTATGATATTTTCCTCTCAAACGAGGAACTAGGAGGGACAATGCATATCAGATTCCAGTAACATAAGCAAGCATTTTTTGCAAACCCACATAGACAATCTGTATTCATTATTTGAGCATAGGGATATCTAAGCTAGTCCATACATTTTTTTTCCCTAAGCAAAATTAGTCTGTAACTTCACAAAGGTAAAACTAAACTACCATATGCAAACTTTAGTAATGCAAAATGACCAGATACATTAGATGCCACAAGTTAAAATCAGCAAGATCTGAGAGAGATAGGCAGGGTTACTATAATGAAAGATGAAAAAGAGTAAAATAGCACAAGCCACGCAACATACAGAAAGAGCAAACTTGCTGAAAAGCTGTCACTCCTTTGTCAGTGCGCCCAGCAACAACAACACATCCTTCTAATGGTAAATTCTTTTCTTTTAGCAGTTGAGCTTTCTTCTCATCAACAAATTTTCCAACAGATCTTTCAACTACACTACATGACAAAGTCATATAGAATACATCAACTTGAATGAAAAGATTCAGTGTTGAATTAAAATTAAAAATTAAAAAAAGAATAAAACATTTCTCTTTGTACCTCAATACCAAGTCATCATGAAGTTTAGAGAGAGACGGGGAGGCCATTGAATATTAAATATCAAAACTAAAAATTAAGCTTCAAATGAATTGAAATGAGCATTCAGGGAAGTAGGACCTTTAAGGGTTGACATATATGCATGAGAGAAGAAGGAAAAAGAAGTGCCTGGTCATAGGGGCAAATTTCTGAAGGTGAATCAAATGCCATTACCTGATTTATTTAACGAGAGAGCCATCTTCAGCTCACAGGTTTATGGATATGGAACAAGAATGAGTAAGTCATTCAGAAACGGTCCTTTGTCATAAGTCAGATATGTCAGATTTCTGCAAAGTGCATATATCTTGGACCGCTTAAGGAATAACAGACCCTTAGAGAAACTTTCGAGTCAATAAAAAGTTATTTTCATTACTATATCCTATTTTCTTGTCGTGACATTGGCCAATACAGGACAAATTAGCAAAAATGTATAAAGAAAATCCAGATTGAAAAGATTATGGATGAGAACCAATTAAAAGAGAACAATTAATGTCAACTTCTCAATTTTCAATTAGCAGTCTATAGCATAGCACATTAAGTCCTTCCTAAATGTAAGAGGAAACCACTAGTGAAGAAAAATTCATACAGAAAGGTTTAACAAAGTTTTTAACAAAGTTTTTAGCCAGTGAAAATAAACCCTAAGACTTGTTTAGTGATGCAGATAATAACACAAAAAAGGGAAAAAGAAAAAGGTTACATCAGCCCTAAATGATGGACTTTTAGATCTTGTAAGTGCAGAAGACAAAATGTTGTCTAGAAAGTAAATAAACTAGTACAACATAAACTTTTAAGCAATCAAATCCAGATTCTTAAGAAACATAAGGGATTGAAAATGTGTTGAAGACCCAAGCGAAAGGTCTAAAAAGACTATTTAATTTAGACAATCAAACTCTATTTTTGTACCAAAGCATCAACCTAATGTTTTCTAATTACAGGAACATACATCTGGTAAGAGATCAAACCACATCACTTAACAATATCATACACTGGTTTTTTTTTTGGGCATTGCATCAACCAATCATAAACAGATTGGGAAGCAGCTCTTATATAAATTTAATTCACATTCCAAAGGATGCTCATCCTCACTCTTATATCACTTCTTTTTATTATAATTAAAAAAAAAAATCCTTCCTTTACCTAAAGAAAAAGGACAACCCACAGAACTGCTAAAGATAGGCACAACAAAAGCTTACTGGAAAAGCAAAATATTAAGACGTTAATGGTTTTTAAGACGTTACTATAGATAGGCACAACAAAAGCTTACTGGAAAAGCAAAATATTAAGACGTTACTGCATGATTTTTGAAAATCACGTGTTCATTTTTATCTCATGAGTATCTTTTGCCCTTGACACACTTTGCAGATTACAACATGTTCACGAGAAATGCTTTGAAAGGCATGTCAGAAATGGATCCCATAGCCATGTTATTGGTGTGCCAAGTAATAATTGTTGAGATTTATACATGTGCCTATAACACAACCACAAATATATCACTTAAATAATTAAAAAAAAAATGAGCATCAAATTAAAATGGCACAACCTTTATGAATACCACTTAACTAACCTACATTTCTTCCAGATGTCACGCTGGTGAAAGAATGTACTTGCCATTCTCATTATGCACCAATGATATAATGCATTTAAAATATTTAAGCATCAAACAAAGATACAATCACCAATTTGGTATGCTTATACAGAATTTATTAGCAACTAGAAGAAAGTTTACCCTTGTACAGTGTTCAAACCAGGCTGCTTCTGCCACCCATAAAATGAAGCGCCATGGTAAGACAAGACTATCTTAAATGTCATCCTCGCCCATCTTCCAGTCCGATCTTCTGCCGGAATGCTCTCCAACTCAGATTTATGGTTATGCTCAATCAAATCAGAATTATCATGAATGGCAAGATTCTGACGATAAATCCTCTATAATTAGTCAAACAAAGTGCATATAACCAAAATAAACAAATTTGAAAAAACACAATCACATTGAAAACAAATTCAGCATACTCGCAATTCAAACTCATCTAGACTAAAAAAATTATAAAGGTCTCTCACCATACAAAGTACTTAGTATTCAGATGCAATGGAAAGCACAGGGGAGATAAACTCGGTAAGTATGCCAAAAAGGAAACTAAGAATATGTAAAATGGAAAAGGCACTCGTTAAGTGTCTTATATCCAGTTGGATGGAACATAAACAAAAGAAAAAGAAATCACCCACCCCATTAATTTTGAATTAAAAGATAGATAAGCCGCCTAAACTAAAACCACATTAGCATCAAGTACAAGTAAAGAGGCAGCAAATGCAAGACAAACTTAGTGATGAAATCAAATTTGAGATGAAAACACTGTTCCACGTGTGGATCCTAATTAAATTACAAATGTTTCCAGAAAGACAACCTCTTTTTTGAACAAGCCTGATATTGATATCCTGCCCTTCACCATATCAGAGTAAAAATCATTAACCTTTTTCCAAGGCCTTGCATACATATACTGATAGCATTCCCTGCCAAAAGCAGAAATATCTAGATAGAATTAAAAGAAAGACGTATATCCCAGATTTTATGACTAGGCATGACATTACAAAGTAAAAATAGATAGCACTATCATAGTTATAAAAGCAAATGATTTTCTAAAGCACCCAAAGCAATAATCTTGGAAGCATTTAAGCAATGAAAAAAAATCCCAAAAACCAAATAAGTTAAATCATTGAATTCAAAAACCACATGTAGCACAAAAATTGGCCGACGGAGGTAGGTGGTTTCAAGAATGCCCACCAAGCCCCCAATTCGATAGAGCCAAGTTGATCCAGTGAGTCAACTTGGTGCACTCCTCAGTTCCCAACAGGCAATTCAAATTCGAGATTCATTGAGAAATAAAATGGAAATTTTTTTACTACAAAAAAGGGGTCTCAAGTGCTTCTTGTATGCTTATGATAAAGAAAAAAATTGTTTCAGAAAATTTACCTGGTAGTCCAACGGGTGAATTTGCAGGCATCATTGTGCTCATAATGAGGATAAACCTTGTCTTTCAGAGGTTGTTTCTCCATCAGAATTCTCAGACTCTGTCCTATCCTTGGGCAACTTATCATATACTCCTTCCTCTGTATCTCCCAACAGTTAATATGACGTCATCAGCGGCACCTCACACTTGCAACAGCATGCCCCGGCGCCGGCGGGAAGGGTGGAGACTGGGGATTGCGCAACATTGTACTTTGAAATTTCTAAGGACGGGGTTTACTTGAGAGACACAGAACGGAATTTAGCATTCATGCCCCCCGAATTCAATTCATATTGCAAATAAACCCCTTAAGGTTTAGATAATTATCATCAAGCCTCTAAGATTATAAACAGATTATCCTTTGCCTTTGTTTTTTTTGTTTTGTTTTTTTTTTTTTTTGTTTTGTTTTTTTTTTTTTTTTTTTGGGTGAGGAATTTGGTGAACTTTTATTAAAGGGGTTTACTTTTTCTTTTTTCCATTTTTCTCTCCTCTGATTCAAAGGGAATTTTGTTACATGATGAAGATTAAGTAGAGAAGTAAAAATTGCGATTTAAAAAATAAAGAAAATTGAACACAATTTTAATTAAAAGATGAAATTTGCTCTAAAAGAAAAAAAGTTAATTTTAGTTTAATTTTACTTTTTTAATTAATTTAAACTAATTATAATTTTTGAAAATTTAATAATATATATTTATATATATTCATTAATTAAAGAGAAAACTGTCTTTATTTATCAACCTTCTTTCTAAAAATATTTTGGTAATGCCCTGTA
Organism: Voacanga thouarsii; assembly: GCA_026120185.1. Lineage (NCBI taxonomy): Eukaryota > Viridiplantae > Streptophyta > Magnoliopsida > Gentianales > Apocynaceae > Voacanga > Voacanga thouarsii. The sequence continues at coordinate 874,845 of JANUWF010001918.1, read as the reverse complement.
CTACTTTGCTATGAAGGTGAAGCCTTCCTTACTCACTTTGACAGCTTGTATTTAAATTAGCAGCAGAAAAAAAAAATGCGGGTGCAAATCAAATTAATTATTGCCAAATCCTAGCATCATCATACTATTGATATTCAAATAAATGTCAAATTCTTCTATTTTCGCTATTGAAACTACACTTTCCACTGAACCTCAAACAAAAGAAATTTGACCTCACTTGGTACTCAAAGCTTGCTGGAAGAAGCTTTCTCCTTTTTTATTTTTTTATTTTTTTTTTTAAAAAAACTCTTGTGTCATCCATTTTCATAAGCAAGTAAAGGTAAACAAATAATACCGAATTTTCGTCAAACGAACCTCTTTTTTAACAAAATTTCGAAAATGAGACGGCCATAGTGAAAATTCCTAATATGGCTACAAAAAAAAAGTATTGTGACCTCACTATACTAAATATATTTTTTATAATAAAAAATTAGGAATTTTAAAATTTTAATATATATATATATATTTTTTTTGCTATATATAAATATATAACTTTAAAGTTGCATTTAAATATATATTTCTAACATGCGACCATCAGGTTATATTTTCTTAACTTTCAAATTAGAAATGCAACCTAAAGAACATAATTTTCACACTAAAAACTCATATTTTTTTTATCTTATGTTCTTCTTCCTCCCATCTTTATTCGTGACCTTCTTTCGGCGACCGTACTCATCTTTGTGACCTTCTTCCAACAACTTTGCCCATCTTCTTTCCGTTCTCTTTTTCAATCTGCATAAGCAAAGCCACTATCAACTTGCCGAACCACCAAGCATCACCATCTTTGGGTTTTTGTGCATCTTTAATTAAGGTAAGCTATGGACTCAATTGATTAATCGAGTAAAACTTAATTTATTCGATAACGATTTAGGTTTATATACAGCCTTTACAACTTTGCATACAAGTCCCTAGAATTATCTATACTCTCAATAAGACCTTAACAAAGATATAAATCTTAACACTCCCCCTCAAGATGGGCAGAAGATATCCATTAAGCCCATCTTGTCACACAATCTTGAGAGAGCTAATGAACTAAGTCCTTTCGTGAGACAGTCAGCCACTTGCTCTCTAGTAGCTACATGTCCCAGCTCCAATAGTCCACCATCCAGCTTTTCTTTGATGAAGAACCTATCAATCTCCACATGTTTGGTTCTGTCATGTTGCACGGGGTTATTGGCAATGCTAATTGCGGACTTGCTGTCACACCACAGCTTCATTTTAACTCATTTATCCATCTTGAGCTCTACTAACAAAGCTCTCAACCACACCATCTCCGCAACTCCTAAAGCCATTGCCCTATACTCAGCCTCTGTTGTTGACCTTGCAACCACTGATTGCTTCTTACTCTTCCAGGATACCAAATTGCCTCCTACAAACACACAATATCCAGTTGTGGACTTTCTATCATCAGCACAACTTGCCCAGTCAGAGTCACAATAGCCCTCAATGTTCAGATGTCCATTCTTCTTAAAGATCAACCCCTTCCCTGGTGCACTCTTCAGGTACCTCAGAATTTGGTACACTGCGTCCATGTGGCCCTTCCTTGGGTCATGCATGTAGTGGCTCACCATACTCACAGCAAATGATATGTCAGGACGAGTGTGACTCAGATAGATGAGATGTCCTACCAACCTTTAGTACCACTCACGATCAACCGGCTCTCCTGCCTCTGCGCTCAACTTGAACCTCTAATCAATTGGTGAAACCGCAGGCTTGCAACCCAACATGCCCGTCTCTGTGAGTAAGTCTAACGCATACTTCCTCTAAGATAGAACAATCCCCTCTTCTCCATGAGCCACCTCAATCCCCAGGAAGTATTTTAGCTGCCCGAGGTCCTTCACCTCAAACTCTTTGCCCAGTTTTGTCTTCAGTTGACCAATCTCACCCTCGTCATCACCGGTGATAATCATATCATCCACATACACTACTAACATAGTAATGTGACCACTATGTTATCGAAAGAACACTGTGTGATCGGCATTGATTTGCTGATAGCCCATGCTTACCATAGCTCTTCTGAACCTGTCAAACCAAGCTCTAGGAGACTGTTTCAACCCATACAGTGACTTCCTTAATCTACAAACCTTGTCCACTGTCTGTTTTGTACCAAAGCCTAGGGGAACCTCCATATACACCTCTTCTAGTAGATCTCCATGAAGAAATGCGTTTTTAACATCCAACTGATGTAGTTTCCAACCCCCATTCACTGTAATGGAGACAAGTGTCCTTACTGTTCCCATTTTGGCCACGGGAGCAAAGGTCTCATCATAGTCGATGCCATATGTCTGACTATACCCCTTCGCCACCAACCGTGCCTTGTAGCGATCAATTTTTCCTTCTGGGGTCGGCTTCACTGTGAACACCCACTTGCACCCCACTGCCTTCTTGCCTGGTGATAGTGACACTATCTCCCAAGTTCTGTTCTTATCCAGAGCTCCAAGTTTTTCTTGCATAGCTACTTTCCACTTTAGATCCTCTTTAGCATCCTGCCAACACTTAGGTAAAGTAACAGCGTCCAAAGATGTAATGAATGCTCCATACGTAGGTGATAAATTAGAGTATGAGACAAATTGAGCAATGTCATATGGGAAACCATAACGGTCGGGAGGAACTCCTGCATTATTGCGAGAGGTCCTCCTTACTATCATAGGAGTGGGATGAGAAGAAGGAATTATAGCACCTATGTTTTATGAGTTTGAGGGTGGTGTGGGTGTCTCAGAAGTTGGAGTAGGCCGGGACAAGGGACTTGATGGCACCAGTGGTACTGCAGATGTTGACTCTGTCACCTCATTCTGCCTCCTCCTGGTATACACTCTCAACTCCCCCTGTGCTTGAGTCCCAACACCGATGGGTTCCTCCTCTTCTTTGTTCTCGTGCTCCTCAACTGATTCCCTCCTCTCAACAGAATAAGGAATCGATAAGGGAATTGATCCTACATTCACCAACCTCTCACCATTCTCCCCCTCTCGCCTCATACCTTCTTTATTAGATAAGTCACCAATGGGTGAGGTCACCTCCAGTGTATAATATGGCTCAAACTCTCGAAAATGCACATCCATGCTTACAAACAATCTTTTCTCTACTGGACTCCAGCAAACATACCCCTTCTGGGTAGCAGAGTATCCTACAAAGACACATTTCACAGCTCTAGGACCAAGCTTCCCTACAGATGGTCTGTTGTCCTTCACAAAACACACACAACCAAACACTTTCAATGGGAGGATCCCACCATTATCTCCTTTCAACATTTCACACGGAGACTTCCAGTCCAACACTCTTGTGGGCATCCTGTTGATCAATTGAGCAGTTATTAAGACCGCTTACCCCCATAACTGCTTTGGGACATTCATCGCGATCATTATGCTCCTAGCTGTCTCTAGAAGGTGTCTATTTTTCCTTTCTGCTATCCCATTCATCGCGATCATCACACCAGCAGATATCAATGCTGAGTCCATCCCCTCACGATCCAGGTACCACAGTCCATTACGCCACATGCCAGTCCCAAGTCTCCGGCCAGTCTCCTTCTCCTGGAAGATCACCTTGGGAATATTAAAAGAAACCACACATTTTAGTTGGAGTATAATGGCACTAATAGATAAAATATTTACTGGGAAAGAAGGAGCATGCAAAACATTGGACAAAGTTACTGAACCCGTACACTTCACTGTACCCTTACCAACCACAAGCTGTGCTGTCCCATCAGCGGTCTGGATGCTCTCTGGCATCGCTAAGTGAGTATAGGAAGAGAACTCACTAGCATTACCTGTCACATGTTGATATGCACCAAAATCTACGATCCATTCTGGTGATCTAGTGGTGGAGATAGAGGCAAGAGCAGTACCTTTGGTCAATTGAGCATAGGTAACAGTGTTACCCATGGGCAAAGCAGAGGTGGATGCATCCTCAACCGCACTCTTTTTGGCTCCATCACCTGTTGCTCTCTGCTTCCTTCTCAGTATTTCTAATAGCGCCTGGTCTTCCTCAGTAAAGACCACACCCGCCTCTTCCTCTTCCTCCACTACCATCAGATTGGCCCGATAGCCTCTTCCACCTCTTCTGCCACCACGGCCACGACCACGACCACGACCTGCAAACTGTCCACATCCACCTGAGTCTCTCTCCTTGGGTAGCTTAGGACAAGCCTGTTTCAGATGACCTACTTCACCACAATTGTAGCACTCCCTAGTCTCCTGTTTGAACCCTGTGTTACCTGAGTTGGAGACCACTAGCACTGACTTCATCCCAGGATGTCCGCCTGTCCCAACTTGTAGCTTAATACGACTCTCCTCCTGTATCATGGCCGATACCGCCTCCTCAAGTGAAGGGATCCTCGTCTGAGCTAGCAGCATCGCTGTCCTTTGCTCAAATGCTGGGGCTAACCCCTAGAGAAATAACATAGTCCTCTCCTGAATCAAAGCCTCTCTTTCCTTACACTCAGGATCTTTACAGCATGCTCGAGTCGAGAAATGATCATGATCTAGCCACAAGCGTTCCAACTCTGTGGCATACTCCTGCACTATCCTATCTCCTTGGACTGTAGCATAGATGTCCCTCTTAATCTGGAACACCCTCAAATTGTTCCCTACACCATCATAGGTTCTCCTCAACTTCTCACAGACATCATTGACCTTCTCGATGCCATCCACTATTGCAGCAATAGACGGGACCATTGAGTTGAGAAGCCACATGTACACCAACATGTGAGTTGACTTCCGCTCATCTCTCCCTGCTGTGCCCTCAGCTGGCTCTGCTTTTTTAGCTGTCAAGTACTCCCCTAGATTCCTCCCATCCAAAGTATACCTCACCCGACGTGACCAGCTCAGATACGTTGCTAGCCCATCGAGTTTCAGATCAACAGATGGAAGCTCCACCTTAATAGTAGGTGGCCTCACAAAATTTTCACCCCCCGACATCCTCATAAACCGCATCAATATCGCAAGATCTACAGGATCCAATTTCTTAACCACCTCCTCCATCGTATTCTTGCTAGCCTCTGTCATCGACTCGTATTCAGGTTCAGTACACCTATCACACGAGTCTATCACACACTTACCCTTCTTCTTCTCCTTGACCCGATCTCGATCTTCTACACATCAAGATCTGTCTAGAACTCCGGTATCTTCATACTATCTCAGGACCCATGGGGTATCGCCCTCCCTGCACGAGCACGGAGATAGAAAACAAATTGGAAGTTGTGAGGGACCTAGAGAGAAAGGAGTGTTACTGTTACTGGAGAGATTTTACTGTAGCGGTGGCACTGTAGCAGTGGCGGGTACTGTAGCGGTGGCGGCACTGTAGCGGTGGGTACTGTGCGGCGAAGCAGGTTACGGCTAGGGTTTGGCTCTGATACCAAAATTGATTAATCGAGTAAAACTTAATTTATTCAATAACGATTTAGGCTTATATACAGCCTTTACAACTTTGCATATAAGTCCCTAGAATTATCTATACTCTCAATAAGACCCTAACAAAGATATAAATCTTAACAGACTCAGGCTTCGATTTTCATCCCTGTGCTTATGCTTTCCCTTTAATGTAACATCTTTGAATAATATAAATTCCTATACTAGCAAATGTGTATCTAATAAAGAAATAGAGCCTTATATGTAGTTTTTGTTATGAAATATGAAATGTTAAATGGCTATTTATTTTCTTAACAATAGTAAGTGACTCTTCGTTATCTTGAAGATAATGTGACTGTTCGTATATTGTGACTGTTCGTTTTCTAAGGTTATTAAATTCATTTCTTAACCTTCCAGATTCTGTAACCTTTCAAATTCTATATCGAAACCTCTATAAATAGGGGTCATATGTAAACAAACAAATGAATCAATGAAATCGTATCTAAACGATTCTCTCTCTTCTCTCTAGTATCTTTACTTTATTTTTTATATTTACTGATTCTATTTTGAATCAAATTCACAATACGTTATCAGCACGAGACTCTACCGAAGTTGTTTTACTGAAGGTTATCATCATGGGCTATAACAAAAGAGGAAGGTAGGTACTTTTTCTATTTGATTTTGTATTCACATGTCAAATCTCACCAAACTTGAGTTTACAACTCTTGATATTATTGGGAAAAGCTATTTATCTTGGACACTAGATGCTGGAATACATTTAGTTGCAATGGGTCGGCAAATACCATTGCAGAAGGAAATCCATCATCATCACAAAATGATGCTAAAGCTATGATTTTTCTCCGCCATCATTTTCATGATGACTTAAAGGTTAAATACCTTACCGTGAAAAATCCACTTATTTTGTGGACTAATTTGAAAGACAGGTTTGATCACCAGAAGATGGTCGTCCTTCCAAAGGCATGGTATAACTGGATGCATTTGCGATTACAAGATTTTAAATCCGTTAGTAAATATAATTCTGCTATTTTTAAAATTAGCTTGCAGCTAAAACTGTATGGAGAAAATATTACTGATGAGGATATGTTAGAAAAAACTTTCTCTACTTTTCATGCCTCGAATGTGCTCCTGCAACAGCAATATCGAGAAAAGGGATTCAAAAAGTATGCAGAATTAATATCTTGTCTTCTCGTAGCTGAGCAAAATAATGAGCTATTAATGAAAAATCATGAAACACGATCAACAGATTCTATTCCATTCCCAGAAGTGAATGATGTTAGAATTCTCTGATGAATGGTTATTTGAATTGTGGCTTTTCAGTTATATGGGATATAACCCTAGTGGAAGATGAAGAAAGATGAAGAGTCACATGAAACAACTCTATAAAAAACCAAGAGTCACAAGAACCCTTATGATCTTCTCTGCTTTCTCTCTCTCTCGTGTGGTTCTTCGAGGAACACCAAGTCTTTTCTTCTTCTTCTTCATCTTTCTCTAGTTTTGATTTCTTTGAGCATCTTGAAGGAAGAATTGAACATTTGATTGGTGATGGAAATGTCCAGAAAAATTAAAAGTTTACTTTTAATATATTTCTTTTATGTTTTACATTTTTGGCATTGTGATAGTAATTAGCGTTTAAAGTTTTTATTGTTTGAGTATTTAAATTTATAAATGTTGAGTTATGCCCAGATAGCTATTATTCCACTTATTGGATACACAAGTGGCATTGAAGATATATGCCTAATTGATAGTGGTACAACACACACCATATTGAAAGATAGAAAATATTTCTCTTACCTGCAGATGGGAGAAACAAATGTTAATACTATAAGTGGTAGTGTAAAGTTGATTGAAGGCTCTGAAAGAGTTAATATTGTATTACCCGAAGGAACAAATATTGTTATTCCTAAAGCATTATTTTCTTCCAAATCTCTAAGAAATTTATTAAGTTTTAAGATATTCGCCGAAATGGATATCACATTGAGACAATGGAAGAAAATAGTTTTGAGTATCTCTATATTACTCAAATAATGTCGGGTAAGAAATCTGTATTAGAAAAGCTACCATCTCTTTCATCTAGCCTATATAGCACAAAAATCCATGCAATTGAAGTGCATCATTTAGTAAATCAGAAGTTTACTGATTCTGCTACATTTATCATTTGGCATGACCGTTTGGGTCATCCAGGACCGTTTGGGTCATCCAGGAATAATTGAAAATACGTATGGTCATCCTTTGAAAAGTCAAAGGATTTTGACATCTGATAAATTTTCATGTGCTACATGTTCTCAAAGGAAATTGGTTATTAAAACATCTTCAACAAAAGTGGAGTTTGAGTCTCCAGTATTTCTAGAAAGAATTTATGGTGATATATGTGGATCAATTAATCCACTATGTGAGCAATTCAGATACTTTATGATTTTAATTGATGCATCGACCCGATGGTCGCATATTAGTTTATTATCAACTCGCAACTTGGCGTTCGCGAGATTGCTTACCCAAATAATTCGCTTAAGAGCGGAATTTCCAAATTATCCTATCAAAAGGATCCGTCTAGATAATGCTGGAGAATATTCCTCCCAAGCCTTTGATGCTTATTGCATGTCGATTGGCATTACTATTGACACATCCAGTAACTCATGTTCATACTCAGAATGGTCTAGCTGAATCATTCATTAAACGGTTACAATTAATTTCTAGATCGTTATTAATGAGAACAAATCTCCCTACAACTGCTTGGGGACATGCTATTTTGCATGCTGCAACACTTGTGTGCATAAGGCCAACAAGTTATCACAAATTTTCTCCTTTACAATTGGCTTTTGGTTCCGAGCCAAATATTGCTCATTTGAGAATTTTTGGGTATGCTGTATATGTATCGATAGTGCTAAATCAACGTACCAAAATGGGTCCTCAAAGAAGGTTAGGGATATATGTTGGATATGATTCTCCTTCTATAATCAGATACGTTGAACCATTGACAGGTGATGTATTCACAGCAAGATTTGCTGATTGTCATTTTGATGAAACTTTGTTTCCTAAATTAGGGGGAGAACATAAACCACATAAAAAGGAACTTGCTTGGACAACATCATTGAATTATTTAGATCCGCACACAAGCGCAAATGAACTAAAAGTTCAAAAGATCATTCATTTGCAAAGACTTGCAAATCAACTGCCAGATTCTTTTGCTGACTTTACAAGGGTAACTAAATCACATATTCCAACTATAAATACTCCTATTCAGATAGAAGTCCCAGCAGGACAAAATACAATTCCTATAGCTACTGAATCAAAAACATGTTAGAAATGTGGACGACCCATTGGTTCAAAATATAAAAATCCTCGCAAGAAAAGAGGATTAAATTATCAGAATGATCCAATTGAAGAATTAGGAAAAAGGGATCAAGTGAAAACTGATGAAAAGGTCTAAATATCTGAAAATAGTGAACGGAATAGTGAGATGTTCATTAATTATATAACTTCTGGCAGAAGTTGGAATCGGACGGAAATAACTATTGATGATGTTTTTACATATAATATAGCACTTGAAGTGTAAAAGATAATGAGGATCTTGAACCAACATCAGTTGAAGAATGTCGTCATAGAAATAATTGGCCAAAATAGAAAGATACGATTCAATCGGAGTTAAACTCACTTGCAAAGCGTGAGGTTTTTGGACCTGTAGTCCGAACACCAGAAAGTGTGAAATCAATTGGTTATAAATGGGTATTTGTGTGAAAGTGAAATGAAAACAATGAAGTCGTAAGATATAAAGCACGACTTGTGGCACATGATTTTTTGCAAAAATCGAGTATTGATTACGATGAAATATATTCACCTGTAGTGGATGTAATTACACTCCGATACCTTGTGAGTCTAGTAGTACGTGAAAAGATTGACATGCATCTAATGAATGTTGTGACTGCTTATTTATATAGGAACCTTGATAATATATTTATATGAAAATCCCAGAAGGATTTAGTATGCCTGAAGCATATAATTCTAACCATTGTGGAAATTATTCCATTAAATTACAAAAGTCATTATATGGCTTAAAGCAGTCTGGACACATGTGGTATAATCATCTTAGTGAATATTTATTGAAATCAGGATATAAAAATGATCCACTATGTTCATGTATTTTTATTAAGAAATCTGGATCTGGTTTTGTAATACTTGCGATATATGTTGATGATATTAACCTTATTGAAACTCCAAAAGAACTCCAAAAGGTAAGAAATAGCCTGAAGTAAGAATTTGAAATCAAGGATTTTAGAAGAACTAAGTTTTGTCTTGGTTTACAAATTGAGCATCTAGAAGATGGTATTTTTATTCATCAATCAACATATACAACAAAAGTTCTTAAAAGGTTTTACATGGACAGAACACATCCATTAAGTTCTCCAATGGTCGTGAGGTCGTTAGATATAAAGAAAGATCCTTTTTGACCTCGGGAAGATAATGAAGAATTGCTTAGTCCTGAAGTACCATATCTCAGTGCAATTGGCGCATTGATGTACCTTGCTAATAATACTAGACCTGATATAGCATTTTCTGTGAATTTATTAGCAAGATTCAGTTCTTTCCCAATACGACGACATTGGAATGGGATTAAACAGGTCCTAAGATATCTCCAAGGGACAATGGATCTTGGATTATTTTATTCAAATAGAACCAGTCCAATGTTGATTGGATATGCCGATGCTAGTTATCTATCCGATCCACATAAAGTACGTTCTCAAACTGGTTATTTATTTACATGTGGTGGTACTGCTATATCATGGTGTTGTATAAAACAATCTATAACAGCTACTTCTTCTAATCATGCTGAAATTATAGCTATTCACGAGGCAAGTCGAGAATATGTGTGGTTGAGATCAATGATCCATTATATCCGAGAAAATTGTGGATTACCTTCTGAAAAGGAAATTCCAATACCTCTTTATGAAGATAATGCAGCTTGTATAGCTCAATTAAGTGGTGGATATATTAAAGGAGATAGGACAAAACATATTTCACCAAAATTTTTCTTTACTCACGAACTCCAGAAGAGAGGTGAAATTGATGTGCAACAGATTCGATCATGTGATAATCTGACAGATTTACTCACTAAGGCATTGTCAACTGCTTCATTTGAAAAATTAGTACATAAAATTGGAATGCGTCGGTTGAAAGACATAAAGGCATCTTGAAGATGTTATTAAGAAGGGGAGTATGTATATTGTACTTTTTTTTCCTAACAAGATTTTTTCCCACTGGGTTTTTTCTTAGTCAGGTTTTTAATGAGGTAGTATTCCATCTAGAACGGAAAGTGTACTATTTTCCTTCACTAGGTTTTTATCCTATAGGATTTTTCCTATGAAGGTTTTTAACGAGGCATTTTTCGAAGTGGTTGAAAATGAACATCCAAGGGGGAGTGTTATGAAATATGAAAGGTTAAGTGGCTATTCATTTTCTTAACAATAGTAAGTGACTGTTCGTTATCTTGAAGATAATATGACTGTTCGTTTTCTAAGGTTATTAAATTCATTTCTTAACCTTTCAGATTCTATATCGAAACCTCCATAAATAGGGGTCATATGTAAACAAACGAATGAATCAATGAAATCGTATCTAAACGATTCTCTTTCTTCTCTCTAATATCTTTACTTTACTTTTTATATTTACGGATTCTATTTTGAATCAAATTCACAACAGTTTTTGAATTCACATGCACTTATCATTTGTACTTTTCATAATCTTTAGGGGAAATTTTTTATCCTCAGTATTCAGACATTAAAAACCCAACCATTTTTATGTGTTTTTCATTTCTAAAGTAGCCTTGCTTGAGTAGGCCTGTGCTTTTAGCTTTTCATTTTGTTTGAAGTTGTCATTTTTTTGAGAAAATGTAGTGTATATATGTTTGCCTTTTCCAGATCTTAACTGAGGACCCTATAGGGTCAGGAATACTGTAGACCTATTGGGAATTTGGGACATGTGGGTTGCCATTAATACACTCTTATCAGATCATTCAATATCTAATTATGTAATGTGTAATGAGAAAGAAAAATAATCTTCGATCAAAAAAAAGAAGAAAACAATACCTAATAATAAATTCTATCATGAAAAAGAATTCCTGAACTAGTATAGTTATGTTATATATCATGAAGTCCGTGATGCCCTTAAAAGGATGAGTCCAAAAAAAGTTGTAGGACCAGATGGTATACCGATTGAGGTTTGGAAGTGTTTAGGAGATATAGGTATTACGTGGCTGACAAGTCTGTTCAACAAGATATATAAAGTTAATAGGATACCTACAGAGTGGAGGAAGAGTACTCTGATTCCTCTGTACAAGAATAAAGAAGATGTCCAGGATTGTGCCAATTACCATGGGATTAAACTCATGAGTCATACTATAAAGCTTTGGGAGAGAGTGATTGAACAGAGGTTACGGGGCATTATACAAATTTCAGATAATCAGTTTGGTTTTATGCCTGGGCGTTCCACTATGGAGGCAATTCATTTATTACGACAGATGATTGAATATCATAGGGAAAGAAAGAAAGATTTACATATGGTATTTATTGACCTGGAAAAAGCCTATGACAGGGTTCCTAGAGAAGTAGTTTGGTAGGTGCTGGCCAAGAAAGGTGTATCAATAAAGTATATTACTCTCATTAAAGATATGTATAAGGGAGCATGTACAAGTGTAAGGACTGGCGCCGGAGTGACTGCAGAATTCCCTATTAATATCGGGATGCATCATGGATCAGCGCTTAGCCCTTTCCTCTTTGCAGCCGTTGTGGATGAGTTGACCTGCACTATACAGGAGGCTGTGCCATGGTGTATGTTGTTTGCGGATGATATTGTATTAATTGATGAGACTAGAGCCGGTGTAAATGCTAAATTGGAATTATGGCGGCAGACATTGGAATCCAAAGGTTTCAGAATTAGTAGAAGTAAAACAGAGTATATGGGATGCAAGTTTAGTGGTAGCAGAAACATAGCCCAGAGTGTAACTTTGGAAGGTATAGATATACCGTTAACTGATTGTGTTCGCTATCTAGGATCTATTATTCAGAAAGACGGAGATCTCGATAGTGACGTTGCACATCGAGTTAAGGCGGGTTGGTTGAAATGGAGGAGTGCGACTGGTATTCTTTGTGATCGTAATGCACCGTTTTAAAGGGAAAGTTTTACAAGGCAGTCGTACGACCTGCTTTGTTATATGGTACAGAATGTTGGGCAGCTAAGAGGTGTCATATTCAAAAAATGAAAGTAGCTGAGATGCGTATGTTACGGTGGATGTGTGGATATACTAGGAAGGATAGAGTTAGAAATGAGATCATTAGGGAAAAGGTAGGTGTGGCATCTATTGAGGAAAAGATGAGAGAAAGTCGTCTACGTTGGTTTGGACACGTTCAGAGAAGACCGAGGGATGCTCCTGTTAGGACGATGGAAAGAGTGAGGCAGGATAGGTTAGACAGAGGTAGAGGTAGAGGTAGGGCTAAAACGACATGGATAGAGGTAATTAAGAGAGATATGTCTTTGTTAGATTTGGATAAAAGTATGACGTTCGATAGAAGAAAGTGGTGAGAGAGGATTCATGTGGATGACCACACGTTGCCTAACGTTGGTTCATGTAGCCGACCCCAAGTTACTTAGGATTAAGGCTTAGTTTGTTGTTGTAGTTTGTTGTTGTATTAATTTTATTGTATTTCCTTTTCTGAAGGGTAAGTGGAAGAGAAAAGGAAAAAAAGAAAAGAACTTGTCTTCTGTTCTCAAGGACAAAGTTAGCACAAGAAAGCAATACTCAATTTCAAAAGGGAAAAAGTAAAGCTACAACTAGTAAAGTTTTTTATTTGAACACAAAATAAATTAATTAGATAAAAGAGAACCAGTTATAGTAAATGATACATGTCTTTAAATCTTATAAAATTTGGACCACATCTAAAAGCTTCTATGTCTTGAATACTTTCTCATGTAGAGTTATAAAAAGTTAGTAAATTTAAAAAAGGAACAAAAATTATTTACTGAATTGGGCTACTTGATTCATAAATATATATATTTATAAGGAAGGTTTATTCTTGTAAATAACCACATGATCATTGTTAGCTATTGTAAAACATAAGAATCAATTCCAAGCATAGATCTGTACTTTTAATTTGCAATATTTAATATTTATCTTGTCTTTTAATACTACTTGAATACATTGAGTATATTGTGAAGAATACATTTGAAGATTGATATATCTAGTTATACTTGATGTATGAACATTTCTTATAGGACTTTCTCCTTTTTCTTGATTGTAGAGGCAAAAGTAGTAGCAAGAATCTTGGTGGCATATTGTTTCTTTTTCTTATGAAAATGTTGAGATAAGCAGTTCCTATCTAAAAAATAATGTTCAATTGGAAATGTCCTAGTCGATATTTTGGTTATACTTTTTTCACAAAGCTTGCATTTATTGTATGAAATGTCATTGTGCCTAATTTTCTTGCTATATTCTTAGTTTTTAGTAAACCGGTGATCATAAAATGCACACATGAGTGCTTGGAAAAAAGTTGAAATAGATAACATTTTGTTGTGTGCTTTCTTGATTAGATATAACAACTTTGTTTCAATTTTTTCCCTTTATTATTTAGTTTATGCCTTTAAATTAGTTAGTTTAAACATTATCTTTGTTTAATTATTTCAAATTATTTTGAATCGGTATGATAGATTACATACACATAGATATCCATCTCGACCCTCTCATAGATGGTTTATTGACTCTTCAATAGAGTCATCGTTCCTTTTTGGAATAGGATAGCTATCAACATGCCTGTAGGTCCATTAGTGTTCAAATGATATGATTCCACATTTTAGGAGCATGCTCCCTTTTTTGACAAAGTGATGGAGTTAGTGGATAGAGCCAATTTTGGTAGAGTAGACGAGTTAGGCATATCAAAGTTAATCATGCCCTCATTATTTCATTAGTAGAGTAACAACAGTAGGAGACCCATACATTTCACTTCCTATCAAGAGAGGCTATCATGGCACTCAAAGATGTAGTTATATTAGGGTGCCATAGGGTAGATAAAGATCCAATGATAGGGCCTTCTTGTCACTGGGATAGATCTGATTAGATTAACCTTTGTAATAGAGTGCTTGGTATCATACCACAGGCTGAGAACATTTGTGGATTGGAAAGGCTCCTATTGAGGAGCACTTAGACATTCCTCTACCAAAGGATGTGAATGATGACCATATTCTATAATGTGTTCATTATCTTGTCTTCATATTGATTGTGGGACTATTATTTTCTGATGATTCAGTGGCCTTGCTGCACTTGAGATATTTATCCATTTTAGAGGATTTGGAGGCATGTTGTAACACCCCACACCCTAGGTACCTAGATAGGGTAGGACATTACCCCGTCCAAAGGATTAGGAGTCTTTATAATGAGGTACAAATAATAAATAATAAATAAATAAATAAAACTGCTAAATAAAATTAAAGGAATAATTTCATTACATCCAGAAGCAAACCTAATACAAGTCTGGAAAATCAAAACTAACAAACGTCTCTTGAAATAAATTCAAAACATAAATAAATAAATAACTGGAGTTCATCTCCTAATGCCTCACCCTACTCAGTATAAGCAATCCCCTGAAATCATGATATAAAATGTGTGAGATTGACATCTCAATAAGTCCCGTGTGTGCAAGTGTCAATTGAAACTATTTCGTGTATGCAGGTTTATCCAAATAACAAAAATCGTGTTTACAAGTCAATTTCTTCAATAACAGTTATACAAAGGAGCCTTGCTCAATAAATCTAAAATAGTTCACAATAAATCACCATTTAATCACATTCATAATTCATTAGGTAGGGATTAGCAAATGATTTAATAATATAGTAACACAATCCATATCATGGTTACCACCATGATAGCTTCCCAATGTATTATTTCAATAATGGGCAGCGAGGGATCCACCCACTAGGTGAGATACTCCTTCATCTCTACACTCAATATTTCAGTTGTCCAATCCGGATAAACAATGTCCACATTGACTAATACACTAGCTTAGACGGCCTGACTAAGTAGTACTGGCGCCTCTCCAAGTTGAGTTCATCTCCTGGATGTGGCCTCCTGCCAGAAGACTCACTCTTGCTCTTCAAAACTAGTACTACTAGTCTACCTTCATTGAGTACTCAACGCTTCTCGATTAGGGGCAGAATCATTTTCCCTTTTTCAAAAGTCTTTGTTTAGTTTGATTGCAAAACGTGATTTTTCGTAATAGTATTTACAAGTCATTTGACAATAGTGTAAGAAATCCTTTTGAGTTTGAATAATTAAAATTTAGTAAATTCATTTTGAAAATAAAACATCCACGTTTCTAATCCAAGTATCACAATAATCCAGTATAACTCATCATTTTTAATCAAGTCTCATTCTTTGTGTCAAAATATCATATTGACATCAATTTCAAATAACATTGTAAAAATTGCTTGCAAACAAGTAACATTTATCAAAACAGTTATGTAGGGACTTACTTGGATAAATCACAGCTAGATCCAGCTCAATCGATTGCTCTTATTTCCACTCATTCCTTATCTAGATCAAATAATCCCACAATTAGGATTTAACCATTCCACCCATTATTTCATACAATATGACTCTCCATAATCTCGTTAATCACCTAATTAATCCATAGTATCTAAAGACTTTAATTCATTAAATCATATGTATAACTTCCCTTTACCATTCTATTGATCATAACCAAGCATTGATCTAGATCAATTCACCATATGACAACTCCTGTATTCAACTAGCATAAAATCATCATAAACAGACCCATAAATATTAAAAGATCTCATCTTTGCCTATTTAGTAGAAGTCTAGATTCATCATGACAAGATATATCAATGTCCTATTTCATACATGCTTTGTCTATGGCTTACCTTAATATATTCATCAATCTAATATATTCATGCTTTCATGCTAGACTCCATAAGCATCCTTAAGCCAATATTTTAAAGTTTAAGACCATTTAAATCAGTAAAGATATGATCTTGATTACCTCTTAGCGATCTAGACTTAAAACATGGCAACTCCTTGTTAACTAGCTTGAGTTCAATCGATAGTTGAAGAGTTTGGTCTCCTTGGATGACCTTGATTGAGACTCACCAAGAAAGGGATGAAATTAGTCCCTTATGGACGTGATTTAATGAAGAAAAAAGGAAAAGAATGGAGTAAGAGATGAATAAAAGAGTTGAAGATTAATTACCTTGTAGAGAGTTTCAGTTT
This sequence comes from Voacanga thouarsii, assembly GCA_026120185.1. NCBI lineage: Eukaryota > Viridiplantae > Streptophyta > Magnoliopsida > Gentianales > Apocynaceae > Voacanga > Voacanga thouarsii. The sequence continues at coordinate 858,177 of JANUWF010001918.1, read as the reverse complement.
TGGCTTTGTATTTGGGGTAAGCTCTCCGAAATTTTATGCAGGTTGTGGGCTATTTATTTCATGTATTTGAGGGCTAAGAGGGTAGAAATTTCGTGGTTTGCTCGATAGGGAAGTCTAGGGTTTTATATTTAGATGTTTGGAGGAGTTTTACCTTGCTATGGTTTCTTGATCACAAGAGAAAATTTGCACAGCTTTGGTTCTTCTATGGCTGCCGAAATTGGACAGAGGTTTAGGGCTGATTGCTACTATATTTTTGCAGCTTAGGATGGCGGAAATTCTAGATAGAAAAGGAGAAGAAATCGGATTGGTTTTGGTCTTTATAGTGGCGAAAATAAGAGAAGAAAAAGGGGTCTTTGTGTAGCTATTTTTGCTTGACAACTAGAGAGGTTTTTGGTGCAGGTTTTTAGCTGGAAATTTCGTGGAGAACAGAGCTGATGGTGGGCGAAATTCTAAAGGTCTTAGAGAGGGAATTCTGGTATTTTTTTTTTTTTTTTTACTAAAACCAAGTCCTAATTGGCTAAGGTTTTCTTAGTTAACCCTAGCTAGGTTTTGGAGAGTTTTAGGTAAGCTCTACTACTCTATGTGTAGCGGCGCCAGAAAATTATAGAAAGGAATTAGGTCATCTATTTAGGAAATAGTTTAATTAATTTCCTATATTAAATTTGAGTAATTTTTAAATAGCTATTAAATAATTATTTGGAAAGGAAAATTCTGGTTTCCTAATCCCTTTGTAGCTACTGAAATTCCTCTTCATTTTCCTTCAAATTTTCGAAAATCTTGAACTTAATCCAAGAGTTAAATACTTTATTTAAATCCAACCATTATCCTTTTATTTTCAAAAGGAAAATATTATTTGAAGGAAATTAAAATATGGAGATTTATCTCCTTGAAAACAATACCTATATAATTTCATATATTTTATCTCCTAATATATTACTTGGATATACCTTTTAAAAATCTAGATTAGTAATCTTTAAAATTCTCTAAAAGGTTATGATAAGATATTAGGAACAAAAATTTAATTTACTCTCAAATATTTTATAAAATAATTTTTAAGATAAATCACACTCCTAATTTTTAGGAAATTGGTTTTCAAGGTGGCAGCAACCTTAAGGATTTCGGCCAAGGCTAGGAAAAATTAGGAAAGAAGGAAAATAAAAGAAATGAAAGGATTTGAAATAGTTAGGATTAGAATTCAAGCCCATCAAGAATTAAATACCAAGCTTTATCTACTAAACTACATTAATTCTTGGTAAATATTCTCCTAATAAATTCCTTTGATTCCTACTCACTTGTTCCATCCCTTTTTCTAATAAATTCTCCTCAATAAAATAAAACTCAATTAAATCAAATAACACAACCACTTCAAGAACAAATTGATTCATGCAATAACAAACTGATATTTTCATGAAAATAGTTCAAATCATCAAATGTAGTATAAAACAATGTGACATGCATGACTTTTCCACACATACTAAAGGTGGTCTAATACGGAGTATTACACATGTGGTATGCTTAGTTGGAGTAGTGCAGTCCTAGCTTATCTGTATAGATGTCTATGCCAAGCTGCTATTGGGTCAGCTTTGGAAATTTGTAGCACGATGGTCTTATTTTAAATAAATTTCAATTTATTTAAACTTTTTTATAGTATATGTCTTACCCTTCTTTTTTTTTTTTTTTCCTTTTAATACTTTTTTTGCTATATTGTAGTTGTGGCTATGGGAGTATGTTCGTTCTACGACCGGAGCGGGGTAGACCTGGTAATGAGTTACTACCATTTGCACCTTATCGTGCTCAATGGGTGTAGGATTACATCTCTTCTGTACTGCCATTCATGTTCTTATGTTATATTGCTCCTAACTCTATGCCCTCTCAAATGAGGATGTGAAAACCTCATATTGTTTATGTATATATAATTATTTATTTTGCTGACTAGATTTCAATCCTTACATGGTTTGTTTTCTATGTAGTTTGCTTGGTGGCCTTATCAACTTGATTTAGTAAGTCTCCTCCTCCTATTTTATTTGAAGGAAGTATATATATGGAGGTCATGCGCCAATTTGGGATGGTTCAACTTATACCAATAGCTTGTAATAGAGAATTTGTGACACCCTACCTAAAATGCACCTAGAAGTGGGGTATATGCGACTTAAATAGCACGAACAATCTTGCACATAGACACAATTGGCATTGTGTGGATGAATTATGTGAGCTTAATATGTGAAATAAATGTTGTGCTCGAGTCCATAATAATAGTAATAGTAATAATAATAATAGTAATAGTAGAGTTAAATCCAAATTCGTGTATTGGATTATTGATTAGTTAGTCACCAATTCAAAAATGATGTAGGTAACTATTTAATATTTGATTTTATATAACTAAATACATATATAACACATATAAATATGTGTTCAAAATATTGATTAACTATTCATTATATGATTATTTTGCTTAAGTGTCTAGGTGTTAATTCATGTAGTAATTTAATTTTAGTTTAGTAAGACTTCTCTCTTAATTTATTTATATGGGCAAAAATTGGATTTTCTTAATTAAAATATTTAATTTAGCTAGAAGAATATTTGGGAAAATTTTGGAAAATATTCTTTTCCTAGTTTCTCTTATATGTGCCATCACCTAATTCTCCAAATCCCCTAGGATTTGTGACACAATAATTATAGGAAGCTTTTAATTAGATAAAACCTTGGGAAAATAGGGTGTTCCTTAATTTTTCCCCCTATTTCCTAAACCTATCATAATTCACCTATAGAAACCTAATCAAATCAAATTTTTTAGCCATATCACACCCTAGAAGCCATCTCTTTCTCCCCCACTCTACCCTCACACGAAATTTCCCCTCTCCTTGGCCAAAGACAAACTATTGTACTGCTTACACGAAAAATTCTACACATTGCTACACCATTGAAGCATCATTCTTGGATTGAACGCTTGAAGATTTAGGTGAAATCAAAGGCTAGAAAATACATTATTTCATCCCTAAGAGTGATCAAGAATGTTGAAGCAAGGGGTAATAACAAGAGCCTTTCTTTTCCTTTAAACCCTAGTGCTGACGATTTTGAAAAATTTAGAGTTCTTGCGTTATAAATTGTTAAAGTAATTTTTCTAGACAAAAGATGATTAAAGAATTATATTTGAGAGTCATACTTATTTAAATCTTGAAAAAGAAACATTCTTTCAAAGTATTTATACAAAATAAAATACCTTTTTCTTTTAAATGTTGTTTTTATAAAAAGCTAGAATATTTCCTAAGAAAAAATGACTTATTGATATGTTCTTGAAAGATCTTGATGTGTGTATGCTAAGGGTTGTGTTGCCTCATCTAGAGTACCCTAGGGATGTGTTTTTCATGAAGTAATAAAACCAAGAAGTTGATTTCTTGAAACCTATAACAAATTATATACTTGCTGAAATTTTTTGTAAATTTGTGATAGTTGTTTGTTTTAATTCAAAATAAAATAGAACAAAGTAATTTATTATTGTGGGGCCTTTTGACATTATTTACTATACATGTTTAGAATGTTATTTATGCTAGAAAAATGATGCATGGAAACCTTGGGAAAAAACCCAGTAATTTTAAAAATAAAAGAAAAAAAAATTGAAGGGGCAGAGTACCCTGTTTTGCTATATATCTAGGTTAATACTATTATTTCACGGTGATAAAGTCTGAATTTGGGAAAGATCGAAACAGAGAAAACGTAGCCTTTTGTTTGTAGATGTTAACTGTAAAACGGAGCTAATAGTTAAGAATTTTGCTTTCAAACTGGTCTGTGCTTGGTGGATTACTCTAGTAGCAAACAATAATTTTATGAGTGCAAATAAGGTATGATTTTCATGCAAGGCCACTTATATTCTGTTTTATATGTGTTTGGGTATGTCTCTGTCAAATGTTAGGTTAATTCGATGTATTTTCATATGTATTATGTTATTAGGAAAAAAATATTACTCAAACTAGAAATTGTGTCTATCTTAGGAAATTTTAAGGAAACTTCCTATTATCAATTTATATGTGTTCCTTATGTGTAAAAATTGCGTGTGTCGACATTAGGATGTAATAACGGATTTAATGTCATCAATACTAGTAATATCATTATTATTATTATTATTATTATTATTATTATTATTATTATTATTATTATTATTATTATTATTATTATTATTATTATTATTATGTCACCAACAATATTATTATTATTATTATTATTACTATTATTATTATTATTATTATTATTATTATTATTATTATTATTATTATTATTATTTATTACTCAAATTACTTATCCATTAATTGATATATTTCCTTAGTTATTTATTTTTTTATAGTTACAAACAAACAATATTTTTAATTAGCTAAGAAAGTAATTAAATAAATTTCCATTTACTTAGTTATTTAGTTACTTAATATTTTTATACGTTAACTAGCTTATTTATTTGATTATTTATTTACTTTCACGAGCAACCTTTATTTTAATTAACTAATTATTTATTTATATAACTATATAATTACTTAGTCGTTTGTCAGCTAACCTATATGTGAGCATATCATTTATTTAGTAATTGTCTTAGTATATATTAAATTGCTAGTACACAATATTTCATGTTTAGCCTGCTATGTTTGAAATGGGGATGATAGTTGGTCTGTATTGTGTGATGACTCGATATTAAAAGTTGAGCTATTTTTGGATACTATAGCAATATAAGGGTTAGAAGGAAGTTTGTGACATGATCGTTGTATTTTCTCTAGACGAGACTAGGATCCTATTGATCAGGTCATCAGAAGAATTTAATATTTGTGAGACAAACGAATTAAGTAAGTTCTTACATTAAAACTATTTGTGAAATATATGAGTTGCAAATTGTCAAATGTTTTGTGGTATCAATGGAAACAATGATTGTAGTGATAAATGTTTAGCATGGCCAGTTCCCTTATTCTATTTCAACTCATGCACTGTTTTCTAAACAAAATGATTTTCAAAACGACTCACTTGGTTTTCTTTTATACCAAATGTTTTGAACAAGGTTTACCAAATCATGCTAGATATTTTCTTTTTGTCTACTATTTGACGCTAATGGGTTTTCTTTATGCAATATTATTGAGTACTCAATAAGGGTAGGCCACTAATACTAGCCGAAGAAGGAGCGAGCTGGCTTCCCTCTAGGTGGCCACCTCCAGTAGGTGACCTCAATCTTGATTAGGTGACATTGTTAGTGTGAGTTTGGCCAATCCGAGCTAGCAAACCAATTTCAAGTGGGACTACATTTATATTCCGGCATGGACAACTGAAGTTAGCAGGGGTATAGGAGACGAAGGAGTATCCCTATCTGGTGAGCTGATCACCTGCCATACTGTAGTACAAAAGTATTACAGTACACTTAGCAGGGGTCATGATGTAGGGTTTCATGACTCACGCCTATGGTGTAAGGTTTCATAGCCACGAATGGTTGATTTTCTTGAAATGAAGTTGATTATTCTAAATATAAATTGAAAACGTCACTCTTATGTTTAAAACTGTTAATTTCAATTGCAATTGTGATTTTTTGGTATTTTAAAATTTCATGTCACAAAACTGTTTCTAATATACACTCTCACACACACAGGACTTACTAGAAAATTTATTTCTCACATTCTTTGTGCATGCTTTCAGGTTGATAGCACTAATTACAAGGTTGGGATAGAGTTCGAGTTCTTGTACTTAATATTTGGTTTTCTTGTTTCGAGATAATGTTTTATTATTCTTTATTTTAAGACCCTGTATAAGTTTTATTTGGATTGTAATCCATTTAAGTTTTAATTGAGTTAATTCTTTGGTTAAGCCCTTTATTACCTTATTATAAAGACCACTTATCCTTTGGATGGGGCGATATTTGTTGGAGATATGCCCTAGAGTCAATTTGTACTTATACAATTGTTATTATGTTTTATATAATAATATGAGGCTTTCCTTTCCATGAATAGTGAGTTTTGTTTTGTTGGTCATCAAGTACGTGACTTGATAGTAAAACCCTACAATGAATACAATGACTATTCTAAAACTGTCCCTGATCGATTATTATTATTGGAATAATAATAAATTAAGATTAGTATGTTTGTGACTTGATGGCTATGTTTTACTGGCCATGGATATTTGTGATATCGAGTCAAGACATAAATAAATGTTAGAGAACATTATATTAGACATGACCCACTGTGAGAGTACTTCACGGAATATGTCATAAGTACTTTCTAGCCATAATAATATTGAAAGTCCTTCGACCTAAATTCATCATAGTTTCCTACTTGATAAATTCTATATTTTGACATTGTCTAAAGTTGTCTTTAACCAGATAATAAATTAGACTACTCGTTGGATATAGAATAAATCAAGGAGAGGAATATGATTGATTGTGAAGGAATTTGTCCCTCTCAGTTATGGGAGAGATATCCATGGGCCCCTTGATAAGTTAGACTGTTAAAAATGCATGGCTGTGCTCAAATATATCAATCTAAGATATTGATATCATTTGTTTGAACAGTCTACCATGAAATCAAGAAATAATTGATTAAGCTTAATAAGGACGACATGCTCCGTGCCTTATGCTTAATCTGGATATCGTGTGACAAAAGGACTAAATATAAAATTATGGTTTGGTTCAAAGAGATCACCGATCTTCATTTAACCTGGATAGTTATAATGTTTTGCTAGAAATCGCTTATAACTTGTGGGCCATTTAAATATGATTTAGGCACACTGCCAGTGTTAAATGAACCTATAGGGTCACACAATAAGCGAACTTGTTAGGTTATTTTTCTGGTGATCAGGTTTGATGAATCTGGTTGATATCTAGATTATAAGAATCTGACTCGGTAAATTAATTAGTTAAATTACCGAGATAATGGCAGAATCTTATCATATCAGTTTTAATTTAATTTGAATTTAAATTAGAATATGATAAGATATTATTAGGGTTGGACTCTAAGAGGTTCGGGGGTTTTTTAAGAAAACCCTAGCCGTCTTTTCAAAAGTCCAAAATTTTCGGTTGAGAACATTCGTGCCATTCTCTACCAGAAAAGAAAAAAAAAACCCTCTCAAACCCTAGGCGCTAGCACTCCCCGGGTATCGAGTGAGTTCGCAGTGTGTATCCGATAGAGGACGTTCGCATACTGCAGCGTCTAGTGATTGTTCAGGTTGAACGTACAACAGTGCAACCAGAATCGAAGGATTTCGATTACAGCAACCAGAGGTAATTCTGAAAGCTTAGATCTTCTTAATCGTTTACTTGGGTCCTCGGGAGGGATTCGTGGATGTTTTCCGCGTTTAGGAGTCCACGAATCCTAACAGTGGTATCAGAGCAACTTGCTAAACGATTAGGTTGATTCATCTGTATTAATCGTATTATTAAATACATGTATAATATGTATATATGAATTTAACTTGTATGTATCAGCATGTTCGCATGATTATGATTTTAGAATACTTAGCATGCAGACTGCCTGAATTAGGTTTAATGTGTGCATCTTAGTCGCCTGATCAGACCAGATTAGTTGCAGATTGTCTATAAATTGGTCTGTTTTAATATGATATGGTATCGTAAGCATGCTATCCGTCGTTCTATATTTGCGAATTACTTTTATTAATCGGCCATGATAATATGTTATCTGTATAAATATGATTAAAAGAACGCATATTGTCTGTAGTATGAATTTTCACGGCGATGGTTACTAAGGGGTCCGAACGTTAATTTGATTAATTTTCGGAAATCGGAAGGCAAAATCTCATTCAATGAGAGTAGGAAAAATCGTTTTTCCTTCTGGGGGCGCTGCCCCCGGAGACCCCTGCAAGGGGCGCTGCCCCCTTGACCCCCGCCCGCTGACCGGCCAGCGGGACCTCCGCCAGGGGCGCTGCCCCTTGGAACCCCAACTAACTGTTCGTTGTGTGTTATTCGTCAATGTTTTTTATTGTAGTTGTGGATTATTTTGAATAGTGCATAGCATGGCCCGTTTCATCCCAATGTGATTGGCTGGTTACATTATGGTTGTTTTAAGTTGTAATTTTTAAATACGACCTGCGTGTCGTTATTCATTGTTGTAAAATTGTTCTGCTTTCCTAGAATAGGAATTATTTTAATTTTACTATCCAATGTAAAAGAAGACGGCAGCCGACATTTACAACCAAGGAGGAGTATGCTCAAGGCATTAGAGAATGCTTAAGGAGTTCATATACCTAGATTGACCACCTTGATCTTCACTTTGCTCGTGATGATCAACATAGGTTATGGGCCATGCTATGTCACTTTTATTTATGTCTTGCATGCATATTTGATATGTCTATTTCCTGCTTACTACAATCCAATCAAATTTTTTTTTAAGAAAGAAAAAAATTTAAGTGTTAAATGCCTTCCAAAATCAAACACTTGTTATTACTTGGATCATCATATGGTCATTCCTACCAAAGTAGGATGCTTTTGATTATCTGAGTAAGATAAGATGGAAAATAGTTTTCCATATGTTTGATATGGTTTGACTTAACTGGGTTATCAAAATGGTTTTGGGCCTAGGGCATTTTATGAGATATTTTTAGCCGGGACATTTGATGTCTATCTCATTTAAAATTGGAGTTTTATTTAATTATAAGATTAAAGTCAAAGCTTACTTATGATTAAAACAAAATATTTTTCCCCACTACGAAACATCAAAATGTTGAAGTTTCAAAAAGTTTAAATGCTTTTAGTGGGAGTTTTTCGTTACAGTCTCAAAAATTAATTACTTTGCATATTTTGTATGTAGATAATGGCAACAAACAGTTGGAATAATTCATTGCGATCTGTGCTTGAGAAAGACAAGCTTAGTGGGACTAACTTTCTTGATTGGGCACGAAACTTAAGAATTGTTCTTAAGCAAGAAAAAATGCTCTATGTTCTTGAAAATCCTATTCCCCCTGCTCCAGCAAATAATGCCTCAAAAGCTGAAAAAGATGCTTATAGTAAGCACAAAGATGACTCCAACGATGTTACTTGCCTCATGCTAGCAACCATGAACTCTGAACTTCAAAAATAGTTTGAATAAGCAGAGGCATATGACATGATTGTGCATCTCAAGGAAATGTTCCAAGAGCAAGCACGACAAGAGAGATTTGAAACTCACAAGGCGTTAAATGCATGTAAGATGGTTTCTGGCACCTCAGTAAGTGCTCATGTACTTAAAATGAAGGGCTATCTAGATCATCTTGATAAGCTTGGTGCTCCTGTTAATCATGACATGGCCACGGATTTGATCTTGGGCTCTTTACTCGCTGAGTATGACCAGTTTGTCATGAATTTTAACATGCATAATATGGAGAAATCCATTACTCGAATTGCATGGGATGCTAAAACAAGCTGAACCGAACATTAAGAAGAATACTCCTAGTGTTCTAATGGTTCAAAAAGGGAAAGGCAAAAAGAACAACCAAAAGGGCAAGGTCATGGCTAGTAAGGGTAAGGACAAGACAAAGTCCAAGTTCAAGCCCAAACCTAAGGCCAAGACACCAAAGGAGGGAGCTTGCCACCATTGTGGAGAACAAGGACATTGGTTAAGAAATTGCAAGCTCTATTTGGAAGCAAAGAAAAAGAAGGACAAGTGAGACTCGCCGCTCGGTATTTATGTTATTGAAATTAATTTATCTACTTCGATTCATGGGTATTGGATACCGGTTGTGGATCTCACATTTGTGTAAATGTGCAGGGTCTAAAAAGAATTAAACCTTGGCAAAAGGCGAGGTTGACCCACGAGTTGCCAATGGAGCAAAAGTTGGCTGCAGTAGCTGTAGGAACTTTTGAATTAATTTTGCCCAGTGGGCTTGTTTTAGAACTGAACAATTGTTTTTATGTTCCTGCTATGAGTAGGAATATTATTTCAGTTTCTTGTTTGGATTTAGAAGGTTTTGAATTTTTTATTAGGAATAACATTTGCTCCATTAATAAAAACGGCATTTTTTATGGAGATGCTTCATTATCGAATGGGCTTTATATTCTAAATCTTCGTGGATCTTCAAACATGTCTATCTATAATATAAATACTAAGAGATTGAAATCCAATGATTTAAATCAGACTGACTTCTGGCATTGTTGTTTGGGCCATATAAATGAGAAACGCATAACAAATCTTCATAATGATGGGCTTCTAAAATCGTTTGATTTAGAATCTTACAAAACATGTGATTCTTGTTTATTAGGCAAAATGACTAAAGCGCCTTTCAAGAGACAAAATGAAAGGGCAACTGATTTATTAGGCCTAATACATACTGATGTATGTGGACCAATGAATTCACTCGCTAGAAGAGGATTTCAGTACTTCATTACATTAACAGATGATTTCAGCAGATATGGCTACCTATATCTGATAAAACACAAATTTGAATTGTTCCAGAAATTCAAAGAATTTCAAAATGAAGTACAAAATCAACTTGGCAAAAGTATCAAAACACTTCGATCGGATCGAGGTGGTAAATACTTAAGTCACGAGTTTGACGAGCATCTTAAAAATTGTGGAATTATTTCCCAATTAACTCCACCAGGAACACCTCAATGGAATGGTGTATCTGAATGGAGAAATCGGACTTTATTAGATATGGTTCGATCATTGATGAGTCAAACTGATCTTCCAATCTCCTTTTGGGGTTATGCCCTGGAGACTGCTGCATTCATACTAAATCGAGTTCCATCTAAATCGGTTCAGAAAACGCCATATGAGATATGGACTGGGAGACAACCTAGTTTGCTATTTCTGAAGATTTGGGGTTGTGAAGTTTATGTAAAGTGTTTATTATCTGATAAACTTGCACCTAAATCAGATAAATGCATATTTGTGAGGTATCCTAAAGAAACTAAAGGATATCAATTTTATCTCCCAAAAAAAAATAGAGTAATTGTTGCTCGAAATGGATTCTTTCTTGAAAAGGAATTTATTTCCAAAAGAATCAGTGGGAGTAAAATACATCTTGATGAGATTCAAGGACCACAATTAGTGCCTGAACCTCATCAAGATGAGATTCAAGAGCCACAATTAGTGCCTGAACCAAATAATGAATCTCGATTAGATGGCTCACAAGTCCAAGATGAGCCTACATCTATAGAACAAGGACCTCGAAGATCTCATAGGGTTCGTCAACAACCTGAGAGATATGGATTTCTCATCACTGACGATCACAATGTGGAGCTTATGGTTAATGATGAGCCCACTTCCTATCAAGAAGCCATTAAGAGTTCTGACTCTAGAAAATGGTTAGAGGCTATGAAGTCTGAGATGCAATCCATGTATGATAACCAAGTTTGGACTTTGGTTAACCCACCTAAAGGTTCAAAAACCATTGGGTGTAAGTGGGTTTTCAAAAAGAAAACAGACATGGAGGGAAATGTGCATACTTACAAAGCACGACTGGTAGCAAAAGGTTATAGACAAACTCATGGTATAGACTATGATGAAACCTTTTCACCAGTTGTAATGCTTAAATCTATCATAATTCTTCTTGCCATAGCAGCATATTATGACTATGAAATTTGGCAAATGGATGTCAAAACCGCGTTTCTTAATGGAAACTTACTCGAAGATGTGAACATGACATAACCTGAGGGTTTTGATGATCTTTTGAATTCTAATAAAGTGTGCAAGCTTCAAAGATCCATTTATGGATTGAAGCAAGCATTTCGAAGCTGGAATCTTCGTTTTGATGAAGTAATTAAAGAATTTAACTTTATTAAAAATGAAGATGAGCCTTGTGTCTATAAGAAAACAAGTGGGAATGCAATAGTCTTTTTGGTACTTTATGTTGATGATATCTTACTCATTGGAAACGACATCCCAACTCTACAAAGTGTAAAGACATTGTTGGGAAATTGTTTCTCAATGAAAGACTTAGGTGAAGCTGCCTATATTCTAGGTATAAGGATCTATAGAGATAGATCTAGAAAGCTAATTGGACTAAGTCAAAGTGCATACGTTAACAAGGTACTGAAAAGGTTCAGTATGCAAGACTCTAAGAGAGGATTCTTGCCAATGTCATATGGCATTAAGTTCAGCAAAACTCAAAGTCCTTCTACGAAGGATGAAGAAGAGCGCATGAACAAGATACCATACGCTTCCGCTATAGGGTCTATCATGTATGCCATGTTATGTACTCGACCCGATGTATCATATGCATTGAGCATGACAAGCAGGTTCCAGTCAAATCCTGGAGAGGCTCACTGGACTGCTGTCAAGAACATACTAAAGTACTTAAGAAGAACTAAAGATATGTTCTTAGTTTATGGAGGACAAGAAGGCGAGCTAGTTGTAAATAGTTACATTGATGCTAGTTTTCAGTCCGACATAGATGATTATAGATCGCAATCAGGTTTTCTATTTTGTTTGAATGGAGGTGCTGTAAGCTGGAAAAGTTCAAAGCAAGACACCATGGCCGATTCTACTACGTAAGTCGAGTATGTAGTCGCCTCAACTGCAGACTAAAGAAGCAGTTTGGATTAAAAAGTTCATTACGTAACTAGATGTAGTTCCTAGTATTGTGAACCCAGTGGATCTCTATTGTGACAACAATGGAGCCATTGCACAAGCTAAGGAACCAAGATCACATCAGCGATCCAAACATATACTTAGACGTTTTCATCTCATTCGAAAAATTGTTGATAGAGGAGATGTCAATGTATGCAAGGTGCCAACTGATGACAATGTTGCAGATCCACTGACAAAGCCTCTCCCATCGTCTAAACATGATAGTCATACCAGATCAATGGGATTACGACTTATGCCAAATTGGTCTTAGTGCAAGTGGGAGACTGTTGGAGATATGCCCTAGAGTCAATTTGTACTTATACAATTGTCATTATGTTTTATATAATAATATGAGTCTTTCATTTCCATGAATAGTGAGTTTTATTTTGTTAGTCATCAAGTACGTGACTTGATAGTAAAACCCTACAATGAATACAATAACTATTCTAAAACTGTCCCTGATCGATTATTATTATTGGAATAATAATAAATTAAGATTAGTATGTTTGTGACTTGATGGCTATGTTTTACTGGCCATGGATATTTGTGATATCGAGTCAAGACATAAATAAATGTTAGAGAACATTGTATTGGACATGACCCACTGTCAGAGTACTTCACGGAATATGTCATAAGTACTTTCTAGCCATAATAATATTGAAAGTCCTTCGACCTAAATTCATCATAGTTTCCTACTTGATAAATTCTATATTTTGACATTGTCTAAAGTTGTCTTTAACCAGATAATAAATTAGACTACTCGTAGGATATAGAATAAATCAAGGAGAGGAATATGATTGATTGTGAAGGAATTTGTCCCTCTCGATTATGGGAGAGATATCCATGGGCCCCTTGATAAGTTAGATCGTTAAAAATGCATGGCCGTGCTCAAATATATCAATCTAAGATATTGATATCATTTGTTTGAACAGTCTACTATGAAATCAAGAAATAATTGATTAAGCTTAATAAGGATGACATGCTCCGTGCCTTATGCTTAATCTGGATATCGTGTGACAAAAGGACTAAATATAAGATTATGGTCTGGTTCAAAGAGATCACCGATCTTCATTTAACCTGGATAGTTATAATGTTTTGCTAGAAACCGCTTATAACTTGTGGGCCATTTAAATATGATTTAGGTACACTGTCAGTGTTAAATGAACCTATAGGGTCACACAATAAGCGAACTTGTTAGATTATTTTTCTGGTGACCAGGTTTGATGAATCTGGTTGATATCCAGATTATAAGAATCTGACTCGGTAAATTAATTAGTTAAATTACCGAGATAATGGCAGAATCTTATCATATCAGTTTTAATTTAATTTGAATTGAAATTAGAATATGATAAGATATTATTAGGGTTGGACTCTAAGAGGTTCGGGGATTTTTTAAGAAAACCCTAACCGTCTTTTCAAAAGTCCAAAATTTTCGGTTGAGAACATTCGTGCCATTCTCTACCAGAAAAGAAAAAAAAACCCTCTCAAACCCTAGGCGCTAACACTCCCCGGGTATCGAGTGAGTTCGCGGTGTGTATCCGATAGAGGACGTTCGCATACTGCAGCGTCTGGTGATTGTTCGGGTTGAACGTACAACAGCGCAACCAGAATCGAAGGATTTCGATTACAACAACCAGAGGTAATTCTTAAAGCTTAGATCTTCTTAATCATTTACTTGGGTCCTCGGGAGGGATTCGTGGATGTTTTCCGCGTTTAAGAGTCCACGAATCCTAACAGGATATTCCCATCCTTTTTGGGTACGTAGGTAGCGGGGTGTTACAGAATTGACCTACGTGTGATTGATAGATAGAGCAACCCTTCTAAAGATTATAGCAAATATTATAGTTCATACATTTAGGTGTGGGCATAACGTAGAGTATGTACAGACTAATTTGATAGGTGTTTTGGTTGCACTATATTATATGTAAGGGTATAGGGACTACACCTATCTTTGGATCGAGAACCCAGTCACCCATAGTTCATTGCCATTGAAATATTAGTTGACCGGATCTAGTATAGTTGTCTTAGTTTGTAAATATCTATCTAATTTTTGAATTAATAGTTTGTATAACTTTTAAATTTATAGTGCATGTCTCTATGCTGACTAGGCTTCTTGGAGAGTATTTGTGAAAATACGAGATATGTGTGGCTAAGGACTCACACCATGAAAATAAGTACACAATAGATATGCTAGACCACTTCAAACTAGTTCAAGTTGGGTAACTATTGCATTGGTTCAACCTTCTTCCAAGCTTCGACTCTTGTAGAAGGATGTGCACATCCAAGAGTGAGGCACGAGGGAAGAGACCCTAGATGCAAGATTTTCCTCTGTTGGATGATCGTGTGGGATCATTCCCTACCGAAGTTGATGAAGAGATGGTCGAAGGGATGCATGTAGAAGTGAGGAATGACTTGCAGTGCTAGGTGAGGATTTCATAATAATTCCAATTTATTCCCCACAAATGACAAATGGCGAGGGTGAGGATGAGCCGTAGAGCCATCTCAATTCGAGATCTACGAGATAAATATGGTACAGGTTGAGGATCTCCCTACTAGTAAGAATCAAGCTAATAGGCAAGTGTAGCCTACCGAGGGTGTAACTTAAGAGATAACCATTTTACGCATTCAGAAAATTCTGGCTTGTTGACGAGCCCACAACCTGCCCTTGCTTATGAAGGTGATGATTCTAATGATGGTAGGAGACCAAGGAAAAAAGTTAAGCCTCACTGGCCATGTGTGCTCTCACCATATTAGACGTTTTGGTATCCATTTTTCGAGTGTTTGAAAAAAGTAATTCCTATGGCTTTTACAAACTTCTAATTAGTACTTTTTAAGCCTAAAGGCACCATGAAGTCATTTAACCTCTTTTTTATTTTTCTCTATTTGTATTTCTCTACACTTGCACCTCATCAATACTTATATACTTAGCACATGGTAGGGAATATATATAGCTTTCAAGTAAGAGGTTTCTAGATATTGTTATTGTTCATTTGATTTTTCTAGAATAATTTTTATTTTAGTTGATTTCTATAATATAAAATGAACTTATTTTTATTTGTAGTCCCAAGGAACTTCTGAGTATATCTCATTCCAAATTTCTACTGCTTTACAAAGAGTAAAGAAGGATATCCCTTTGAAAATATTGTAAAACAAACATGAATGTATCAAAACATTCTCTATTTATTAGCATTGTTTATCTTTGGTTCAATAAGAAAATGTGCATATCAGGTCATGAATTTATTTTGATATGCAGGTTTATATTTCTCAAGTTCTTTGCATCGGTATTAAGTGGCTACCACAATTGAGATGGTATGAAGCTTTTACCTTGCATTCCTTTTTGCTCCTATATCTCAGATGGTGATGCTATTAACTGCACTTTCCTTACCTTATTTCATCAGGAAAATAGTACAACTCAAGTCTTGAGAATGCAATTGGCAAAGGTTAAAATCCTTTTTAAATTCTTGATAAGTCATGCCTAGGTATGTTCTTCTGATACATTAGGATTATCCTTGATAATAATGTTAGATATATGTTCCTACATATTCTTCTCTTTATGTTTAACTTAATTTTCTTTCTTCATTAGTTCACCTTCAATGTTTGCTAGTCAAGACTCCAAGGATAAATGTCTAAGCGTAAGGGAGAGAGTCGTAAGTGCTATAAACATTCTAGTGCACCTTCTGAACCCTTATTTGAGATTTTAATTCTCTTAACTTCAAATGATTATATCTTATAGGCTGAGAGTGAATGCATGTTTTTGGACATCAAAGTGAAGTTGCAGGCTAAACATTTTTCTTCTTGTTAATTTTTTTGGCGAAGTTAAATCAAGTATTCAATTAGAGCACTCAATTTCTTTAGTCCAAAGAAAGGAGAGTACATCATGCTTCTCTTATGTGGGAACCTAAAGCGTTTATGATAGAACTAATTCTCAACAAAAACTATTGCGAGTTGCATTTTATTCACATATTCATATTGAGTATTAATCCTTATATGAAATTTGTTAGCCTTAAGGATATTCTCCTATATTTTGACTTATGACAAATATTAATGAGGACTAACTTGTGTGATTTATATATGATAAGACATGTTCGGCCTCAATTATTTTAATACATACAAACAAGATTGCTAAATAACTCTTGAGCTATTTAATTCAAGAATTGGTGACAAAGTATAAGACAAGCTTAAGAGATTGCATACCAAGAAGCCCTTGAGAAGAATCATAGACTAGGAATCGTTTGTTAAGGTATATTGTGTAAATTCCTATGTCTTCTTTACTTTATGATTCAATTTATTTCTACCTTGAAGCACACAAATAAAAAAGGATTTCAAAGTATTAAGTCTTCAGAATTTTGGATTGAATAGTTTGGATGACTCTACATCCAAAAAATTTGTCCAAAATTCTGTGAACAATGTCAAAATATTTCTGCAAAAAAAGTGTCATTTTGGACGCATCTTTTGAATACACCATTGTTCAATCATTGAGTCCAAAATTCTAAAAAATCTGACAGTAAGAAACTAGTCGATATTAGCCATTGCTGTCTTATTTTTTGCTTCTATAAAAGTCATTTAAACACAATTTTCTGCAAGATTTTTGTACTATCTTTCTCAAAAATATCCTTAAACTTTAGAATACAAAAATCTCCCTTTTCATTATGCTTTAAAGTGAAATCAAGTTGCTCTAAAGGTAAAAAGATGCAGGTGCTTAAACTATTCATATTGACTCAATCTATGAGCTATTTCTGCATTTCTTTTTGTAATTTATTGTGTAACAAGTTTGTAGTGTAAAACCCAATTGGGGTGAGCTTTGATTGGTGAATGTATCAAGGTTGCAGTGTAAAACCCGGTTGGGATGAGCCTTGATTGTTGAGTTTAAAGAAGTTAGGTGTAAAACCAAGTATGGTAATCTTTTTGTGTAAGATTGGTGTAGCATACCACCATTGATTTGGGAAAAATATTTTAGTAATTGTGTTGGAATCCTTAAGTGAGTACTTAAGGTAGTGAATATAAATCAGTTGAGGATCGAACCACTATAAATCTTTGGGTATTTTCTTTTGCATTTCATCCACACTTTATCACTGTATTTTTGCTAGTTATTAGATCAAAGAACTTTAGCTCAATCTCTGCAATTGTTGATCAGTTTTAAAGACCTTTGTGTTCTATAGAAAGTTTACATTTAATGCCTCAACTGCCCATCTTTAAAATAGACCATCTTCTCGCTATTTAGTAGTGTTTCAAAAGATTCATAACTGCCTCCTAGCTGCGAAACTAATATGATATTTATACCTGTATTTTTACTGTTCATCTAACTTGAAAGCTTTATACTCCTCCTTGCATTCATTGATTTGATAAAAAACTTTTATGTAATTGGATGAAACTGTTATTGTTGCTTTACCTACCCATCTTAACTATAGATCTTCTTTTCATCATTTAGAGGAGTTTTGAAAGTTCTTTAGCGGCATATTCAAGTTAGCATTTTTAAACTCATACCTTGTTCGTCCTTTATAAAAAAGAGATCAAAGAATTTTTTTTTTTAAATCACATTTATTTGCTATAAACCTTATTCACCCCCTTCTATGGTTTATCAATTGGTATCAGAGTGTTGGTCTACATTATCTTTGGTTTAACAACCTTGTAGGAAGATCTAGATGGCAAACACATCTTCTCTTCCTTACATTGAAGGATCCTCAACAAATAGACTACCTTTGTTCAGTGAAAACAATTACACATTCTGGAAAAATCTCAAGATGATCTATGTATGCTCAGTTAATTTTGAGCTATGGAATTTGATTGAAAAATGACCATATGTTCTTTCTAAAAGTGTTGAAGGTCGAATATTTCCCAAACAAAGTGACGAATATAATGATGAAGAGAATCCAAAATGTCATTGAATTTTCAAGCTATGAACATTCTATATTGTGCCCTTGATGCCACTGAATATAACAGAGTAAGTGATTGTAATTCAACTCATGACATGTGGAGATTGGTTGAAGTCACCCATAAGGAAACAAATCAAGTGAAAGAATCAAAGTTGGAAATGTTAGTCCACGATTATGAGTTGTTCACTATGAAGCCGTGTGAGAATATTACTGATATGTTCACTTGCTTTAGAAACATCATGAATGGTCTAAAGGCCTATGGAAAAATCTACTCCCTCGGAGAGCAAAATAGAAAATTGCTTGATAATCTGTCAAAAAGTTGGCAGCCAAAAACCTTGGCTATAGAGGAATCAAAAAAGATGAATAGCCTACCTATTAAAGAGTTTATTGGCTCTCTGTTAACCCATGAGATGAAATTGAAAAAGTTTCAAGAGCATGATGAAGATGATAGAGGCAAAAGAGGAACTGCCTTAAAAGTTGCAAATGATGAAGCCATTAGTGAATAATCTAAAAGTGATTGTGATACTAATTTGGAAAATAAATAATGGGACATGGTTGCTAGAAAAATTCAAGAACACATTCAGAAAAGGCAACTTCAGCAAAGGCAAGAAATTTTTCAAAAAAAAAAAAAAAAAGAACAAACTTCGTCTTTTAAACCTCAGTACTACAAATGCAAGAGTACGGAGCATTTTATCACTGATTGCCTAATGTCTAAAGCAAGAGAAGCCAAGCACAACAAGAAGAAAAGAAAATGATTGATTGGGACTTGGGACCAAGAAGAATCTGAGACTGAAGAGAGTGATGGATTTGATAAGGAGAAAGCAAACATATGCTTCATGACAATGGAAAATAAGATAATTCCACTGCCACTAATTCCATATCTGATTTACATAATTCTGATTATGAAAAGTATGATGATCCTAATGAATTGCTATTTGACATGTTTCATGAACTAAAAAAGCTATCTAGAAGAAATAAAGAAATGAAGATGAAAATTAACTGTTTGTTAGATAAGAATGCAAAGCTGTTGAATGAGAATAAAGTCTCTCTTGAGTCATATATGTGTACAAATATTGAAAAGGATGTTATCATTACTTCATTGTATCATGTATCTATAGAAAATAAATGCTTATGTGATAAAATTCGTTCTCTTGAAATTATGGTTAGTAATTTTGATGATATGAAAAATAGAGTTGATGATCTCACTAAATGCATTAAAAAGTTTATAAATGGCAAAAACGATTTGAAAAAATTACTTGGTGCACAACACATAGCTAGAAACCGAAATAGTCTAGGCTATAAGCATGAG
Organism: Voacanga thouarsii; assembly: GCA_026120185.1. Classification (NCBI taxonomy): domain Eukaryota; kingdom Viridiplantae; phylum Streptophyta; class Magnoliopsida; order Gentianales; family Apocynaceae; genus Voacanga; species Voacanga thouarsii. The sequence continues at coordinate 838,477 of JANUWF010001918.1, read as the reverse complement.
ATCAAAGCTAGAAATTACAAGTCTCACTTTGTAAAAGTTGCATCATTATATATGACACACAATTGTTGCACATATTGTGAAAAATTTGGATACAAAGCATCTAGGTGTCATATTAAAAAGAAAGTGAAATCCGGTGCAAAAACAATTTGAAAAATTAAAGGAACCATTACTAACTCACATGGATCCAAAAAAATATAGGTACCAAAAGCCATTCTTCCATCTCATGAATAGGTACATCAGTTACAAAGAATTGAGCTCTACAAAACGATTCTTGGATAGTGGATGCTCAAGAAACATGATGAGAAATGCAGCACTAATGGATAATATTCAAGCTGCAAATGATAAATGTGTCACATTTGGAGATAAGAAAAAGGAAAAATACTCCGTATAGGTAATATTGGTAAGGGATCCTCCATTATTATCAAGTAAGTATTATTGATTGATGAATTGAAGTGCAACTTGTTTAATATTAGTCTTTTGTGTGAAAAATGTTGCAAGGTTAATTTTGAAAAGGGTTCATGCTCTATCATTGATAATTCTAGTGATGAAACCATTTTTGTTGCCAACCGCATTGGTAATGTCTATGTATTATATCTTGATGATCTTACTGCTTATGAAGAAAAATGTTTTTTCATATATAATATTGATGGTTACCTTTAGTATAGAAGATTAGGCCATATCTCTGTTGATTTGTTAAATAGATTGTCCTTTAAAAAGGCTTGAGAAAGGACTGCCCAAAATGATATTTGACAAAAATCAATTATATGATGCTTGCCATTTTGGAAAACAAACCGAGACATATTTCGAATCCAAGAAAATGATTTTAACCTCAAATCTTCTTAAACTAATACATATGGATTTGTTTGGACTAATATGGACCACTAGCCTAAGTGGTAAGAAGTATACTTATGTATTAGTAAATGATATTTTTGATTTACTTGGACCTTATTTCTTACACAAACAGATGACAATGATGTAGATAACTCAAAGAAAAATGGCATTGAATATCATGAAGTTCCATCACTTGATAACCATGCCAAAGAAGAAGAACTAAAGGAACAACAAGTTGAAGATAGCAAGTAAAGACGTATCGAGCACACTGATTAGAATCTGCCAAAAAATTGGAAGTACAAAACTGTCCATCCAAAAGAATAAATCATTGGTGATCCTAACTGTGAAGTCAAAATAAGATGATATAATCACCAAATCACTGGCTGAAGAATAATTTGATCATTTGAGGAGAGATTTGGAAATTACCAAATTATGTAACTAATAATTTTACCAGAGATTGGTTGTTTATTCTTGCAGAATTTCTAAAGATCTTCTGATTTTGGATGGAGATATTGGATGTAGTATTTAGAGCATATTTTAAGCCAAAAGTCACAGTATCTTCTGACCATGTATGACACACTTTTTGGACAGGGAAATCGGATGGACAATCTATGTCCAAATGTTCAAAATTTTAAGCTCTAAAAGTTCTCATATATATATTACTACAACACTCTCTCTCGTCTTATCAGAATATCATTACTTATTTTCAAAAATCATCTTTCTCAAATGTACTAAATTGTACTTATACTCTTCAATACCTCGTAAACTCCAAAAAGAATTCAAATCTATTTGAATCTTCTTCTCATTTTAATAATTTAAAAAGCTGTCATTTTTCTTAGCATTCGTCTCTCTCCCCTGGCCTTCGTTCTTTCTCCAAAACCAGAAAAATCAAGTAAAACCCCAAACCTCAACTAAGGGGCCAAGCTAACAACGAAGGAAATCAAGAAATGCAAGACAATAAAAAAAGGAATCAGTTGCTGCCAGATTGATATATGTGAAGAAGAAGGAAAAATGGGTTGCCATTGATGAACTAACTCCCCAAATTGCATTATCAAAACAACGTCCAGAAAAAGACGCACGAACACTCAGGTACATCAATTTCTCAACTCAAAATGGGTGAATTTGAGTACAATGATTAGGTATTTAGAAATAGAACTATTAGTGCGGGCTATTGAGTTGATTCTAAGGTCTTTTATTATTGAAGTATTTCTGAACTTTTCTGTCATTCTGAATATGTTGAGAATCTTGGATAAGGGGCTTTTGTTGTCAAATTGATGAGAATCTATACACCCCATTGGTTTGAGAATTCTATGAAAAGGATGACATGAGGAAATAGTAAACGGGTTTATTGAGCAGTGGTATATATCTAGAATTGGAGAAGTAAACCTCGAGTTTGACCATCATATGTTAAACAGATTTTTTTTTTATATATATTAGATATAGTGGAGTACAATTTTTCGAAATGAACTGCATGAAAATTTCTAAAATTTTGTTTGAACTGAGTTTATATGAGATGAAATTTACTGGTGCTAAGAGTTTTAGAAATTTTACTACATCTTAACCATGGTGATACCAAGTTTTGGCCACAAGACATCTGTATGTTTTCTACAAATAGTGTTGATGTCGGCTCTGTCAGAAGGAAAATAAATTAGCTTTGAATTTCTAGTTGTAAAATTGCTGACTCAATCTTAGAACATATCAAACAAAGCACTACTTTTTGAAAACCTTCTCACCAAGCTATTTAAGTACTTCAATGTTGATTTGAGCACAGTTGTCCCTGAGTACTACAAGGTAAACATCTACATCAGAGATTCATTTGAGAAAATAGGGTCCATTCAAGCAGATAACTAATGGATATTACTTAGAGAAGCTACTGAAGAAGAGGAAGAAAAATTGGTGAAGGCTAAGGAAAATCTGCTACATCAGAACGAACAAAAAGAAAAGTTGAGATTGAAATTCAAGGAAAAACATCAAGTAGAGGGAAGCAGAAAACTCAGGAAAATAAAATAACTCAGATTATTTTGGATGTTATAAATCTACTATCTATCAAGCTAGATAGTCTGAGTGTAAAAATCAAGGATGAATTGAAAGATTTGGGAAAGAAATTGACTGAGAAATATGGAAGGAAAGCAATATGAAGTTGTAGGCAATTCGAATGGATGAGTTCCTCCACTTGTGCCAGAGCTTTAACCTAGCATTCTTTCAACACGGGAAAAAATTAATGTTCAGCCAGAGAAGGAAACTAAGAAAGAGAACGAGAAAGAAGGCTGCCCACTACTGAACCCACAACTACTACATCCACTGTTAACAAGGAAGTTCCCAAGCAAGATAAACTAACTATTTTTGGCAACACATCTAGCCAAAAGCAGGACCATGTCGTGGTACAACAGAAGTCCAACAAAATTGTTATACAATATTCAAAGAATAGTGTCAGTGCTAAACCTACAACTTTTATTCTGATTACACAACTTTATTCTACCAAATTTCATGCTCTCTACACTATATTTTCATGAACACCTTTATTTTGGTCTTTAACTGATATTATTACTAGTTTCCTACTACTTGTTGTTATTGCTCAAGTTGCTTATTACTGTCCTTAATCTGAGCATTCTCCTGATATTACTGCCATACTATTGATTGCTTCTCTGCTGCTTATTGTTATTATTTTTTTTATTGATGACAAAAGGGGAGAAAATATATTGTTGAGGGATTGTAAATTGATAATTTGATGTGGTTATAGAGAATTGTGAATATATGAGGATTGTGAAAATATTGGTTTATGAGGATTGAGAATTGTGAATTGTGAATATATTATTGTGACTATTGTAAATTATGAATTTATAGATTGTGATTGTGATTATTTATGATTATGGTTCGAAAATGCGGACTGTTAAGAATTGGGTGATTTGATGGAAACTATGTTAAGATGTTGTTATTGTTATGGACTAAGGAGAATGAAATATGGGTACAAGTTACTGTGCTTTAAATGATCTATGTTTTGAATACAACTGTGATAAGCATTTTGCAAAATGATTGTTTGAATGATGAGGTTATTAAAGTAAATACTTATAAAATCTGTCTTACCTCTCTTTGGTTGTTATGAAAAATTCTCGTGCTGCATTTTCTTGAGAAAAATGAGTTCAAACCATTCTAGGAAAAACATTGATCTGTACTCTTGGTATTTGTTTTTTTTACTGTACACATACACAGGGGGAGTTTTGGACTCGCATTTTTTCAATCCAAATGACCAGTCCAAAAATGAGCTTTTAAAATATTAGCTTTTGCCTCATTTACCCCATTTTGGATGCATGTTTTGGAAGTCCAAAACTTTGGAATCCAGTGTTAATTTTAAAACGCACTTCATAACTTTATATTTTATTATTCATATATGCACATACTAAGAGGGAGCATTACATCTTATGATTTATCTTCTGTACCTCCTTGTATACATATCTATAGTTTTTTGTGACTAATATTTGCGGCTATTTTTTTGTGAAATAGTCCTTTGATGGAAGGAAGGAGGATAAAGAGGTAAGTTGGGTTACAAGTTCATTGAGCCATGTTTATGAGTACATGCTTTAATTTTTTTATCTTAATCTCATAAACACTCTTTGAGTCCTCTAAAGAGATATTATATTTCAATAAAAAATATTCTTATTTCTCTCGGTTTAATATGTTTGTACTGTACATATCATTGTCTTTTATATCACAATCCCATCAAATATGTCATCACTCAAAAAGGGTAATGTGGGAAAATATAGCTAAATGGTGTATTTTAAGAAAGTAAGGCCGTAAATATTGTAACACTAGAATTAGGAAAGTTTGACCCTTAAATTAGGGGATTTTGTAATCAATGATTAAGAGATTTTGTGGGCAATAATTAGGGGGATTGATTAGGAGATTTTGTGAATCAATTTATTAGGATAGTTGCTACATTTGTGCCTTAGGTAGCTTGTATATAATTAGCTCATTGTAATCTTTGAGAAATATATGAAAAGAGATTATTCTCTTTCAATTTCTTACATGGTATCAGAGTTGTTCATCCTGATCTGCTTCTGATTTTTTTGCTTACGCCTATTTTTTGCTTTTTCTTTTTTTGCCGGCCGGCCTTAATTGCTTGTGGTGTTTCGTTATTTCTAATTTCTACGACCAGCCAGCCTTAATTGTTGGTATTTCTCCTCTATTTTTCTTCCTCGTATGTGCTATATAGCCGGCCTTTATTGCTGGTGTTATTTCTAATTGTTTTGATACTGATTTGTACCAAGCAGCCTTCATTGCTATTATTCTCTCTTCGCTTTCAAGCAATCTTCATTACTGCAGTCTTCTCTTTCGAGCAGCCTTCATTGCTGTCATTTTCTCTTTATTTTTCCTATTCAGGCAACCTTAATTGCTGCAAAATATATTTTTTTACCATGTCAACCTCCCAATCACGAGTTGTAAACGCAAAATGTTGGACGCTTCATGGGAAACCACCCAGTCGAGAATGGGAACAAAACAGGGGACAATCCAAAAGTGGACAAGCCAATATAGCAGCTGGCCAAATTACTGAACCACCACAGTCAGACATTGCTAGTCTCAACCAAGATGACTTGGACAAGGTGAGTACACTTATCAGCAATTTAGAAAAGCCATCGGGTACTTATTCTGTGATATATTCAGGTAAGTTTCGACTTTTCATTGGATTAAATGCTTTGGATACATCCTTTTCCACCTCTTGGATCATAGATTCAGTAGTTACCGACCATATGACCCCTTCACCAAATATTTTCACCACCTATTCCCCGTGCCCGAGCAGTAGGAAAATAGCCACTGCAGATGGTTCTTTGACTACTGTGGTAGGAATTGGAAGTGTCCAAATTAATCCATTATTAACCTTAAAAAATGTTCTCCATGTCCCTAAGCTAGCTACCAATCTGATATCCATCTAAAAACTTACCCATAACTTACAATGTATGGTGATTTTTCATCATAATGGTTGTGTATTTCAGGCAAGAGTTCGGGGACGATAATTGGATATGCTAGAGAACGGGGTGGCCTCTACTTCCTTGAAGCAAGTCAATTAATCATCCCCAAGGGTAAACCGTTAGTGTCATTTGTTTCCAAGTCTTTGTCATCTAATATAGAGAAAATTTGGCTCCATCATCGTCGACTTAGACATCCATCATTTTGAGTTATAAAACTTTTGTTTCCATGTTTATTTCAACATTTAGATATTGAGTCTTTTCATTGTAAAAAACATGAACTTGCCAAACACAAACGTGTACCCTTTCCAGTGAGCAATAGTAGAAGTTCCATTCATTTTCATTTAATCCATGGTGATGTCTGGGGTCCATCTACTATTGCTAATATTTCTGGGGCACGATGATTTGTTTCCTTTATTGATGACTGCACTCGTGTTTGCTGGGTCTTTCTTCTTAAATAAAAATCTTATGTCAGTATTGTTTTTCCAAATTTCTGCTCCATGATTAAAAATCAGTTTGGAGTGATCATCAAGAAAGTTAGGTCTGATAATGCAAGAGACTATTTCAATCAAAGTCTAAGTCCATATTTTCAAAAGGAAGGGATAATCCATGAGTCTTCTTGTATGAATACCCCGCAGCAAAATGTAGTTGCAGAAAGGAAAAATGGTGATCTCCTTGAAAAAACTCGAGTATTGTTATTTGAACATCATGTACCTAAACTCTTTTGGGAAGAGGCTGTTCTTAAAGCAACACATCTCATAAACTGATTGCCATTTAGAGTCTTAGGATTTCAGAGTCCAATGGATGTATTATCTACTTTCTATCCTAACTTACACACCACAAATAATCTTGTTCCTAGAGTGTTTGGATGTACATCCTTTGTACATGTTCACAGTCACAATAGAAAAAAATTGGATTTAAGGGCTTTAAAATGTGTATTTATGGGATATTCCTCAACCCAAAAAGGATACAAGTACTATCATCTACCCTCCCGAAAATTCTTTGTTTCTATGGATGTTACTTTCAATGAACATGAATCTTACTTTTCAAACTCTTATCTTCAGGGGGAGAAGTTTGTGAGAGAAGATGAGAGTTTGGGTTTTGACTTGTTATTAGATCTTTCAACTTCAAATCATCCTACTTTCTCATCCACTAATGATCCTGTCTCAGTTCACTCTGAACTATCCGAGTCTGTCACAGTCTCATCTGAACCTGTATTTACTCAATCTGATACCACTGAGTCTGTTCCCAAGGATGTTAGAAATGGCAAAGGAAAGATGTATATAAGGAAGAAGACAGCTGCCCCCAACCCTATGCAAGTCCAAGAGTCTGATCAGGTAATAACTTCTGAACCCACATTACAGATTGAAATAGAACCAAAGGTAGAAAGTGAGATCCATAGGGGTAGTAGTAGTGACATAGACTTACCCATTGCATTGAGAAAAAGTGTGAGAGTGCACTAAAAGGCCTTTATACCCCCTTGCACACTTCCTGTCCTTTCAGCGTTTTTCTCCATCACACAGAATCTTCCTCAATAACCTAGAAACCATTACCATTCCTTCCAGTCTATCCGAAGCTTTGTCTAATGAAAAATGGAAACAAGATATGAATGTAGAAATGGAAGCACTAGAAAAGAAAAAAACATGGGAGCTTGTGGAGTTACCAGCAGAGAATAAACCAGTGGGGTGTAAATGGGTATACACAATAAAATATAGAGCTGATGGTTCAGTGAAAAGATACAAGACAAGGCTGGTTGCCAAGGGTTATACTCAGATGTATGGAGTGGATTATCTAGAGACTTTTGCCCCAATTGTAAAATTAAATACTGTTAGGGTCCTATTGTCTTTGGCAGCCAACTTTGGATGAGATTTACAGCAGTTTGATATAAAAAATGCTTTCTTGCATGGAGATCTCCAGGAGGAGATATATATGGAGATACCTCCAGACTATGGGAAAAGAATTGCTGATCATACAATCTGTAGGTTAAGGAAGGCATTGTATGGGCTTAAACAATCTTCTCGAGCATGATTCGGCAGATTTGCCAAGGTTATGGTGATGTTAGGATACAAGCAAAGTCAAGGAGATCATACTTTGTTCATTCGTCTTCAGGAGGAGTCACGGTCCTCTTAATTTATGTGGATGACATAATTGTTACAGGAAGTGATGATGAGGAGAGACATTCTTTGAGTGAGTGCTTAGCAAAAGAATTCGAGATTAAGACACTTGGGAAGCTAAAATATTTTCTCGGAATTGAAGTAGCACATTCAGAGAAGGGTATTTTTCTCTCTCAAGAAAAGTATGTAACTGATCTACTCAAGGAGATAGGAAAAACAGCATGCAAACCAGTGAATACTCCGATAGATCCAAATATAAAGTTTGGACTAGTAGAGGAAGATGCTATGGTGGACAATGGGGTATATCAACATTTGGTGGGAAGACTTATTTATTTATCCCACACACGACCAGATATAGCTTATGCTGTGAGTATGATTAGTCAATTTATGCATAGTCCAAAAGAGGTTCATCTTCAAGCAGCACACAGGGTGTTGCAGTATCTTAAAAGTACACCAAGAAGAGGACTTCTTTTTAAGAGAGGTGGGGGCCTAATGTTTGAAGCCTATACAGATGCTGATTATGTTGGGTCATTGATTAATAAAAGATCGACCACTGGATATTGTACGTTCCTTGGTGGAAATCTTGTGACATGGAGGAGTAAAAAGCAAAATGTAGTAGCATGGTCTAGTGCAGAGGTTGAGTTTCGAGCGATGGCTCAAGGAGTATATGAGTTACTTTGATTAAAGATCATTCTACAAGACATAAGGATCAAGTTGGAGAGCCCAATGAGACTTTACTACGATAATAAGTTTGCAATTAGCATAGCTCACAATCCTGTGCAGCATGATCAGACAAAGCATATCAAAATTGACAGATATTTTATCAAGGAGAAATTAGAGAGTGGATTGATCTGCACACCTTATATGTCTACAAATGATCAACTTGCTGATGTATTAACTAAAGGGTTAAGTAGTCCAGTGTTTGAAAATATTGTATCCAAATTGAGAATGGAGAATATCTATTCACTAGCTTGAGGGGGAGTGTCGGAAAATATGGCTAAATAGTGTATTTTAAGAAAGTAAGACTGTAAGTATTGTAACACTAGAATTAGGGAAGTTTGACCCTTAAATTAGGGAATTTTGTAATTAATGATTAGGAGATTTTGTGGGCAATAATTACGGGATTGTTTAGGAGATTTTGTGAATTAATTTATTAGGGTAATTGCTATATTTGTGCCTGAGGCAGTTTGTATATAATTAGCTTATTGTAATCTTTAAGAAATATATGAAAAGAGATTATTCTCTCTCAATTTCTTACAGGTGAGATTGTTAGCCCTAAGGGCATTCTCTTGTGTTTTGATTTATGACAAATATTGATGAGGACTAACTTATATGATCTATATGTGATAAGACATGTTCGACCTCAATTCTTCCAAGACATACAAACAAAATTGCTAAACAACTCTTGAGCAACGAAATCCAAGAATGGGTGACGAAGTATAGGGCAAACTTAAGAGATTGCATACCAAGAAGCTTTTGAGAAGAATCATAGATTAGAAATCGTTTGTTAAGGTATATTATGTAAATTCCTATATCTTCTTTACCTTATGATTTAATTTATTTCTACTTTGAAGCACACAAACAAAAAAAGATCTCAAAGTATTAAGCCTTTAGAATTTTGGATTTAATAGTTTGGATCTCTGCATCCAAAAGTTTCGTTCAAAATTCTGTACACAGTGTCAAAATGTTTCTGCAAAAAAAAAAAAAAGTGACATTTTAAACTCACCTTTTGGATGCACCCTCGCCCGATCATTGAGTCCAAAACTCTGAAAAATTTGACAGCAAGAAACTAGTCGTTGCTGTCTTATTTTTGAATCTATAAAAGCTATTTAAACACGATTTTTTGCAAGATTTTTGTTCTATCTTTCTCAGAAACATCCTTACACTTTAGAATATAAAAATCTCCTTTTTCATTGTATTTCAAAATGAAATCAAATTGCTCCAAAGGTAAAAAGATACAGGTGCTTAAACTGTTCATATCTGCTTAATCTGTGAGATATTTCTGTATTTCTTTGTGTGATTTGTTGTGTAATAAGGTTATAGTGTAAAATCCAATTGGGGTGAGCCTTGGTTAGTGAATGTATCAAGGTTGTGGTGTAAAATTCGGTTGGGGTGAGCCTTGATTGTTGAGTTTAAAGAGGTTTGGTGTAAAACCAAGTATGGTGATCCTCTTGTGTAAGATTGGTGTAGCCTACCACCATTGATTTGGCAAAAAGATTTTAGTGATTGTGTTAAAATCCTTACGTGGGTACTTAAGGTAGTAGATGTAGATTAATTAAGGATCGAACCACTATAAATTCTTGGGTCTTTTCTTTTGCATTTCATCTACACTTTATCACTGCATTTTTGCCGGTTATTAGATCGAAGAACTTTATCTCAATCTCTGCAATTGTTGATTTGTTTTAAAGACCTTTGTGTTCTATAAAAAGTCCATCTTTAATGCCTCAACTGCCCATCTTTAAAACAAACCATCTTCTCGCCATTTAGTTATGTTTCAAAATATTCATATCTACCTCCTACAACTACGAAACTAAACTGATATTTATACCTGCGTTTTTACTGTTCATCCGACTTGAAAGCTTTATACTCCTCCTTACATTCATTGATTTGATTAAAAACCTTTATGTAATTGGGTGAAATTGTTATTATTTCTTTACCTACTCATCTTAATTATAGATCTTCTTTTTATCATTTAGAGGAGTTTTGAAAGTTCTTTAGCAGCACATTCAAGTCAGCATTTTCACCTTGTTCGGCCTTTATCAAAAAGACATCAAAGAATTTTTTTTTTTTTTAAATTGCATTTGTTTGCTATAAACCTTATTCACCCCCTCTAAGGTTTATCAAGATTGATGGCATTCTAATACTTATTATTTTATCATGTTTAACTTGTTTATAATGTTATTTGTTCTTTATTGCTCTTGCTCAACGTTATTTCTATGTTAATGCTCTTTAGCCTAAAACTTTTTGTGATTAAGTGGAATCTAAGATTTTACAAGTTAAGGTTTGTTTTCTAGATAAGGGTTATGGCTATGTTTTTTGAAATTGGGAGCAACTTATGATCATCTTTCATCTTGTGTATTTAAGAAAAAAAATACTTTACTCAGCTTATGTGACTAAGAACCATGTTGAAACACAACATGTGTATTTGATTGGTTGCTATTCTTAGTATCTGAATATATGTAGTCGACTTCTTTTACCTTTTCATTGAGATGTCCTTTCTTCTTTTTGTTTGAATGATAGTTTGTGTTAGTGAAATTCTTTTAACTTTGAATGGATAACTTTATTGTACTAATGTTCTTTCTGTAGCTGGTGTCAAATAAGACAAAAGGATGTGAAGGTGAACATTGAACCAAAATAGAATGTGATGGATGAGCAAATGCCTTGCTCATGTAATGAATATTTGAGGAATTAATCAATTAAATATAACAATATGGGGCAAGATCAAGGATTGTTCATAAGTGAGCAATTTTATTGCTGATGCAGTTTGGAGTGTGGAAAGTACTTTTCCATTGCTTTCACTCATGGGTGAGCAGATGGTCGTTCTTAACTTTTAGATCACTTTTAAAACCCCATATTTCTTATCTACTTCACATAGTTCAAATACTGCATTTTGAATCCTGTGAGTTGATTCTTTACATCCATGATGGTCTAACAAGCTGTATTTGCTAGAATTTACATTTAGTTTGGAAAGACATTAAAATGATTTCAAAGTTGCTTAGGTTTAGCCTAGCAATTGGAAAAGCATTACAATGATCTTGGACTAAATTTTTTGAATTTTTTACATATGGTGACTCTATCCTACTTTGAGTACCCAACACTACTGACCATGCCGTTTTTTTTTTTTTTGTTTTTTTGAGAGGGATTTAATCTTGTACACGAGAAAGTAGCTATAAACACAAATGGCTAGGTTGTAAAGGCATGTCTTGCGAGTTAGTCTTAGATACGACAAAGATTTAAAGATCATTTGGAAATAATAAAAAATATGAAAGTGAGATTAGCACCAGTTTCATACTGATAAACTTGAAATGACAATCATCTATGGCACCCTAATAATTTCTACAACAAATTGAAATGACAAACAAACTTGAATGTGGACAACATGCTTTTAGATAGCTAAAGGGCTTTGAACATGTTATGTTGGAGATAACAATGTAGCACATAAGCATGATGGCACTTCTGGCATTTTATGTATATACGGCTCTAACTTAGGATTGAAAGTCCTGATCATTTGTTTTGTGTTGTCCACTAGAATGAGTTTGTGTAATGTGACCTAAAAAATGAGATCTTTAAAATGAGAACTTAAGGTCTTATTGCAGTAATGCGACCTTAAGGTGTCATTCTAGAAATTCACAGATATATGTAATTAAAATCTGCATCTTCATTCTCACATTCTTCAAATTAATTTCTAGCTAATGTGGCAACGTCTAGATGATTTCCGAGAGGAAAAAATCTAAAGATGGTATGGGCTTATTAATTTTACAAGTTTAAGTGTCAAGGTGACTTCTACTCATGAATTATATTCTTTGCATTTTCTATTCAATAAGCATATAGATGTTTATATTCGTTTTTTTCCCCTCCTATTCCAAATCTAAATTACAGCTATTACTGTATTGGATTTTGAAGAAGAAATCACTATTTAGGAGATAAATACTCTACCATACCCTTCCATAAAGTTATTCCCATCTCACATTTTACCTATGTAATGGCGAATTTTGTATGTTTATTACTATTTTTTTTTTCTTGTTTGCTAGAGTGAGGTTATTCTCATCTATACTATTTGTAGTCTTACAAATTCTATCGTATTGCAACTAATGCAAGTAAGAAAAACAATTAGTTTACTAAACTACAAAAAATTAATTCCAAAACTTTTTATTTGTTTATTTTCTTTGAATTGCTAGGAATGCATGTAAGAAAAACAATTAATTTAGTAAAGTATGTAAAAATTAATTCCAAAATTTTTATTTATTTATTTTTCATCAAACTTTTCTAATAATGTTAATATTCTCTATATCTCAAATTGAGCCCATATTATTATCATGCATGCATTGGAATCACCTCTTTTGTTGTGCTATTTTTGGGATTACCAAATACAACGTGATAATCATGGCTCTATATGGTGTGATGGGACCATTAAAAAATCTTTCATTCTTTGATGTCAAATATCTTGCTTTTAACTTGTTGACAATGTGTTTAGATATCTTGGATTGCGAGAGAGAGATGTGACAATCAAGATTACACTAAGACAACCACTTCTTTTTGGATATGATCAATAATACGCTGCAATTGAGGTAATGATGATGATATGTATGTTTTGTAGATGTTGCCACATGAATTTAAGTCACTCAGCTTTCAATGTCATATTAGTTATTTCGAGATGAGTTCTCAATGCTAGAGTCATTTATCTGAAATATCACCACTAATAGGTGGTGAATTAAACAATATGCTGCAATTGAGGCAATGATAATGATATAAAGGTTTTGTAGATGTTGTCAAATGAATTTAAGTCACTCGCATTCAACTTCATATTAGTTATTTTGAAATGAGTTCTCAATGCCCGAGTCATTTATCTAAAGTATCAACACCGATACGTTTATTCATGGCAATACTTAATCATACGACGGTCTGAGTCCAAAGGTTTCCTGAACAACAAATTCCATTTTTTTCAACTCTCCATGGGCAGCAGAGATGAAAACTTAAACCACATGCATCTCCAAGCATTATACCAGCAAGTGGAAGATCCAAGGGTAGCCTTAAACAATAGAGGAAATAAATATATTAGTTCAACCAAAAGTAATACCAAGATAGTCGAAGTTGGTCATATATCCGAAGGTTTAAGAATTAGATATAACTTAATCAACTCTAAATATCTCAAGGTTACTATATGAAGTCCAGTAATTGGTACCTATTAAGAGGTACATAACACTCATCACACTACCACATTGGCACATTTTATAACTTCTCAATCACACACGGTCACTGGTACAATAACTATGGATTTGATGGTATATATATCTGATAGTGATGGATTTATGGGCCTTGAAGTTCCAATGAATTGAAGTGACTAAGATGATGACAAAGAAGATAAGATTTTAGTAAACAATTCATGTTATGAGCCAAATAGTACTTTGCCAGATGAGACGAATATTGCACTTCTAATACTACATAGGAATAGTTAAGATTTTCAATTTTTGATGACATAGGTTCTGGTGCATGTGCTAATAAATCATTTCACAGGTGCTCCACTAATCTCACAAGAAGTTATTCTGACATTGACAATGATTTCCATCTACACATAAGATTTAAGGATAAGAAGGAAGCTATATATGAAGTTAGAAAGTGGTCTGTTCAAATTGAGCAGGAGTTCAGGGTTAGAGTAAGAGTGACTATTGTATGCCAAGTGCAAACACATAAATACTAACAATCCTTACTCTTGTTATATTCATATTATATATAAGAAGACTCATGGGGAGTGAGAAATAATAATTTTGAACAAAGAACACATATGCATTATTATAGTTGTGAATGTGTGCATAAAAATATGGATCATTGATATATAGCACAAAATGTGACACAATTAATTTTAAAATACCCTAAATGCTATGTCAGTGGTGTCAATATTGCTGAAGTTCCAAAATTGTGGAAAATAGGTTGTTCTTATAAGAAAGCTTGGAAAGCATGAAAAGTAGTTATGGAACTTGTATATGGTGATTAGCACTCTAATGGAATGCACTTTCAAAAATACGTGCTTGTATTGTAAGATTCTAATCCTAGGACTATTATGAAGTAGAAACACTATTGAACTAGTGTGGATGATTTAAAAGTTTTTATTTCTTTTTCTGGACATTTAAACTATCAATTATTGGGTTCAAATATTGTCGTCTAATAATATCTATTGATGGGGCTCATCTAAAAGGACTTTATCGGGGAAAGTTGTTGGTAGCGTCCATCTAGGATGCAAATAACTACCTATTTCCACTTAAATTTGCTATCGTGGACAAAGAGTTACTAGAGAGTTGGAACTGGTTCTTAAAACTCTTACATTGCCATGTTATTTTTGAAAGACATATATATCTGATTTTCAAATGGACATAAAGGCATAATCAGTGCTATATCCCAAATGAATGAGTGGCAAGAACTTTTGGTTGTTCATCAATATTACTTCAGGCACATCAAGTCAAATTTTCATACCCAGTTTAATGGCACTAATTTAACAAATTTGATGTATGCTGCTAATCTAGAGTGCAAAAAGATTAAGTGTTAATCATATTTGGATGAAATCAGGATCCAAAAAGAAGATGCATTCAACTATTTGATGGAAAATGGTTTGGCAAAAATGGCTTTGTTGTATGATGAAGGACATAGATATTGTTCAATAACTCTTAGTTTGTCTAGATGCATGATCAGTATGCTCAAGAGAGTAAGATATCTTCCACTAAAAAGTTTTAGTTGAAATGTCATTTATAGAGTTATTTAAGTATTTTAATGAGTATACGTATGAGACATCTAATTTAAGACACCTTTTTATCATTGGAAATATGCAAGTTGTATTCTTATTTTGAGGGAAAATCTAGAAGACATGTTGTGACTAAATCTAATGCATAAACTGGTATATTTAGGATTAAATCATTAGTGTAATAAGGGGATAGATGTCCGAATGTTTATAGTATCAATTTGAGGGAGAGATCATGCAGTTGTGAAAAGTGAAGTGTATATTGTATGCCTTATTCACATGGGTTTGCAACATGTCGTCATAGATATTGGAATCTTATTGACTTTGTTTTGAAGTTTAATACTAGAAGGAATTATGAGTTGACACATGAGGGTCAGTTTTTTCCTATAGTGAATGAACAATTTTGGAGGCATTCAATTTTTATACTTGCACATCTAGAGGAAATGACGACCGTCCGCATATTTTAAGGATACCTTGTGATATAGATTATCGCACACCTAAATCTACCCCCAAGATGTAGAAATTGTCATAAAAGTGGATATAGTCAAAGAAATTGTACTATAACAACTTTAATGCTTCTAGAAATTTACTCATTTCTTCGTATATTTTATTTATGTTAGTCATTTATTATCCCTTTTATTGTATGGTTGAATATGGTTTCTTTGTTGTGTTTGTGATCTTTGGATATATTTTTTGAATGGATCTAGTAAACTACACATATTTATTTTAATAATTTTGTCATTTTATTTTGCATAGCTATTAAATCTTATCAAATTTTGAGATAGTTATTTTGTTATGGTTGTAATTTTGTTACATAACTTTTTAATTGTATTATAAGTGGTTTAAGGTGATATGGGAAGGATTTTGGATTATTTACAAGTTTGCATTATCATATTTTGGACATTTTGGAAAGAACCTTAAGGTTGCATTTTAGAAATGAGTCCTCAAAGTCCCATTCTTCAATTGCGACCTTCAAGAAGGTCAAATGTGTAAAATATGACCTCCAGGGAATTTTCCTTGCGGCTGCCCCATTCTTGAATTGAATGAAAATAGGCCAATTTAATGAAAATTTCGCAAGTAAAAACTCTGGTAATTTTTAGAAGGTAAAAAAAATATTTCATTTGAGAATGAACAGGGTTGTATATTAACCTTTTAGAATCGCATGTGTTATTTTTTACTGAAAAGTAAATGTTCATAATTTTTGTCTTTAAATATCATAAAATAACTGGTCATTTTAATGGCGAAGCCATGACCTCTAAATAAGTAAACTTAACAAATATTATTTTCAACTAATTATACTCAAACTATTACACTAGAATATAATTTCAACAATTTATCAATAAGAATATTTATAATATAGAAATATTTTAAATGTAAAATCATACCTAGTTAAAAATAATATTTATATTTTTAAAATATGACAACATTATTTATATTTTAATATACAATCACGTTTTTCTTGACTTTCTTTGATTATAATTAAAAATAGTATTTTCGTTGAGTAATGTAAAAAAAAATAATTTAAATAATTTAAAATACAAATTTTAGAATTTTGAGTGAAGTCAATTAACCTCTAGCTTTATCCGTCTTCACTTTCTAAAAATAATATATTTTCAAATAAACTCTTACCATTAAAATTTTTTCATTTAAGTGATATGAGTTTCATTAATTCATAAAGTCCACTGCAATTCTCTCAAAATAATTGGGATGATAAGTTAAAACATACAAAAGCAGTCATATAATAAATGTACAAATTATTGTCTAATTACAGGCCACGATTATAGCCGTCATATCATATATGGTACTCCTTCCGTTTTAAAATACTTATTCATGAAACTTTTTTATTTTGTTTTAAAATACTTGTTCATGTACATATTTTTAGAACTAATGATTAATTTTTTCCTATTTTACCCTCATTTATTCTAAATCAAAGACACAACTTTTCAAAACTCTTCTTTTTTCTTATTTCTTGGAAGTTTTCACCCACCAATAGCTATCATGTTTTTAATATGAACTTTATCTAAATTGTTGTATTATTTTCAATATTCTTAATCTGTGTGCAAAAGATTTTATGAACAAATATTTTAAAACGAATGAGGTATTAGAAAGAGAACATACAGACAGAAAATATGCCATCAAAGCTTTCAGATAAAGCTCCTAATATACAAGTATTCAAGGGGAGAAGATACAAAGAGGGGCGATAGCCTAAAAGCATCCAGTTTCCTTAAAGAACAACGGTGAAACAGCTGACAAAAAATTGTGTTACATAGCAAAATGAAACTGGATTTTTCAGCAATCAAAAGCAGCCATGGTCGGGAATAACACTAGTGATCTGTCCAGAAGTGTATTACATCTGAAATTGTTATTTCCCAGAATAAGAAGTCAACTTTCAGTTATCAAGAAATCATCAATCGGGGCAACATTTCAAACTGATAACTCAGTTAATTCAGCTTATATCAGACTAACTGCAGTCAGATACGAAAATACTTCCTTTCCCCCCTCTCTCAGCCAAGACCATTATATGCTTTTCAATCACTATAGTTGGCACTCTATTTTGAACTTGGTAGATGCATAGAACAAAAATAACAAGTGACTGAGCAATGCACTTCAGCCAATCACTAGGTTGCCGCAAGTGAAGTAATATTTTCACACTTGGACACATCACCGGCTTCCATGAGTAACAGCAGGGAGAGGTTGAACAGCAGCCAGAGGGTTCACTTGATAAGAAAAAGCAAGTTGCCACACATCCACTAAGGCCCTTTTTATGGACAGAGCTTGGTTTCTAACAAACCTGCGACAACAGAAATAAATCTTCTTTTATGCCTCGTTTCATCAACATATAGATGTAGAAAACTTTCAAAATAAGAAAGAGTTTTTACCTCTTTAAAGTAGCTTGTTTCCTCCTATAAAAATAGCAGATAAACAAAAACAAACAGCCAAGCAAGACATTTCCATTGGATAGGACCAATCTATAATTTCCAAACTTCAGAGTGAAAGTACGGAACCACCAGAAGCATGGGACTCGCTGACCAGACAAGTTCAGAATTGTTTCCTTCACAGAATTCTCTCCATTGGCTAGAAGTCCAGGTTCCAGATGCTGTGAAGATTTAATGTGCGGTTTGTGCTCTTCAGCAGAAGCAGAATGGGAAAGGGAGGCTTGTGATGAGCTGGTGGCCTTAGGAGCATTCATAGAGTGTAATTGCCTCAAAAATTCCTAAAGAGACAATCAATAATGGGCATAGCACAGCTCAACAAACAAATTTTATACAATGTTACATGGTACAGGTGTACTTCTCACCAGCATCAAGATAATAATTATAAAGGCTAAAAATACAGGTTCAAAAAGAATGAAGTTACGTGAGGAAAAACTCATTGATAGAGAAAGCAAAATATTTCAAATACATCAATCTAAAATTACTTGCCCAAGGAATTGTGCAGTGAATCTTCTCTAGTGGAAGAAATTAACCAGCAAAAGTAATATTCACAAGCTAATCTCCATTCGACACAACCTCCCAAAAAAAAAAAAAAAAAGACCCTAACTCTGACACAATTGGCATCTTATTTCAAAACTATTGATAAAAGCATAAATCAACAAGAAAGAAAGAAAATGCCACTAGGAGAAGTAATTAGCCCGTCCAATAACATCAGCAATTGATTAAAACAAATCTAAATAGTAATCAAGTAGCTTTCTGAGATTTTTTAGGAGTGGATTATCAAACAATTTAATTACCATCAGGCTGAGATCAGAATACCAAAGCAGTGGAATTCATTTCTTTACCTGCCGCTTCTCCTCAGGTAATTCAGCATTCTCAATCCAAGAGATGGCAAGATCTATTTCTCTTGTAACCATCCCAAGATATGTCATGACATAGAGTTCAACGATACCTAGATACTCATCAACAGCAAGAGAAAACCGTTTGCCAAATCCTTCCTTCTGGGTCACGGTAGCTTCTGCAGAAAAATAATGTTCTTGACCCAAGTACCTCCAGTTGTTGACGAATTCCTCAAGATATTCTTGAACACCAGAGGAGAGACCTTCTGATATCTGAAAACAAACCCTAAGTGAAAACAGTAATGTCATTCTCTAAGTGAAAAGCAATAATGTCATTCTAGAGAGACATAACCCAAGATTTTTGAGTTAAAATTAGGAAGAAACATTTTCCAGAACAATAAAATTTGTAAAGGCTAAAGGTGAAAAAGATGATTTAGTAGTTGTCCTTAGAAAACAATATTTGAGAAAGTTAAATTGTGATGTAGGTAAATGACCAAGTGAGATGGCTCAACAAATACACATCTATAGAATTAGGTCAACTCCCAAGCCTATGAACCCTCATTCAGATATGATTTTTTACAGATATCAGACATTCTTAAAACTTTCCTGTATGTTGCACACAGGTAACACAATGATTTAAGAGACATCACCAAGGAAGAAATAAAAATCTAATGTTTTCAGAAAAAGAAGAAGAAAATCATTTACATCATATATTCTCTCAGCATCAACCAACTCATTTAAAAGGTGAAAGAAACTAAAAGCTGCACATCAAATAGAATTTGCTATAGTGGTGTTCCATTCAATCAAGTTTCTCTGCATCAGTAGATCTTTTATGGTTTTATATGCCCATATAAAATCCAACTCAAAAGGAAGTAAATATTGCAAGAAAAAAGGTACCCAGTGTGAAAAACTTGTGCAGGAATGGCAATCACCGAACCAAACAACAATTTTAGTTCCTCAAGTATATCCAATGTCCTGTAAATTTCCCAAAAAAACCAAAAAATTAAAGCATAAGCTGAGCACAGATGATAATAAGGAGGATCACCAATATTGCATCAAGCATTAAGGAATCAAAATAATGAGCCAAACATCAACGGACGTGGAAACTGGATAAAGGCAAGGCACATAGCAAATTACAAATGTTATGGAATTACATTTTTTTTTTTTTTAAATGTTATGGGTTTGCTAAGACAAATTTTTGAGTACTAAGCTACAGCTCTGGCAATGTGTAA
This sequence comes from Voacanga thouarsii, assembly GCA_026120185.1. Lineage (NCBI taxonomy): Eukaryota > Viridiplantae > Streptophyta > Magnoliopsida > Gentianales > Apocynaceae > Voacanga > Voacanga thouarsii. The sequence goes on along the minus strand of JANUWF010001918.1, from coordinate 818,117 downwards.
TTTCTGAAACAGCAAAAGAGAAAGTTGGCTAAAGCACAAACAAGCAGATATGTAAATGAAATAAGTTTTGGACATTGAATACATGCACAATTACCTAATAACAGTACAGTATCTGGTTCTAATTATTTACCTGAATACTAAAGACTTTACATCTAAAGCTATTATGAATTTGTTGTAATTTTTTCCCAAATTAGGATTCAGTGGTAAAACATCCATAATTGTATTCAAACCAAGACATTCAGTTTAAGATGAATTATGAAAGTTCTATGAAGCATTTGATTTAAAGAGCAGATTAAATGATTTTAGAAAATGTTTAAGGATTCTTGACAATTACGGTCTATACAAGGTTCAGTAATTTTTGGGATATTTGTTGTCATTCAGCAATCATACATTTCTGAGCAGGCTAATATTAACATCAAATGCAGGCACTGATAAGTGAACAAGGTGCTGGAGTTTATTTTCAAAAAGTCTAAAGAGACCTTAGGAGTAAATAACTATTCAGGTAAAGGAAAACTTTAGAAATTATTCTCTCCAAGAATTTCAGTTCAGATGCTTACTCCCATATTTTGTCTATTGGGGATCCTTCACATTTACTGCTCTAGAGTTCCTACTATCTGCTTTGCACGAGATTATCATTTCTCTACATTGACACACAATCATCACAAGGATCCATTGTTTAGTACTTCATAAAACTTCACTTCTTAAGCAAGCTCTGGAAGTGCATCCTTTAGTACTACACAAAACTTCACTTCATTAGCAAGCTCTACTCGTGCTTTCACTAGACCTCTCTGCTATGTAGTGTAAATAAGAAACTCCTCTTTGCCCTTTGCTTTCTGATGTCCAACGATAATAGACGCTTTCTATCTATTAATTTTAGAATACCTGCTACTCTATAGTTGAAGTGTCAACATCCACCTCGAATCCCATACTTGCAGGAAAAATACTATGTGTATGCTGCAATTGGAAAAAAAAAAAAAAAAGCAAGCGGGAAGAAATTGAAGGAAGAGGGAAGAAAATTATCTGCTGAGGGAATGCAGCAAACTTTTGCAGCTGAAACAAATGTCAGAGAAAGTTGAATAGATTTTTGTGGTCCAGCTCATATAGTTGCATTATTGTAGACATTATATGTTCACTTGTGTCTGATCTGAAAGTGGAATATGGTTTCTATTAACAGGTAAATAGAAGGATAATTACAAGCAAAGGACATTAAGAAATTTTCCCCTATCCCACCCCCTCCCCCACCAAAAAAAAAAAAAAAAAAAAATGCAAGGATTTGATTCTCATGCTACCCCAACAAAAGGACTTCTGCAGAAACTTCAACAAATGATTAGAGGCAACACAATCTCAGACCCTAAAGCAAAGGCAACTACATTTTTTTTTTTTTTTTTTCCAAAATCTGCTTAGTACATTAGTTGCACTGTGGATACATGATATGACAAAAAAAATTGTGAATGAAAATAATTTTACAGTGGAAGAGAATAGAAGATTAAAGCCTTATTTTCATGCTGCTTCACTTCCATGAATGGTGAAGCACATCTCAACAATATAAGTACACTCCTCTTCCATCCAATATTGAACCTTTTCACAAGTTCCACCAACTAAATCCCAAGAGGCAAAGCTTCATTTTTCCAAGAGCAGGCAGTATCTGGTAGCATGATTGTTAAACATTTCATAATACCTTCGTAATTCAGAAAATAATCCACTCTAATACAAATATAGTACCTCTTTATTTTGATTTTTTTTCCCTTTGGTCAAAACAAGAAGAAAATAATTTCTCATGACGGATTAGTACTGATTCATCTAGCAACCACTAAATAAATGAAACTTGAACATCTGTCAAACAAAAATCATTCGCCAATGAAAAAAAGTTAAAGAACAAATAGCAGAACCTCCCAAGTTCCTTCATGGATTGAACCAAAACCATTCCCGCTGCTTCAAACATATCATCCAATTCATCATCACAACCATTTTCAATACGATTCTCACGAAACTTCCTGACAATCGAGGATGCCAAGGACGCTGCTTCTTCAAACATACAGCACAATAGGTAACTGCAAACATGAAAACACAAAAATTCAGATAATTCACAATTTATTGATCAAAGAAACAAGAAGATTACAATTTCTTTTTCATCCAATTGAAGCAATTTCTACCGTTCCGCAAGTTCAATTTCCTCCCAAGTAGAGGATTCTGCAGCAGCGGAAGCCATCTCCGTGTCTGTAACTGTAGGAGTTGGTTTCTGATTTTTCAATTTCCTTTCTCTGAGTTCTCTGAGTGTTACACTGTTTCTTTCTGATAATTTTGATTAATAGCCATTAAAATAGTCAACATATGCAGATTGTCCCCATGTTTCTATTTTATTTTCCACCAGTCTACTTAGCTTTTTAATTTGATATAAATATGGTTAGAAATTTTAACTTTGCAAGGGTATTATGGAAGCACGAGACAGAATTAATTATGGATTGTAGAACAAATATGAATATCAGAGAAAAAGGAAAAAAAATAAATATTTAGTATTCTTTTCGATCCAAAACTTTTTAAATACTAAAATATAATCTTTTCAATCAACTACTAATTTATTACTTTAATGGTTATTAAACTACTATGTTTAAAAATAAACAGAAACAAATAAATTATTAACATAGTTATATACAAATTTAATATTACTCATCCCAATAATATAAGTTGACATGCAAATTAAATTAAAATTTTACATTTGTTAAACATTAAAATAAATTCAAACTTAAAATATTTCTCTTTATTGTCACAAGTGTTACTCGGGTTGCTTTTTAATAAATAAATGGATTTGTAAATTCGCTAAACTTATAGATAATATGTTAAGGTCTATTTAGTAACTTAATTAAGTATTTAGAATTAATTAGATACTTATTTTATTAAGTATGTTTGATAATAAATAATATTAAATACTTAATTAATTAAGAGTATTTGATAATAGATTTTTATTATCACTTAATTTTATATGGCGTACTGAAATTTGATTATAAACTTGAGTGAATTGAAAATTACTTAAATTTGAAATTTGAATATGTTATACTTATCTAATTATTAATATTTTTTATATTTAATTTAAATTATAATAAAAAAATAATGTGAAATTAAATTATAATTAATTCAGACTTCAAATTTCAAGATTTATTGTTCCCGCTTTAATTTTCATAATTCAATATTTAAATATTCAAATTTTAGTCTTATCAAAATGAATCCTTAGATAAATTTTGGTTGTCCCAAAACAGAGGAGTAGATGTTTGGAGGCCTTTTTATGCCACAAAATGAGCTACCTAATTTGTACTCTCTTTGTCCAAAAAATTATGTCAATCTAGTACATGATATACAAATTAATAAATTACTAAAATTTGTATAATTATAATAGAAAATGACTATTATACTCCTAAATAAAAGTAAACATCCAGTAATTATTATCCTCTATACATTTATGAATAAACTATTAGAAATGCACATATTTTTTATTGAACGAGGGATAAATTAGAAATATAAATAATAAATTTATTCTTGATTTATAATATTGATAAGTATTTTAATATAATAAAAATAAAAAATTCTTATATGATTTTTTAAGATGAATGGAGTAATTCATTTTATAAAAGATAATTTAATAAGGTGAAAAGAAGTTAAGAAACCTTTTGTATATTAAGCCATCTAACTTTACGAAATCTTCATTGCATCATTGTAGTTTTTGGACTAACAATTGGCAATCACTTTCCAAAAGAAATTGTATACCCTAGTACACTATACTTACCTATACCTTCAAACAAGGCGGTGAGCTCCGCATGAAAAGGCGACGTTGAAAGTTATTATGACATCTTTATCGTAGTCTTCCAACACCACTCTTAGATTTGACTTACTATCTTTTTAAGAATCATCTATATTCAATTTAAGAGTATATTTAGTTAAAGAAAAAAAATAAAATAATTAATTTATATCGTTTGATTAAAAAATAATAATAATAAATTAAGAGGAAAAACTTTTCCTTTCTAGGGCACAAAAATAACTCATTCAAAATTAGATGAATTAGAATATATATTAAGATAAAAAATAATTTATCCTTATATTGTTTATCTTATCACGTTATTATCTTTACATTTATAAAATCCTATCGATATCAGACACCTTCTCTATTCATTCCTGTCCATGGTATTACTTACTACTGTTGTACTCTTTACTAACTTCCCATTCTATTCTCTCCTTATCTTTGATTTATTAATTTTTTAATTATATTTTCTGAATTTATAGATGATATTTTTTTTTCCATTCTCCCATATGAAAGTTCCCCATAATTTCTAATAGCCTTCAGAAAAATACAGGCTACTGATATTACTTTTAGAAAATTATGTGAGATTCTATTGTAATATTGAGTGAAAAGTTAACAAAAAATTGAGATTTTGATATGTTCTAACTTCTAATTATACATATTGAAAGCCATGTTTAAAAAAATGAAAAGGGAAGAAAAGAAAATTTTTAAAAACAACCACCATTAACAATTCCAGGAGAACTTTGCCTATTGGCTAGCGACATTACCAGAGCAATAACCCTCCTGCCACAGTAATTTTTGCTCAAATGACATTTTTAACCTTCTTTGTCAACTCAAAATATTCTCTAAATTTCTGTCCTCTTTAATTTTATCTCACCCCTCTCTTTCCTACTCCTACATGATATTTTCTTCTCTGTCGTCTCTTCTTTCTTCCTTCTCTCTCTTCTTTCTCCTCTCACGATTCCCTCTTCTCTTCTCTCTAATCTCTTCCTTCTCTCTCTCTTGAGTCTCCTCTTTTCTCTTATAATACAATAATGAGATTTCTCTTGGATGTACTTTGTAGCTAACATGCCTCAAACCAAGTTTCTTTGCTGGTTCTCCGTAAAAGCCTCAGATGGCCAATCTAATCCAATTAGTATGATTTGTATAAAAATTGAACCGAGCTTCATGAAAAGAAAGTAATTCATCGCAGTGCCATGGACTCCCACAATAACATCAATCAAGTTAAGATCCCTATACATCTTTGCAAGCTTTGTGGTTTGATGAGGAATTAAAACTTTGACCGAAAACCCAATTTCTTCTGCCATTTTCTCCAGCAAATCTTCATTTTCATTGACCTTTTCCTAGATATGATGACTAGTTTGGGTTTCTTTGATGAGGGTGATCAACAAGGTAATGTTTTTTTATGTTCGCTTGAGCTATGCGTTCTTCGTCTTGAATCAGACCTCAGATTCGAGGCCAATAAGCTCTGTCTAAAAGGTTCCTAAAATCCACAATGGTCTTTACCGCCGTCCATTAAATTTGAATCAATAGTGAACTTATCATGGATTCGTAAGCCAACTACTACCTCTTGGAAGCAATGAGTCCTCTTTTTGTTGCTAAAATCTATAACTGGGTAGTCTGAGGGTTGAGAAAGGACATCAGCATACTTGGTTAACCACCAATTGTGAAAGTCAAGAATGACAAACACAACCCTCTTCTACAAATGCGCAGAAGTGATGTAGATAGGAAAATGCCATGTTGATGTCATGATAAGCATTGCCAGTGTAGCCTCCAGTAGAAGAATACAACAGGGACATCATGTTGGACATCATATTGGTGTCGATTTATGCTTGAGTCTCCTTTCTCCACAAAAAGTTCTAATTCTCCAACAGTATTCATGACACTAATCATTTCCCACTTCCGTGTATATGGCTTAATTTTTTCATGTTGGAGTATCTCAGTACTTTCATCATCCTCAGATAGCCCTGATACATAATCGCTAATATCATTATCCCTATACGAGCAGATAGAAGAGGAGCTAAAAACCATTCGAATGTCGCCTTTCATTATACATACATATGAGCGATTGCTACTTCTATCACAACATATTGTTCCTGTATTTGGACAAAGCAGAGAGAAGAAAGAGAGAAGAGAAAGGAGGGAAGAGAGTAAAGAGAAGCGAGGGTAGAGAGGAGACAAAAGAAAGGATAGAGAAGAAAATATTAAGTAAGAGTAGGAAAGAGAAAGGATAGAAGAGTGAGATAAAATTAAAGCGGAAAGAAATTTTAAGAATATTTTGAGTTGATGAAAGAAGGTTAAAATTATCATTTGAGCAAAAATTGCTCTGGTAGGAAGGATATTGCTCTGGTAATATCGCCAGCCTTGCCAGTTAGCAATTCCAACAGGATAATGTTGTAACTATGAAGCATCTGATTTTACAGTTAGATAGCTCGTTAATATATATCAAATGAATAAGACTTCAAAAGTCAAGATACATAGTAACTAGTAATGGTAATTTTTAATGAAGAAGAAGAGTTAAATCTAATAGAAGCATGCCTGCCAACTTTAGCAAATCCACACTTGACTAGTCCGAAATTTGAAACTTTTAAAAGAAAATTTTTATCAAAAAGATATCGCTTCTTTTAGAATCTCTATCACTCTCCTTACTCCCTAGGCCATGCCTAGATGACACTTCGGCTTTTGCTCATTAGCTGGTTTCTCAGAGGTCCTCAAGTATGGTCCCTTCTCCTTTGTCTCTCTATCATTTTAGTTATTAGTCCAACTAGTTATTTGTATTGATCTAATCTATTAAGAATTTTATATGTAATGCATCGTCAGAGAATTCTTTACTAGTTGATGATAATCTCGTCTTGGAAATAGGAATGAGTTTAATATCTATACGCCAATTGACTAGGTATTGTCTGCAATTCTGTTGTCCTAAGGTTTTTGTAAACTTCTAATTCCACTGAGCTTTATGGTGAGTTTGGTTCGCGAAGGAAAGGGGAAGGGGAAAGGGAAGGGGGAATGGAACATTTTACTTCCATTAGGGGAAGTAAATGTAATTACTTTCATCCTATTTGGTTAGAGTGGAAGGAAAGTAAATATGATTTATCTCTCATTGTTTGGTTGTAAGGTATATAGGGAGGAAATAATTATTGAATTACTATTATACCCCTAAGACTAATTCATAAAAAATTACAAAGTAAGGTAGAAATGTAATAAAATAAATACCCTAGGATAAGAGGGCCTTTTCACCCTCATTTACTTTCCAAACCCTCCAAAATGGAGAGGAAGAAAAATCTGAGGTAGAAGGGATCCAATTTCCTTCTACATACACTTCCCCTCCTCCAATCACTCCAACCAAACTAAGTAAATCACACATTTACTTCCTATTTTACTTCCCCTCCTCTTTTCCTTCCCACTTTCACTCTAACCAAACTCACCCTTATACTTGAATTTGAAGAAGTGTTGGATTGGTTCTGTAGCTTTGCGCAAGAAAGAATTTTAATAAGGGAACATTTTCTCTTCAAATCATTCTTCTTCTCTCCCCAATTGTTTTGCCTCGAGGGAGGTGAGGGTTGGAGTAATCCAATACAAAGATTCTTACTTGCTTGGTCATATTAATACTATATCTACTTGAAAATGGTAGGATCTGAAAATTCATTTGGATAGAAATAAGCTTGTTAATAGTATATACATAGATAACTTATCATTTTTTTTTTCCAGAGAGTAATATGAACAGCTATGCTAAAGTCAGAAGCACAAGGGCATTGGGTGGTAGGAAATGGTGGTGTTATCCCATGTGCCCACGGGCCCAAAAATGCAATATAGGCTTAGTAACATCCAGGGTCAACTATTTGACCGCCATCTTTGTTGAGTTAAAATATATATCTCAAGTTAATAATGAGTACTTATACCTATTTTTATATACTATTCACAATTCTCATTCTAAATCCATATGGGATTAGGTATCACATTCACTTTTCCTTTAGGCTCAAGCATTCTCACTGCGGCCAAACTTAGAGACCAAATCCATGATCAACTAGTTGGTGTAGTATTCTAGAGGTTGCTCCCACTACACATGGTAAAACACTTAGTTTCCACACAAGAGAAGAAATTTAGAAAATAAGGAACTTATTTAAAAATAGAGAATTGTATAAATTGTACCTTGACATCTGAAGCATCCAGTGATCTTTAGAGGTATTTATATTATTTTGTTAGAGTATAAGAAAGGAAACATCAATCACTTACAATCTTTAAGTGATTAATGAAGATCCTAATCACAATCAATCACTTATAATCGATAAGTGATTGAAATGATCCTATCAATCCTAATCTAACACAATTAATCACTAGTGATGATATATGTGTTAGAATGTATACCCTCCAATCCTATGTATCTGATGTAAATTCGATGTAATAAGTAAAAAATTTATTCTTAAAATTGTTTGTGTTTCTTTATTTTAATTTATGCACGATTTTGTTAGAAAAGACTCATTGTATTTAAGTAAGTAATCTATGTGAATGGTGGTATTTCACAATAAGGTATGGATTTTTGGTTACTTAATATATAAACTTAGTTCTTAATCGATTCATTAGAATGGGGATCTAATCAGGAAAAAGGTTATTGTACTATAAATTCCAAATGAGAAATGGCTTGCCTTTAGCCAGTGAGTAGTCCTCTCACTTCATAGTATAAGCGTATTTGTAATATGTAGAATTGAAAACGTAGTAGTGGTTTCTTAAAATACTAAAATAATAGAAACCCAGACTACTACAACTACAACATGGACTTATACCTTTTGACTAGAGTATGGGTTATTGGTCTAGTAAAACTGAAAGCATGTACTTTGATGTACTGTAGGTGAAGTTCTACTATGGGACCAATATACTTATATGTTGAGTATATGTGACTAGTTAGTTAAAACAAACTCATACAAATAGTTTCTATGATCCTAAATGGAGAAATTACCCCCTTGTGATTGTCTAGCATAATCTATATAATCCAGAGCACTGAGAACGTGACTTGTTATTGTACACTTTTGGGTAAATCCTAGAAATAAGTAGATACATACTATAAGTCATGAATTATCGGAGTAGATATCTAAAGATGATAGAAATCATTGATAGAGGTGTTAGTACATTTCTTTTGTCTCAATGACGGGTGTTAAATAGATGGATATTTTCGTCATAACACCCGTAGGTCAGAGACATTGCTAAATGTAGCATTGTTTTTAGAGTCAATATTTTCTTATGGTGATAATAAAAAATATTTAAAATTCAAAATACAGCTATTTTTATAGTAAGAATATTTTGGTCATTTTAGTAATTAAGGGCAATGTATCTTTTGATCCTCGAAATAGCCCATAGGTCGTAATTAATTTTGGGCTGAAGAAACAATTTTAAAGAATGAGGGTTTTATTTTATTCAAATAGTCTAATTTGTTATTATGCTAGAATAAAATAAAAGGTATGTAGAGAGAATTAATTATTTTCTTGGATTAAGAGGTTAATTAATTATTCAGGATTTGGATCCAGATTGAATAATTAGAATTAACTTGGGCCTAAATCAGGAAAAGACTTAAGAAATTATCTTGATCCAGTTTGTTATTTATTTATAGGATTTATTAGTCTAAGATTAAATAAATAATATAGTTCGACTCAATAGCCTGGAGCCAGGCCCAAATGGGTAAGATCTAACCTTATTAACCTGATAGACTCGTGGGCTTTCAAATTCCTTAAGAGATATATACTGTTAGCCCTAAGGGCATTTTTCTGTGTTTTGACTTATAACAAACATTGATGAGGACTAACTTATGTAATTTATATGTGATAGGACATGTTCGACCTCAATTCATTTAAGGCATGCAAATAACACTGCTAAGCAGCTCTCAAGCAAATGGAATACAAAGAAGTGATTGATCAAGTACAACTTCAACTTAAGAGCTTGCAAAATCATGAAGTCCTTGTGACAAAACTTTAGACTATGAATCGTTCGTCAAGGTATTATGTGTAAATTCCTATATCTCTTTACCTTATGATTCAATTTATTTCTACCTTGAAATACATAAATAAAATAATTTCAAAGAGTAAGCTTTCAAATGTTTGGATTGAATAGTTTGGATGGACTTTGTATTTAAAATCTTTGTCCAAAACTCTGTAATAGTGTCAAAATATTTCTGCCTAAAAAAGTGTCATTTTAGACTCACCTTTTAGATGCAGTTTCTTCTAATCTTTGAGTCCAAAACTCTAGAAAATATGACAGCGAAAAACTAGCCGTTACTAGCTGTTGTTGTCTTACTTTTTTCTCCTATAAAAGCTTTCAAAACTCGATTTTGAAGTAGATTTTTATGCTACCTTTCTCAGAAACACTCTTATACTTAAGATTACAAAAATCTCCCTTTTTATTTGTACTTTAAAGGTAAAAAGTACAGGTACTTAGACTGTTTATATTTGCTTAATCTGTGAGTTATTTCTACATTTTTTTATGTGATCTGTTTTGTATCAAGGTTTGGAAAGTAAAACCCAATTGAAGTGAGCCTTGATTTATTGTGTACCAAGGTTAAGGAAGTAAAACCCAGTTGGAGTGAGCCTTGATTTGTGTGTTTAAGAGGTTGGGTGTAAAACCAAGCATGGTGATATTCTTGTGTAAGATTGGTGTTACCTACCACCATTCATTTGGAAAAAAGTTTTTAATGATTGTGTTGAAATTCTTAAGTGGGTACTTAAGGTAGTGGATGTAGATCAGTTGAGGATTGAACCACTATAACCTTGGGTCTTTTCTTTTGCATTTCATCTGCACTTTATGTAGGATTTCTAGATTAAATAATCAGATTAAATGCAGCGAAAAACAACAAGAAATCCAAACTATGGATCACGGTTTTGCAATAGAAACGGGAAAAGGGAGAAGATCACGTTTATTACCTCGTGAAGTCGGAATTTAAAATTTTCTTGTTCCAAGAATGCAGGCGCGATCCAGATCACAAAACCCGATTCAATGCAGCTCAACTGAAGTCCAAGTAAGAACTCTTTCTAATGATAATCCACACAAGGTTGAACGCTCACAATCTCATAATTCTATGCTAGTAGAATTTAGAAGGCTAGGGTTTGATTAAGAAGAGAGAGGCAGAGAAACGGTTTCTCTGTTATTGCGTGAATAGTCTGTGTCTCTCACCCTAAGGAAACCGTTTCCTTATATTTATAGATTTATAATTACCGCAAATTGCAACTTAGTCCTTTAACGTCCAATTGTCAACAAATTGGTCATTGAAGTTTACTTAATTACAATTAGGTCCCATGAATTATAACAAACTTATAATTCACCTATAAATATATTCTCTTCTCTTAATTAACCCCACAATATTATCAAATAATATATTTGAGCATTCATACCTTTATTATGTGTGACCCATTAGGTTTCCTGATCTTATTGGTAGCATAATATGAATTAATTCTAACAATATTAGAATTAATAATCCTTAATAAAATAAAGGACTAAATTTATTAATTCTCTAATTAATAAATCCATATTTAGCATATCAAGAGCGACATCTAGCAATGACTCTTGACCACCAAAAAGTCCAGAAAGTCAAGTGGCTTGATATGAACCTTTCAATAGCAAATTATCAGTGCAATAAACTCCTTTCACCATACAATATCTCATTCGGTCTAGAGCATGGAATTAGTGCCAAATTCCTCCAGAATATTATTAATTCTGGCCCGAATATTTTAGTACTTGTTCAAGAAATCCATTACTCGATATGTGTATCAATTGGAACCATTTCCATCACATAGTCGCCTTGGCCAAGGACTTCATGAGTAATAATTTCTACAAGTGGCCTTGAGATATACTCTCCTACTATTAGGAGTGGTGAATCCTTTATTGACCCTCTTAACTACTTTCGTTTACTTTATGTTGTACCCAATATCCATCCCATAGGTGGTCCTAGATAAGACTCCAAAGATTGGAATCAAAGAACAATACTCGATAAACAAAGCACCTTAGAGATCTCAAGTTTAAGGATACTTGCACACTTGCTATAATGAGATTCTATCACTGGCACTAAATAGTTATCCAAGTGATTATCTCGTAGCTAGGTCATCCAATGAACTTATTCCAAAACAAGCATCCACACGTTAATCTTGAGTATCCCAATCCTCACGGATATGAGAACCACCGCTTGATCCAATCAAGAGATATAACATGTGCCAGTCTTGGCGTATTAATAATATCCCATCTTATTAATATTATGACTGGAGATTATTTAAGAACAAACACTACATAGTGTAGTAGAAATCTCACATCATGATCTCTATCATGATTTCCTTAACATTGTGTTGTACTAGGGACTTTATCTAATGGTTTGTACACATATTTAGACATAACAATCAAATTGAAAGATAAAGAATGCCTCTTATTAATTTAATATGCAATATATATGGTACAAGTGATTGCCTTTAGGGCACAACACTAACACTTTATCACTGCATCTTTACTAGTCATTAGATCAAATAACTTTATCTCAATCTCTACAATTGTTGATCAGTTTTAAAGACCTTTATATTCTATAGAAAGTCCGTCATTGATGTCTCAACTGCCCATCTTTAAAACAGACAATTTTCTCGTCATTTAGTACTGATTTAATAGATTCATGTCTGCACTTCAACAGCTGCGAAGCAAATCGGTCATTGTGAACACAAGCATTACACTCCTCTTTGCATTCATTGATTTAATCAAAGACTTTATGTAGTTTGCTGAATTTGTAATTGTTGCTTAATTTACCCATCTTAAATATAGATCTTCCTTCCATCATTTAGTGGAGTTTTGTAAGTTCTTTAGTAGCACATTCAAAGCTGCACGGACAATATTTTTTTGCTTACTCACTTTGTTGGTTCTTGCCTTAAGATTTTTATAAGATCTTTAAAATTTGCATTTGTTTGCCGTAAACTTTATTCACCCCCTTTAAGGGTTATCAATTGGTATCAGAGCGTTGGTCTACATTATCTTTAGCTTAATAGCCTTGTAGCAAAGATCCATATGGAAAACATATCTGCTCTACCTTACATTAAAGGATCTTCTACAAATAGATCTCATTTGTTCAATGGAAGCAATTATACATTCTGAAAAAAAAGAATGAAGATTTATGTTTGCTCAATCAATTTTGAGCTATGGAATCTGATTAAAAATGGTCCATTTGTCCTGTCAAAATTTCTTGATGGTGAAAAAGTGCCTAAATAGAGTGATGAATATGATAATGAGAACATTTAAAAAATAACCTTAAATTTTCAAGCAATGAATATATTATGTTGTGCTCTTGATACTAATGAATACAACCGGGTTAGTGGTTGTGATTCAACCCACGAGATGTAGAGATTACTTGAGGTCACCCATGAAGGGACCAATCAAGGAAAAGAATCGAAGTTGGGACTGATGGTCTAGGACTATGAATTATTCAATATAAAACAAAGTGAGAACATAATTGATATGTTCACTCAATTCACAAATATTATGAATTTTCTAAAAGCCTATGGGAAAGTTTATTCTCTTGGTGAGCAAAATAGAAAACTGCTTGATGCTTTGCCAAAAAGTTGACAGCCAAAAACCTTGCCTATTGAGGAATCTAAAAACATGAATAGCTTACCTACTGAAGAGCTAATCGGCTCCCTATTGACCCATAAAATGAAACTTAAAAGGTTTCAAGAGTATGAGGATGATGACAAAGGCAAACAGGAAATTGCTTTAAAAGCAGTTGATAAAGAATTTAACAGTGATCAAATTGATTATAACGATGGTACTGATCTGGACAATGAAGAATTGGCTATGGTAGCTAAAAAATTCAAAAAGATGTTCAGAAAAGACAACTTCAACAAAGGGAAGAAGTTTGTAAAAAAAAAAAGGATAAACTTCGTCCTTCAAACCTCAAAGCTATGAATGCAAGAGTATGGGGCATTTTATTGCTGATTGCCCAATAGCTAAAGAAAGAGAAGCTAATCACAACAAGAAGAAAAGAAAAGGACTGGTTAGGACTTAGGACCAAGTTGAATTGGAGACGGAAGAAAGCTGTGAATCTGATAGTGAAAAAGCAAACATTTGCTTTATAACCATGGAAGATAAGGCAAATCCTACTTCCTCTAATTTGATATCTAAATTGCATGATCCTGATTGTGAGAAGCCCGATGATCATAATGAGCTCCTATTTGACATGTTTCATGAACTCAAAAAGCTATCTAGAAGAAACAAGGAGATGAAAATAAAAATGGATTCCTTGTTAGATGATAATGTAAAGCTATTGAATGAGAACAAAGTTTTACTTGATTCCGTTATGTGCTCAAATATTGAAAAGGATGTTATCCTAACTTCCTTACATTGTATGTCATTTGAAAGCAAATGTTTATGTGATAAAGTTCTTTCTCTTCAAATTATGCTCAGCAATTTTGATGATATGAAAAATAGAGTTGATGACCTCACTACTTACAATGAGAAGTTCACAAATGGTAAAAACAATTTAGAAAAATTACTTGGTGCACATCATGTAGCTAGAAACCGAAATAGTCTCGGCTATAGGCATGAAAACAAAACTGGAAATTACCGATCATACTTTGTAAAAGTTGATTCTTCATAATAACTCATATTTGTTGCACATATTATGAAAAATCTGGACAGCATCTAGGTGTTATATCAGGAAGAAAGTGGAATTCGGTGCAAAAACAGTTTGAAAAAATAGAGGAACCATTACTAACTCCCGTGGACCCAAGAAAATGTGGGTACCAAAAGCCATTCTTCTATCTCATGAATAGGTACATCAGTTGTAAAGAATTGAGCTCCACAAAGTGGTTGTTGGATAGTGGATGCTTAAGACACATGACGAGAAATGCAGCACTAATAGATAACATTCAAGCTATAAATAATGGATTTGTCACATTTGGAGATAAGAAAAAGCGAAAATACTCGGTATAGGTAATCTTGGTAAGGGATCCTTCATCATTATTAAGCAAGTATTATCGATGGATGAATTGAAGTACACTTTGCTTAGTATTAGTCATTTGTATGACAATGGTTGCAAGGTTAATTTTTGAAAAAGATTCATACACTATCATTGATAATTCTAATAATGAAATTTTTGTTACCAACTGCATTGGTAATGATTACGTATTATATCTTGATAATTCTATTGCTCATGATGTAAAATGCTTCTCTATAAATGATGATGATGGCTACCTTTGGCATAGAAGGTTGGGCCATATCTCTATTGATTTGCTAAATAGATTATTCTCAAAAGATCTTGAGAAAGGACTGCTCAAAATGATATTTGACAAAAACCAAATGTGTGATGCTTGCCAATTTGGAAAACAAATTGAGACATATTTCAAATCCAAGAAAATGATTTCAACTTCAAAACTTTCTTGAGCTAATACATATAGATTTGTTTAGACCAATGAGGACCACTAGCCTAGGTGGTAAGAGATATACTTATGTATTAGTAGATGATTGTTTTTTTTAGATTTACTTGGACCTTATCTTTTGCACAAAAAGATGACGATGATGCAGGTAGCTCAAAGAAAAATCGCATTGAACATCATGAAGCTCCATCACTTAACAACCATGCCAAAAAAGAAGAACTAGAGGAGCAACAAGCTGAAGATAGTGAGCAAAGAAGTGTCGAGCACACTGATCAGAATCTGCCAAAGTTTGGAAGTACAAAACTGTTCATCCAAAAAGAACAGGACATTAGTGATTCTAGTTGCGGAGTCAAAACTATATGAGTTAAACTAATTTGAAAGGAATCAAGTTTGGAAGCTTGTCCCAAGATCACTTGACCATCCCGTAATTGGTACCAAATAGGTTTTAAAAAATAAATTTGATGAGCATGGCATTGCTATTAGAAATAAAACCAGATTAGTTGCCTAATGACTCAATCAAGAAGCGGGCATTGATTATGATGAAAATTTTACTCCCATTACTCGATTAGAATTCATTAGAATGTTGTTTGCTTTCGCATCCTTCAAAGATTTTGTGCTTTATCAAAATAGATATTAAAAGTGGAATCACGAAAAAATATCAAAGGAAAAATGCAGTGAAAAATTTTCAGTTTTTCGAGCCACATTTAGGAGGGAGTACTTACTTTTTCTTATTGGTTGTGGATTAACCAATGAGGGGCCGGGTTGCATTGGAACCTCTTGCGTTAGAAGGGGAGAAGGAGGCTCCTGCTGTTCAACTAGAACTCCCGCTAATCTTCTACTCCTACGCATTAAGCGTCTCCAAACTTCTTCTCTTTGTCTTCCAGAGTATGACTTTACCTTGGTCTAGACATTAGCTTGGTGAGAGCTCATTTCTTGGATAAAATCACTCTACCAGAGAGAAGGAAGAGAAAGAACATAGAAGAGAAAACAAGAGGAGGTGGCACACTCTAAAATTGCACAACACTTGTTTCTTTTCCCCACAAATTTCGGTTAGCCTTAGGGCTTCCAAAGCCTAAATGCCCAAAATCACCAAGCCCAATTGGGCTAGGTGTTGTGCTATAAAAAAAATATGTAAGACTGACTTAATCCTCTTAATTAATTAGTTATCTTTTCTATGTTTCATTAAATACCCAAGACTAATTAATTAATTCTAATTGAACTCTTAATATATATCAATATATATAAGCTCAATTAATTAATTTACTCCAACCTAATTATCTTAATTAATTAATTATCTGTTTTGGACCTTATTAAAACCTAAGACTAATTAATTAATTCTAATTGGACTCTTAGAATAAATTTTATTTCTTTTTTAAATAATTATCCATTAAGTCGAGATTGTATCTAAACAACACCAAGGTAACTTGAGCTACTTCAGGGACCAAGAGACATATTATTCATGGCTACTAAAATGACCAAAATACCCTTACTATTAAATAGCCGCATTTTATCGATTTAAATATTTTCATTTATCACCATATGAAAATATTGACTCCAAGAATAATATTACTAAAGCAATGCCTCCGACCTATAGGTGAAATGATGGAAATACCCCTTTATGTAACACTCATCAATGAGACAGGATAGATGTACTAACACTCATCCCAAAGACATCTACCATCTATAGATCTCTAGTCCCGATAATCCATGACTCACTTGAATGTACTTGCTTATCATTAGAAGCTACCCAAAAACACACATTCTAGAGTCACATTCCCAGAGTCTTGGACCATTAGATTATCCCGAACAATCACAAGAGAGTGATTTAACTTCACTAAGTAAAGCATAGAAACCCTGTTGCATGAGTCCGTCTTAACTAACTAGAGTAATATATTCAACATATAAGGATATTGATTTCACAAAAAAATCCTCATCCAATATACATCAAAGTATAAAACCCTTGCTTCGTCAGACCACCAACTCATACTCAAGTATGAAGGTATCCGTTCACGTTGTAGCAGTAATAGTCTGGTCTTTATAATTATAGTACTTTAAGAGAGACTACTACTACAGGTCCAATTCTACGTATTCGAAATATACTTATGTTTATGATGTGAGTGAACCACTCACTGATTCAAGGTAAACCATTCTTCATTGAAAATCATGACACAATAGTCTTATCTTGATGAAACACCCAATTCCATCAAACGACTAAGAACTAAATTTTACTTGTATGACAACTACTCATGGTCTATACCTTACTGTGAAGAATGATCCAACACATAAACCATTACTTGCCACACTTGGACCTTTAAATATGAAATAATATAAGAAACAAACTAAATTGAATGAATAAACATTTTATTGCAATATGCTTACACAGAATACATAGTCTTTGAGGGCATACTTTCCAATAATCTCTCACTTGCACTGCAAAGACTAAGAAAGTCTACAGGTGCCTACCCCTATGACATTTAAGAGTTTGCAAAACACATTTTCTGTCAAAGGCTTGGTAAAGGGATCCGCCAGATTGTTAACAGAGGAAATCTGATCGACCACAAGCTCCCATGTCTGGACGAACTCCCAGATGAGGTGGTATTTCCTCTCTATGTGCTTGCCCTTCCTATAGTTTTGAGGTTCCTTACATTGTGACACCACTCCAAAGTTGTCACAATATATAGTGACGGGCCTATCCATGTGCGGTACCACTCCAAGTTCTATGAGGAACTTTCGGAGCCACACAACTTCTTTAGAAGCTTTTGAAGCAGTAACGTACTCAATTTTCATGGTAGAATTAGCACTGCAAGATTGCTTGATACTTCTCCATGAAATAGCTCCTCCAGACAAAGTGAAGACATATCCACTAGTGGATTTTCTTTCATCTTTATCCTCTTGGAAGCTGAGTCTGTGTAACCACTAGGAACTAAATCATCAGCATGATATACAAGCATATAATCTCTTATTTTCTCGAGATATTTGAGTATATGCTTTACGCTTGCCAGTGAGCTTTCCCTAGGTTTGACTGATATCACCTAACCATGCCTATTGCAAAGCAGATATCTGGTTTAGTACAAAACATAGCATATATAAGACTTCTCACAGCCGAAGCATAAGGGATCCTGCTCAATTTCTTCTTGTCTTCTTGTATTTGAGGACACTACTTGGAAGATAAGGATAATCTATGTCTAAAGGGTATAATAGCCCATTTACATTGATCCATGTTGTACTTAACCAATATCTTGTCAATGTAAGCAAATTAGGATAAGCCTAACATTCTTTACTTTCTATATCTAAAAAGTGTAATACCTCGAATATAGCTATCTTTTCCTATATCTTTCATGCTAAATTGACTAGATAGCCAAACTTTAACGGATGACAATGTCCCTACATCATTTCCAATGAGTAGAATGTCATCTACAAAAAGTACCAAGAAAATCACTTTGCCACTGTCTGATTTTCTATACATACATGGTTCATGCACGTTTTGAATGAAACCATAAAATTTCACGGTTTCGTTAAAACATATGTTCCATGCTCATGACGCTTACTTAAGTTCATAAATGAACTTCTTAAGCTTACAGAGCATTTGTTCTTGACATCTAGCAACAAAACCTTCTGGCTGGGACATATAGATGTATTCGCTAAGATAGCCATTTAAGAAAGCCATCTTGACATCCATCTGTTATATCTCGTAGTCATAATGACATACGATGACTAAGAGAATTCGGATAGACTTAAGCATGGATACTGGTGAAAATGTTTCCTCATAATCGTTTCCTTCTTTCTGAGTATAACCTTTAGCAACTAACCTCGCTTTATAGGTTTCAACATTTCTATCGCACCTATTTTTCTCTTGTATACCCAATTACACCCAATGAGTTTTATCCCATCAAGTGCAGTGACATGATCCCATACTTGATTGAGGTATATAGACTCAATCTCAGTATTTATGGCTAGTTGCCATTTGTTTGCATTAGCATCAATAATGGCCTCCTCGTATTTAGTGGGATCTAATTCCTGATGATTAGAGACTAGATCATAGATCTCTCCGATCCACCTTTCTGAAACTCTTGTGATCCTCCCACTACGATGAGGCTCAGTTTGTATAGGAACATCTGGTAGTATTTTTCTTGGTTCCTCGATCGGGGTGTTAGAAGTACCTAAAATTGAATCAGTGACCAACTTCTCTTCTAACTTTATTCTGCTTGAACCCGTGGTGGATGTAACTTGTTCATCCTCTAAGTATCTAGCATTAGTACTAACAAATACTTTATACTCTTAAGGATGATAGAAATATCCACCTCTTGTTCCTTTTGGATACCCAACGAAGTAGTATAACTCTGATCTTGATTTTAGCTTACTTCCTTTTGTCAGTTCATAAGCTGGACAACCCCATATATTCAGATGGTTCGGACTGGGCTTTCGTCTAGTCCACATCTCATAGGGTGTCTTAGATACTAATTTGGAAGGTTCTAAGTACAAAATATATGCCGTTGTTTTTAAGGCATACCCCTAAAAAGAAATAGGAAGAGATGCATAACTCATCATGCTTCTGACAATTTCCATCAAAATTCTATTTCTTCTTTCAGCTACTCTATTCTGCTGGAGAGTCCCAGGTGCAATTAACTGAGATACTATGATGTGATGTACTAAGTAGTCATTAAACTCACCGAGGAGGTACTCTTCACCATGATCCGATCTCAAAATTTTAATTAATTTACCTATTTGACGATCCACTTCAGCCTTAAGCTCCTTAAATTTATCAAAAGAGTTAGACTTGCACCTCATCAGATTTTGATAAATGTAACCAAAACAGGTGTGATTGATATGTATTTTATTTGGGTATAAAAATCATATAAAAATGAGCATATTCCTAATCAAATTTAAATTAAAACGTTAATCCCAAATTACACATATGAGCAAGTGTATTCATCATTAACAGAGCATAGGGTTCAAACGAGTGTCGATCCTCAAGGAACAAGTAGACATTAATCACCATTTTTTCATTGTTTAACCAACTTTATAAAGTGAAAAAGAAATAAAAATAAAATAAAATAAAAATATATACATGTCAATGATGGAGAAGTATGTAACTTAAATCATTATTTTGGCAAACATGACCTTAAAGTACCTAACCATTATCATAACTAATCATTCTCTTAGCATCATGAAGGATTAATATAGACTTACTTCGTTTCCAATCCATGAATCCCTATCTTCTAGATAACTTAGCATCACATTCCTATCTCAGCCAGTCCTACCTAAAAGATGCATTAAACACAATCATTTGCTTAAATTTCCATTCCTGGCAAACTTAAAACGTGAAATTAACCAATGAATCCATTCCTGATAGACATCAATTAACCTTTAATTATCAGTTTTTAGCAATTAACCCCTTTTCCAAGCAAGTTAAGAGACAACATATATGAAATCAATAAATTGAAACCACCATCAACCTCTTTTCCAAGCAAGTTAATGGAAAGAAATAACCAATTAATCTCATAATCAACCCAAGTAATTAAATACCAATAAAACAATCAATTAATCAAAAGATTAAATAACTCTAAAAATCATGAACACCTAAAACAATGTCAAATTACAATAAAATAATTAATACACCATTGTTCAAGAAAAAGAAAACAAAGTAAAAGAAAGCACTCATAGACAAGCCTCATTCTTCTTCTTTTGAAAACCTTATTGTACAACCCTCATTGAATTGAAGAATTCCTCATTTGATTTGAGTGATTTTCTATGATGATTAATGAATTCTCCCATTTTCTCTTGTGTTTTCCATCTATTTATAGACTTAGGAAGTGCCTAAACTCATAGGTGTAGGGTTTTTGGCCGAGTATAAGTAGGAAGATACTAAAACTCCACAGATTACCAAAAATCGCGTAGAAAAATCAAAACACCGCATTAATTTCAGAGCACAGCCGGCATCGCCTTGGCTGCAGGAGTTGAGGCTGATTCATTCCGTTTCGAACTTGGTTCAATAATTTTTTGTCGCCTCGAAGTTCGTACAACCAGTGCATGGCCGGCGCCGGTTCCTCTGTCCTAGTTAGCACCGCCTCTATTCTGTTTTGTGATGTTTTTACTTCGTTTTACCCCTAAAATCTGAAATAATGAACAAAATACCTTTCCAAGGGTAAACATCTCAAATATGACGGAATATGACTAGTTATTAAACAGAATGTATCACACAAGAGCCTCAAATAACTAGAAAAAATATGCCTAATTTAGCCCCTATTAGTGATCATATGTGAAGATGATGAAGTATTCATAGCCTCCTCTAGCTGGTGTAGTTATCGGATCACAAACATCCGTATGAACTAGTGCTAGTATTTCCATGGCTCTATTTGCCTTTTTTGATAAAGGATCTTTTGGTCATTTTACCTTTAAGAAAAGATTCATACTGAGGCCATTCTTCCAATCTCAATGAACCTGAAGGCCCATCATGGATTAGCCTCTGAATCCGGTTGGGATTTATATGTCACAATCTTAGATGCCACAAATACAAGTCATTTGATATAGCCTTTCTCTTTTTATTATCGAGTTTAGTTTGAATATTATTTACTTAATTTCTAATAGGATATATATAAAAAAGATTTCCATACACGTTTCTTGTTCAAATTAAATTATCATCTCTATTGATGGAAACACCATTATGGAAAGAAATAGAATATCATTGATTCATCAATTTAGAAACTGAAATCAAATTTTGTTTAAAACAAGAAACATATAAAATATCTTTTAAAATTAACTTCCTGTTACAATGAAAAATAAACTCAAGATCTACCACTACTTCAGTCCATATTCTTGTTGTATTGCTTACTTGAAGTCTATACTCACCCTTGCTGAGTCTTGTTATCCTTCTGAACTCCTGCAAAGAGTTACAGACATGATCAGTG
Source organism: Voacanga thouarsii (assembly GCA_026120185.1). Lineage (NCBI taxonomy): Eukaryota > Viridiplantae > Streptophyta > Magnoliopsida > Gentianales > Apocynaceae > Voacanga > Voacanga thouarsii. The sequence goes on along the minus strand of JANUWF010001918.1, from coordinate 796,038 downwards.
GCTCCAAAATCAACTATCTAGGAAGATATTGATCCAACCATCAAAATAGACTTTAGGTATAGAGAAATACCTAAAGTAGACTTGGCTAAGAAGTTTGGATAATTTTTCTTCCAATGCCTCTTCTTACCACACTTGAAGCATTTGCCTTTGGGCTTTCCGTTGGGCTTGGCCTGACCAGATGCTTTGGGCTAGGCCCTTATGTTGTTCTAGACTTTTCTCTTCTTGAATTTCTTAGGCTTTGCCTTAATTCCAAAAGAAGAAGCAGAACGAGAGACCAAAACCTTTGACAGGACTTCATGATCTTCTCTGCCACCTGGAGCTCTTTCATAAGCTCCGTGAGATTCATATCCAATTTGTTCATATTGTAGTTCAACTTAAACTGAGAATATGAAGCAAGCAGAACTTCAAGAATCATGTCAAGTTGGCTCTCAAGATCTATTGTTGCACCTAGGACCTCGACCTCCTCAAAGTAGGCAATCATTTTAAGCAAATGCTCTCAAACTGATGCCCCCTCAGCCATTCTAGTATTCATGATTACCCTAAGAGCTTCCTGCCTTACGTGCTGGCTCTTGTCAGCAAACATGGTACGCAATGATAAATTCATGTCGAACGCAGTAGTTATGTGCTTATGTTTAGATTGGAGCACACTAGACATGGAAGCCAACATATAGCACTTAGCCATCTCATCGGGTTTCTTCTATGCCTTCTCGGCCTCTCACTCCTAATCAATAGATTCTTCCCTAATCTCAGGACAGAGATCCATAAGAACATACTTGTACTCCTCGGCAGTGAGTACTATGTTCAGGTTCCTCTTCCAGTCCACATAATTTGGGCCTGTCAATTTATTCTCCTTGAGAATAATTGATAATGGGCTAAAACCAAACATTTCTGAAATATTACCAAAAAAAAAAAATCATTTAGTTTGCAAGAAATAAAATGCACATTCTTTATATTATTTATTTGATTATAGATAACTCTTAAAACCATTATCAATAATATAAATAGTTTGGCTATTAGAAAAGCTAACAGAACTTCGTAGAAAGATTAATAGCATCCTAAGTTAAGTGAATAACCATCATGAATCAAAACTTCCTAAAATAGGTAATGGTCTAGAAAAAGTTCTACCGATAGGATGGCCACTAATTCACACCACCTACTGGTAATCTAATGCTAAAAACCTCTAACATAGGTTGGTCGATCATAGCAAATACCCTAAGCTTTTAATTTTACTCTTTCATTAGTTCTTGATACTTGTGGAAATCCATCCTATAAGGGGTCATGCTCAAAATGATACGAGGAAATCCACTATCTCTAATGAGAGTTGTGATGGAAGTTATAAGGTCATTAGAACCCCTCTCCCACTTAATCTTTTATTGAAAATAGAGTTTTAAGCCCAAAAACATTTTCTATAATCTTATGATTTCATTAACTTTAGTAAAAATATAAAATTCAATATTATTCTCTATGTCAAGAATTAAATTCTTTAAGAGAATAAACTATGAATTTATTTTACTATTTGAAGTTAATAACCAAGTAAACCTTTCAATAAATAACCTTAAGTTCAATATTAATCTCTATGTCAAGGATTATACCCTTTAAGAGAATAAACCATAAACTCTTTTATTTTTAAAATTTCTTAGATTAAAACGTTTTATCAAAAAATCGTCCTATCTTGTGAGACTCTGGTTTGACAAGAACTCACGCATTTGATCACAAAAACGAAATAAGTATTATAACAAAAGTAATTTTTTTTATGCTCAAATTATTCATTTATTCTTAAGTGGCCAAACAATGGATTAAACATCATGAATTAAATATTAATGATCTTATTTAATCCTAAGGTGGTTCCATCCTTTACTTTTTATTTTCATGCAAATTATTCATCCATAGATAAATAAAACTATTGCAGAAAATTAACCTCATATAATGGTTTCAAAACACGATTACATCAGGAAAAAAATTGAGGTACAGAACTTCAATAGTACTCTCATTTTTCTTGGACAATTTGCGCACAATTGCCTTTGGACAAAGTGGGCTTGGCGCCTGGTCCGTTGGGCCCACCGACGCCAAGTTCAAGCTGTTTCTCCAAAAACTCCAGCTGGGTAGAGTGGACTTGGTGCCTGGTCTGATCGGCCCACCTGGCGCCAGGTCAGCTTTGGAGTTCGTCGATTTCTGAAAAAATTCAGTTTTTTAGCCACTTGTCACCCCTAAAAAATGCCAGAAATTATGTTCTTCAGTCCCTAAGATTTACAAGTTAAAAGAATACAACGAAACACTAAACTAAGTATAAAAAACATGTCTTTACAAGCGCTTCTGTTTCTAACAACGAGGCGTACAACGAATCTACTTAAAATTAGAAAAACGATGGGAAAACTATTAAAATACATGATCCTACGTCTCTAATGGCGAGGTGTACATAAACTCTAGAAACCAATGTATGAGGGATCACATGAATTTACAAAAGATTCATTTTTAATAGTAAAGAAACCACCATTTTCCAATTTTAACCATAGTACATACTCCTAGATAAAAACCGTGGCTCTAATACCACTTGAAGGAAACCCAAAAAAGTATCAAAGGAAAAACATAGTGGAAGATTTTCAATTTTTCGAGCCACATCTAGGAGAGAGGACTTACTTTTTCTTATTGGTCGCGGATTAACCAACGAGGGGCCGAGTTGCACTAGAACCTCTTGTATTAGAAGGGGAGAAGGAAGCTCTTGCTGCTCAACTGGAATTCCCGCCAATCTTCTACTCCTACGAATTAAGCGTCTCCAAGCTTCTTCTCTTTGTCTTCTGGAGTATGACTCTACCATGCTCTAGACATTAGCTTGGTGAGAGCTCATTTCTTGGATAAAATCACTCTACCAGAGAGAAGGAAGAGAAAGAACGTAGAAGAGAAAACAAGAGGAGGCAGCACACTCTAAAATTGCACAACACCTGTTTTTTTCCAACATACTTCAGCTAGCCTTAGGGCTTCCAAAGCCCTAATGGCCGAAATCACCAAGCCCAATTGGGCTAGGTATTGTGCTAAAAAAAACAATGCAAGACTGAACCAATCCTTCTAACTAATTAATTATCTTTTTCGAGCTTCATTAAATACTCAAAACTAATTAATTAATTCTAATTGGACTCTTAATATATATCAACATATATCAGCCTAATTAATTAATTTATTCCAACATAATTATCTTAATTAATTAATTAATTATCTTTTCTGAGTCTTATTAAAACCCAAGACTAATTAATTAATTCTAATTGGAATCTTAGAATAAATTTTATTTCTCTTCTAAATAATTATCCATTAAGTCGAGATTGTGTCTAAACAATACAAAAGTAACTTGAGCTACTTCAGGAACCAAGAGACATATTATTCATGGCTACTAAAATGACCAAAATATCCTTATATTAAATAGCTGCATTTTATCATTTTAAATATTTTTTATTTATTACCATATGAAAATAATAACTCCAAGAATAATATTACTAAAGCAATGTCTCCGACCTACAGGTGAAATGACGAAAATACCCCTCTATGTAATACCTATCAATGAGACATGATAAATGTACTAACACCCATCTCAAAGATATCTACCATCATTAGATCTCTAGTCCGATAATCCATGACTCACTTGAATATACTTGTTTATCATTTGAAGCTACCTAAAAGCAAACAGTCTAGAGTTGTTCCCAGGGTCCTGGATCATTAGATTATCTTGGACAATCACGAGGGGGTGATTTAACTTCACTAAGTGAAGCATAAAAACTCTGTTGCATGAGTCCATCTTAACTAACTAGTGTAATACACCAAACATACAAGGATATTGATCTCACAAAAGAAATCTCACCCAACACACATCAAAGTATAAAACCATTGCTTCGTCAGACCACCAACTCATACTCAAGTATGAAGATATCCGTCCACGTTGTAGCAGTAATAGTCTAGTCTCTATAATTATAATACTTTAAGAGAGACCACTATTACAGGTCCAGTTCTACGTATTTAAAATACGTTTATGCCTATGATGTGAGTGCACTACTAATTGATTCAAAGTAAATCATTCCTCATTAGAAAATATGGCACAATATTCTTACCTTGATAAAATACCCTATTCCATCAAATAACTAAGAACTCAATTTTACTCGTATGACAACTACCCATGGCCGATACCTTATTGTAAAGAACGACCTAACACATAGACCATTACTTGTCATACTTGGACCTTTAAATATACAATAATATAAGAAACAAACTAAATTGAATGAATAAATATTTTATTGCAATATGTTTACACAAAATACATAGTCTTTAAGAGCATATTTTCCAACAATCTCCAACTTGCATTACAAAGACTAAGAAAGTCCACAAATGCCTACCCCTATGGCATCTAAGTGTCTGTGAAATACATTTTCCGTCAAAGGCTTAGTTAAAAGATCCACCAGATTGTTGACAAAGGAAATCTGATCGATCACAATCTCCCGTTTCTGGATGAACTCCCGGATGAGATGATACTTCCTCTCTATGTGCTTGCCCTTCCTATGGTTTCGAGGTTCCTTACATTGTGACACCGTTCTAGAGTTATCACAATATATAGTGACAGGCCTATCCATGTGCAGTACTACTCCAAGTTCTATAAGAAACTTTTGGAGTCACACAACTTCTTTAGAAACTTCTGAAGCAGCAACGTACTCAACTTATATGGTAGAATCAGTAATGCAGAATTGCTTAATACTTCTCCAAGAAATAGCTCCTCCAGACAAAGTGAAGACATATCCACTAGTGAATTTTCTTTCATCTTTATCCTCTTGGAAATCTGAGTCTGTGTCATCAGTAAGAACCAAATCATCAACATGATATACTGTTAGTGTTATGCTCTATAGGCAATCACTTGAACGTTGTATATGACACATTTTATTTAATAAAAGATGTTATTCATCTTACAGTTTCTTTTATTTACTTTTGTGTAATATAACTGTTAGATAAAGTCCCTAATACAACACTGTGTTAAGCAAATCACGACAGAGATCATAATATAAGATTCCTACTACATTGTATAGTGTTAATACTTAAATAGTCTCTACCTGTAGTATTAATGAGATAGGACATCATTAATGTGTTAAGACTAGCATGTGTTAGACTTTCTGATTCGATCAGGTGGTGTTTCTCATATCCGTGAGTATTGAAATACTCAAAGTTAACACGTTGATACTTGTTAATAGAACAAGTACATTGAATGGCCTAACTATGACATAATCACATGGATAACTATTTAGTGCCAGTGATAAAATTTAATATAGTAAACGTGTAAGTATCCTTAGACTTGAGATCTCCAAGGTACTTTGTTTGCTAACCATTGTGCTTTGATTTCAATCTCTGGAGCCATATCGAGGGCCGCCTATAGGAAGGATATTAGGTACATTGTAAGGTGAATGAAAGTAGTTGAGAGGGTCAATAAAGAATTCACCACTCCTAATAGTAGGGGTAAATATCTCATGGCCACTTGTAGGAATTACCACTCGAGAAGTCCTTGGCCAAGGCGACTGTGTATTGTAAATAGTTCTAATTGATACACATCTAGAGTAGTGGGTTCTTGGTACAAGTACTATTATATTCGGGCCATAATTAATATATTCTAGAAGGAGTTGCACTAATTTCGTACTTCAAATCGAATGCGATATTGTATGGTGAAAGGAGTTAATTGCACTATAGTTTGTTATTGAAGGGTTCATGTTAAGCCACTTGACTTCCTGGACTCTTGGTGGTCATGATGTGTTGCTAGATACCGCTCATGATCTGAGAATATGTGTTTATTAATTGATGAATTAATAAATCAATCCTGATTAGAATTGATATGATTAGTTCTAATTAATTATGGATTGTTAATCTCAAAGACGTTTGAATTAATTCATTTTCACTACCAATTAACCAAAAAACCTAATAAGTCACATACAATAGAAGATTATATACTCAAAATATTATTTGATAACATAGTGGGGTTAATCGCGAGAAAGAGAAGTTGTTGTGGTCAAATTATAATTAGTTATAATTAATGGGTCAAATTGTAATTATTAAAACTTGATGATTCCAATTACAATTAGAGAATTCTAATTGTTTTAGAATTCCCAATTTTTCAGTATTTTTTCGTGACATATAGGAGATATGCATGAAACCTAAGGGGTGTGGAATATATGAAAACAACAGCTTCCAAAACCCTTCATTTTTTCTCTCTTTCTCGTAGTTCTTCAGCAAAACAAGAAGAACAAAAAACCCTAGCCGCCTTGTTTTTTTTTTCTGCTAGCACAGAAAAATCTTGGTGCTTGAGTGTGATCCTTCGTGTGGATTTCTGTTAGAGATAATCACACACTGTGATTGTAGTGGCTGGACATTCGACTCTTGTGGTGTTTGATCAAGAGGATTGCTAGATTGTGCCACAATTGTTAAACAAGAAGAAGGAAAATTTTATTTTTTAGATGCACAAAGAAAGGTACAACCGTTACCTTTTGTTCCTTGTTAAACCTGTTTTAAATCACATGCTTGTGATCTTGGGGCTTGGATTTCTTATTTTCCGCCACAGTAATCCTTATTGTGATATAGAAATCCCATCAGTGGTATCAGAGCCTTCCTGCAATGTGTTTTCTAACGGGTTTAAATTGTTGCTGTGCATTATTCCAAGCATGTTCGGTGACTGAAAAATGTTTTCAATGGTGCAATTATGTCTCTGAAATATGTTTTCTATTGACTTTGTTTTCTATGTCTGAAAACGTTTCATGCGTAAGATAAGAGTCATAAAGAAATTGTGTCTGAGACTGGGTTCTGTATGAAGAGTTTTCTGTTTTGTTATCTTGGATGAAAATTGTTTTCATCTTGATACAAAAGCTTTCTCTGGTTTTAGTTTCATTCAGAAAAATGTTTGTGGATGTTTCTGGTTATGGAATTTGGTTGTGGGTTAATTCTGTAATGCATTATGCTTGTGTAATTGTTACAGCATATTTCGAAAGTTGTCAAAAATGGATTGTTTTCTGTTTGTGCTACAGGTTTTTTTTTTTTTTTTTTTCAGGAAAAATGTTTCTGTGAACAAGTTTGTTTGTTTGTTTGCTTTTTTTTGTTTAAACTAACAAATTGATTGTTGTTTTGAGCTTCAAAACAGAAAAATTCTGTCGAGAATTATTCTCACTAAACCGTTGCAGAAGATGTATGCTCTAGAAATAGTTTCTGGAAATTTTTTTTTTAAAAATCACCGACTCTTCCAGACTGTAGCTAGCATCAGCTCAGGCTCCTAACCGGCGCCAGTTCTGTGCTGTTTCGCAACGTCCAGAAATCGTTTCTGGAAAGTTTTTTTCCAAAAACTCGACTGCAACTAGTGCCGGCTCTGGCCTCTAACCGTCGCCAGTTCTATTTTGTTTCGCAACGTTCCAGTAATTAATAAATTTTCTAAAAAGAATTTTGAAAGGAAAAAATCTCATTTGATGAGAGGCGGTAAAATAAAATTTTCTTTCAAGGGGCGATGCCCCCTTGACATCCGCCCGCTGACCGCCGTTATTGCTCCAAAAAACGAGATCCAAAAGCATTTTCTCAAAATTAATTTTGAAACAAACACTTTTATTTTTCAAAATAGTGATTTTGAAAATTTAAAATTAATGTATTTTCCTAAAATATTGATTTTAGAATTTATTTTATTTTTCTAAAATAGTGATTTTGGAATAATAAAAATTATATGTTTATTTTGTTTAAGCATAATTAATGGCATGGTGGATGGTTATGGACTAAAACCAATTATATCTGTTCATGTATTTTACAGTTTTGGTTTTTTTTTTTATGAATTAGGGCCTGCGTGTCTTGTCTTCTCTATAATTTTTATGTAATTATCTTCTCATCTAACTCGTCTTGAATGTAACTCGAGGTTTTCTCTCTTTAGGAAATTATGTAATTAGTTTACATAGGTTAGATAGGAGTAGAATTATTTTATTTTGGAGATAGCAACCAAAACAAGGCCAGAAGGTAAGACATTCTACTTAAATCATGCATGAACATATATGATTAACTATATTAATTTCTTTTATGACTCAAATGAATTAATTTAGGGTAAAGTCCATAACCATACCACGTAATCGCTTTGTTACCATGATTATCAATTATGTGATTTATAGATTTCTATGCATGTCATTTATTGAAATCACTAAAAGGAACAAATTCCTTAATTAATATTAAACCTAATTCATTCCATTAATATAGTAAGAATAAGAGTCCTTTTTCGAGACTAGGTTGTTGGGCAAACCCAAGCCTACTCGACATCGGGCATGTTCAAGTTATGGAATTAAATCCTGATTAATGGGTCGAGTTTAATTAAATTCTTTATCCCGGTTGGGCAAACTCAAGCATAAAGAAATTTAGAGGAAAAGTTGGGGTAGCCTAAATGACTTTAAGACTGAAAGATGTTAATCACCAAATGATCCGGTAATTACATACGATGTAATTGGTATTAAATACCTACCAATAAACTCAAGAGTGGCTTGTTGGGTAAACCCAAGATTGTTCTTGAGGAATTTGGATACCGGTCCACTAAGAAAGCTTCCAATAGGCTTTCCTGAATCTGTAGTGGGGGCTATTGGTTTGAGTAAAATAGTGGAGTAAAAATGTGTTTAATTAAAGTCCTGATTATTTGCATTTCATATGTTTATACAGTAGCTAATCCTCACAATCTTTACATCTATGTCACTTGCATCATGTCTACAAACCTAAACCTACGTAGCATCTTGGAGACCAACAAGTCAACCAAATCAAACTACCTCAACTGGTATAGAAACTTGAGAATTGTTCTCAAATCGAAAAAGTTGCTCTACATGCTAGATGCTCCTATTCTGCCACCACCAATTTAAGATGCTCATGCTGATGAGCATGCTGTCCATAAAAAATACAAGGAGGATAATGAAACAGCATCATTTATTATGCTGGCATCCATGACTCCCGAGCTGCAAAAACAGGACGAGCATATGGATGCTCAATTGATTATACTACATTTTCAAGAGCTGTTTGATGCCCAAGCTAGAATTGAGAGATACGAGATCACGAAGCAACTATTCCATTACAAAATGGTAGAGGGTTCTTCTGTGGCCACTCATGGGTTGAAGATGCTGGGCTTAATAGAGAAGCTTGGATCTCTCGGGTTCGCGATGGATCATGACTTAAGTATTGACTTAATTCTATAGTCTTTACCTAATAGTTTCTCACAATTTGTGATTAACTATCAGATGAACAAGATTGAGTTCACCATTCCTGAGTTGATCAATATTCTCAAAACTGCGGAGTCCTCCATGAAGAAGGATTCCAATGCAGTTTTAATGATAGAATCTTCTTCTTCTAAGAAGAAAGTTCAAAAGAAGAAGAAGAAGGCTCCCATGAAGCCCAAAGGTGGTGTGAAGAAGAAGGACGCTGCTACCAAGGGCCCATGTCATCATTGTGGCAAGAAGGGCCACTGCAGGCGCAACTGCAAGGCCTACTTGGAGACTGTTAAGGACAAGAAGCAGAAGGAGAAGCTTGCAAGCACTTCTACTTCTACTCCAGGTATGTTTATGATTGAGATAAATACTGTCTTTAGAAATAAGATATGGGTATTAGATACCAGATGTAGATCTCATTTGTGCAATAACTTGTAGGTTCTAAAAGGCAGTAGAAGGCTAGAGAAAGGTGACGTAGACCTATGTACTGCAAATGGGGCAAAGATTACCGCACTTGCTGTGGGGATATACGAGCTGAACCTATCTTCGAGATTAGTTCTAGAATTACAAAACTGTTATTATGTATCAGTTTTAATGAAAATATTATCTCAATTGCGTGTTTAGACTTAAAGAGATTTCATTTGATATTTAAGAATAAATGTTGTTCTTTTTCATTGAATGATATTCATTATGGTTCAACAACTCTGGTTAATGGTTTATATGTTCTAGACTTGGATAATCCAATTCTCAATATAAATAATAAGAAACCAAAAAATAAATAACTCTAACACCTTTTACTTATGGCATTATCGTTTAGGCCATGTAAACGAAAATAGTGTTTCTAAGTTACACAAGCTTGGTGACTTATGGTCATTTGATTATAAATCATATGGCACATGCGAGTCTTATTTACTATGTAAAATGGCTAAAACTCCTTTTTCAGGAAAAGGAGAATGGGCCAAGGAGTTATTAGAACTCATATATTCTAATGTATGTGGCCCAATATCAATACAAGTAAGAGGAGGTTATAACTATTTCATAACCTTTATCGATGATTTCTCACGATACGGGTATTTGTATTTAATAAAATACAAATCTGAGGTATTTGATAAGTTCAAAGACTTCAATAATGAAATAGAGAAACAAGTTGGCAAAAGTATTAAGACTCTAAGATCTGATCGAGGAGGAGAATACTTAAGCTAAGAGTTTCTGAGTTATCTTAGAGATAATGGGATATTATCTCAATGGACTCCACAACATACACCTCAACATAACAGTGTATCTGAGAGAAAGAATTGAACTCTTCTATACATGGTACGGACCATGATGGCTTCTGTAGACCTACTAAAATCGTTTTGGGGATATGCATTAGAGACTTTTGTTTATATACTAAATAAAGTTCCGACAAAATTGGTTGATTCTACCCCATTTGAGATGTTCTTTGATAAGAAACCAAAGTTATCTCACTTGCAAATATGGGATTGTCCTGACTTTGTCAAAAGGCCACAGTCAGACAAATTTGATAGTAAGTCTGTTAAATGTTTGTTTGTGGGATATCCGAAAGAATCTTTCGGATATTACTTCTACCTACCCTCTGAAAACAAAATGTTTGTTTCGAAGTATGCTGTCTTCTTAGAGAAGGAGCACATGCTCAAATGAGACAGTGTGAGTAAAATTGAACTTAGTGAAGTTCAAGAAGATCAAACAAACAAGGATCAACCGTCTGATCCCACATCTACTGAGAGAATAGATGAACCTTCTACTACACAAGAACCTTGTAGGCCTAGTAGGATATGTGTGGCACTTGAGAGATATGGATTTCTCATTAGTGACCACAATGACGTATTGCTCATAGATGAAGATGAGCCTACTACCTATAAGGATATTCTGAACAGTTCAGAATCTGGCAAATGGCTTGAGGCAATGAAGTTAGAGATAGATTCCATGTACGACAACTAAGTATGGACTTTGGTTGATCCACCCAAAGAAATTAAACTTATTGGGTGTAAGTGGGTTTTCAAGAAGAAAACGGACATGGATGGTAACATAGTTACCTCTAAAGCACGATTAGTGGCGAAGGGTTATTGTCAATAATATGATATTGACTATGACGAAACTTTCTCGCCAGTAGCCATGTTAAAATCCATCAAGATACTCCTAGCCATTACTGCTCATTATGATTATGAGATTTGGCAAATGGATGTGAAAATAGCTTTCTTAAACAGAAATCTGACTGATGAAGTATATATGACACAACCTGAGGGTTTCACATCCATTGATAACACAAAGGTGTGTAAGTTGCAAAAGTCTATTTATGGACTTAAGCAAGCTTTTAGGAGTTGGAACATCCGTTTTAATGAAACAATCAAAGAGTTTGGTTTCATTCAAAACATGGATGAGCCTTGTGTATACAAGAAGATCAGTATGAGCGCAATTGTTTTCTTATTGCTTTATGTAGATGACATATTCTAATAGGAAACGATATAACTGTCTTGCAAATGGTTAAAGTTTGGTTGTCTAAACAATTCTCCATGAAAGACTTTAGTGAAGTAACCTATATTCTTGGAATAAGGATCTATAGAGATAGATCTAAAAGGTTGCTAGGTCTTTCGCAACCTATATACATAGACAAAGTGCTAAAGAGGTTTGGCATGGATCAATCCAAAAAGGGATTCTTACCCAAGTCACATGGTGCAAGCCTTTCAAAGTCAATGTCTCCTAAGACACAAGTTGAAAGGGATCACATGAGTAAGATTCCACATGCTTCGGTAGTTAGATCTATCATGTACGCTATGATATGTACAAGACCCGATGTATCTTGTGTTCTCAGTTTGACGAGCAGATACCAATCCGACCCTGGTGAGGGTCATTGGGCAGCTGTAAAAAATATTCTTAAGTACTTACGAAGGACTAAGAATATGTTCTTAATATATAGAGAAGGTGATTTGAAAATAAACGAGTTTACTGATGCCAGTTTTCAATCTGACAAAGATGATTTCAAATCACAATCCAGCTACGTGTTTATATTGTGCGGAGGGGCAATAAGTTGGAAGAGTTCTAAACAAGAGACTATTACCGACTCTACGACAAAAGCTAAGTACATAGCCACTTCTGAAGCAACTAAGGAGGCCGTTTGGATCAAGTAGTTCGTGACAAAACTAGGTGTGATTCCTAGCGTTGTTGATCCAATATCTCTATATTGTGACAACAACGGGGCCATTGCACAAGCAAAGGAGCCACGGTCTCACCAGCGATCCAAACACGTACTGCGATGCTATCATTTGATCCGAGAGATCATAGATAGGAATGATGTAAAGATAGAGAGAGTTCCCTTGGATAAGAATATAGCTGACCTGCTTACAAAATCACTATCCCAAAAGAAACATGATAAGCATGTTGAGTCATTCGGTATTAGATACATGAATGATTGGCTCTAGTGCAAATAGGAGTTTGTTAGTGTTATGCCCTAGAGGTAATCACTTGTACGTTGTATATGACACATTTTATTTAATAAAAGGCGTTATTTATCTTACAGTTTCTTTTATTTATTTTTGTGTAATATAACTATTAGATAAAGTCCCTAGTGCAACACTGTGTTAAGGAAATCTTGATAGAGATCATGATATGAGATTCCTACTACACTGTATAGTGTTAGTACTTAAATAGTCCCTAGTCATAGTATTAATGAGATAGGACATCATTAATGAGTTAAGACTAGCATGTGTTGGACTTCCTGATTCGATCAGGTGTTGTTTCTCACATCCGTGAGTATTGAGATACTCAAAGTTAACATGTGGATACTTATTAATAGAACAAGTATATTGGAAGACCTAGTTATGAGATAATCACATAGATAACTATTTAGTGCTAGTGATATAATCTCAATATAGCAAACGTGCAAGTATCCTTAGACTTGAGATCTCCAAGGTACTTTGTTTGCTGAGCATTGTGCTTTGATTCCAATTTCTGGAGCCAAATCGAGGGCCGCCTATGGGATGGATATTGGGTACATTGTGAGGTAAACGAAAGTAGTTGAGTGGTCAATAAAGGATTCACCACTCCTAATAGCAGGGGCGAATATCTCACGGCTACTTGTAGGAATTACTACTTGAGAAGTCCTTAGGTAAGGCGACTGTGTATTGGAAACAATTCCAATTGATACGCATATAGAGTAGTGGGTTCTTGGTACAAGTACTATTTTATTCGGGCTAGAATTAATATATTCTGGAGGGAGTTGACACTAATTTCGTACTCTAAACCAAATGAGGTATTATATGGTGAAAGGTGTTAATTGCACTATAGTTATTGAAGGGTTCATGTCAAGCCATTTGGCTTCCTAGACTCTTGGGTGGTCATGATGTGTTGCTAGATACTGCTCATGATTTAAGAATATGGGTTTATTAATTAATGAATTAATAAACCAATCCTGATTAGAATTGATATGATTAATTCTAATTAATTATGGATTATTAATCTCAAAGATATTTGAATTAATTCACGTTCGCTACCAATTGATTGGGAAACCTAATAGGTCATATACAATAGAAGATAATATACCCAAAATGTTATTTGATAACATAGTGGGGTTAATCACAAGAAAGAGAAGTTGTTATGGTCAAATTATAATTAGTTATAATTTATAGGCCAAATTATAATTATGAGAACTTGATAATTCCAATTACAATTAGAGAATTCTAATTGTTTTAGGATTCTCAATTTTTCAGTATTTTTTCGTGACATATAGGAGATATGCATGAAACCTAAGGGGTGTGGAATACACGAAAACAACAGCTTCCAAAACCCTTCTTTTTTTCTCTCTTTCTCATGGTTCTTCAGCAAACAAGAAGAACAAAAAACCCTAGCTACCTTGTTGTTTTTTTCTGCTAGCACAAAAAAATCTTGGTGCTTGAGTGTGATCCTCCGTGTAGATTTTTGTTAGAGATAATCACACACTGTGATTGTAGTGATTGGAAATTTGACTCTCGTGGTGTTTGATCAAGAGGATTGCTGTATTGCGCCATAATCGTTAGACAAGAAGAAAGAAAATTTTGTTTTTTAGACGCACAAAGAAAGGTAAAATAGTTACCTTTTGTTCCTTGTTAAGCTTGTTTTAAATCACATGCTTGTGATCTTGGGGCTTGGATTTCTTAGTTTCCGTCACAGTAATCGTTATTGTGATATAGAAATCCCATAATATACAAGCATATAATCTCTCATTTTCTTTAGATATTTGAGTATATGCTCTATGGCTTACCAGTGAGCTTCCCTTGAGTTTAACTGATATCTACTAACCATGTCTACTGCAAAGCAAATATCTGGTCTAATACAAAGTATATAATACATGAGACTTCTCACAGCCAAAGTATAAGGGATTCTATTCATTTTCTGCTTGTCTTCTTGTGTCTAAGGACATTGCTTGGAAGATAAGGATAATTCATGTGTAAAGGGTATAATAGCCCCTTTACATTGATTCATATTGTACTTGACCAATATCTTATCAATGTAAGCAGACTGGGATAAGCCTAATATTCTTTGCTTTCTATCTCTAAGAAGTTTAATGCCTAGAATGTAGCTAACTTCTCCCATGCTTTTCATACTGAATTGACTAGATAGCCAAACTTTAACGGATGACAATGTCCTTACATCATTTCCAATGAGCAGAATGTCATCTACATAAAATACCAACAAAAACACTTTGCTACTGTTTGATTTTCTATACACACATAACTCATCCACGTTTTGAATGAGACCATAAGCTTTCACAGTTACTTCAAAACGTATGTTCCATGCTTATGACGCTTGCTTGAGTCTATAAATAGACTTCTTAAGCATACAGACCATTTATTCTTGACATCTAGCAACAAAACCTTCTCGCTGGGACATATAGATATTTTCGCTAAGCTAGCTATTTAAGAAGGCCGTCTTGACATCCATCTACTATATTTCGTAGTCACAATGACATGCGATGACTAAGAAAATTCAGATAGACTTAAGCATGGATACTGGTGAAAATGTTTCCTCATAATTGATTCCTTCTTTCTGAGTATAACTTTTAGCAACCAACCTCGCTTTATAGGTTTCAACATTTCCATCCGCACCCCTCTTCCGATTGTATACCTATTTACACCTAATAGGTTTTATCCCATCAGGTGTAGTGATAAGGTCCCAGACCTGATTGAGGTACATAAACTCAATCTCGACATTCATAGCTAGCTGCCAGTCTGCATTATCATTAACAATGGCCTCCTTGTATCTAGGGGGATCTTATTCCTGATGATCAGAGACTAAATCATACATCTCTTCGGTCCACCTTTCTGAAACTCTTGTGATCCTTGCATTACGATAAGGTTCAGTTTGTATAAGAACATCCAGTAGTGTTTTTCTTGGTTCCTCGATTGAGGTGTTAGAAGTACCTGAAGTTGAATTAGTGACCAACTTCTCTTCTAACTTTATTCTGCTTGAACCCGTGGTGGATGTAATTTATTCATCCTCTAAGTATCTAGTATTAGTACTAACAAGTACTTTATGCTCTTAAAGATTATAGAAATATCCACTTCTTATTTCATTTGGATACCCAACAAAGTAGTATAACTCTGATCTTGGTTCTGACTTAATTCCTTTTGTTAGCACATAAGCTGGATAATCCCATATTTTCAGATAGTTCATACTGGGCTTTCGTTCAAGCCACATCTCATATGGTATCCTAGGTACTAATTTGGAAGGTTCCAAGTTCAAAATATATGCTGATGTTTCTATGGCATACCCCCAAAAAAGAAATAGGAAGAGATACATGATTCACCATGCTTCTAACCATTTTCATCAAAGTTCTATTTCTTCTCTCAGCTACTCTATTTTACTGGGGAGTCCCAAGCGCAGTTAACTAAGATTCTATGCCGTGATGTACCAAGTAATCCTTAAACTCACCGAGGGGGTATTTTCCACCATGATCCGATCTCAAAGTTTTAATTAATTTACCTGTTTGGAGCTCCACTTCAACCTTAAACTCCTTGAATTTATCAAAAGAGTCAGACTTGCGCCTCATCAGATAAATGTAACCAAAACAAGTGTGATCATCTATGAAAGTGATGAAGTCTGGTGTAGTCATCGGACCATAAACATGTGTATGAACTAGTGCTAGTATTTCTATGGTTCTATCTGCCTTTTTGGTAAAAGACCTTTTGGCCATTTTACTTTTAAGGTAAGATTCACCTTGAGGCCATTCTGCCAATCTCAATGAACCTAAAGGCCCATCATAAATTAGCCTCTGAATCTGATTGGGATTTATATGTCACAATCTTAGATGTCACAAATATGAGTTATTTAATATGACATTTCTCTTTTTATTATCGAGTTCAGTTTGAGAATAAGCTAACGAGTCCAAACTATATAAACTAGAAATGGAATCTAAACATAATACTCACAATTAAGGACTATAAGTATGTTTAGTATGATCCCTATCCCAAGATTGGGGGGGGGGAGTTCCATTGAGGAAGGACGAGAGGCTGAGAAAGCATAGAAGAAGGCTAACGAGATGGCTCATTGCTACATGTTAGCTTCCATGTCAAATGTGCTCTGGTCTAAACAAGAGTGCATGGCTACTGCTATAATATTAGCATGTCATTGGTCATCATGTTCAAGAACAAAAGCTGGTCTGCAAGGTAAGAGATTTTTAGGACGATCATAAATACCAGAATGATTGAGGGAGCATTAGTCAGAGAGTACATGCTCAAGGTGATTGCTACTTTCGAAGATGCAGAAGTCCTAGGGGCTTTTATTGACTTCAAAAGCCAGGTAAACATGGTTCTTGAAACTTTGTCGAACTCCTGCTCACAATTCAAATTGAATTACAATATGAACGAGTTAAATATCAGTTGAGCAAAATTGATGAAGGAGCTCCATGTGGCGAAAAAAGTCACGAGGCCATAATCTAAGGCCTTAGTTACTAAGTTATCTTTTTCCAGAATCGGGCTCAAGCCCAAAAAATTCAAAAAAAAAGAAGGGAAAGCCAGCAGCCCAACCCAAGTACCAGCCTAAAGACAAGCCTAAAGGAAAATACTTCAAATGTGGTAAAAAATGACACTGGAAAAAAGAGTATCCAGATCTTTTAACCAAGAAAAACCCTATAGGTAATGCTTACTATCTAGAGTTTATATCTATGGTTTGATCAACACTACAAAAAAATGGGACAACTACAGCGGTCATAAAACTGTTGTAATAGTTAACTTTATATGACAGTTTATTAATCGTCGTATTAGTGAGACTTTATACAGCGAATAACACGTAACTGTCGTATTAGTTCAACCAACTACGACTGTTTACTCAAACCATTGTAATAGGTGTAATATAATACGATGGTTGTCCTAAACCATCATATTAGATTAATATCTATTCTGATGGTTGTCTTAACCGTCATTTTTAATTTACTAAATACCATGGTTGTTAATAAAATCGTCGTTTATACTTATCTAGTTCGACGGTTAAGACCGTCATTTTTAGTCTAATTATTACAAAATCAATCAAAAGTATTTCAAATTTTATCTGATTATTTTTAAATTTAGTCACAATACTTTTGGTAATGATTTTAACAAAACTGACGGTTAGATCGTTAATTTGATATTCATATATATGTAAATAACACACTAAGTTTTCTTACTATTTTACAAATATTACTCCAAATATGTGATAAAATAAAATGAATGACCTTCAAATTTGATCACTAAACTTATTTTAACTTTATAAGAACATCTAATGGTTAAATCATTAAATTTTCAATTAAAGTTTTGTTTACATCTTAAGTTTTCATATATTTGTATTAAAGAGCTTGAATTTCATTTTATAAGTTATTCTATTAATATATATGTTTATATGCAATATAATATATCTTCCATTAATTGGTGTATATTAGATTAATATGTTACAAAACATAAATAATTTTTAATTACAAACATACATATATGTGTGTGTGCATATATATATATATGCTATCTTAATTATTATATACATTCATTCATACATAGACATTCTATGTATAATTATTATTGTAAAAATAAAATTTATATAATTTTATTTGTCACATTAGTAATATATATATATATATATATATACATATATACAAATATATATATATATATAAGCCAAGTAAAAAAAGCTTTTTTTAAAAAAATTTAATACGACAATTGGGACAAACCATCGTATAAATCTATTTAATACAACCGTTAGTGCCGTGTTTGATTTAATACGATGGTTAATAACCGTTGTATTAATCACTAATTATGACGGTCATAAACCGTCGTATTAAATGTACCTGAAGATAAGCAAAAATAACCCTAACCATCGTATTAAATGTGTATATTTCCCTCATTTTAATCACTAATTATGACGGTCATAAACTGTCGTATTAAATGTGTCTGAAGATGAGCAAATATGACACTAACCATCGTATTAAATGTGTATATTTCCCTCAAATTAATCACTAATTACAATAGTCATAAACTGTCTTATTAAATGTGTCCGAAGATGAGTAAATACGACATAACTGTCGTATTAAATGTGTAAATACGACGGTCGTTTGTAACCATCGTATTTGATTTGTTAAATCTACCCCCCTCGACTACACAGATACATACTACAAATTATTTTTTCTTCTTCGGCGTTGTCTCTTCTTTTTCCCCCTTGCATGCTGCTGCCCATGGTGCGATTTGCCCGTCGTGCCTGCCACTGCTGCTACCTCTTTCACCACCGCAGCCGCTGTTGCTGCCTCCTTCACCACCACCACTGCTGCCTCACTTTGTTGCCATTTGCTCATATTTGTTCTTAGTATGCATTTCGTGTTTATATATATATATATATATATATATATATATATATATATATATATATTAATATGCTATATTAATATATATTATTAAAAGATATTAATTATTCATATATACATATGTGTATATATATATATTAATATATTAAAAATTATATTAATTTATATATATATATATTAATATTCTATTTTAATATATATATTCATATATTATACATACATATATATATGTATTAACATACTAAAATAGTGTATATATATTAAAAATATTAATATATATTTTCTGCTATATTAATATATATTTATTTATATATTAAAACGGTATATTAATTGTATATATATGTATATTAATATATATATATATATATTTATTTATATATTAAAATGGTATATTAATTGTATATATATGTATATTAATATTAATATATATATATATGTATGTACATATATGCATATAAATTTATTAATATAATAAAAAATTATATTAATATATACTTATGTATGTATGTGTGTTTATATATATATATATATATATATATATATATAGTATACTAATATATATATTTGTATGTTTTAATATATATCTATGTATGTATATATATATTAAAAAGTATTTAATATATACATATACTAAAACGTATTTTAATAAATATATATATATGTGTATATATTACACACACACACACACACACATATACATACATATATATATATATATATATATATATATATATATGCATATTTTTATATCTATATATATGTATTTGGTGTGTTTGTATGTGTACATATATATATCTATGCGTTGTATGTATGTATGTATGTATGTATGTATGTATGTATGTATGTATGTATGTATGTATGTATGTATGTATGTATGTATGTATGTATGTATGTATGTATGTATGTATGTATGTATGTATGTATGTGTGTGTGTGTGTGTTTAAATTTTTTTCCTAATTGAATTGTTTGTATAGATCATTAATAAATATAATGATATAACTAACAACATATAAGTTTTTTACGTTATATAAATATATAAAATAATTTACTAAATTGAATAATGTAGTTTTATAGTAAATTTAATATAATTATTATATTTTGTTATAATATTAATGTTTACAAAAAATTTAAAAAATATTAGATATAGTTTTAAGTAAAAAAATGGATATGGCCAACATGGAAGTTTGGCCCAGCGGCTAAGTCACAAAGCAAGGAAGCCGGAGTTTCGCGTGTTCGAAACACACTTTTGGCAAACAATATGCAATTTGGAGGCTGCTATTAGGTGTGGCTAGTTCACATGGGCCATGCATGTGATCAGGTGCGGCTAATTCACGTGGACCCGGGATTTCTCAAAAATTTAATTGTTCAAAACAATTTTAAATACTTTTGGCGAGAAAATTTTTTGTTGTCATTGACCTTTTTTAGTGACGATTTTTTTTTGTATTGGCGAGGAAATTTTTTTTCACGAAAGGTAAAAACTTTTTTTCCATCATATTTTAATTTCTCAAACAAAATTATATTTTTAGCAATGAAATTTTAGTGACAAAATTTTTTTTCGCGAAAGAGCATCACTAGCGACAAAGCTAAAATTGAGGTCTTTAGCTAGGAAACTATATTCCTCGCTTGTACCCTTTAGCGACAAAACTAAAACTTTTATCTCCAAGACCCTTTAGCTACGAGCTTCAACGACGAAATGGCAAGGAAAAACATTTTGTCGCTAAAGGCCTTTAACGAGGAAATTTGGACTGTTAGTGAGGAAACTGTTTTGTAGGTAAAGACTAATTTTCTTGTAATGATTTCTCCTGTATCAATAAGGGGTGTTATATAGAGGGGTATTTTAGTCATAACACTTGTAGATCAGAGATATTGCCAAATGCAGTATTATCCTTATGGTCAATATTTTTTTATAGTGATAATATAAAATATTTTAAAAGTAAAATACAATTATTTTTATAATAGAGGTATTTTGGTCATTTTAGTAGCCAAGGACAATGTATTTTTTGATCCTCAGAATAACCCGTAAATCCTAATTAATTTTCGACTAAAGAAATAGTTTTAAAAAAGGTGGGCTTTATTTTATTCAAATAGTCTAATTTGTTATTGGGTTAGAATAAAATAAAATGCCTGTAGAGAGAATTACTTATTTTCTTGGATTAGCCAGTTAATTAATTATTCAGGGTTTGGACTCATATTGAATAAGTAGAATTAACCTAGGTCTAAATCAGGAAAAAGCTTAAGAAATTATCCTGATCCATTTTGGGTCAGTTTGTTATTTATTTATAGGTTTTATTAGTTCAAGATTAAATAAATAATATAGTCTGACTTAATAGCCTAGACCCAAGCCCAAATGGGCAAGATCTAACCCTATTAACCTGATAGACTCGTGGGTTTTCAAATCCCCTGAGGGATATACATTCCTAAAATCTCTGGGGATTGGGGTATCCGAATAGAGTGTTCTGGTTAGGGTGATATAGTTGTGTCGATATTTGATACAATTAAGAAAAAAAAAAAAAACACATAACATAAGCCTCGCTTTTTTTTTCTCTCTGTCATTCTTCTTTTTCTCCATTTTTCTTGCTCTAGAAAATTGTGAAAGTGTTTTCTTGATACTGCTTGTATAGCAGACGGTCAAGGAAGAAGACTATAATTCTCTTAGCCCTTTTGCTTTCACTGGCTAGGCTTAGGCAGGGATATATTCTGAAAGGTTAGAGGATTTTGTGTTAATGCGAAAGAGTAGAAGACTCATGGGATTGTCACCAAAATCCTTTACGCAATATCTAGTAGTTGAGCCAAGTGCTTCTACACAACCTGTGTAAACAAAGGTCGTTCACAAACGTAGAGGTAATGAAATTTTTAAAGTTTCCACTGCTGTTTTTTACGTTCTCTATGGTTTTGTTTATCTTGATCCACTTTCTATATGATCATAATCTTGAATATCCTAAATTCACCTAATTACAGTCAATCATTTACAATCTTTGAATGATTGATATGATCCTATTATATTATAAGTAGTTCAAATCGTGACGACTATAATTTGAACCAATTAACAAGATTATAATCTATTTACATTAAGAATATCATGATCAAAATCAATCAACAAGAATCTATTACAAATTTTCTGGGTGAATTATTGACTTGATAAAGCTGTCAGAACCTGTTTTCCTTGAGTTTAACTGATCACTAGATTAACCTCTCTTTTAGATTTGATTTGGTTAAGATTTATAGGCTGCCCTCCTTATCTCTCCAATATGCTATCCTTGTCTTTTCATTAATGGTATGCAAATCTGTTTGCTAAGTTAATGGAGATTTATTATCTCTAATACCTTTTCTCAAGTTGTGAAGGGGCTTGAGACACAACTTTGGATCACAGATGAATAAGGGCAACCTTGGCTAGAGGCTTAGTGAAAAGATTAGTAATTTGGCTTGTAGAAGGAACATGTCTAGTGACCAATTGACGAAGAGCAACATGTCTACAAGAAAAATAGTAGTGAAGCTTGATGTGATTGCTATGTGCATGGAAAATAGAATTAACAATCATGTATAAGGCATTAAGATTGGCATAGAATACGACTAGTGGTAGATACTGAGGAACTTGAAGATCTCGTAAAAAGAGAGTTAAATTAGTTTATCAGTGGTGTGAACCACAGAG
This sequence comes from Voacanga thouarsii, assembly GCA_026120185.1. NCBI lineage: Eukaryota > Viridiplantae > Streptophyta > Magnoliopsida > Gentianales > Apocynaceae > Voacanga > Voacanga thouarsii. Next base: position 773,360 of record JANUWF010001918.1, on the reverse strand, counting down.
CAATATTCAGACTTCGTGATCGATCAGGAGATAGTATAGTATTTTATTTCTTAGCATACTAAGAAATAAGATTACAGTGAGAAAAAAGTGCAGTACCCAGTAGTGGAATGCCTTGTAGTAGGATAGTTAGCCTAACTGCATCAGAAAAAGCAAACAGATCAAGTGTAAAATTAGATTTACACTAATGTGATGGTTCCCTTAATATATCAAATAAATACGGTGAACCATTTTTGGATGAGAGAGACAAGGTGTGTGCATGAACTAAGAAATAAAGTTTACACTAAATGTCAAATCAGGGCATGTAAGATTAAGATATTGAAGAGCTCCAACAAGTGTGCAAAAATAAGAAAGACCAGTAAGAGGATGGTCATCCTTGAGTAGGCTGCTATGCTCATTTGCAAGAGGGTACTAATAGACTTGCAATTAGTCATTTGTGCTCTTTCCAAAAAGGAAAAATCATAATGAGTTTTGGAGATATGCAATCCAATTGAGATGAAAATGATTTCCTTGCCTAAAAAATAATAAATAGGATCAAGATCTTTCATTGCAAATTCTTGGGCAAGAACTACAATAAATTGAGTTAATAAATAAGAAAGATAACTAGTAACCAATATGTCATCAACATTAACTAAAAGAATGATAGTGCCTTATGGTAAATGATAAATAAATAAGGATCTGTATGCTACAAAAGAAACCAAATTATAAAAAGAAGGAACTAAAATGATCAAATTGTGCTTATGTGCCTATTTAAGACTATCAATTGCAAGAGACTTATAAATGGGGATATTCCCGAAACTCACACAGAAAAAAGGAAGCAAGTTAGACAAAAAGAAAAGTAATTTGGACAAAAAAAGAAGTGACTTAGACAATTCCATTAATAATTGGCCGTTTTAATTCTTAGGAACAACTTAATGAATTTAGTAGATCTTTTTAGGAGGCTCTGATGAATAGATTTATTAGATTTGTTGATAAAATATTAGTATGAAACTCGAAACTCCCGGTAGATGGCCATGGTTTGATTTGGTAGGATCAATCATAGGAGGTTGAATCATGTAGATGTCCTCAGTGCGATTACCATAAAGGAAGACATTTTTGACAACTAATTAGCAAATTTCCTTCTAGTAGACTAGGGCAAGACTAATCATAAGGAAAATAGTACCAGCTTTAATAACTGGAGAGAAAGTCTCAAAGTAGTCTACTCCATCAACTTGATGATAACATTTGGCCGCCAAACAGGCTTTAAGGTGATCCAACATTCCATTTGTATTTAACTTAGCCTTAAAGACCCATTTAGCAGCAATGACATGCATGTCAGAAGTTCTGGACACTAAGTGCCAAGTTTAATTATAGTGTAAGGTATCAAGTTTGTCTAGTGTAGTTACCTTCTATCCAAGATGTTGGAATGCAGCTTTAACTGTTTTAGGTTCCTAAGATATATCGAGTGAGTAATGGTTAAAGCATATTTAGGATTAGTCTTAGTTACCCCTACTTGTAACCTCATGACTGTTGAGTGATAAGGTTGAATTGAGGAAAAAGTGATCATTGATTTTGCACATGCCATGGATGAAGGCTCAATAGTGGTCGTGCTTAGGATAGACAATGTCTAGACCAATTTCATGTTTGTGTTCAACATGGATGATTTCAAGGTTGGACCTGCATCCGTGCCTGGTGCATCAATGTAATATCCTACTTATTTTCATATTAGAGTGAGAAAGTATATGCATTTATGAGCATTTCATGTGATCTCCTTTGTAGAGAATATATTTATGTGGAATTTATTATTTTATATGCTTAATTGCTATAATTTCTAATTGAGAATTATGCCAATTATTTGTGTATACTTAATTGTACAATTTATGTGAATATTAGTATTACTTGATTTTATGATTAGAAGTATAGTATCATTTATAAAGATTATTATTTTATAAGTTATTTGAAGGAAAACTATTATTGTGAGAAAAATCTTTATATCTATTTTTACAGAGGACTCAATTACAATTTTTACAAAGTATAAGCTGCCTCTTAAGTTATTTGGAGTCTTGACATTTTGACATTCTACTTGATTCTTAATTTCTTGACCTTTGACTATTTAATTGACTTTTGACTAGTTAATTAAAGACTATTTTTAATTAAATTAACTTTTATTAAATCAAACCGTAGTGTTCCAAAAGCCTACAAAATTTCTATTTTACCCTTAAGTGTGCTACCACCTACGATTAAATCCTAGCCCTTCATTGTGTTTTAATCTTGACCATTCAATGTAATTAAATTTTATCCTTCTATTTTTAATTCTTATCCAAGTAATTCAATCTTCACCATCCACTTCATATGATCTCAACCCTTTATTAAAACCTTATTCTAGATAATTAAATCCCAACCATACATATTATTAAATCTTAGCCTTTTATAAATTTTAATCTCAACCATTCAATTCAATTAAATAACAACCCTTGATTCTTACTTCATCTCCAAGCAAATTAACTTGCTCATTGATTTTTCTTACACAAAAAGAAATCCTAAACAGCCCTTAAACCCTCTTGGATTGTAGCCTCTCAATCTCCTTGGCAAAAAAAAAAAAATTTCTTCACTCATTTACCCTCACTAGGCCGAGAACCCCTCTCTCATCCATCTTATTTGATTTTCCTTAAGAACTAAGAGCCCTAGCTAATTATTGAAGATCAAGACTTCATTTATTGAGTTTTAAAGCTTCTTGGAGGTTCCTTCAAGAGGTATTATCAAAGAACCCATTTTCTTCTAATTTTCTTAAGCTAGAAGAAATTTCATGCTAGACAGATTTTGTATCTCTAAAAATGTAATTTTTGAATATAATTATATTGGGGTTTTGTTATAATCTTGATTGTAGCATGTAATACTAAGTATATTGTTAATATATTTGAGAATTATGAGTAATATATGTTGATATAGTTATTAGATTCATTTTGCAAAACAGAGTTCTTTATTGGATAGATTCGTTATGTTAAATTCTTCATAAAATTATATGCATTTTTTCATTTGAAATTGAATGATGGTTGACTTATTGAACTTATTTGATGTCTTTGGAGCATTTTTGTGTAAAACTTATATGATGATTGATAGGGCCTAAATTAGTCATATTTTTCCTAATTATTTAAGGTTATTTTGTGATACATTATGTTCAATAACTAGTCTTATTTCTTCATATTTGAGATTTTACCATTGGAAAGGTATTTTGTTCATTATTTCAGATTTTAGGGGTAAAATAAAGAAAAAACGTTGCAAAACAGAACCGAACCGGCACCGGCTCTAGCAGCCAAGGCACCGCCGCCTGTACTTTGGACTACATTATGCTGATATCGAGAAAAATTGATGAACAATGGAAGAAACAGAATATAACTGGCGCCAGCACCAGCAGTCAAGGCAGCGTCGGCTGTGTCCTGAGGAAAAGACGGGACTTTGATTTTTCTACGCGATTTTTGGTAATCTGTGGAGTTTTAGTATCTTTCTACTTTTACTCGGCTACTTTTACTCGGCCAAGAACATTACACCAACGAGTTTAGGCACTTCATAAACCTATAAATTGATGAAAAACACGAGAAAATGAGGAGAATTCATAGATTATCATAGAAAATTACTCAAATCAAAGAAGGAATTCTTCAAATTATGAAGGATTGTGCAAGAAGGTCTTCAAAGGAAGAAGAATGAGGCTTATCTATGAGTGCTTTCTTTTACTTTGTTTTTTTTTTCTTGGACAATGATGTGTTAATTGTTTTATTGTAATTTGGCATTGTTTTAGGTATTTATGATTTTTAGAGTTATTTGATCTTTTGATTAATTAATTGTTCTTCTTGGTATTTAATTACTTATGCGAATTACGAGATAATTGGTTGTGGTGATTTCAATTAACTTGCTCGACCAAAGGGGTTGGTGGTGGTTTCAATTTATTAATTTCATATCTGTTGTGTATTAAATTGCTCGACCAAATGAGTTAATTGCAAAGAATTGGGTAATTAAAGATTAATCAATGTCTGCCCGACCAAGGATTCATTGGTTAGTTTCATATTTCAAGTTTGTCTGACCACGGAAATTTAATCAAGGATTGTGTTTAATGCGTCTTTTGGGTGAATTAGTTGATACCGACCAAGTGATGCTAATTTATTTAGGATATAGTGATTTCATAGATTGACCAAAGAAGTGAATCTACCTTAATCCTTCATGATGCCAAGGGAATAGTTAGTTATGATATTGATTAAGTACTTTAAGATCATGTTTGTAAAAATAATGATTTGAGTTATATGCTTCTCCATCCTTGACATGTATATATTCTTTTATTTTATTTTTATTTTTATTTCTTTTTACTTTATTGAGTCGGTTAAACAATAAAAGAAAAGTGATTAATGCATACTTGTTCTTGGAGGATCAACACTCGTTTGAATCCTGTGCTATATTAATGATGAGTACGCTTGCTCATATGTGTAATTTGGGGTTAATGTTTTAATTTAAACTTGATTAGGAATGTACTTATTTTTATATGATTTTTATACCCAAATAAATAACACATCAATGATCTTATTGGAAAGCTTGTTTTATGATTTTTGAAAGTTACTATATTCATTGCCAGAAAGACTATGACCGCCCCAATTTGTTGATATGAAAACATGATTTATTGGTTGAATTTGATCAAGATTTTCTATTTTATTAAAATTTGATGTCTAAGGAACATTCTACTACAAGAATCATTGAAAATTTCTATGTGGTTTGTTCTCTATAAAATTTTTAATTCAATTGCTCAAACTGTCGTAGCGAGTTCTTATAGTAGTGTACCTGGGACTTGAAAATGACCAATCTATAAACATGCATTTGAAATAAATTTTACATGCTTTATATTAACAAATATTGAAGTTTTAAGTTGGAGTTTTTCAAAGAAAATACATTCATTTGCTAGGTAAATTTGGCATCTCAATTACTACCCTGTTTTTCGAACTAAAACGGAATTCTCTGATTTGAGCAATTTAGAGATTACTTTAGATTACTTCTATAAATCAAATATGAATTCATTTGCTCTTATATTATAATATTTTGAGGATATTTTGATGAGTTTATAAATGTTCTTTACTTATTCCTTTGAATTTCAAGCTTGCTACAAATTGATGAGATAAAATAACCTTTGTTTAGCTATAGTCTTCTTGAAAGGATTATTTAAATGATGATATGATTGTATGTGTGAATAATTGGTTGATTTATAGAGTCTAATAGATTAGTCTCTCATGTATTATATACCTCTGACATGGAATTTTAGACGTTGTTTTATGATTATGTTTATATTTGGGAAGAGTGATCTAGGAATATGAGTTGGTGATATTGTTGGAATATGAATTGTTGAAAGAAGTTGAGTTCTATATATTGAGAAGTACTGTGGAAGTTTGATACATGAATGATTTGAATGATAGATTTGGTGGAAGTAGAGGATTGTGAAATTCAAGGCTAAATTAAGGCTACCTTTTGCTTGGATCAAGATAAGTCCTTGAATTCTATGAAAATGATTTATAAATGTTGTATTCCCTTGCATATGATTTTATGTAAAAGAATTTATAGTTGCTATAAACTCTGGCAATCTTGAATCCCTTTATATAAATTGCTATATATATATATATATATATATATATATATATATGATTTTGAGGAATTACTTCCAAATATTGATTATGATACCCTATGCTTATGAAATTCTTTGAGTATGATTTATTTGATAAAACTCTCAAGATGATGATGTTAGAATATGAAGCCATGATCCGAATTTAGTGACACACAATATATCATGATCTTTTCTTCATGCACTTATTTGCGAAACTCTTAGCATGTTTTACAAATACTTCAGTTTCAAATAGCTATATTTCTTATGCATGATTTGAAAATATAATATATGATATGCCTCATTTGGTCATTGGAATAATATGATTATTTCTATTTTTTTTAAAATTGGGAGATGGAATATATTGTGAAATATATATATATATATATATATATATATTTAGTTTTGATATATGATAATATTTTGAAAAATTGAGAACTGTGTTTTGATAAAAAAAAAAAAAAAAAAGGGGGGGGGGGGGGTTGTTAAGTTGTTCCTTGATAGAACTTACTTATAACGAAGTCACTTTGAAAAGTGAATGTGAATTCTTGAGTACTTAAAATGGCAATACTTCTATACTAACTTACATATGTTTGTGGAAACTTTCTAATAGGTGGTCATCTCTAGGAGGTTGACTGTTACTTTGTGGGGCAACAGTACTGCTAGTAAAACTGTTCTTAGCTAACTCAGGATTGCGAGGGAACCTTAAACATAGACATAGGACACATCTAAGCCTGAGATATTTGAATGAGAAAGATGGTGGAGTATTCGCTCCGAAGGATGCACACCTACCCACTGGTTTGCAAACCAAGCTTCGTTGTATTGTAGACGTACCACACTTATTTGTCATCCTAAAGATACTGTACTTTATATTATTAGTTTGAAGCTCAATTGATAAATTCAATTTGTTCCCAAAGTTTTATTAAAGTGTATGCCTTGAATGGTGAATTTATCTTGAAATATCTTGAGTTAATCTATTTTAAGAGTATTTGATAAAAGAAAATTTTAAAAGTTTATTTGAAAAAAATATTTGAAGGCATAATTTAGTTATTTTAAGTTCACTATTACATTCATAGATCGTGAAATGAATTTTGAAGTAGAATCATGAGTATACTACAGGACTTATTGAGATATTCATTTCACACTCTTTCATTATCATGATTTTAGGGGAAAATAAAGTTTGACAGATGTTAATTCTTATTTGTATTATGATGTTATTTTTGAGACTTGTATTTATTTTGGCATTCAGATGTTGTAGAATATTCATGTTTGGAGGATTTACGTAATGTATTTTGTTTTAGGGATTTGTATCGAGTTTATTTATGTTTTATACTTAAGTTTCAAATTTTATTTTATTTAGTGTGTTATAAAGACCCCTTGTTTGATGAACCGGGTGACATCTCTGACTTATATTAAGTTACGTAGTAGTGGAATGTTACAATATAACGTTAGTGCTAACACTATCTTAGTTATCCCTAAGCTAAGTTAGGGTGATGACAATTTGTCTTGGTCCAAGGAATTAGGAAATGGTATTTGAGCAACCTATTCTTATGATGAAGAAACATCGATGTGGTCAGATAATGGAGAATCATTCCAAAGCATAAATTCAGAAATAAACAAGTTGACATGTGAGAGGTGATGTGCAAGGTGTGTTCATTGTTTGAAAAGAAAGACATTCTTAGTAAAGGCAATATGTCTAGAGATGATGAATTTCTGAGAGGATGGATGATAACACTTACATCCTTTGTAATTATCACTATATCCTAAAAAAAAAAATGAAAGAAACGATTTAACATCAATTTTTCTCCTTGTGTCCCAAATGTAAGGATTGCAATGAGATCTAAAGATACACAAGCAGAAATAATAATGATATTTATTGTGCATTTTAAAGTAAAATATTTCAAAATTAATAGTAGAACTAGGCAAACAATTAATCAAAAATACTGATGTATGAAAAGCTTCAACCCGAAACTATTTTGGCATGCCACTACGAAAATGTATAGCTAGGCCAAGCTCTCTGATTATTTGATGTCTCCATTATGTATCTTTTGTTAGTTCTGGTGTATGAGCGTAGGAAATACGCTAAACTATTCCTTCTTTTTAGAAGTGAGACTTCAAAATGAAATTTAGAAACTTATCAATAGAAGACCTTGATTTTAATTTATTTATTTATTTGAATTGCCTATGCACATAGCTTTCAAAAGCTAAAAAAAACTGTTATTAGGAATAAAGGAGTTAGCCGATGATATTTTGAGTAATCATCAACAAAACAAGCATATTATTGAAAATTTCAAAGAGAGAGAGTTGGGGTTAGTACCCATTAATTATAGTGAATCTTATCAAATGGTTCAAAACTAACAGATTCTAATGAACTAAAAAAGAATTTGTTTAATTTGCCTAACTGCCAATTCTCACATAGAATTTTCCTTTTATTAGAGCTAGACCTAGAGATAAGACCCTTGATTAGAGCCATTTATAATAGAGAAGTCTTATGAATGTCTAAGTCATTAGTGCGAAACCTCCAATGATGTAGAAGAGAAACATTTTGAAAAATTAGCTTGATGAGGTGGTAAGAGGACATATAGATCACCATACCTTTTAGTCGGTCATCACCACATGCCCTATTATCCTTTCCTTAATACAAAAATATTTATTACTAAATTCGCAGTTCAAAGCAAATTAATTTGTGAGTTAACTTTTCGAAAGCAAATTACATGCTAAATCTGGTACTAATGAAGCATCACGAATAGGAATTTAATTTGTACCATATTTTATTAGTGTTCACCAAATGCTTTTATTATAAGTGCATTACCATTGGCAATTAGAACAAAACTTGAAGAAGAATGTAAATTTGATAAGATTTTAGAGGTACCTGTCATATGATTAGATGCCCTCATATCAGTGTTTCATTCAACATCCTCAATTGAGTTTATGGAACAATTGAAGCAATTGAGGATGTTGAAATTGAAACTGATGACTTTTAGAATAGAAGCAACTTCTGTTGATGTATTTTTGAGGTGGAGTGTTGCATTGTCCATAGAATGCTACATGTGATTGTTCTTGAAACATTGTTCATTACTTAAAATTTGGAAGAATTGACTCTACTTCTGAGTATGTTGTTGGGGAGGTTTGAGTATACTGATGATGAATGACACTTAATGAGAGCCCAAGCTAGTCAATAGAGCATAGCCTTTTTCTTTTTTCAATAATTAGATAGCTAATAGTAGCAAGACTATCACAGAGGCCTTTGAACTTACTAAGATAGTTTGTCAAAAAGGTGCTTGTATTCTTCTTGAGATATAGTAATCAAACATAAATACCAAAATCAATAGGATTCTAATAAGAAGTGACACCTCAAACACAAAATATATTAAGATAATAACTAAAACCCGAAATGACAAGAAAATACCAAGACAATGTCCTTAGTCATAGGCAAAATATAAACACAGGATGCCCTGGGCAAGTACCATTAATAGCAAAATATATCTTAATCTTAGGACACTGTTTGCCAAGATAAACACAGAAACCTGCCCCTATTGATTTGGACGGTGTTCTATCTTTTATTGAGGACGGCTTTTGTTATGTTCCCATTAATGGGTACCGAGCTATATTTATTATATTTATTTTTATAAGATTTATAAAATATATATTTATGTCTTTCTGAAATTTTAAATTTATGTGTCAATTTTAGTCTTTTTGTACAAAGTTAAGATTGAAAAAGTATTTTTAGGAAAATAATAATAATAATAATGAGTACTAGGCTCTTCGCTTGCCTTCCTAGTCTCTTGGGGAAAAAATGTATAGATTTTCTGTTTATTGTTTTTAAAAATGTTCTTTAGAAAAAAAGAGTTTTTAACATTTTGGTGTTAGAGAATGAAAAGTAATTTGAAATCTGCTGAGTTATTTATGCAAACAAAAACTTATGTATATGTTTCTTAATCTGTAATAAGAATATTTTAGAACCGAATATTCAATAAATGTTATTACTTCTTTATAAATATGGTTAAGCATGTTGTTGGCTCACTTTTAAATTTCCTCTTTTCAAATTCTAAAGATGAACTATGGTACGAAGGCCCTTACTACTAGAAATATGATTTGGATAGCACAAAATCGAAATTTAGAATTTTGTTTAGTGACTTTTTTTTTTATTTGTTCATTGAAATTCCACCCACTCTACTTAAGCACTTGATGAGACAAGTATAAGATTAGTTTTTTTGTCCTTTCATTTAACAAGTTATGAAAAGACTTTGTATTATTAGAGAAACACTCTAGTTATATGGTCATGCCACGTTGTAGGCATAGGGTATGATATTTAATGGTATCAAAGTGGTAACTAGCTCTCAGTTTGGGAACGCAGTGCTACATTGCATGCGGTGGGAATCGCCTCTAGAATCTTATGCCACCTGATTGGTCCTGGGTTTGGTCTCTAAATTTTGGGTACAGTGAGGACACTTAGGGCTAAAGGAAGGGCAAATGTGATATGTGATTGAGATACGAAGTATGAATAGTATATAAGGATGGTTTAAATATCTATTGTCAACTTGGAATATTCATTTATGAATAGTATATAAGGAGTGTTTAAATATCTATTATCAACTTGAAATATTCATTTTAGCCTAACGAAGATGGAGGCTAAGTAATCGATTGTAGGTACTATCAGGCCTATAATTGCATTTTCGGGCCTACGAGCATAGGGCATAACAAATGATATCAAAGTAATATGCTTTGATTTTAGTAAGAATAAAGGAATAATTAATCATAGAGTTTGAAAATTTGTAAAATTAGAATTGGTTATAATTTGTAAAATTAGAATTGGCTATATTAGTGAACCTTGAGTCTTGATTATTTTTAACAACATAGATGAGAGATTTTGGTTAGAATTTTCACCCGAATGAGTAATATGATGCAAATACCCAACACGAAGTATGTGCTAATGTAGGATAAGATTTTATGTCTCGTTAACTATAATGACAAGTTGAAGGCCAAACTAGAAAGGTTGGAAGATGATTTAGAAGAGGCAATAAAGAAAACACTAGGCTCAAGGCAAGGAAAGCAAGGTTTAAGAAAGGAAATTTTGAGCTGAAAATAGAAAAAACTACTTTAAAGGAACTTATCACTAATCTAAGATAAGAATAAAAAATTTAAAGTAGGAAAAGAGATGCATAGGAAGTTGGTGGCACAATGTACGGATGACTTGCAACATGTTTTGGGACAAATATCTTGCACTAAGGAGGGAACATAACAAAAAAGATAATGCAATTTCTGATTGTCCTAAGTCGTAGCAATCGTAGTTGAATACTCATACCAAATGTTATGTACTGTGCTTAGAGGCCTGAGAACACGACTATGTACCTGACAGCACCCACATCAACTACTTGGCTACTATCCACACTAGAGTAAACTAGATATCTCAACTTAACATTAGATACTTGGGTCCTTTATATACCATTCACACTTATTATCCAAATGCTATATGTTTAGAGTATAAGCGAGTCATTTCGAGGGATTATGTGTTTGATCTTGAGTTTGGACTCTAAATTTGGGCCCAACAAGAATGCTTGAACAAAAGAGAGAGTTGAATGTGATATCCTAATCCCCATATAATATTAAGATGAAAAGTATGAATGGTATATAAGAATAAGTCTTAGTACTTATTGTCAACTTAAGATATCTGTTTTAGCCTATCGAGTATGTCAACTAAGTAATTGACTATGGATACTGCTAAGTCCATAGTTGTGTTTTTTGGGCTTGTAGGTAAAGGGTGTGATAGTTGGTATCAGAGTGGGTATGCAAAAGTCTATAAAAAACATCATTGTTTTCCTATAATTGTCAACACACACACACACACACACATATATATATAGAGTCCAACTTCGGTTTGAGGGGAAAAGATATCATAATTCGTTATAATCTTCAAACATCGACAAATAGAGATAAGTATGAATGAATTTCTTTTGTTTTTTGCTACAAATAATACAATGTAAATGTTTCTTTGGTTAAAATGTGTTGTCTTTCTCAAAGAATATGTTTTGATTAATTAACCCATGAAATGTATATTTTGGTGTTTGTGTTCTGTACATTTATATTAATTATTTTGAATATTTTCAATGAATTTTGTACATAATAGAATCTATTTATATTTCTTTGAATGTAAGCCTCTAAGGTGGACTAAATAACCTTTTTGGAATTATATTAAGATTGAAATAGTCTTTTTGCAATTTGTATAAAACATAGTTTCAATCTTTGGATGCTACAATCCCATCTATTGAGTTATTCTCACATAATTCTCCAACAACATTTTGTCACCAAATTTTTTTAAAACCTCAATGACCATGCAATAGGGTCACAGCCACAAAGTGATGTTCGTCATTTTGTGTCCCATTCCCCCTCGGATTTAGAATTTTCTTTTCTTTTCAAAACATATTTTCTTAAAAAAGAAAATTTTTTAATTAAAAAATAGGAAAAACACCTAGAATCAAAGAAACAGAACAAAATATAAAATATTTCGGACACTACTAGAAAAAGGCTAATTCCCAGCCGACCATTCCAAACAAACTAGGTTTGGTTAGTAATTACCAACAAATTACTAATAGATTCCCAACAAATGTAGAATGTGTTGCATTTCACTTACTTGCTAACAAACTACCAACTCTGTATATTATGTTGGTGATTTATCTCTTGGTAATCTGTTGGTAATCTATTGTTAAATAGGAAAGGAAATATTTACCAATCGATTACAACAAAATGTGTGTAGTTGGTAACTATTTCTGATGGTAATTTGTTGATAATATGAAGAGAATGTTGTTCCCACCAATTTACCAACAGAATACCAACTAAAATGGGTAGTTCATAGATATTTTAGCTGGTAATATAGTTGGTAATGTGATGGTCAATTTGTTGCCAACAGAATTACCAACCTAAATATCTGTTGAAAATATAGTAAATCAATATCCAATAAGCTACCAACAGAATTACCAACTTGTTGATATTTGTGTTGGTAATCTATTGGTAATATGTTGGTAAATAGTTGGGAAAAATATTTACCAATAGATTACTAATAATATGCACATAGCTAGTAAATAATATGCACATAGCTAGTAACTATCTCTGATGGTAATCTATTGGTAATAGGGGAGGGGAATATTTTTCCTGTGGATTTTCCAACTGTTAAAGATAAAGTGCATCAAATTAACGTTTCAACCATTAAATTTGTTAAAATTGTTAAAAAATATTTTGTGACCAAATTTGAAAGTAATCGAGTATATTTTGCCAAATAATCTAGCATAATTTCTATATAATGGCCCAAAACTTAGTGCATTCATAAAAATAAGCATATCAAATTAATGATCTAACTATTAGATTTGTTAAAATAGCTAAAAACAATAGCGTTACCAAATTTGAAAGTAATCGGATATATTTTTCACATAATCTAGTACAATATTTATATAATGGCCCAAAACATAGAGCGTTTTTAAAGATAAGTATACCAAAATAACGATCTAACTATAGATTTGTTAAAATTGTAAAAAAAAAAAAGTATCATGACCAAATCTGAAGGTAATTGGATATATTTTTCTATATAATCTTTATATAACGGCCCAAAACCTAATGTATATATAAAGATAAGCATATCAAATTAACAGTTCAACTGTTAGATTTGTTAAAATTGCTAAATATGGTATCAAGATCAAATTTGAAAGTAATAAGATATATTTTGCCACATAATCTAGTAAAATCTCTATATTAAAGTACAAAACTTAACACATGTATACTGATAAGAATATCACATTAATGGTACAACTATTAAATTTGTTAAAATAGTTTTAAAAAAAAGTATCATGACCAAATTTGAAGGTAATCGGATATATTTTACTGCATAATCTAGCATAATCTCTATATAAAAGCCCAAAACCTAACACATTTATAAAGAAAAGTATGCCAAATTAATGATCTAACCGTTAGATTTGTTAAAATTACTAAAAAATATATTATAAACAAATTTCACGGTAATTGATTGTATTTTTCTATAATTTAGAATAATCTCTACATAAATGCCCAAAACCTAATGTCTTTATAAAGAAAAGTATATCAAATTAATGATCCAACTATTAAATATGTTAAAATTATTTTTTTTTAAAAAGTGTAAGAACCAAATTTAACAGTAATCGGAAATATGTTGCCATATAATCTCTACATAATGATTCAAAACCTAATACATATATAAAGATAAGCATATCAAATTAATAATCTAACCGTTAGATTTGTTAAAATTGCTAAAAATAGTATTAAGACTAAAATTGAAGATAATCAAATATATTTTGTCCCATAATAATCATATTTTCTATATAAGCATCCTAACTAATTCATATATTATGCCTATTAATTAATATTTATTTAAAAGTGAAATTCAATCATTTTAACTAAACAATAACATAGTATTTTATATTTATATTAAAATATTGTGGATATATTTGGGAATGGCTTTGAAATTGAATAGAAAGCATTCCCAAATACTTATCAAATCAAATAATGATAATGTATATTATTCTAAAAGCAGTATGTTCACAATTATCTTTTTATCATTTTAAAGAGACATATTTATGTGGTTATATTTATATTATAAATTATAAGAGTAATAAACTTAGTAATAAAGAATTACAAGGTTAAATATATATATATACCAATTTCATTTATGGGATCCTCAAAATTAAATTTTTAAAGAAGTTATACCAATTTTTTTGAAGTAAAAAAAAAAATGTCTAGGCAATGAGGAGAGATAAAATAGAATGACTTAAACTTATATAAATTTGAATATATATATATATATATATATATATATATATATATATAATGACATTTACTTTTCAATACATATTATCAATATAGCAAAATACTATAGTTTTAGAACAATCTAAAATTAAGTGGGTAAAATAAATATACAATAATGAAAATATTTTTATTTCAAGTGTAATACACAGATACCAGCTCCTATTAACCTTAAAAAGTCTTTAGACAACATATATAGATCTAAACATGTACTTATTCTTGACTACAATACCTCTCTTTTATTTGAAAATTTTGGTAAAATTTTATCAATTTAAACCAATCATATTATCAAATCTCCTTTGGATATAGTTAAATTTATTAATTAGATAATAAAATTTTAATTTAATTTACACATATCTTTTATGTATTAAAGTAATAAATTAATGAAAACAATTGAAACTTTTGACACACACGTAAACACACACACACACACAATTTTTTTTAAAATAACATTTTTTAACGATTAAAGTTATTGGTACCCATTAGTATGTATTTTAAAATACAAATTACTTATATTTTTATGTTAAAAAAAAAGACAATGACCACATTCAAAAATGACAAAAAATAGTACACTATGTGAAATTACCAAAACAAATTGGTTATATTTCTAAACTACCAAAATTATTTTTATTAATTAAAAAAAAAGAAAAAGGCAAAGGCACTAAAAGACATGCCAATTCCCCCCCCCCCCCCCCAAAACTCATTTCTCCCAAATTTTCTTTTTTTCCCTTTTGTTTCCCACGTCATCTCGTAAGGTCCTTTTCTACAGCTCTGCTGAAGTCCATTCTGCAACTCTCCCGATCCCCTTCTGTAACTCCTTCATTAACGGCACTATCTATCTTTTGCCTCCGAATACAAATCTACTCGAATGGCATTCAAGGTTCGTTCTTTGTTTAATTTAAGGCTATAAAAATTGATTGAGATTTGCATATTGATGATGTTTTGGGCGACTAAATTGTTTCTTATTAGGATTTTGATTTGGAAGCAATGGGTTGGGTAGATGTGCAGTTGGGGAAAATATATAGAATGATTGTTGCTTGGTTTCATTTAGTCTTGCATTTAATAAATCTTTAAAATGAATTTGCACAAATTGATTTGGAATGAGAAAAAATTCACCAACTTACAAATTTTTTTTGTTATTTTAATAAAATTCAAATTGTTCAAGGTTGGGAAGTGCTCTAATACAGCAAACATTTTTTAATCTAATTTAGAGTTGGCATTGGAAAGAGAGTTTGTTCAATAGTTTAAGGAATATGTAAGGATACATCTAATGTCGGGTCATCCCAAATGATATTTTCATTCTAATTAATGTTATCTTTTTTTAAGTTATACGCGTTTTCTGTGAAATAAGTGAATGATCTAGCCAACAATATTTCAAATGATGGAATAAAACATATGGGTTGGGGACCAAAGAGATTTGTGCACACCTACACATAGTTTTTTTTTTTTAATAGATACAACTTTCACACAGTTTCTCATAGCAAAAGAAAAGCAACTACAAATAGTGGTGTATGCATAAAAGGTTCTAATTATGATGATGGGGGTACAGTGGATTACTATAGTGCATTGAAGGAAGTGGTGGAATTAGAGTATCCTAGTTTGCCTGTTAAATATGCCTATTTGTTTCCTTGTGATTGGTATGATCCAAGACATGACGTGGGAGTAAGAATTCATCCGAAGTACAAATGACTTAATATTAATCCTAAGAGATTGTGGAACAAATTTTGAGTCATTTGCACTCGCATATCAAGCAACCCAAGCATATTTCATAGCATATCCCAGTCCTAGAAAGGATACTATAGATTGGTTGCATGTTTGTCATGTCACTGCAAGATGAACGTTAGAAATGGCTGCAGTTGATTGTGCATTGCAAGAAAATGAAGTTCAAAATCCAAATATTGATATTATGAATGATCTGTCAGACAATCTATGGACCCAACCAACATTTATGAAGATGTGGATCCTTTTGTTAATATTGGTTTGCAAGAGAATGACCAAGGGTTGAAAAGTAGTTTTGATGAGTCTAATATAGAAATATCTACATCAAAGTTAGAAGATGAAATAGATAGTGAATTTTGTAGTGAAAATGACTAGTTACAATATGTTAGAATTTTGAGACAAATTTATCTTTTGTATTCATTTATTTTGGATGTACTAAATTGAACATATGGATTTTGTTTTATCTATCTCATAAAATCATGAGCATTTCTTGTTTATTTAGTAGATTTTTGTTTAAAGTTTCAGTATATCCTTTTTTGGGACTCCTCAAATGTCAAAACCATTCAACTTATTGGTATTCTTGTTAGGCAATGTTGCTGAAATCTATGGGTCTTTTAAGTTGAACAAGTTAAAGCTGTCCCCAACTAGCAAAAAATCCAATCAAGTAATAGATCAACTAGCAAAAGCTTTTGAGGTGTCTTTAGCTATCTTGCCCTAACTGATATATCTTTTTTACTAGACTATGTTACTTGGTAGCGGTTAGCTCGTTGTGGTTTTTTTATTTGTGAAAAAGGAAAACGGACTACTAGTAAATATGTCAATTTGCAAATTTAATGGATAGCTTCAATTTGGTAGAAGTGACATCCTCTATTTTGGATAGGGTTACAGGGTTGGAAAGCAGTGAAACTGCAATGTTATTGAAGAACAAAGCATCAAGCAACTCTTTTGTGTATGTTTAGTTATATATATTATACTAATTACCTTTATAGTTACAGAAAGCAATTTGTGACTTTGTGTGCTGAGGTTGTCTTTTACTGCATGTGCAATTCCACCACAGATTTTATCTTCAACGGGGGAGTAAAATTTAGGTTTTTTAACTAATATATGCAACATTACTTGTATATTTTGATCCTTCAGGTAACCATAAAAGGTTTAATCCATTTAGTTGATAGCGTCTTTGTTTCTATATTTTCCTCTAGCTAAGTATTGGTTTCTTCCTTACTTTAGCTGTTAACTATGTATATATTATATTGAAAATAAGCAGACTATAGGTAGATTAAACTAATAGCATAGTAAATCCCTAATTTCTTCAAACTAGTTGCATGCTTATGCAATTTAATTCCATTATAAAGTTTCAAATGCTGATAAAAAAACATTCTGGCGTTCATGTTCAGTAATAGTTCATAAAATGGCAGTTTAGGGATACATGATTTGTCTAGAGAGGACAAGAATGGCACTATGTTGTTTTAAGGAGAAATAGTGGAAGTGTTCTAGTTGTTTTCTTGCTGCAAATAACACTTGCAGAGGGTAAGTATTGGCAGCTTCAGTGTTTGTGTGGCTAAATTGTCTTCAACAAGAAAAACATAGCGTTCATAGAGTCAATTGTTGAAGGGTTAGAATTAATTATGTTTTCTTTCATGTTGATAAAGAAAGAGAAACTGATAGAGCATTTGATTATGCTGTGAAAAGTTGGCTGTTTTTTCTGTCGTAAGGTGTTTGTTTTAAAGGGAATAGATGGATATATTATTTCCTACAATTTATATGTGAAGGGATGTTGAACTGCAATTTATATGTGAAAAACTATAAAACAATTCATATTTTAAACCAAAATTAAATCTTCATAAATCTGTCCTAGTGATCATACTTGAGGGGTTAAATCTTCATAAATCTGTCCTAGTGACAAAACCTATTTCTGATTACTTTAGGTGTAATTGTGAAAGTGATTACCATGACTTTGAATTTGAATGTAGCTTTGACCAAAAACTTTATGTTATTTTAGAACTATAAGACTCCTCTATTCCTTGCACACTAGAATTAGGTGCGCAAATGCTCATGGGAACTCTGCAATCTCCATAAGCATGCATACTTTCCAATGTCAAAATTTTTTTGCGGATAACTATTCTGGTCTACATTTTTTCTGTAAATATTTAATGGGTTTTTGTTTTTTTTAAGTCAGAATATTGACAAAAGAATTAGTTATCGTAAGTGAATTTTCAAGAGAAAGGAATGTTTGAATACCCTTAATAACTGTAAAATCTACCTTAGTAAAAAGAAAATACAGGATTTACTGCTAAGATAATGCAGATATGCAATCTAGCTCTTGTTGTATGAAGAGGAATGACAAAGCTTAGACAAAGACTCAAGGAAATTTGCAAGAGCAATTAGTCGCATAATACAAAAGAACAACATATGCAGCTCCACCTAATGCCATGGCCCTCCTACAAAAGCATATTTATCCTATAAAATACAAGCATTTCTCCTAATACATATGACCCTACTGCAAAAAAAGATTCTTTGATTCTCTCTTTGACATTAGACCAAAATAGTAGGCATGAAGATCCATTGATCCAAAACAGGCAGCCACTAGCAGTGTGCAAAAACTATGTAACGATTTATATTTCTAGTCCACTAATTATACCTTGTTATGTGCTAAATTCTTCTAATAATCTTTGATAAGAAATGTATCTTATCAAAATTATTTCTTGTCCTATTTAAACGCATGATTATGCTTTATTAATGAGGAGAATAGAATATTAGGGCCCTAGATGCTTCTTTCCTTTTTGTTCTTTTTATTTGTCATTTTTTGTATGTCTAATAATTAAAATGATTTTGAATGTATTACACAATCTGTTAAGGTTTACCATAATCATGTGTGCTAAGCAAACTTTTTAAATTTAGGCAATAGAAGCAAACAAAGGAAGACGAGTTTTGGATTTCAAATATTTTTTCATTTAATTTAGGAGTCAAATCCCAATTAGTAAAAAAGAAAATAGTAATAATAAGGTTTTAGATTTAAACTTCTTTGCTATTAAGGTGATCCCATCTGAAAATATTTCTATGTATTAATTTGCTAGCTAGGGAGCTATTTATGTCATTCTTTTCCTCTCTTATCTACTAGTTTTTGTATTTATCTTTCAAATATTCTTATTTCATAAATAGTAGGGTAATTGCAATCTATGTATTACTTTCAGATGGCACCTAGTAGGAAAGGAATGCAAAAAAAGGGCAAAATGTAGGGTAATGTAAAGGTCAATCAAACAAGGAATCCGAAGGTCTGCCACTGAATTCACTACCAACAGAGAATCAGAATTCTCCAAATACTAGTCATAGAGCATTGGATGATTTCCATGCTTCACCACCTACGTTACTTGCTCCTTCTGATGGTTAGAATGGTAGACATTCTACAAAAAGTGTCCAGCTAAAGATTCGTAGTAAGCAAGCTGAGTCAATTACTCGCAATGAGAAAGTTGTGCCCATCACTCCTAATGACCAAGTTGAGTCTATTTTGGCTCAAGAGAATGTGCAACCATCAACATTATCCTTAGCTATTAATAAACTAGAATAGGGCTAGATTGAATGTTGGATTGAAGGAGATGAGTAGGTGATATGCATATTTTTTATTCTCTAAAATTTAGGATTTGTTCTAAAAGTATCAAGAAAAATCCTTAAATATTTATTATTTTGTTGTAGGATTCTTTGCAATGTCAAGCCGTTCAACAAGCCAGTACGATTTATTCGTCCAACCATAAAATCTATGCTTTCGAGACTATACCCTACTTGGAAAAAGGTCCCACTTACCACAAGCGACGTATGGTACGCTGAGTGGGTGGTAAGTATTAATTTTCTTTGTCCAATTATAGCTCTAGGTTGTATTTTATGCTTATTAAACTGATTTAGTAATTTTTATTGGTAAACTGCAGAAAGAGTACAAATGGGATGGAAAATATGATTCAATTATGAGGGCAAAATGGGAAAATAAAGCCAATAATAGTTATAGGTACTTGATGGAAGAAGTATAAAATGACCATATTTCTCATGATTTCATTAAAGAGGAGCACAATAATGAGCTCCGAGCATATTGGGATAGTGATGCGTTCAAGAAAATTTCAAAGACTATATCAGCAAATAAGAAGAGTGTTTAGGGGCCTCAAATCATTTAAGAGGGTCAATCCCAACAACTGTACACAAGAGAAAGCATGTTTATACATAGATTTTTCTTCTATTTTATCATTTCAAATACATTTTTAATTGTTGTTCTTATATATAATATGTTATAACTTCCATTTTATGCTGATTTTGTGGTAGAAGAAATATCATAGAGAATATTCACAGATGGACATTTATGTTTTCACTCACATAACAAACGCTGAAGATGAGGTTGAGCAAGTGCTAAAAAGAGAAGGACTAATGTCAAAGGGAAAAGAAGAGCTACCAGAGGTGCCAAAAGTTGTCTTTATTGACAAGCGATCTGAGAACATATACGTAAGTGTTATATCCGGGAAAGCGGGCTGTGTTTTCTGATTCATTTCTGGTTTGTTTTTCACAATGGTTTGTGTATCATTTGTTGTACTATTTCTATCATTCGAATTTGCTAATACCAAGAAAATACCATTTTGTTTATCAATTTTGATGTTTGAGAAGTGAATTGAGATTTCTTTTCTTTGGTTGTTTCTTTCATGGGATTTTTTTTTTCTTTAGTAGTTTTGTTTACTTTAATTTTGAATAGGTATTAGTGTAAGGTATATCATACATATCATATATGGCGTAGTGGGAAAATAAAAATAAGATACCATCCCAAGATCCATATACGTGTGGAAATCAAGATATAAAGAAAAGAAGATCACCTTTCTAGTGAGTCCTTGTCGTTCAAATTTTCCTTTCTCGTCTAAGGCACGATCCAACAATCATTTTGATCAAACATCATGAGAGTCGAATGTCTAGCCACTACAATCACAGTGTGTGATTATCTCTAATAGAAATTCACACAGAGGATCACACTCAAGCACCAAAATTTTCTGTGCTAGCAAAAAACAAGAGTGGCAGCTAGGGTTTTTCCTTCTTGTTTGCTCAAGAACCACGAGAGAGAGAGAAGAAGAAGAAGAAGAAGAGAAGGATTTTCGTTAATCCCCTTAACCCTAGGTTTCGTGCATATCTCCTAATGTCACGAAAATCACTGAAAATTTGAGAATTCTAAAACAATTAGAATTCCCTGATTGTAATTGGAAACATCAAGTTCTCACAATTATAATTTGACCCATAAATTATAACTAATTATAATTTGACCACAATTACTTCTCTTTCTCGCAATTAACCCCTCTTTGTTATCAAATAATATCTTGAGTGTATAACCTCTGTTGTGTGTAACATATTAGGTTTCCCAATCAATTAGTAGTGAACATGAATGAATTCAAATATCTTTGAGATTAATAATCCATAATTAATTAGAATTAATCATATTAATTCTAATAAGGATTGGTTTATTAATTCATCAATTAATAAATCCATATTCAGCAAATCATAAGCAGTATCTAGCAACACATCATGACCACCCAAGAATCCAAGAAGTCAAGTGGCTTGACATGAACCCTTCAGTAACAAATTACAGTGCAATTAACTCCTTTTACCATACAATATCTCATTCGATTTGGAGTACAGAATTAGTGCCAACTCCCTTCAAAATATATTAATTATGGCCCGAATATAATAGTACTTGTACCAGAAACCCACTACTCTATATGTGTATCAATTGGAACTGTTTCCAATACATAGTCGCCTTGGCCAAGGACTTCTCGAGTAGTAATTCCTACAAATGGCTGTGAGATTTCGCCCCTACTATTAGAAGTGATGAATCCTTTATTGGCACTCTCAACTACGTTCGTTTACCTCACAATATACCCAATATCCATCTCATAGGCGGCCCTCGATTTAGCTCCAGAGATTGGAATCAAAGCACAATGCTTAGCAAACAAAGTACCTTAGAGATCTCAAGTCTAAGGATACTTGCATGTTTACTATATTGAGATTATATCATTGGCACTAAATTGTTATCCATGTGATTATTTCATAGTTAGGTCATCAAATGAACTTGTTCCATTAACAAACATCCACGTGTTAACTTTGAGTATCTTAATACTCACGGATATAAGAAACACCGCTTAATCAAATCAGGAAGTCTAACACATGCTAATCTTAACGCATTAATAATGTCCTATTTCATTAATACTACGACTAGGGACTATTTAAGTATTAATGCTATACAGTGTAGTAGGAATCTCATATTATGATCTTTATCATGATTTTCTTAACACAGTGTTATACTAAAGACTTTATCTAACAGTTATATTATACAAAAGTAAACAAAAGAAACTATAAGATAAATAATGCATTTTATTAAAATAAAATATGTCATATACAATGTACAAGTGATTGCCTCTAGGCATAACATTAACAAACTTCTACTTGCACTCAAGCCAATCATTCATGTATCTAATACTGAATGACTCAACATACTTATCATATTTCTTTTGGGATAGTGCTTTTGTAAGTGGGTCAGCTATGTTCTCATCCGTGGGAACTCTCTCTATATTTACATCATTGCTATCTATGATATCCCAGATCAGATGATAGCATTGAAGTATGTGTTTCGATCGTTGGTGAGACCATGGCTCATTTGCTTGTGCAATAGCTCCGTTGTTGTCACAATACAGAGATATTGGACCAACAATGCTAGGAACCACACCCAATTTCATCATGAACTTCTTGATCCAAACGACTTCCTTAGCTGCTTTAGAAGCGGCTATGTACTCAGCTTTTGTCGTAGAGTCGGCAATAGTCTCTTATTTGGAACTATTCCAACTTATTGCCTCTCTGCACAACGTAAATATGTAGCCTGATTGTTATTTGAAATCATCTCTGTCAAATTGAAAACTGGCATCAGTATACTCATTTATTTTTAAATCACCCTCTCCATATACTAAGAACACATCCTTAGTCCTTTGTAAGTACTTAAGGATATTCTTTACACCCGCCCAATGACCCTCACCAGGGTCAGATTGGTATTTGCTCGTCAAACTGAGAGCACAAGATACATCGGGCCTTGTACATCTCATAGTGTACATGACAGATCCAGCTGCCAAAGCATATAGAATCTTACTCATGTGATCCATTTCAACTTGTGTCTTGGGAGACATCGACTTTGAAAGGCTTACACAATGTGACATGGGTAAAAATCCCCTTTTGGATTGATCCATGCTAAACCTGTTTAGCACTCTATCTATGTATGTAGATTATGAAAGACCTAACAACCTTTTAGATCTATCTCTATAGATCCTTATTCCAAGAATATAGATTGTTTCACCAAAGTCTTTCATGGAGAATTGTTTGGACAACCAAACTTTAACCGTTTACAAAATAGGTATATCGTTTCCTATTAGCAATCTATCATTTACATAAAATAATAAGAAAATGATTGCGCTCCCACTAACCTTCTTATATACACAAGGCTCATCTGTGTTTTGAATGAAATCAAACTCTTTGATTATTTCATCAAAACGGATGTTTCAACTCCTAGAAGCTTACTTAAATCCATAAATGGACCTTTGCAGCTTACTTATCTTTGTGCCATCATTGGATGTGAAACCCTCAAGTTGTATCATATACACTTCCTCAGTTAGATTTTTATTTAGGAAAGCTATTTTCACACCCATTTGCTAAATCTCATAATCATAATGAGCAGCAATGGCTAGGAGTATCCTGATGAATTTTAACATGGCTACTGGCGAGAAAGTTTCGTCATAGTCAATACCATGTTGTTGATGATAACCCTTCGCCACTAGTCATGCTTTATAAGTAACTACGTTACCATCCATGTTTGTTTTCTTCTTGAAAATCCATTTGCACCTAATAGGTTTAATTTCTTTAGGTGGATCAACCAAAGTTCATACTTGGTTGTCGTACATGGAATCCATCTCTGACTTCATGGCCTCAAGCCATTTGCCAGATTTTGAACTGTTCAAAACATCCTTATAGGCAATAGGCTCATCTTCATCTATGAGCAATATGTCATTGTAGTCACTAATGAGAAATCCATATCTCTCAGGTGCCACGCATATCCTCCTAGACCTACGAGGTTCTTGTGTAGTAGAAGGTTCATCTATTCTCTCAATAGATATGGGATTAGACGATTGATCCTTATTTGTTTAATCTTCTTCTCGAACTTCACTAAGTTTAATTTTACCCCCACTATCCCCTTTAAGCATGTGCTCCTTCTCTAAGAAGATGGCATGCTTCAAAATAAACACTTTGTTATCAGAGGGTAGGTAGAAGTAATATCCGAAGGATTCTTTCGAATATCCCACAAACAAATACTTGTCAGACTTACTATTAAGTTTGTCTGACTGTGGCTTTTTAACAAGGGCAGGATAACCCCATACTCGCAAGTGAGATAACTTTGGTTTCTTACCAAAGAACATCTCAAATGGGGTAGAATCAACCGATTTTGTCGAAACTCTGTTTAGTATATAAACAGAAATCTCTAGTACATACCCCCAAAACGATTTTGGTAGGTCTGTAGAAGCCATCATGGTCCGTACCATGTCTAGAAGGGTTTGATTCCTTTTTTCAGATACATTGTTATGTTGAGGTGTATGTGGTGGAGTCCATTGAGATAATATCCCATTATCTCTAAGATGACTCATAAAATCTTGACTCAAGTATTCTCCTCCTCAATCAAATCTTAGAGTCTTAATACTTTTACCAAGTTGTTTTTCTATTTCATTCTTGAAGTCTTTGAACTTATCAAATGCCCCAAGTTTGTATTTCATTAAATACAAATACCCGTATTGTAAGAAATCATCGATAAAGGTTATGAAATAATTATAATCTCCTCTTGCTTGTATTGACATCGGGCCACATACATCAGAATGTATGAGTTCTAATAACTTCTTGACCCGTTCTCCTTTTTCTGAAAAGGAAGTTTTAGCTATTTTACCTAGTAAACAAGACTCGCATGTGCCATATGATTCATAATCAAATGACCCTAAGTCACCAAGCTTATATAACGTAGAAACA
The DNA here is from genome assembly GCA_026120185.1 of Voacanga thouarsii. Classification (NCBI taxonomy): domain Eukaryota; kingdom Viridiplantae; phylum Streptophyta; class Magnoliopsida; order Gentianales; family Apocynaceae; genus Voacanga; species Voacanga thouarsii. The sequence continues at coordinate 748,138 of JANUWF010001918.1, read as the reverse complement.
CGATTTTGGTTTACATGGCCTAAACGACAATGCCATAAGTAAGAGGTATTAGAGTTATCTATTTTAGGTTTCTTATTATTTATATTGAGTATTTGATTATCCAAGTTTAGAACATATAAACCATTAACCAGAGTTGTTGAACCATAATGAATATCATTCAATGAAAAAAAAATAACATTTATTTATAAATATCAAATGAAATCCATTTAAGTCTAAACACGCAACTGAAATAATATTTTTCATTAAAACTGGTACATAATAACAGTTTTGTAATTCTAAAACTAATTCCGAAAGCAGGTTCAGCTCGTATGTCCCCACACAAATATAGCAACATTTGCGCCATTTGCAGTACGTAGGGCCACGTCACCTTTCTCTAGCCTTCTATTGCCCTTTAGTCCCTACAAGTTATTGCACAAATGAAATCTACATCCGGTATCTAATACCCATATCTCCTTTCTAAAGACAGTATTTATCTCAATCATAAATATACCCAGAGTAGAAGTAGAAGTTCTTGCAAGCTTCTCCTTCGGCTTCTTGTCCTTAACGGTCTCCAAGTAGGCCTTACAGTTGTACCTCCAGTGGCCCATCTTACCACAATGATAGTATGAGCCCTTGGTAGCAGCGTCCTTCTTCTTCACACCACCTTTGGGCTTCATGGAAGCCTTCTTCTTCTTTTGAACTTTTTTCTTAGAAGAAGAAGATTCTACCATTAAAACTGCATTAAAATCCTTCTTCATGGAGGACTCCGTAGTTTTTAAGAAGATTGATCAACTCAGGAATGGTAGATTCAATCTTGTTAATCTAATAGTTAATCACAAATTGTAAGAAACTATTAGGCAAAGATTGTAGAATTAAGTCAATACTTAAGTCATGATCCATTGTGAATTCGACAGATCCAAGCTTCTCTATTAAGCCCAGCATCTTCAGCCCATGAGTGGCCACAGAAGAACCCTTTGTCATTTGTAACGGAATAGTTGCTTCGAGATCTCATATCTCTCAGTTCTGGCTTGGACGTCAAACAGCTCTCAAAGATATTGTATAATCGATTGAGCATCCATATGCTCGTGCTATTTTTGCAACTCGAGAGTCATGGATGACAGCATAATACACGATGTTGTATCACTATCCTCCTTGTGCCTTTTGTGGACAACATGCTCATCAACATGAGCATCTTGAGCTAGTGGTGGCGGAATAGGAGTATCTAGCACGTAGAGCAACGTTTTCGATTTGAGAACGATTCTCAAGTTTCTGTACCAGTCGAAGTAGTTTGATTTGGTTAACTTGTTGATTTCCAATATGCTACATAGGTTTAGGTTTATCGACATGATGCAAGTGTCCTAGATGTAAAGATAGAGAGAATTAGCTACTGTATATGCACATGAAATGCAAATAATTAGGACTTCAATTAAACGTATTTTTACTCCACTATTTTACTCAAACCAATAGCCCCCACTACTGATTTAGGAAAGCCCATTGGAAGCTTTTCTAGTGGGCCGGTATCCAAATTCCTCAAGAATAACCTTGGGTTTGCCCAACAAGCCACCCTTGAGTTCATTGGTAGGTATCCATTACCAATTACATCGTATGTAACTACCGGATCATTGGGTGATTAACAACTTTTAATCTTAAAGCCTTTTGGGCTACCCCAACTTTTCTTCTAAATTTCTTTATGCTTGAGTTTGTCCAATCGGGATAAAAAATTTAGTTAAACCCGACCCATTAATCAGGAATTTAATTCCAAAGGAATTTAATTTCATAGCTTGAACATGCCCGATGTCAAGCAGACTTGGGTTTGTCCAACAATCTGGTCTCAAAAAATGACTCTCGTTCTTACTATATTAACGGAAGAAATTAGGTTTAATATTAATTGAAGGATTTGTTCCTTTTAGTGATTTCAACAAATAACATGCATAAAAAACAATAAATCACAAAATTGATAATCATGGTAATAAAGCGATTACGTCGTATGGGTATGGACTTTACCTTAAATTAATTTCTTTGAGCCATAAAAAAAATTAATATAGTTAACCCTATGTGTTCATGCATGATTTAAGTAGAAGGTCTTACCTCCTCGCCTTGTTTTGATTGCTATCTCCAAAATAAAATAATTCTACTCTTATCTAACATATGTAAACTAATTACATAATTTCCTAAAGAAAAAAAACCTCGAGTTACATTAGAGGGGAGTTAGATGAGAAGAGAATTATACAAGAATTCTAGAGAAGACTAGACATGCAGGCCCTATTTCATAAAAAACAAAAACTATAAAATGCATTAACAGATATAATTGGTTTTAGTCCATAACCATCTACCATGCCATTAATTATGCTTAAACAAAGTAAACATATAATTTTTATTATTCCAAAATCACTATTTTGAAAAAATAAAACAAATTCTAAAATTAATATTTTAAAAAATACATCAATTTTAAATTTTCAAAATCATTATTTTGAAAATAAAATTGTTTGTCTCAAAACTAATTTTGAGAAAATACTTTTACGTCTCGTCTCTCATCAAATGGTATTTTTCCTCTTCAAAATTCTATTTTAGTTCTCAATTTCTAAAATGGTTGGAACGTCGTGAAACAGAGCAGAACCGGCGTCGGTTAGGAGCCGAAGGCAGTGCTGGCTACCATCTGGTTTTAAAATTTCTTTTTCTTCAAAAACGATTTCTGGACGTGGTGAAATAGCACAGAATCAGTGCCTGGTTGGAAGCTAGAGTCGACACCGGCTGTAGTCGGGAAGAGGCGGCGATTTTTGAAAATTTTTCCAGAAACAATTTCTGGAGCCCTTATCTTCTGCAATGGTCTAGTGAGAACAATTCTCAGCAGAATTTTCTATTTTGAAGCTCAAAACAACAACCAATTTGTTACTTTAAACAAAATAAAATAGAAAATTAAATTCACAGGATGAAACGGAAGGCAATCAACACATGTTCAAGAAAATGTTTTTCTGCAAAAACTTACAACACATAAAGAAAATATTTTTCGAAATATGTTGTAACTATTACACAACCATATTATGCTACGGACCCAACTCACAATGCTCGAAACGATTTCGACTCGAGTGAAAATAATTTTTCACTGTGGACAAAGACAAACACGAATACATGAAACAGCTTTCACGCACGGAAAAAATTGTCTGCAAACCACACATAGCAAATCTCTGATACCACTGTAAGGTATCTCATGCATATCATATATGGCGCAGTGAAAAAATAAGAATAAGATACCATCCCAGGATCTGCATACGTGTGGAAAACAAGACATTAAGAGAAGAAGATCACCTTTCTAGTGAGTCCCTGTCGTTAAAATTTTCCTTTCTCGTCTGAGGCACTATCCAACAATCCTCTTGATCAAACACCACGAGAGTCGAATGTCGAGCCACTACAATCACAGTGTATGATTATCTCTAATAGAAATTCACACAGAGGATCATACTCAAGCACCAAGATTTTCTATGCTAGCAGAAAACAAGAGTGGCGGCTAGGGTTTTTCCTTCTTGTTTGCTCAAGAACCACGAGAGAGAGAGAGAGAGAGAGAGAGAGAGAGAGAGAGAGAGAGAGAGAAGAAGAAGAAGAAGAAGAAGAAGAAGAAGAAGAAGAAGAAGGGTTTTCATTAATCCCCTTAACCCTAGGTTTCGTGCATATCTCCTATATGTCACTAAAATCACTGAAAAACTGAGAATTCTAAAACAATTAGAATTTCCTAATTGTAATTGGAAACATCAAGTCCTCACAATTATAATTTGGCCCATAAATTATAACTAATTATAATTTGGCCACAATTACTTCTCTTTCTCGTAATTAACCCCACTTTGTTATCAAATAACATCTTGAGTGTATAATCCTCTATTATATGTGACCTATTAGGTTTCCCAATCAATTGGTAGCGAACATGAATTAATTCAAACGTCTTTGAGATTAATAAATCCATAATTAATTAGAATTAATCATATTAATTCTAATCAGGATTAGTTTATTAATTCGTCAATTAATAAATCTATATTCCGTAGATCATGAGCGGTATCTAGCAACACATCATGACCACCCAAGAGTCCAGGAAGTCAAGTGGCTTGACATGAACTATTTAATAACAAACTACAGTGCAATTAACTCCTTTCACCATACAATATCTCATTTGGTTTGGAGTACGAAAATAGTGCCAACTCCTTCCAGAATATATTAATTCTGGCTCGAATATAATAGTACTTGTACCAGGAACCCACTACTCTAGATGTGTATCAATTGGAACTGTTTCCAATACACAGTCGCCTTGACCAAGGACTTCTCAAGTAATAATTCTTACAAGTAGCCGTGAGATATTCGCCCCTACTATTAGGAGTGGTGAATCATTTATTGATCCTCTCAACTACTTTCGTTTACTTCACAATGTCCCTAATATCCATCCTATAGCCGGCCCTCGATCTGGCTCCAGTGATTGGAATCAAAGCACAATGCTCAGCAAACAAAGTATCTTAGAGATCTCAGTCTAAAGATACTTGCACGTTTGTTATATTGAGATTATATCACTGTCACTAAATAGATATCCATGTGATTATCTCATAGTTAGGTCATCCAATGAACTTGTTCCATTAACAAGCATCCATGTGTTAACTTTGAGTATCTTAATACGTACGGATATGAGAAACACCGCCTGATATAATCAAGAAGTCTAACATATACTAGTCTTAACGCATTAATGATGTCCTATCTCATTAATGCTACAATTAGGGACTATTTAAGTACTGACACTATACAGTGTAGTAAGAATCTCATATCATGATCTCTATCATAATTTTCTTAACATAGTATTGTACTAAGAACTTTATCTAACAATTATATTACACAAAAGTAAACAAAAGAAACTATAAGATAAATAATGCTTTTTATTAAAATAAAATATGTTATATATAACATGCAAGTGATTGCCTCTAGGGCATAATACTAACAATTAGATTTCTGGATCTTTATTTGTGATCTAGTTCATATGATATTTTGATTGAAAGGTTTGAGATGTTAGGATTCGGAGACTCCTAAACGCGAAAAACATTTACGAATCCCTTTCGAAGATCCAAGTAAACGATTTAGAAGATCTAAAAGTTTACAGAATTACCTCTGTTCGGCGTAATCAAGATCTTTCGACTCTAATTGTGCTGTCGTATGTACAACCCAAACGATCACCAGACGCTACAGTGTGCAAACGTCCTCTATCGGATACACACAGCGAACTAACTCGTTACCCCGAGAGTGCAAGTGCCTAAGATTTGAGAGACTTATTTTTCTGGTGAATAGAGGCACAAATATTTTTAACAGAATGGGACTCTTGAGAAGACGGCTAGAGTTTTCTTAAAAACCTCTCCAAACCTTTTAGAGTTCAACTCTGATAATATCTTATCATATTTTAATTTAAATTGAAATTAAATTAAAATTGATATGATAAGATTCTGTTATTATCTCGGTAATTTAACTAATTAATTTACCGATTCAGATTCTTATAACTGGATATCATCCAGATACATCGAATGTGGACACATTTTTAGATTCATCGAATCTGGTTACTAGAAAAATAACCTAATAAGTTTGCTTATTGTGTAACCTTATAAGTTTATTTAACATTGGCAGTGTGCCCAAATCATATTTAAATGGCCCACAAGTTATATGCGGTTTCTAGCAAAATATTATAACTATCCAGATTAAATGAAGACCAGTGATCTCTTTGAACCAAACCATAATTTTATATTTAGTCCTTTTGTCACACGATATCCAGATTAAGTATAAGGCAAGGAACATGTCATCCTTATTAAGCTTAATCAATTATTTCTTGATTTCATAGTAGACTGTTCAAAGAAATAATATTAATATCTTAGATTGATATATTTGAGCACGGCCATGCATTTTAACAGTCTAACTTATCAAGGGGCCCATGGATATCTTTCCCATAATTGAGAGAGACAAATTCCTTCACTATCAATCATATTATTCTCCTTGATTTATTATATATCCAACAATAGTCTAATTTATTATCTGGTTAAAGATAACTTTAAACAACGTCAAAATATAGAATTTATCAAGTAGGAAACTATAATGAATTTAGGTCGAAGGACTTTTAATATTATTATGGTTAGAAAGTACTTATGACATGTTCCATGAAGTACTCTCATAGTGGGTCAAGCCTAATATAATGTTCTCTAATATTTATTTATATTTTGACTTGATATCACAAATATCCATGACTAGTAAAATATAGCCATCAAGTCACAAATATACTAATCTTAATTTATTATTGTTCCAATAATAATAATAATCGATCAGGGACAGTTTTAGAATAATCATTGTATTCATTGTAGGGTTTTACTATCAAGTCACGTACTTGATGACCACAAAACAAAATACACTATTCATTGAAAGAAAAACCTCATATTATTATATAAAACATAATGACAATAGTATAAGTACAAATTGACTCTAGTTCGTATGATATTTTGATTCAGGGGTTTGAGGATCTTGTGTTTTTTATGCTGAGATGTGTTGAGAAGTTGGATTTCATGGATGATTTGCTAGGAGGTCAATGATGTGAAGATTATAGGGCCAATGGATGATAATCATTTACATTATTTTTGTGTTGGGATTTGCATTTGCAGTTGTAGCTTATGAATAACTTGATTTTTTTTTTTTTAAGAATTAGCTGTCGGTTATGTGCTTCAAATGTTGATATAAGTTGGAATTCATACTTGTACCTAGGTTTGGGAGGAATATTTCTTTAAAGTTTGTTAGTCAATTAAAGTTGTGAACTATCTTTAAAACGACGTCTTGTGGGTTTGCAAATGTTGTGATTTTATCTTTTGTGTTGGAAGAGTACTTTCGTATATATTAGGCTAGTTATTAGTATGGATATCTATATAGGTTGTGTGTGTATTCTTCCACTGAGAGTTGAAATATTTAATTGTACCTTTATTTGTTGGGTATAAAGGATCTTCTAATGATTTGAATTGGCATCTTTTGCAGTTTAAGGAGCTGGCTCAGGCTTATGAGGTCTTGAATGATTATTTGCTAAAAAATTATTATTATTTTTTAAACTAGTTCTTAGTTGGGGTAATTTTTTGTTGGGGGTTGTTTTGTTGGGACTATTTTGCTAGTATGCATAAGTTTTGTTACTGGATTATTATTTATACTATGGTATTGTTATTGTTACAGTCTAGGTACCAAGAGGAATTGCAAAAAGAGAAGGAGCTAATTGCAAATCAAACACTTGAGGAGGAGCAACCAAAACCAGTTAACAAAGTTAATGTTTGATTGCGAGTTGTAGGGCCACCAAAAAAAGGAAATACAATCTATGGCATGGGATCTCTCTGTTCAAGTTGCCTAGAGAAATATACTGCATACAAGTCATCCTCTTCATCTTATTCATTAGCACAAACTGCAGAATATGTCCAAAGGCTAGAATTGCAAGGTATTGACAAATCACTTTACAAGGCTATTCAAGAACTACGAGAAGCGAATGAATGCTTACAATCTAAGATGAAATCCTTAACATCAGAAGTTAAGGAACTCAAGGGAGAGGATGCTTCACGATCTAGTTCTTGATTTTATTTCATAATTGGACTATTGAAGTTAGATATTGTTTTGAACTCGTAAGAAATTAACTATATCTATTTTTAGTTTGACACTAGAGTTTGATGTAGTTTTGACATGGATGATGGTTGGTTTAGGCAATGTTACAAATATGTGATTTATGGATGCAGATGTATTTTTGATATAGATGTATAACTTTTGGTATTGATGTATTTTTAATATTATGCAGGATTGTTTTATAAAATATGTGTGTGGATTATATAGTGATAATATAATTTTAGTAGTTACCAATAGAAATATAATGGTACTTACCAATAAAAATCTATAGGTGCTTACCAACAAATAATCTTTTGGTACTTACCAACAAAAATTGCAGGTGCTTACCAACAACCTTTTCTATTGGTAATTATCATCAGAAAACTGTAAGTGTTTACCAATAGATTTTTTGTTAGTAAGTACCAACAGAAATTTGAAGGTGCTTAGTAATAGAAAATTTGGTACCTTCCAACAATATAACATTTTTGTACTACAACATTACCAATTGAATTCTAGTTGATAAGCTATCAATTGACATAATATTCTTTGGCATTTACCAATATAGAACCACCTAAATCGTTTGTTAGTAATGTATAATATTTACCAACAAAACAAATATGCTAACTAAGGAACTACTAGAAAATTACCAACAATATTACTAACTAAATAAACAATTGGAAAAAATTGCTAACTAAATTGCTAACAAAAGAATCAATTGGAAAATTTTCAACGAATTTACCAACCAATTAGTCAGTTTGTTGGTAACTTAATAAAATTACTAATAGAAAATATTTTACTTCAAAAAAATCATTACCAACTAAAATTTAATGTTACCAACTGTGAAATCTACTAGTAATTACTAATAAACTTAAAAAAAAAAAAAACTCTTGTTAGTAATAATTTCCAAAAGGTGTTTTACCAATGGACCAAATTTTGTTGAAAATCTGTTGGTAATCTAGTATTACCAACAAAAATTGGACAATTACCAATAAAATTTGTCCAGACGTAAATAGCTACCCGAAGGGCGTAGCATAGCTAGATCACTAGAGTATTTCTGCAATAATATGAAATATTTCATTAAAAACTTAAGAACCAAATACTTTTCCACAAAGAATAAACCAAAAATATTACAACCAACTCTACCTAAGGAAAAATCTGATCAAAACCTAAACACAATTTAATTTATTACATGAAAGGATAAAACTCTAGTCTTATACTTGACTCATCAAGTGCTTAAGTAGTATTGGTGGAATTTCAATAAACAAATAAAATATGCCACTAAACAAAATCCTGAATTTCGACTTCATGCTACCCCAATCATATTCCTAATAATAAGGGCCTTCATACTATAGTTCATCATTAGAATCTGAAAGGAAGAAAATTAAAAGATAAGCCAACTATATGCTAAGTTAGTAGTAATGAACTACTTCTCTTGAATAAAGTTAATTACACATATAGATAATATACACATATGAATACAACATTAACAATTACACTTACAAAGAAGTGATAACCAATACCTAATATTTGATTCTAATATAATTAATTTTGATGTTTATTTTTCATGGGCTACTAGGATGGGCCAAGTCAGTAGCAACCTCAAAATTCTTTTTTTAGGAAACTCCAAACACAAGAACTTAAAGTGGCTCGCTACCCAGGACATTATGGATTCAAATAAGAATATTTGCATAATTATTTTTTTAAAGCTTCTAGATGGCATGGAATCATGCCTGGGGCTATGAACATCCAACCCACACTCTGATAGGGGTGTACTCGAATCGAATCAAGCCGAACCCTAAAGTAATCGAGCCGAACTTTATTATTTTTACCTAAGGCTCGAATTCGAGCTCGTGTTTGATTCGAATATCAAATTCTAGCTCGAATTCGATTCGTTTAACATATTTTACAACTCAAGCTCGATTTGAAGCTTGATTATAATAAGCTCGAATTCAAATTCCAGGTCGAGCTCGAATTTGAATTAAACTTGAATTTAACTATTAAAAAAATAATAAAATTTACAAAATTAAAGTTTTCATCATCAGAAAACTTACAACTAAAAAAACAAAGAAAAAACAACAGCATAACACATTCCATCTAAAAAACTAAGAAAAAACAATAGCATAACACATTCCATCATCATTCTAAATAGTAATATGGAGTATTCACATAACAAATAAACTTCAAATGACAAACATTTAGTGATTTTAACAAAATAAAATTCTTGTTGAGTCTTCAATCCATCATTGTTGCAGTTAGTTACAAACATTTTCAAGTCCCTCAAAAATTTTTTAAAAAAATTCAAATTTAAAGTCTTCAATCAATCCCTATGGTAGCTGATCATATATTTGCTAATTCCCATAATTTTCAAGCCCTACAAGAGCAAAAGATTAACACCATTAACACACATTAATTCCAATAAGCTGATGACAAAAAAAAAAAAATTCATATAACAAAATTGTGATGAAAGTTGAATTCTGTAGGTACAACCCATATGAAGTATGCAAAGTGCAAAGTGAATTCTGTAGGCACAATCCACATGTAACCTTCATCTCTATTATCATACTTTATTACTTTCCATATGCTAGAAACTAAAGGGACCAACAACCCACCCCCTTTTTTCTAAGCCTAAGTGTTCTAAAGATCAACCAAATGAATCCTTTTAGCCTAGGAATACAATATTCAAAACATCCTTCAGTTATTCCACTTTAGTAGCATTATCATTATCTTAAAATATTCACCAAAACACTGCTTAAAATGTTCACCAGAACATTTCTTAAAATGTTCACCAAAACACTGCAAGACATATTTCCATCAAAATCTTGACAATGAATGATCAATAATATCATATAAGAAATACTATAAAATGTACTAAGGTGACCTTCCACCACTCCAAGGATACAAAGAAGCAGCTTTATGAAATGGGTAAAACAATCTCCACTGGTTGTTCTTTAACCTAACAAGATAAAAGTTTTGGTGAGAAATAAATCAAACAAAGAAAAACGGATTAATAATAAAACTTAACAAACAATTTTACCATTTTAGATTTTTTTTTTTCTTCACCCCATGTAGGCGACGTATCCAATCCCCTCCACAAATTAATGCTTGAACTGTCTCTGTAGCCAATGATGCACGATAAGAATCAAGGATTCTACTTCCAGCACTAAATGTAGCCTCTGATGCTACTGTAGATATAGGAATAGCCAATATATCACATGCTAATCTCGAGAGGATCTTAAACTTTAACTCATTTACCTTCCACCATTCTAAGGCATCAAATTGCAAAGCTATATCTTCCTTTACTCTATAGACTCTTTCTTCCAAATAAATTTCTAACTCTGATTTGTTTGGTTGAATTGTTTCAACTGATCTAACAAACTGATCAAATCTTGACCATCCAGAAAATACAGCACCCTTTGGACTTGACAGAATCATTGAACCACTAGAAGAAGATGAAGTTGATCCATGACATGAACAATTCTGAATTTGGTCTTCAGAGCTAGCTTGACATATTGCCTTATATTCCTCAAAAAGCTCAAATAATTTGTTTCGAACCTTTTCAATATTTTCAGCAGCTTCATTAGGACAATAAATCAATTTAAATGAAAAGTCAACCAAAATCATTTTTCATCTTGGATCTAAAATGGCAGCAATAGCCATCAACAAATTTCACTCTTTCCAATATTTATCAAACTTCTCTGTCATCCTCCTAACCATTGCTCAGATAAACTCTCTATCATCATTCTCCTTCTCATTTAACACTTCTTGTATTCTCCAAACAACAGCAAGGAACTTGTCTGATGTAGGATAGTCAGAACCTGAAATCATGTGTGTTGCCTCGTTAAATACCTCAAGTATTTTTACAACATGTTCCACTTTTTCCCAATCTTCTTTACTTGGTTAAAAAAGGTAACATGGCTAATGTTGTTGAAATATTGGAAACACATCCTTCAATTTAGAGGCAGCAACTAACATGTCATAAGTTGAGTTCCAACGAGTAGGCCAATCAAGAATTAACTTCCTTACTGGAAGTTGCATTTATTGCACTATACTTAAAAACTTCTTGAGACGTGCTTCGGATTGATTGATAAATCTTACACTTTCCTTAACATCTTGAATGATGTGCTTAATTTCTGACAAACCATCCTGCACAATGAGATTTAAAATATGAGCACAACATTTTACGTGAAATAAGTTTCCGCCTAATGGTAATTTTCTGCTCTTTGAGAATGTCTCTCTTAAGATTCTGATTGCCACATCATTGCTTGAGGCATTATCCACTAAAACTGTGAATATTTTATTTTCAATGTCCCACTCCTTCATACATTTGTACAAAGTTTCAGCAATCTCAATACCTGTATGTAGGGGAGGAATGTCAACAAAGCTAAGGACTCTTTTTTGTAGCTTCCAATCAGAATCAATGAAATGCCTTGTGACGCACATATATGACATTTTCTGTGCAGTTGATTTCCACAGATCCGTAGTCAATTAAATTTTGTTAGCTTTTTTTAAGAAACTTTTCAGCTTTTGCTTCTCTTGCTCATACACTTTTATACAATCTAACTTTGCTTGATTTCTAGAAATTTTCTCAAAGAGAGGAAGATTAACCCGAAACATGAAATTGAAGCCCTCTTCCTCAACAACACAAAAAGGCTTTTCATGCATAAGGATCTAATGTGCTATTGCTTCCCTTTGCTTACCATGTTCATACTTACCCGATGAAACTACAAATGTATCTACTTAAGACCCCATAGGCTGAAAATTCAACATCTTTTGTTTATGTAGAAATGCCTTTCGTTTTGGGCAAGAACTCTCTAAATGTCTATTCAAATGGCTAGTAACTTTGGATTTTTGAATAGACAATCTTGATTTACAGTGCACACATTCTGCTTTCCTAGTGCCATCCTGTAACTCTACCTCTTTGAATTCTTTCCATGCATCAGCTGTCTTCTTTCTTTTCTTTTTCTGAAATTGATCTTGCTCCTCATTTTGTTTAGCAACCAACTCTTTATTAGTAGTCTCATGGTCACCAACATCTTGGAGAGTGGTTGTTGGTGAACTAGAATCGCCCATTGCACTAGTGGCTTGGACAGTAGATTGCTTATCTATGGCCAATCTTTTGTTTGATGACACTTCAATTTCTTGAGACTCATTTTACATATTCTAGAAAAAATAAAAAATAAATAGAACTTGAATTGAAACTACACATTATCAGTAAAAATTATAAACTGAAACAATTAATTTAAGACTTCAAAATGAAATGCACAAGTCTAATTAAATTAATAAAACAAGAAGTAATCACCCTATGATACTTTTCAGACATGATAATCACCAATTGGTATGACTACACAATCAGAGAAGCGCATCAAGAAGCCACAAAAAAGACATCAGCTTTGGACTACCTCACAATCATCAACATAATATGAATTAGCTGGATTAATTGAATGAAATTTCATATAAATATATTATAGATCTGCCCATGTGCAAATTTTATCTTCCTGGGCATAATCGGTATGACTATTTGTGCGGTGAATCGAACATTGACTTGCACTGCTTGCTCAAAACAACAGCAACTTAATGCGGGATCTCTTCCCAAGCACGAAGACTATGATATTTCTACTACTCCCTCCACTAAACAAGCCATCAAAACCCTCACCTCTCAGGTACTATGGCTTCTGAAATTCATGCCCTTTAATAGTAATTGAACATTTAAGTTCGATTTTAAATTTTTTTTTTTTGGGGTTCTTTTAGATCAAGGGCATAGCAATAAAGGTTTCAGGAGCATACAAGAACGGCAAGCCATGTTCATGATCAAGATATTAACCAACAACAAAGACAAAATCAAGAATCTTTCTAGATCTAGACAAAAATAGAAAGAGAAATACCTATTTCAAAGCCAGCACAAGATCTTCAGGTTGAGCTTGCAAGAAGGACAGTGAATGTGAAGGAACTTGCCAAATGTAGAGAAAAGGAAATGAGGTGAGAAGATAAAAAGAGAAGGTTGCCTTGCGGTTGTGGCTGCGGGATGCAGATTGCAAAGAAGAATAGGTGAGTTGAGAAGATAAAAAGAAAGGACGAAAAGGATTCTAGAAAAAAAAAAAGGTGAATGAGAAGACAAAAAGAGAGGACGAAGGGTATTTGGAAGAAAAAGGTGAACTTTCAAGATAAAACACCCAAATGTGATTTTGAATTGCAAAGTGTTTTTTTTTTTTTTTTTGTCTCAAAAACTTTGAACTTTTAAGTATTATATTTTGATTTAAATTAATATAATATAATAATTTAATTATAATAAATATATTATAAATAATATAATTATATATTAACTAATTAATCGAACATGTTCGCGAGCTTTCGAGCCTAATACTTGGATATTCGAATTCGGCTCGTTTAAAATTCGAACTTAAACATAAGGTTTATATTCAAGCTCAAGCTCGATTTTTTGAACTTGAACTGAGCCTTTATCGAGCCGAGCCCAAACATGTTCGATAAAGGCTCGATTCGAGTACACTTCTACACTCTGATATCGAAAAGCAATTGTTGAAAGCCTATTTTTTTAAAGTATATGATACCTTCATCATACAACAGGTGCACAAAGTGACATAAGTCACTTCGTTCTCTTCACAACCGTAAAGTTTTTTTGAACCCAGAACATATACAACAACAATAATTAAACTTTAATCTCAAGAAACTTGAGGTTGGTTATATAAACCAATATAAAACTACGTATAGTCATCCACATGAATCTTCTCATTTCATTTCTTTCTATCTGCTGTTATACTCTTATTCAAATCTAACAGAGATATATTTCTTTTAATCACCTCCATCTATATTTTCTTAGACCTGCCTTTACCTTTGTCCAACCTATTATACCTCCATCTCTCAATTCTCCTAATAGGGGCATCTCTCAGTATTCAACGATAATGTAAGCAGTTTTCTCTCTTCTTATCTTCAATAGATGCTACTTCCATTTTTTCCTAAACAATCTCGTTCTTTACTTTGTTCTTCCTAGTATGCACGCACATCCACCACAACATATATATCTTAGCTACTTTTATTTTCTGAATATGATACCTTTTATTTGCCCAACATTTCATATTATATAGGAAAGTAAGTCTTATAGTTGTTCTATAAAACTTTTCTTTTAGGCTCAAAAGCATGTTACGATCACATAAAATATTAGAACATATATTCTTATAAGTACAAAATCTTTTTTTAAGTCAGAACACACACACACACATATATTAAAAATAGAAATTTATTTTCTTTTCTTAAAAAAACACCCAGGATAAAAAAAACATAATAGAATATGAAATATACAGGAATATCCTTATAATACAATTCATATAGCCATTAACGTCTTCTAACATGTGTAGCTAAGAAAGTAAAAAAATGCTCTTACCAAGTCTTATCGGTCCAAAAAGATTAAAAATTTCATCTTGTACAAATTCCAAAAAGACTAGTTCAATCATAATATTGTTCCAAAAAGATTATTTAACCCACTTTAGAGGCCTCACATT
Organism: Voacanga thouarsii; assembly: GCA_026120185.1. NCBI lineage: Eukaryota > Viridiplantae > Streptophyta > Magnoliopsida > Gentianales > Apocynaceae > Voacanga > Voacanga thouarsii. The sequence goes on along the minus strand of JANUWF010001918.1, from coordinate 733,016 downwards.
TAAAGAAATATAAATACATTCCATCATATACAAAATTCATTGAATATATTCACAATAATTAATGCATGTATATGTTAGGATTCGTGGACTCCTAAACGCGAAAAACATCCACGAATCCCTTTCGAGAATCCAAGTAAATGATTAAGAAGATCGTAGGTTTGCAAAATTACCTTTGTTAGGTGAATCGATATCCTTCGATTCCGATTGTGCTACTGTACGTGCAACCCGAACGATCACCAGATGCTGCGAACGTCCTCTATCGGATACAAACCGCGAACTCACTTGTCACCCGGGGAGTGCTCGCGCCTAGGGTTTGAGAGGCTTATTTTTTCTGGTGGATGAAGGCACGAATATTCTTCACCGAATAGCTCTCTAAAAAAGACGGTTAGGGTTTTCTTAAAAACCCCTCCAACCCTTTTAGAGTCCAACCTTAATAATATCTTATCGTATTTTAATTTAAATTCAAATTAAATTAAAATTAATATGATAAGATTCTGCCATTATCTCGGTAATTTACTAATTAATTTACCGAGTCAGATTCTTATAATCTGGATATTATCCAGATACATCAAATGTGGACGTATTTCCAAATTCATTATAAATGGTAAATTTTCTAAGTTCGATTAACTTAAACATATTTCCAAATTCATCGAATCTGGTTACCAGAAAAATAACTTAACAAGTTCACTTATTGTGTGACCCTATAGGTTCATTTAACACGGCAGTGTGCCCAAATCATATTTAAATGGCGCACAAGTTATAAGCAATTTCTAGCAAAACATTATAACTATCCAAATTAAATGAAGATCGGTAATCTCGTTGAACCAAACCATAATTTTATATTTAGTCCTTTTGTCACACGATATCCAGATTAAGCATAAGATACAGAGCATGTCATTTTTATTAAGCTTAATCAATTATTTCTTGATTTCATAGTAAACTGTTCAAATAAATAATATCAATATTTTAGATTGATATATTTGAGTACGGCCATGCATTTTAACAGTCTAACTTATCAAGGGGCCCATGGATATCTCTCCCATAATTGAGAGAGACAAATCCCTTCACTATCAATCATATTCCTCTCATTGATTTATTCTATATCCAACAGTAGTCTAATTTATTATCTAATTAAAGATAACTTTAGACATCGTCAAAATATAGAATTTATCAAGTAGGAAACTATGATGAATTTAGGTCGAAGGACTTTTAATATTATTATGGCTAGAAAGTACTTATGACATATTCCATAAAGTACTCTCACAGTGGGTCATGTCCAATACAATGTTCTCTAACATTTATTTATGTTTTGACTCGATATCACAAATATCCATGATCAGTAAAACATAGCCATCAAGTCACAAACATACTAATCTTAATTTATTATTGTTCCAATAATAATAATCGATCAGGGACAGTTTTAGAATAGTCATTGTATTCATTGTAGGGTTTTACTATCAGGTCATGTACTTGATGACCACAAAACAAAATGCACTACTCATGGAAAGGAAAACATCATATTATTATATAAAACATAACGACAATAGTATAAGTATAAATTGACTCTAGGGTATATTCCTAATAGTATAATGTACAAAATACAAGCCAAAATACATAACACAAGTTAATTAATCAAACATATGCTTATAACACATTCTATATGGGAAATTTTAAACCAAAACTAATAGTTGTGTTATATTATTTGTAGAAAAAAAATAAAAGAGATTCATTCCGACTTATTAGTTGTTAACAATTGAAGACCATAACGAACTACGGTATTGTTCCTTCCAAATCCTAGTTGGACTCTCTTTCTTTTCTATTGACAGTTACAGGAAAATAATAATATTTTCCAATCTCTTGTATTTTAATAAATTCTAAGGTTAGGATTTTTTCCGCTCTTTAATAATTTCACCTAAACTCATACTTTCTTAAAATACTAACTAAATAGGATTCTAATTCTTATTATGTTAGGATTTGACCCAAAAATCATAATAAATTTTAAAATATTTCCACAAATAAATGATTACCAAAAAGGATAGTTTTTACATTCTACCCTTTTACAAAATGTTTTGGCCTCAAGACTTGACACTTAGTTATACTACTAATCATTCCTCACAACAAAACAAAAAATTACACATATACAAACTAAATATCTAAAGGCATAATGTGTCTTACTTTTCTGGGTTCCTTATCTATTACTTTCTAAGATAATGCAAAAACGTGTGCATTGGTCTTCTTTTGAGTATCCACTCCTTTTTCTTTAGTTAGCTTTGGCTAAGTGTGCTGCTTGTCTTTTGAACAATTGTATATCTTGTGACCAAACTTTCCGCAACCAAAGCATATACCTGTTTACCATCGACATTTTTCACCACGGTAATGCTTGCAATTCTTGCATAATTTACATTGTGTTCCTGTAGAGGTACTAATGTTGGAGTGCATTAGTGTTTATCTTTTTCCCCGTTGTCCTTCTTCTCAGGGAGCCATAACTTGGGCCTACAGATATTGTTCTCTACTTTATCTTTTACCTTCTCGCTCCACATCTCCTCTTCTAATTTCTACCTTGATGTTATGGCTCTTTTGGTAAGCATTCTCATAGTTGGTAGACTACACTACAAACATATTAGCCCAAATTTGCGCTTGCAACCCATTCACAAATCAAAATATCTTAAATTTAGAATTTACCATTATTGAAGGCAAGTACTATACTAGGGCATTAAATTGACTTGTAAGCTTGACAACTATCATACCATCTTTTTGCACCAAATCGAAAAATTGATTCTATCGCTCCAGTTGCAAGGTGGCGGGAAAGTATTAATTCAAGAATTCCTTTCTAAATATATCCTATGTAATCGGTTGTCCATCACTTGAATAGGTAGTTTTTACACTTTTCCACCACTTCTCTACATTTTCTACAAAAAAAGAGAGGATAACCTTTAACTTTGCTTCATCTAGTACTTCCAAAATCTCAAATTTTTCACTCTATTTCTTCTAAAATTTTTTGGATTTGTTAGGATCCACAACTCCATCACATGTTAGCCTATTGGCTTTATTTGAATGCTCATAATGAGCTCTTATTCCTATTAAATTTCTCTAGAGTCGTTCTTCCTGAGATTGAAGCATACATTACTTTTGTTAGATTTATTGTTGTCATTGCATTACTTGAGCAATCACTATTAATTCCATAGCGAAAAGCCTATAAACATGAGGCTCGTTGATATCAAAGCATGTAATTAGTCCACGATGTATAAACTCAGTGTTATACCATACACAATGATAGAAACCACTAAAATCCCACGCCATCTGGTTAGTCTTAGATTTTGACTCTAAGTTTGGCCCCAATAAGGATGCTTGGGCCTAAAGGAAAGGCAAATATGACATCTCAATCCCACGTGAGATTGGAAAAAAAAGTATTAATAATATATAAGGATAGTCCTAAGTATCCATTATTAACCTAAAATATCCATTTTGGCCTAGTAAGAATGGCATTCAAGTAGTTGAGTTTAGATGCTGCCAGGTACATAGTTGTATTATTTTAAATTTTATTAAGATTTTGGGGTCTTATCCTAACATAATAAGAATTAAAATCCTATTGGGTTATATTTTAATTAAGTAGGGCCTTGGATAAAATTACTAAAGAGTGAAAATATTTTAATCCTAGGATTTATTAAAATATAGGAGTCTATAAAAAATATTATTGTTTTCCTATAGAAGTCAACAAACAAAGAGAGAGTGTTCAACAAGGATTTGAGAGGAAGAATATCGTATTTCATTATAATCTTCAAACATTGACAAATAAGGTAAGTAGAAATGAACCTCTTTTATTTTCTTCTACGAATAATACAATGTAAATGTTAGTGTTGGTTAAAAATTCCTGAATAAAGTGTGTTATCTTCTCAAAATATATGTTTTGATTAATTGACCCATAGTATGTATTTTGGTGTTTGTATTTTATACATTATATATACATTAATTATTGTGATTATATTTAATGAATTGTGTACGTAATGAAATCTATTTATGTTTTTTTGAATGTGAAGCCTCTAAGGTTGGCTAAATAATCTTTTGTAAAAACTGCACTAGTCTTTTTTAAAATTTGTACAAATGAAATTTCATTCTTTTTGGACCAATAAGGCCTAGTAAGTACCTTTTGGATTTTCCTAGCTATACAGGCTAGAAGATAGTAATGGTTATATAAATTATGTTGTAAGGATATGCATGTATATTTCATATGCTATTCTGTTTCTTTGATTCTAGGTGTTTTCTTTTTTTTAGAAAAAATATTTTCTTTTTTTTAAAGAACATATGTTTTGGAAAGAAAAAAAAAATTAAATCGAAAGAGGAATAAAACACGAAGTGATGGACGTCACTTTGTGGTCGTGACGCCACTACATGATCATTAATGTTTCAACATCATTAAGTTTTTTTTAAATAAAAAAAATGGTAATAGAATGTTGTTGCATCATGAACCAAGGTGTATTCACACGCCTTTTATGACATTTTATTTTATGTTTTTAAAAAATAGATGAAATATTTTTTGAAACAAAAGAAATGATTTTGTATATTTTAAAATTTTAAAATTCATGTAAGTTGAAAGTAATTTAAAATCTATGAAGTCACTTATGCAAACAAAAGCTTATATGTTTGGCACCACATGAGATTAAGATAAGAAGTTTGAATGATATATAAGGATGGGCTTAAGTATCTATTGTCAACTTAGGATATCTACTTTGACCCAATGAGGATAGCAACTAAGTAATTGATTGTTAGTGATGCTAAGCTTATAGTTGCATTTCAAGGTTACGAACACATGACATGATATTTAGTATCAGAACAAATCTTCTAGAATCCTACGCTGCCTAAGCAGGGATATTTGGAGCCTAAATGAGGGATAAGTGTGACACTCCAATCCCACATAAGATTCAAATGAAAAGTCTGAATAATATATAAGAATGTGCCTAAATACCTATTATCAATTTCAGATATTTATTCTGGCCTAACTAGAATGGTAGCTAAGTAATTAACCGTGGATGCTGCTAAGCCTATATTCGTATTTTCGGACCCATAGCTCGATGACCAAGTAGTTGACCATGGATGCTACATGGCTATAGTTGCTTTTAGGCTCGCAAGCTTGACCATTGTCGCCGTTGGGTCAAAATTAATATCCTAAATTGATAGTAGGTATTTAAACTCATCTTTTTATACCATTCACACCACATTCATACTCTTTTAAGCCTAAGTGTCCTTATAGTGGGCCCAAACTTATATACCAAAGCACAATCAATCAGGTGGCATATGATTCTAGAGGTGACTCTTACTGTGCACAATATAACACTTAATTCCTACACTAGGGTTGGTAACTTGCTCTGATACCAAATTTTACGTTCCGTACCCGCGAGCTTCGAAATGTGACTACAGACCTGGTAGCACCCACGATCAACTATTTAACTATCATCTTTGTTGAGCCAAAATAGATCCCAGATTTACAATGGGTATATAGGCCTATCCTTATATACAATTCATACTCCTCATCCTAATCATATGTTGGATTAGTGTGTCACATTTCCTAATCATATTCCTAATAGTAAGAGCCTTCGTACCATAATTTATTGTTAGAATATTAAAGGAAGAAAATTGAAAGGTAAGCCAATTATATGTTCAGTAAGTAGTAATGAATCACTTTTCCAAAATAAAGGTAATTAATTACACATATACACAATATACATATATGAATATAATATTAACAACTACATTTACAAAGAGGTGATAACCATTATCTAATATTCGATTCTTAAACATTCTTATAATACACTAAGATAATAATATAGCCCAATTTAAAATGAAACATGAGTATAGCCCAACTCAAAATAAAATAATAGTTTAGATTAATAGTAAAAGAAATAAAACAAAAGAAAATTGGGCTTTTTTTTTTTCACTAAGGCCTACCAGAGTGTCCCATTGTAATCAAGCACTAGGCTATCCCAAGTTTGTAGCAACCTTAAACATTTTATTTTATTTTTTATAGGAAACTCCAAATACAGGAACTTGAAGTGACTTGCTTCCTGAGACATCATGGCTTCAACAGAATGTTTGCAAATTTCTTTTTTTTTTTTTTTTAACAACTTCTAAATGGCATAGAATCATGCTTTGGACCACAAACATCCAACTCACACTTTGACACTGAACACATATAGTAAAACATTTTTTTAACATCATGATGCTTTCATCATGCAAAAGGTGGATTACACAATTAGGAATTTCTTTTTCGAACCTAGAACAAATATTTTTTTAAAAAAATAGACCATTTGTTCCTCTTCTTAAAAGAAAAAAAAAAGGCCTAGAATCAAAGAAACAAAACAAAATATAAAATATACAGGAATATCCTTAGCATACAGTTCATATAACCATTAATATCTTCTAACTTGTTTAGTTAGGAAAGTTAGAAAAAGCTCTTATTCTCTCTTATAGGTCCAAAAAGATTAAAATTTTACCTTATACAAATTTTTTTAAAAAAAATGCTTAAATCTTAATATTATTAAAAAGGTTATTTAACCCACCTTAAAAGCCTCACATTTTAAAAAACAAATATATTTTATCACGTATAAAATTCATTGAATACAGTCACAATAATTAATGTATGCATAATGTATAAAACACAAACACCAAAATACATATATACCATGGGTTAATTAATCAAAACATATGCTTTGAGAAGATAAGACACTCTATTTGGGAATTTTTATCCAAAAAAACATTTATGTTTTGTAGAAGAAAATAGAAGAGATTCATTCTTTCTTACCTCTATTTGTCGATATTTAAAGAATGTAACGAACTACAAAGTTCTTCCCCTCGAAACCCTAATTGGACGCTTTCTCTCTGTTTGTTGACGGCTACAGGAAACATACTTCTCACAAATTCCCGTATTTTAATAAATCCTAGAGTTAGGATTTTTCCACTCTTTAATAATTTCACCCCAAGCCCCTACTTACTTAAAAGATTAACTAAATAAGATTTTAATTCTTATTGTATTAGGATTCGACCTTAAAATCTTAATAAATCCAAAATATTTTCATAAATAAAAAATTTCCAAAAAAGGACATATTTTACAGTCTACCCATTTTGCAAAAATGTTTCAGCCTCGACCTTTGATAGTTAGTTATACTGCCACTCATTCCTCGCAACAAAATGAAAATCAAACATATGTATCCTAAAATTATAAAAGCGTAATGCATCTTACCTTTCTGGGTTTCTTCCTCTATTACTTTCTGAGGTAATGCAAAGACGTGTGCATTGGTCTTTTTTTTAAGTAATCACTCTTTTTTCTTTAGTTAGCTGAATATGCTGCTTGCCTTTCAAATCGCACACCTTGTGTCTAGACTTTCCGCAACCAAAGCAAATGCATGTTTACCTTCAACATTCTCCACCACGGTAATGCATGCAATTCTCACATAATTTATGTTATGTTCCTATAGAGATATTAGTGTTGGAGTTCATTGGTGTTTGTCTTTTTCCCCACTGTCCTTTCTCCTATGGAAACATAACTCGGGTCTATGAATATTGCTTCTCACTTTGTCTTATAGCTCCTCACTTTGCATCTCCTATTCTAATTTCTATCTCGATATTAAAGCTACTTTGTTAAGCATCCTCATAGTTTGTATACTACAATGCAGACATTCTAGCTCGAATTCGTGTCAGTAACCTGCTCTGGTTATTAGATCACACAGTGGGGAACGTAAATAATGTGAGAATTGCAAGCATTACCATAGTAGGGAATGTAAATAGCAAACAGATGTATGTTTTGATTAAGGAAAGTCTGGTCACAAGGTGCGTCATTTTTCGGAAGGCAAGCATCATATTTAGTCAAAGCCAATTGAAGAAAAATGAGTGGATACTTGAAAGAAGACCAATGTATGCGTCATTGCATTACCTCAGAAAGTAACAGAGAAGGAAACAGAAAAATGTAATACGCATTGTGCTTTCAAAATTTTGTGTGTGTGTGTGTGTGTGTGTGTGTGTGTGTGTGTGTGTGTGTGTGTGTGTGTGTGTGTGTGTGTGTGATTTTTGTTTTGTTGTGAGGAATGATTGGTAATATAACTAAATGTCAGGTTTGTGGTCGAAACATTTAGTAAGGGAATGGAATGTAAAACTCATCTTTTTTGAAAATATTTTATTTATGAGGTATTTTGGATTTTATTAAGATTTTGGGGTAGAATCCTAATACAATAAGATTAGAATCCTTATTGGTTAATACTTTAAATAAGTAAGGATGTGGATGAAATTATTAAAAAGTGAGAAAAAACCCGAAACCTAGTATTTTTTAAAATATAGGAGTGTAGAAAACATAGTTATTTTCCTATAATTGTCAACAGATAGAGAGAGACATTATGTGTAAATAGGGTTTCAGAGAAAGAACACCGTAGTTCATTACAATCTTCTAACATCGATAAATAGAGATATATAAAAATGAATCATTCCTCTTCTATTTTCTTCTATGAATAATACATTGTAAACATTAGTTTTGGTAAAAATTCCTGAATAGAATGTGTTTTCTTCTCAAAGCATATGTTTTGATTAGCATTGGTGTGTATTTTTTGTGTTTGTATTCTATACACTATGCAAACATTAATTATTGTGAATGCATTTGATAAATTTTGTACATAATGAAAACTATGTATATGTCTTTAGATGTGTGCCTCTAAGGTGGGGGTTAAATAACCTTTTTGGAACAATATTAAGATCGAACTGATCTTTGTTAGAATTTGTAGAAGAACAAGTTTCAATCTTTTTGAACCAGTAAGGTGGGGTAAGAGACTCTTTGGACTTTCCTAATTGAATAAGCTAGAAGACAGTCATGATTATATAAATTGAGTTGAACTAATATTCCTACAAGTTTCATATTTATTACCTTGTATTAATGTGTTGTGTTTATTTTGTTTCTTTGATTTTAGGTGTTTTGTATTTTAAGAAAAAAAGGACTTTCTATTTTTGAAGGTGTTTTGGTTTTTCAAAAAAAAAAAAAAGAAAAGGCTTTTTGAATCCGTGGGTGAATGGAATACGAAGTGACATCGTGAGCCTTTTGAGGTTTAAAAGGAAAAAAAAAAAAATTGGTGACAACGTATTGCTAGGTCATGAATTGAGGCATCACATGCCTTTATGAAGTTTTATTTTAAAAAACTGTTGTTTGCCTATTATATATAATATTAGTTTTGTTATATTTATGGATTTGAGTTTTAAAACAAATGAAAATTATTTTGATATATTTTAAATGTTTAAAATTTATGCGAGTTAAAAATAATTTGAAATCTATTGAATTATTTATGTAAACAAAAATTTATATATTTTTTAAGTATGTGTCATTAGAACCCTTTAGAACCAAATATTAGGTAATGACTATTACCTCTTTGTAAATGTAGTTAATATTGTATTCATGTATATATATATTGTGTATATGTGTAATTAACTTTGTTCAGGGGAAGCAATTCATTATTATTTACTGAGCATGTAGTTAGTTCACCTTTCAATTTTCCTCCTTTTAGATTCTAACAATGAACTATGGTATGAAGGCCCTTACTACAAGGAATATAATTAGGGTATAGCATGAAGCCGAAATTCAAGATTTTGTTTATTGACTTATTTTATTTGTTTATTGAAATTCCACGTGTGCTATTAAGCACTTGATCAGATAAGTGTAAGATTAGATTTTGTTATTTCATGTAATAAGTTAAACATATTGTATTTAAGTTTTGATCGGATTTTTCATTGGGAAGATTTGGTTATAATATTTTTAGTTTGTTATTTTTGGGAAAGCGTTTAGTTGTTAAGTTTTTAATGAAAGGTTTCGTATTGTTGGAGAAATACTATATAGACATGGTCATGCCATGCCCAACGGGCATGGGGTGAGACATTTAATGGCATCAAAATGGGTAACTAGAATCCAATGTGAGAACTAAGTACTACACTATGTTCGATGAGAGCCACCTTTAAAATCTCATGTCATCTAATTGGTCCTAAATTTGGTCTAGACCCAATGATGACACTTGGATCTAAAAGAGGAGTGGATATGACACCTCAATCCCATATAAAATTAGGATGAGAATTGTAAATAGTATATAAAGATAGGTTTAAATATCTATTGTTAATTTGGAATATCTATTTTGACCCAAAGAGAATGGTAGCCAAGTAGTTAATTGTGGATGCTGCCAGATCCATAGCTACGTTTCTAGGTATACAGGCACAAGACATGACATTTTGATATCAAAAGAAGTAGCCAACCCCCAGTGTGAAAATTAAATGCTACACTGTGCACAATGGTAGCCACCTTTAAAATTATACACCGTTTGGTTGGTACTCGATTTGTTCTGAGCCTAATGAGGATACTTGGGCCTAAAGCAGAGTGAATGTAATATCCTAATCTAACATGAGATTCTAATGAAAAGTGTAAATAATATATAAGGATAGGTCTACATACTCATTGTAACTTAGGATATCCATTTCGATCAAGTAAGGATGGTGAATAAATAGTTGACCGTCAGTGTTGCTAGGCTCATAGTGACATTTTTTAGCCCGTAGGCATGGGGCATCATAGTAGGTGCAATTGACGAGACTTTTATTCATATAAAAATGTCTAAATATGATGTACCAAGATATTATGGAAGAAAGGAACAACCAATTAAAAATGTATTTTTTAGTAGGTTGATACTTTTATATGAAGCTTATGTACTACTAGGATAGGAAGGGACCACATCTGATTCAAGGATATATATTGAAGAATGCCTTAACTAGGGAAGCTAATCTTAAAATACCTCGAGGTAAGGTTAGGTAAATATTTAGTAATTTATTTTTAATAAAGTTATAAAATTACAATTTATCATTTTACAAAAGCTAATTTTTGTGTATCATAATGTTTTGGGAAAATATTATTTAGTGGATGCGGGTTTTATACTGAGAAGTTGACTAATAACACCTTTTAGAAGAGTATGTCATCATTTTAAGTAATCTTCTATACATCCTCTAGAAAATGCAAAAGAGTTATTTAACCTTCACCATGCATCACTTTTTAACGTTACTGAGAGAGCATTTCATTATTAGTGGATGCGGGATTTATACTGAGAAGTGGACTAATTACACCTTTTAGATGAGTGCACTACTATTTAAAGGAATATTTTACACATCCTCTAGAAAATGTGGATGAGTTATTTAACCTTTATCATGTATCGCTTTGTAATGTTACTAAAAGAGCGTTTCGAGTACTTAAAAAAAATAATTTTCAATTATTAGTGGGAGGCAAGCTGCTACTTATCCCATTGATACTATCACGGAAATTATATTAGCATGTTATATATTGCATAATTATTTATTAAAAAATGATCTTGATCATCAAACTATGGCCTAAGTTGTTCGTGAACTATTGGAACAAGAAAATGATATTGAATACAATAATGAGATTGTTTATGATGCTGACTATGACCAAGGAGCAAAGCAAAGTTACGGGATGAATAAAATGTGGACAGATTATTTAGATAAGTAATGATTTATTTCATGTCTATTTTCATATGTTAATGTAATTTTTATTCTTCTCTTGACTTATTTAGTACACGACTTTTCTTATTGTTGTTTGTTGTGAATTCATATTAGTATTTTTACTACTATTCTTTTGTATTTTGGATGTTTGTTGTACCTTAACTATATATTGACAACCATTGACTTATTTATTAGCTAGCATTGTATAAATGGGAAGACCAAAGAGACAACAGGTTAAAAGAGAAGGTTCTAAAAGTAACAAACTAACTTGAATGGATGAGATGAATGAGATCTTTCTTGATACATTCATAGAGGAACAAGAGAAAGGAAATAGAGTTGATGGAATATAGACAACTTAAGCCTATAACAACATAGTGAAAATTTATATTGAAGAGTTTGATTTTCATATTGACAAAGACCATGTTAAAAATCATGTAAGGACTTTGAAAAAAATTTGGGAATATGCCATTATCTTTTCCATGGAAGAAGTGGTTTTGGCTGGAATCAAGAAATCAAATTATTTGAAATTGAGCCACAAGAATAGAAAGAGAGAATAAATGTAAATGTTATTTGTTCATATTATTTCTTTGATTTTTTTGGTAAATAATAACAATTTGAGTTGTTATTCGTGGATAATTTTTGCAGGCTAAATCAAAACTTGTAAAATGGAAATACATTCCAATTTCTCAATATGACAACTTAGAGATGCTTTTTGCCAACGACCGTGCAAGTGAAAAAGACGCTACAAGTGCTAAAGAAAGACTTTGTCAATGGACAAGAGATGAAAACCCCATTCATGTGAATGATTTGATTGGTGGTGTTGATTCTCCATTCTCTTGTTTTGAATCTATATCCCGAAATGATACTACATCAAAAGGTACAAAAGAAAGGCTGCCATGATGGATTTGCATGAAAAGCAAACTGAAGTTATAAATTATGGAATGAATGGAGTTGTTGAAGCTTTAAAGAAAGGAAATACAATTGCTAAGAACAGAGTTATGATAGCAGAGAAACAAGTTGCAATTGTTGAAAAATCACGTCCAAAAGTGTATGGGGAAGATGAGGTATTTGCTGAGTTACAAAATATTGGGGTCCCTCTAGATCTCTTAGTTGATGCTTTATTTTACCTCATAGAGAATCTTATTGATTTAATAGCATTCTTTGCTGTGTTTAGTGATATGCAATTAGCATTGTTGTACAAGGTAATGAATAACTTTATTAGTAGATTCTTAGTTTTAATCAAATCTTTTTTATTGCTACCCAGATAATCGGCTAAGTATAATGTTACTTTTCTATAGTTATTTTAGGGATTTTGAATTATAAATCTTGATACTATATTTTGGTTTTATTAAGATATTTAGTTGTTTTGAATTATCAGGTTCAAATATTATATTAGCTCCACTGGAGTTGGCATGAATTTGGGGATGGTTTCTTTTAAAATCTACGTGTTAAACGGGTTGTGATTGAGGGGAATAGTACTCCCATTTGGTCTTTTGAATCCTAAAGAATAGGATTTTGTGAGAGACTAATAGGTTTTCTTTTTAAGCACCATCCAAAAATTCTATGTCCATTCAATATCTCCATGATATGAAAGATGATGCAAATGTCATTGGTATTCTTGCAATGAAACATGTTTCTGGTTAGTGTTGTAAATTCACATGGATCATTCAAATGCTTTAAAGTTTAATTTCTTTTTCTTGTTTCTATATCTCCTATGGTATTTTTTCAGTAAACTAGTAATGGATTAATGCTCGACCTCTCATCACATGAATTTAATTTTTTTAAAAAGAAATATGATGATTTGGTAGTAGATGTGCGTAGTTATAAAATTGTTTCACCGAAGTGTCCTAAGAAAAAGAAACAATTTGCTTTTCTGGGAGGAAAAAATTAGCTATGTTTTTCTACAAAGAATACCACGGTCTCTAGCCTAGGATTACCAAGATCAGCATATCATTCAAAGGTGTCTTTGATTTAAATAGTCATGAATTGATTTTAATTGGATCTGTGGATGTCTCAGCATCCAAGAATTATGCCAGCTTGTAAGCACTATAAGCATTTCCTGATGTTAAAGTGTGATATTATGTTTTTTTTTTCAAATAAATATTTTATAAAGTGGATATAATAATAAATTTATCAAAAAAAATAAAATATTTCCTTTCACTTTTAATACAACCAAATATAGAGAAGTATTTGTCATTTATTTATTTTTTTTTACCATAACCTAACAAAATAGTAATACATATAATTTACTACATCTAATCGAAGTAAAAGTTCTTTTTCTCTCGCCCTCCCTTTTCCTCCTCCACTTTTGCGAAGCAAACATAGCATAAGTGTCATGTGGTGGTGGAGTTCAGGCCTGACGTTGAGCCATTGGTGAAGGCTTCTAGGTAATTGTTGCCTCCCTTCTATTATGTTTTAAAATAAAGAAAAATAAACAAAATTTTAACGCAACTATAAATAAATTTAATATATTATTCATCCCATTAATATAAGTTGACATAAAAAAATTACATTTATTAAACACAAATAAATTCAAACTTAAAATATTCTATTATTACGAGTGTACAATTACCTCTCTTATTTTTTTAATAAATAAATGAATTTGTAGATCTACTAACATCGAGGAGTATATACCTGTCCCAAAATAAGGAAGTAGAGGTTTGGAGGCCTTCTTATGCCACCAAATGAGCAACCTGATTTACAATTCATTTTACAAAGGATAATTTAACAAATGAAAAAGAAATACATAGAAACCTTTTGCATTCTGGATTTGGCCACCGAATTCTACCAACTCACAATCACTGCTGAAGGGAAATGTGAGTACCCTGCCAAAAAGTAGAGCATGAATAAAGTAAAATTAACCTAATTGATAGAGCGTATAAAGTTGATAGATGACACAGAGCGAATAAGCGTTTGATGCGAAAACTGCACTCCATAGAAAGTCCCCGGACCATTTTTCGCCATTTACTCCATGGCTTAGTAACCATTTGCATACAGAGACACGTAACAGGAATCCAATGAGGCTTTAAACAGAGACACGTAACAGGAAGCATATACTTTCCATAAAGCCATCACAAATCGATGCCAATATTTTTAATAATAAGATCTAACAAGTACATTGCTAATTGTACACACAAGTAATCCAATGAAGCTTTAAACAAATTCATTAAATTCATTGTATCCCAAGTTTGCTACCCAAAGGTACAGGTATCCATGGTAAATAAATGTTCCTTTTTTCCACAAGTAGCTAATCTTTAAGCTTTCTGGCGGCTTGAATAAGTGCACCATTCGAATAGTTGAAATCATTTGCCTTCACCCATCGCACTATAAAACAGTTGAACATCATTTGCCTTCATCCATAGGTTCGCTCTCGTTACGGGTTTGCGACCTTGTCTCCCCGGGTTCTGATGGTCTGGAAACAGAGTCTTCAAGTGCCTCTAGAAACGATAGCACCGTGAATTTATCTGCAACAAGGGCTAGCACGAGATTAAAACTGGTACTGACAGAAATAAAAAATACACAGTGAATTTACAGTAGCAGCTTAAGTATCAGACAGCTTTCCATATGATTCAGTGTATCGTTGAGTACAAAATAGAAACTTGCATTTCTACCTAGTCTAGAGATGCGAAGTCAGAAAGAAGTACGATTTGATTTTTGTTCTCACAATTTGATTTCTTCTAACATTATCCTAAACATTTAAGGGCAATGTTTAAATTTGATATAGCCACTCACAAGTGGTAATAGCTTCTCACAAGCAGTAATAAAACTTACATTTACGTGGGTCAATTCCAAACTGAGAAAGGTCTATCTGCCCGGTCCGAAGCACCTGTGGTAGGCAAGGAAAGATTCAAAATTTAGCACACATGAAACAAATGGAAGGAAATAGAAAAAACAAAACAGAAAGCAGATTTAAGGGATGGTCAACTCTCTTACATAAGTAAAAGAATCTACTTGCTGTCTAAATGGAGGGCTCTGTAGCAACTCCATTAAATCCTCTGGTGTCCATGGGCCCTACAACCTCACAGTTAAATTCAGAGATGAAGGAATCATAAAACAAAAAATAAAAGAAAGCTAACACAAAATTTACACACCTCAGGTAAATAAGATGCTAGTTGTTGCTCCAATGGTAGATCATTGATCAGTGGCAATATGAGTTCTGGCTTCAAAATATCTCCCAATCCCAAGCCTAAGACAAGAGAAGGGATGAATTCTAATGAAGTCTTGGCTGAAGGGGACAGAGATCAAATCCTACTACACTAGGGCACATGAAAATATACAAGAATATCCTCCTATGACAGTCAATTTATTTAGCACTAAACACCTATTAAGCCAAATATGGATATAAAAAGACCAGCAAAAAGAACCATAGAAACTAAAGGATTAAGAAGACCATAAATTTGTGTTATCGGATTAAATACCCAGCTTCTAGCGTTTCTCCAAAATGCTTGGGATGACAAATCCAAGAGCCTGGAACTGTTCGCGAATCAAACCCATTTGGTATGCAACATAGTGGCAACACTTAGATTATAATACTCTAGTCTGTGTCTACATGCTGCCTTTGGCTTCCTCTGATGTACTCATAAGGTATGCCCTGGATTGCTTTTGGCTTCCTAATTCATTAAATCTCTATTTACTTGCTAAGAAAAATACACATTTTTAGGTCAAAGGGAATTACATGTTGCAAAAGCCTATAACTTGCGGTAATATTGGTCATCAGGGAAATATGTTTTTGCAGAGAATCAATAGATCTTTGGAGAGACAATTTAAAGAAAGATTGTTTGAACTCTATGTCACTATTGAACTACTACAATTTTGCAAAACTGATGCATTCCATTTTGAATTCTTACCAGCATCTGGATCTCCTGCGTCATCTATACAAACAAAAAAATTTTAATGTCAGATTTGATTTAAATCAAAACAGGAACTGTTCAGCCATGAGAACTGCACTAGAAACTGAGAGAAATACCTGAAGATCCTATGTTATTTAGTATTCTTTGCAAATCAGCCAACTTTACTGGTCCAGAGGAGGTTACTTCACTACTTGCTTCTGCACCCATGCTAGGCCCAACCAAATTTCCAGCCCTACAGAGAAATTGGACTTGAGACCTTACATAAGACACTGAGAGTTAAGAAGGAAACAAATTCCTCATCATTAATGCCATTCAGACAGTAGTGTATTTTTCTTTATGATCAGTATTCTGGAACTACTTTTTAGCCATTACAATATGCAGGAGATTTTAAAAAGTTTAAAGTTATCCTTCTAGCATTTCCAGCAAAAATAATGCCACTGCTGTTAAAAAGCATCTACCTGAAAGAAATTCTATCTAGTTAATGACATTTTGTACATGGTCTGAAATTAGGCCATTGTATGCTCTTCTTCTAAAACCCGTGATAGCTAACACAAAACACCAACCAAAGCACCACCTACTGCAATAACAATACGCACTGAACATCTCAAACTCCAAAATTTTCAACATATAACTCATTCTTTCTTCAGGGAAGAGAGCCACAAAATTTCAAATACCACTTTTGCTTGTGCAAAGCTCCAACATAACAACTGGAACAAACACAGTTGCCATCATTAGCCAAGTCCATTGAACTCCCATCTCATACCCCCTCCTTTTCTTTTTAGTTAAGTAGAAGCATTAGTACACCTGTAACTACTAGATAGAACATTTTGCATCTCATTGTGGCACTTCAAAAAATGCATGTCTATAGCATGACGAGTAATGTTCATAGCACCAGTACAAGCATAAAAGAAACTTCTATCTCCAATTTACCCTTTCAGAATATACATGGTAGGCAAGACCACAAGGGCAACCGTTTGTGTATCCTCCAAAACTATAAATTTTGTGCTGTTGTGTTCTTTTTGAAATGTCAAATTCCAGAAGCCAAGACAAAGAAACATGCTGAGTGATTACAGCCAAGGAAACTTCCAAATTGAACAAGTAGTTGAAATCTTATGAGATGATTTTATTAGCTCCATCTGATATATAACTCAACAAGATATTTACTGTTCAATACTATCTTTTGCTTCGTTATCTCTACCGCTTCTGAGGCAAACTATTTTTTTTTTCTCTAAATTGCCTCAACAGATGAACCATTCTAGAAGTTTATTACTGCATCCATTTCTATGAAACAGAACGGCTCAAGAGTGCACATGGCACTTTATCCCTGTCCTAATAACAAAACATTATTCATTTCACATGGAAAAAAAAAATTAACGAAGACATAAACATAAGATCAAGGCCAAAACAGCAGCAGTACACCATGAAGTTTGGACTGAGAGAAAACCACTTAGGCCTCTAAATATAGTAAGTCAATTAAGTCAAGCACTGGTATTTAAAGAAGCGCAAAGTATGAAGTCACCAAACCAACTCAATGGGCACTCGGATATCAGCAGTAGCTATAGTTACAAAATCAAATAACAAACCAAATCTTACAGAACATTTAATTCGACAAATATACCCATTCCAAGTGACCCTCATCATGCAGAAAAAAAGATACTCGAAGAATACTACTAGACATCATCAGACCAGACAAAGTTAATTAGGATGCATCTTCATTATTAATCATGAAGCATTATGGCAACTGTGGGAAAATTGGAGAAGTAATCAAGGATTTTATTACACAAAAAAACAACTTTTTTACTTGGACTAAAACCTCAGAGAATTGTTTTCATAAGTAGTTACACAAAGAACAGGTAAGCATTAGTGCTGCATGCACCATTGTATATTCAACTAACCTACTATCTTGATTGACTGTTTTCAGGAGATGCTACAAGAAACAAAGTAACACACGCAAGACTACAGGTCAAGTTAGCACAACATAGTTGTTCATGAACATGGGGGCTTTTATTACCACTTCAATCAATGCTTAGGTTTGAAAATTTGAGCAGTCTTGAATGCTAGATCAAAAAATGAATCATTACCAACACAGAAACGGAACTATTTTAAAGGTATTACTTTTTGAATTTCAATTCTTGAAGCGCCTCAGGAAAATATTAAAAGACTTCATGACTTGACAGGAAGCGAAGATAAGAGTAAATGAATTGAGATAAACAGGCTACAGACTCCACATGAAAGCACAAACAATGCAAGAAATAAAACAAGAGGGAAAAAGCCTGTGCAATAGAGCTTTACTCATCACTCAAGGAAATTAGTTTAAATTCATTCTATTAGCTTCTTCAAAACAGACTAATTTACTTCTAAATTAAAAGCAGGTGATCTATGCCATTTTAGTGTTTTCCAACGGCAGCTTATTCATGGTGTTAAAGTCAATGTTTTCATTCTTCCTTTATTGTTGCTCACTTCAATCCAAACTGAATGTGTTGGTTTTTATAAGTCCTAATAAAGTAACATCCACATTCTGTGACAGTAAATTTTCTCCAAAACACCCCAACTTAAAAATATTTTATGTATCAAAGCTGTCATCATAAATTCCCACTCTCTGAATACGTTCAATATAACCATGTAATGATTCTGGACTTAGACCTAAGATACTTTCAACTCTTCTTGAGTCTTCTTGCCATTATATCACAAAGAGGACATTCATTTCAACAGGAATGAAGTCTTTTAAAGAATATAGCCCACCACCCTTCATCAAGACAAGACGTTTTATCATGTTTTCTCAAAAGTTGGCACAATAGAGAGCAAAATCACCAGCACAGCCCCCAAAAAAAGAAAGGCAAAGGATGCACACCAACTGTGGTAACAAAGATGGACAATCTAAAAGTTAACATAATGAATTTCCCTAAGATCTGCTTTTCAAAGAAGTATGCTAAGAGTCATAACAGATTCTTACAATTGTTGCTTAAAGTAAGCACCAACCAGAATTTTTTTCAAACCATATTTTACATATTAAATATCAAGTCTCAAACATGTGTTACTTCAATTTAACACCAGCAACGCAGCAGAATTCCGCATAAGACAGTCCCTAAAAAACAACAAGATATTACATTTCAAGGCACTTGTTTCGGAAAACAAACAACTTAGTTCACACCTCTGCTTAAACCATCAGACCCCTGCCTTTTTTTAACTTTCATTTTCTCTAGACTAGAGATGCGTCCAGATGAGGCTGCTCATTGCATTACCAACTCAATTAGAGATTATCACAATCACCTAAAACACAACCCAGAGCATGCAATTAATAATCAACATATGATACATGACTAGTTGTTTTATTACGCAAAAGCAAGCAAAAGTAATTAAATAAAAAAACCCTCTTAAATCAGCAATAGTTAAACTATTCAAATACTAATGTATAAAAAATTCTTTTGTGACACATTTGAAGCGGGAAGAGACAACAGGCACTCAAATAGACCATGCATCACACTAGCAATCAACCAACATCTGTCGAAACAATCACCAGCAGATTGAAGAGGAAAATAATTACAAAAAAATGAAAAAACAAAGGAAATGCCATGCAGGCCAAATGTACACAGGCAAAGCACGAAAACTTTGAAAGCAACTTTACCGGGAAAACAACATATGCGAACCAAACGCTCGTCCTAAACTTTGTACTTATATTACTTATTCTGAAATATGATCTAATTGCTAATTGTAAAATCATAAAATTTCTCGAATACCATCATTACCTTGAAGAAATGTCTTCTTCAGCTACGTCCTCAGAAATTTGTTGGGGAACTGAAGTATCAGATCCCTCCTCAGCAAGAAACTCTATTGCAACCAAATTTAGAAGTCAGTTCTCAAGTTACTAAAGAAATTTAATGGTGAAAAATCAAGATTGAAACAAGGGGACAATCAAAAGAAGAAGCAAATATAGTAAAATGGATATACTAGTTGCAGATATTGATAACAAAACTAGAGGAAATTCTATAACCTGTACTCCATTTCCCTTCATGCAAATGACCTCCGATTTCTCATGGATCAATAAGTTCTCCAGTACCAACTAAATAAGTTTTGGGAGACAGTGCATACATTTCCAGAGAGATAGGAAGCTGTTTTAATGCCATTTTCTAGTTTACATCTTTGAGGATTCCTCTTCCTCTTTGTTGTGCTATATATCTCTTTTCACTAATAAAGTTTTGTTCTTTTACCCCAAAACCAAAAAAACACTAAGTTTTCAGATACCTAATGGCTGATTCAGGTAGAAATTGACTGAGCTACATAATTGTGTGTCATTGTCAGCTTGTGGCTCCTGGAACCAACAAAAAACAAGAAACATTAGAATCTATTAGCACATAAAAATTGCATAACATGAGCAAATCATACCTGCATCCAAAAGAAGAACTTCCTGTCATCTGTTCGAAATTTCAAAATGTAAACCCTTCCAGATGATTGATTAACCTGAATAGTCCAAAACATTGTTAAGCAATTTACCTCAAGAAAATGTAAGGAAAAAACATTATAAATTATTTGAAGCCTTCACCTTCTCAAAAATAGCCTCATCTGGGAAGATGATCTGATCCTGTCATCAGCCACAGTCAAGGAATGCAGCTCTTGTGATTACTTAATTAAAAAATTTAAAATTAAAAAAAGACAAAAAAACAACAACAGGGGTGAAAACCAGGGTTATAAACCCAATTATAGCTGTAAAAACTTGGCTCATTTTCCTGAGAACTTCTTTGAGCTATATGCTCAAGCCTAATCATATGAGGAAGTGCATTGAAACCCAAGTCCCTAGGGTCCATGTGTCTAGAACAAAAGCAAACTCTTCAATGTATATTTTCTTTTAAGGTACACTACAGATTGCATAAATCAGTTTGATCCAGAGCTTACGGCTTAACTTCAATGCTATAATCCAAACTTCCCAAACATAAGTTGAATGTCCATCAAGCTGGGTCCATTCAATTAGACACCATTACATAGCTTCAAAATATCATCCAAATTTTCACAAAACTATATCCACAATCTCAAGCATGTCAAGTTTGATTCATTACTTTTTGAGCCATAGAACAAGAAAATCAAATCAACATTTCAAGACCTTAGCTCAAACAAACCATGTCCAAGCATAGTTAAAAGTCTTTTCTCAAACTATGTTGGTCTTTGCAGCTGCAAACCCAGTGGTATTTCAAAGATAACTAGGAATAGAGCAATGCTGGTTGGTACACAGGACTTAAACAAAATGGTGATCAAAAGCACAAATATGACAAGCCAAGAGATGCCAAATGAACAAGGATACATCTTCAACAACATTTTGGGATCGATCAACCCACTGAAAGTGGACTAGCCCCTCTTCGCCCTATCAGAGTCAAACAAAAACAGCTATATCACTGCCAATAAAACCAGCCTAACAGCACATCTGAAATAAAATTTCAGGTTTTAAAAGTTGAACAACATGTGAATGAGGTAACAAAATTGATTCTTGTTTCTTTTTTCAGGTACGCATACCCTTCCTATTTGAATAAAACCTTTACGTGAATCTGGAATAACACGTGTTCCCTCCATAAGCATTTTACCAGCGCGAAACTCCAACAAGCGATCCTGCCCAACATGTACGAAAACGTTTTGAAGTATTACCTTAGGAAGCTTTGTCTTGAAATCCCGCAACTTTCAACATTTATAATCTCACAATTGAATTATACTAAGATATAAGCAGAAAAATCAGTGAAATAACATATTTAAAATGAGAATGCATGTAAAAATTAATGCAAGGGCACATTTGTTAAGTTTTCTGATCAATCAAAAAATGATGTTATCCACACATATTTAAGAGATGATTTTTTTTTTCTTTTTGGACACTCAAAACTTCCAAGGATAGTCAACATCAAAAATAGTTTTTTTTTTTAATTCAGAAACAAGAAAATTTTATTGGATTGAGTATTTCAAAAGACAGAAGCATAAGAATGTTTTCCATAACCTAAAAGGTACATCCAGATAAACAAAATACCACAAGTAAAAAAGACGAAAGGGAATTTAATTGAGTGTTGCTGATTAGAAAACGGTTATTCATAAACAAAACAGAAATGGGATTATAATGCTTACCAACACCCAAACAAATATCAAACAGAAATTACTAACAAACACTCCAACCTATATTCCTTTTAATATAAAATAATTTAGAAACCCAGATCCAATAGAATTAATTTTCACACATTAGAAATCCAACCAATAATCAACATGATTATTTAATTAGGGATCTATTTGAGATCAGGTATGAAATTTGCTTAAATACCTTCTGAGCCCAATCAGGAAATGGAAGGCATCCTTCCAAGGGTAAAGAATCATTTGAAGGCACCGCGCAAAGCGGGAGAAGATGAGGTGCGGGTGGAGTAGAAAAAGCAGGGTCAGAGGAGTTAAAACCCAAAATGAGAAATCTTCCCTGAACATGTTTCAAGTACTATTCATCATCTCACAAAACTCATAGAAGGATTCGAAAATGGCCATCCAAGGCACCCAAAATTTCAGGCTTGCAGTTAGCTTCTTCACTTCTTTCAGAATCAGGGGCATCTTTGGTCACTATTCTACAAAAATTACATTGTTTTCAAGACCTCAATCAAATGGATAAAATGAAAAACTAGCCAAAAGAAACCTTGCTCCATATGAAATTTATACAGTTTTTGTTGTTCTCAATAAAGAACCTGAGATGAATCAAGAATTTGATATTTTTCCTAACAAAATCCAACAAGGTCAATCATAAGTTGCATCACAACCCTCCACTGTCATCCTAACAATCTCTTATCTTTCCCTTCTACTAGATTTCTCATTTCTAATTTGTGTATGCTCATACTACATTAGATGAACATATCTGGCTGGAACCTGTTATGGCAAGTTTAGTGCTACTATCACACATCCTGCATCACTATGAATGCTTAGGGATCAAAATTAGATCAATCAGTCCAAAGTCAATGTAAGGAATTAAGGTTAACTTGTTGCCTCAAAAATAAAATATCAGCAAAACTTCAAACTTAAAATGTTTCCTAGTATTTGTTTGGGCCAGAAATTAACTTTACGTAACCTAAACCTATTAGTCCTCCATTGGACTATTAAGAACTGACACTCCAGAAATTTCACTCGCCTGGTGTTGAAAAATTAACAAAACTTAAAATTTAAATGCTTCTTTTGGTGTTTCTTTGAGCCTCTAATTAACATTGTGTGACCTAACCCACTTTAATCCTCAGGCATATTAAGCACTGAAATTTCCAGCAAAGTACTCATAGAACAACTTTAACAATCAGCTCCAAAGCTTGGATTGAGATATAATAGACAAAGTAACAAAAGAATCATGGGTTCCAATCCATTTCTTCAACAAAATTTTAGTTCTTTTCTAAACTTAGACCTTTTCTTTTACTTAGCTGGACGATTTTCCTTCTACTGAGGCACCATATTACATATTAAGGATGGCAAACGCTAGCAACCAGAGTGGAAAATTTCATGAGAATCC
The DNA here is from genome assembly GCA_026120185.1 of Voacanga thouarsii. Classification (NCBI taxonomy): domain Eukaryota; kingdom Viridiplantae; phylum Streptophyta; class Magnoliopsida; order Gentianales; family Apocynaceae; genus Voacanga; species Voacanga thouarsii. The sequence goes on along the minus strand of JANUWF010001918.1, from coordinate 709,154 downwards.
AAGAAACCAACATACCTTCAAAGTCAATGATGCCAATGTTACCATATACTAAATTAACTAGCGTCTGGCTATGCCACATCTTTGTGACTATATTATAAATATATATTAATAAAAATCATATGAAGTTCCCACTCCCAACCCGATGAACTCCCCCTCCACTGAACTTCGTACTTATAAAGAACGAGATTTCAAAAAAAAAAAAAACAGTAAATTACTAAATGAAAATTATATAGTCTTGGAAGAACAGTTGAATTGATTTAGTTCAAAAGAAAAAATCAAGTAACTTTTGGAAATTAGTTTTTAAAAAAAAAAAAAGGAAAGAAAACAGACCGAATAAATTGATTTAGTAGAAAAGAAGGAATTAAATTGACAAACAACCTCTAAATAATACTAAGAAAACATACCAAAGACATCCTTGACGAACACTCCAAGATCCGTCGACCAGCGACCGGCGTGGAGCAGTGAGTGGAGTAAAAAAAAAACAAAAAACAGTTAGGCAGGAGCTGGCCGTTCAGGTGCAGAGGAGACGTGATGTTCCTGAAAAACAAATAAGGAAGGAGATGTGACGGCGGCGAGTGGTGAGTCGCGAGGCGTCAGTGAGGAGTGAAAATTGTATTGGCAGAGAGTTAATAATTGTGTACTACGTATAATTTACTCCCAAGCCTAAATTGAGATATATATATATATATATATATTGTATTTACGGAGAATTGGAAATTTTTAAACACATGTATTTCATCATTTTTATATAATCTCATACAATCTAATTATGTTAATGTTAATTTATATTTAATAACTTAATTATATATCTTCTAATTAGACACAAAATTTTTACCATATATGATGAATTTTGCTTAAAATTTTGAGATCATATTAGGATACTAATTTTTAACTTAAAATTTTGAATCATGATTTAAATGTGTAATTACAGGTTTTATATAATAAAACGTTTATTAATTTTTCTTTAAAAAATAAAAAAATATGATCCTTTCTCAACTATTTAATTTAATTCTTTAAAAATACTTTTTTCAAACTAAATGTTATTTACTTTTTAAAAAATATTAAATGTGTTTGATCACTACTTTAAAAAAGTTGATAATTTATTATAATTTAAATTATGAAACATATATTATTAAAATATATTAATAATTACTTTTTAAAAAAATATATTTTTATATTATATATTTACCGTAAGAGACAGACCTATGATTTTTACTACAGTGATCTCATTTGGACTGGCCTGGATTTGTGTATCTAGACGACTCAGCCTACCACAAAGGTTAGTCCCAACAGATTTTGTGTATAAAACCTTTTTTTTAATTTTTTATTTTGCATTTAGAGGTTTTTTTTTTTGTGAAAAGTAAATTGCATTGAGTTATGAAAATAAATCTGTTGCACAGAATTTAAGAGCTAAAATGAGCGATTTCTTCTAGAATTTTTTATTCTTTAATGATATATTATCTGAATCTCAAAGAATTATAGTATTTTTCTGAAGAAATAAATGTTTCATGTAATGGCATGAAGTTGCAGGAGGCTACTCATAGGAAATAATGCATAAGCAGTTTCAGTTGGTGCATGATTCCTCTGCATTTTGAAACATCATCTGCATCCATTTAATAGAGGATGGATTCACCCCTGCATGGTATATGCTGTAGACAAAGAATTTTGGGATAAAATATATTTTCAAGATTAAAAGAAAATTATATATTTTAGTCTTGATTAATTAAAATTAATTCATGAATAAATATAATTATTCTTGAATTAATTAATATAATTGGGCTATCATTAAAAGCCCATTAAATTTAATGGATTATAAAATTGGACTATTGTTAATGGTCCATTTTACATTAAATCTAATATATTATGGATTAAATGAAAATGGACTAGGCCCTAAAGTTGGATTTTTTGAAAATCTCATAACCCAAATATAATATGGGTTAAATGAAATTGGGCTAAAATATAAATTAAACCCAAGTCATCTTAAACCCAAGTCTATTAGGGTTTGTTGGGAGACTCTTTCAAAATCCCACATCGGCTATTTATGCTAAAGTCAAGGGATTTTTAGCCTATAAATAGGCTCTTCCCTCAATGGTTCAAAGCACCCCCGAGATCCTCAAGCTCAAACTTCAGCAAACAAGAAGCTTCATTAAGTTTCAAGCATTCAAACTTCATTAAGTTCAAGGTTCAGAATCGTCATCAAATCAAGGTTCAGAATCTTCATCAAATTTCAAGGCGTTCATCTTGCTTCGCATTAAACGAGTCTCGAAGACTTGGCAATCAAGTGTTCGTCATCAAATTCCGTTCGATCCGAGATCAAGCTCTTCAGCCCTCGAATCAACGTTTTTCAAAAAGAGAAGAATCAGAGGACTTATCCTACAATTTAGGACTTCTTCGGAGATTTGTAACCACTTTTCATATTTACTAAATATTTTATAAATTTCGATATTTTTCTTGTCTTATTTGTAGACTTGAAATTTGTCGTCTACAAATTTCTGACACGCCCAGTGGGACCGTCTCTGCCTCCCATCTCTTCTCTTCAAATCAATCCCAAGTTTAAGTACAAGCACAAATCAACTCAATGGCCCCAAGGAACAACAAAACTACATCTGCTCGTTCAAAGGTTGCTGATATCATGGAGGTTGCTACAATTGTTGGCAAGGCTCCACAAGTTTCAAGCCAAGGCATGTTGACAAGAAGTAAGACTCGAGTTCTTTCACAAAGCAAGGCTCAAAACTTCAACATTGTCTCATCGCCTGCAACTGCAAAGTTGAAGCAAGATGCTACTTCTACAATGCGCAAGATGTCACCTTCATTGGAGAAGACCAACATCTCCAAACAAGCTGACCAAAGTTCAAGTACTGGCTCTACGCCTCAATCCCCCTATGGGGACCTCAAATCCAAAACTTCATTCAATGAAGATTCTACTACTTCTTCTATGGCACCTGTTATGATGACGGGCACACAAAATCTGGAAGAGCAACTCGCGCACCTCACAAAATTGGTGGAGAGACTCGCCAAACGCTCCCAAGAGTAAGATCTTACCATCGCACATCTCATCAATCACTTTGAGAAGACTGGCGAAACAAGTCAAGCTCCTCTAAAGAGATCTGAAGTGCAAGAGGAAGTGGAAACAGCTAAGAAATCACAGGATATCCAAATATCCTCCGAAGGTATGATTCCTGTGAAACAGCTCAAAGACTTCATCATGGGTACGATTAAGGACAAGTATGAAGGAGGTAGCAAATCCACCTTCACCTATGAAAGCCTTATTCGCAAAGAATTGATGATATGAGAATGTCAGCTGGATATCAGCCACCAAAGTTTCAACAATTTGATGGCAAAGGAAATCCCAAGTAGCACGTGCAACAATGTTGGAACTTATGGGGATCTACTAATGAAGCAGTTTGTACGATCCCTCAAAGGAAATACATTTAACTAACACCGATTTGGCACCGGGTTCCATCAACAGTTGGAAGCAACTTGAACAAGAGTTTCTCAACAGATTCTATAGCACTCGTAGAATCATTAGCATGGTAGAATTCACTAACTCTCATCAATGGAAAGATGAACTAGTGGTGGACTATATCAACAGATGGAGGAATTTGAACTTCAATTGTAGAGATTGTTTAAGTGAATCATCTGCAATTGAGATGTGCATTCAAGGCATGCACTGGGGGCTCCAGTATATCCTTAAAGGGATCATGCCAAAGACTTTTGAAGAATTGGCGACCCGCGCTCATGATATGGAATTGAGCATCGTCGCACATGGGGGTAAAGCACTTGTCCAAGACCCCAACAAAGGCAAAGAAAAATAAGATTTTAGAAAAGGGAGCAAACCTTTTTCTAAAACTGAAGCAAAGGAGTCCATGGCCACAGTCGCTGCTCCAATAAAAATTTCTTCAAAAGTAACTCAAAAGGTGACCAAGAAGATGGATCCTTCGCAAGAAAGGAAAAAGGTAACCTTAGAAGAAAGGCAGTCTAAGGAATATCATTTTCTCGACTCTGATGTTTCTTCAATGTTCGATGAATTATTAGCTACTAAAGCTATAGAGTTGCCAGAAGCAAAGCGTCCGAATGAAGTTGGACGAATAAAAGATCCTAACTACTACAAGTACTATCGACTGATTGGTCATTCAATTGAGAAATGCTTTGTATTTAAGGACAAGATCATACAGTTGGTCTGTGAAGAACATGTAGTCCTTGAAGAAGACAAAGCTTTCGCAAATTTAACAACTGTTGTCATCCCTCCCACCGAACTCGTTATCTTAGAGGTTAAGTTTGGAAGTTTTGATCCTATCAAGGTTGAAGTTAACAGACAAGTCCTTCCTACTGAAGCATATCAATAAGAAATTGAAGAACCTTCTGTCCATGGCAAAGATGAAGGCTGGACGCTTGTGACAAGAAGAAAGAAACACACCAAAACCTTAAGAGGTGGAGCTTCACTGGTCAGAAGCAAATTCACAAAGAAAAATGTGAAGAAGGTCAAAAGTAAAAAGATCAAATCTGCATCAACAGTGGATGATTCTTTCTGGAAGAAATCTCCAGCACCTCTCACACTAAAAGATTTCATACCAAGGGAACTTGTTGAAAAGTTCAACATTATTTCATGCTATGCCATACATGATAAGGAAAGTAAAGAAAACAATGATGAGTATATAAATGAAGGAGACCTAAAGAGAATTGAAGCTTCATCAGACCTTAGTAGCTATATGGCTGAGATCGCATTTACTAACGATGATTTGCTGCTTGTCTCAACGCCTCACAACAGACCATTATTTGTAACTGGTTACGTACAATAACAGAGGGTGAATAGGATACTGTTAGATGGAGGATCGGTAGTAAACATCTTACCTCTGCGAACATTAAGAGAGTTGGGCATTTCTATGGATGAGTTGTCCTAAAGTTGCCTTATGATACAAGGCTTCAATCAAGGAGGGCAACGAGCTAGTGGTACTCTTCAATTGGATATATTAATTGAATATATGCTTTCAACTACTCTTTTCCATGTTATTGATGCCAAGACCTCCTACAATATTCTGCTAGGAAGACCATGGCTCCATGATAATGGTGTAGTGCCATCTACCCTGCATTAATGTTTCAAATTCCGTCGAAATGGCGTGGTGAAGAAAATAGATGTTGATGATAAACCATTCACTAAAGTTGAGGTGCATATTGCTGATGCTAAGTACTACATTAAAAAGGATGGTGAATCAACTAAGATCGATTTATCAAGAGGGAAGAAAGATAAAAAGGTTACTTTCTCCAAAGATATTAAAGCTATAGTAGGTGCAGAAAGTTCTACCAAGCAACCTGCATGCAATAAGCTATTAGGGGGGCTCACTAATACTCTTATAAAAAGATTAGTTCAGTCAAAGAAAGAAGCAAAGGTAGAGCATGGTGAATTGCCAACCTCACGTACGGAGGAAGGATTTGACCCAAATGCTTATAAACTCCTAGCAAAGGCTGGATATAATTCGCAAAGTCAACATTTGTTGGAAAAGCTTCCTGCTGATATCAACAAGGAAAAGGGTCAAAGCTCAGGATCTGTCCAAAGCATGCCAACAGGAAAAGAGCGTGCTAGACAGGATTACAAACAAGTATCTCCCATCCGACTCAAGATTAAAAGGGCCAACGTACAGTATATTACTATAGAAGATGAGGTGACGTTAAAACCGCGATCTGTTTTTAGTGGGATATGAGATACAAATTTATGTCCATCTATCTTCACTAGGTTAGGCCCAAAGAAAAGAAGAAAATCTATTTTCAAGAGGTTTGGAGTCACAGTCACTTCAAAAGCAAGACATTCCAACAAGGTCTGAAGGGAAGAAAAACAGGGGAACATGCTTCACAGGAAAAAAAAATAGAGAGAAAAAAAACACAAGCCTTAATGGCTGCATGGAAGCGTTAAGATCATACTTTTGCGTGCTTTAAACTTACTAGGTTGAGTATGAGTGGATTGAATGACAGGAATAGCTTTGCCTTGCCCACTTGAAGAAGCTTCCGGTTGAAAACCCGCTAACCTCCTACTTCGCCTTGTTTGCATGAATGCCAAGCTTATCAGCTCTCAGAATATGCCACTGCCCAACTTCTTGTTAGTGAACATAAGAGTGAAAGAAGAGTGGTCTCTAATCTCCTTGGTTCTCTTGTTATTGGTTAGCAAAGAAACAAGAACAAGAGGATAGAACAAAACTTACGAGAGAGAGAGTTGCGTGAATAGTGAGACCTCAGGGAGTACTTCGTGAGCTAGAGAGAAAAGCTAGGGAAAAATATTAGGGTTTTCTCTATATAAGAGTCTTGTTTATTGTTAGCCAAAACTAGGTCTCTGATTTTCTAATAAACAAATCCCCCGAGATATCAAATTTCAAACACTTGGATGTTATCCAGAGAATAAGTTTGGCTTAACCCTAAACTCATCTGAACCGTATCTGGAAAAAATCCTACGGCCTAAGCTATCGGGCCGAAATAATATTTATTATTTTTCTTGGATCCAAAATGTCCAAAATAATAAACATTAATTATTTATTTCCTGGGCTTATATAAATAACCCAATAAATAATTAATGAGCCCAAATGAACCAAAATAATTAATTTTTAATTATTTATTTCTTGGGCTTATATAAATAGCCCAATAAATAATTAAGCATTAATTATTTCCCCTTAGTTTAAGCCCAGATTGATTTCCTAATTATTCAAACTGGACCTAGGCCCTGAATAATTAATTAACAAATTAAACCAGATAATTAATTTCTCTCAACTCCTATTTTTTATTTTATTTTATTTATTTATTTTATTCTAGTCTAATAATAAATTAGACATCTCGAATAAAATAAAATAAAATACTCTTGAATTGAGACCAATTCCTCAACCTAAAATTAATTAAACTTACAGGCTATTCCGAGGACCAAAAAGACACATCGCCTTGGTTGCTAAAATGACCAAAATACCCATACTATATAAATAGTTGTATTTTGCATTTTAAATATTTTTTAATATCACCATAAGGAAATATTGACCCCAAGGGCAATACTACATTAGCAAAGTTTCTGACCTACAGGTGAAATGACTAAAATACCTCTCTACATATTGTTGTATATTTAGAGAGGAAGAAGTGTACTAACACCCCTCTAAATGACATCTACTATTTTCAGGCTTCTAATCCAATGATCCACGACTTCTTGGAGTGTTTTCGCTTTCCAAGGGAGCTACCCTAAAGCAAACATCCGAGTCATATTTCCCAGAGCCCTGGACATTTTAAATCATTCAGACAACCACAAGGGGCGATATAGTGTAGAAACTATCTTGTACAAGTCTATTTTAACTAACTAGTCACATATACCCAATACATAAGTATATTAATTCTACCATAGAACCTCAACTATAGTATATCAAAGCATATGCTTCCAGCTTCGTCAGACCACCAACTCATACTCAAGTCGTAGAGCATTAGTCCACGCTGTAGCGGTAGTAGTCTAGATTTCTATCATATAGTACTTTTAGAAACCACTACTACAGGTCCTGTCCTACGTATTCGAAATACGCTTATGTCATAAAGTGAGTGGACTCTCACTGGCTAAAGGTAAGCCATTCTCCATTTGGAATTCATAACATAATAACCTAAACATGATGAGATTCCCATTCTCATCAATAGGTTGAGGACAAATGTTTATGTGTTAAATAACCCATGATCCATACCTCACTGTAAAAGACCACCATTCACATGGATCACTTATTTAAACACAATGGGTCTGTTCCAAACGAAATTATGCACAAACAAAAAGTAAATTCACAAAAAATTTCTGAAAATAAATTCTTTTATTAAAATGTTCGATTTTACATCAGAAACCTAGTCTAAGAGGGTATACAATCCAACAATCTTCCACTTGCACTCTAAGACTAGGTAAGTCCATAGGTGCCCACCTCTATAGCGTCTAAGTGTCTCTTGAAGACTCTTTCTGCCAAAGGCTTAGTGAATGGATCTGCTAGATTGTTTTCTGAGGCAATATGTTCCACCACGACTTTTTGTCTCTAGATGAAATTCTGGATCGGGTGGTACTTCCTCTCGATGTGTTTCCTATTCTTGTGGTTTCGAGGTTCCTTAGATTGAGATACTGCTCCAGTGTTATTGCAATACATCACAATCGGCCTGTTCATATGTGGTACGACTCCAAGTTCTGAAAGGAGCTTCCGGAGCCAGACTGCTTCCTTGGACGCCTCCGAAGTTGCCACATACTCAGTTTTCATGGTTGAGTTAGTAATACAAGATTGCTTGATACTTTTCCATGAAATTGCTCCTCCAGACAAGGTGAAGACATATCCACTAGTGGATTTCCTTTCTCATCCTTATCCGCCTGGAAGTCTGAGTCTATGTATCCTATAGGAACTAAATCATCAGGCCCTATAAACCAGCATATAATCTCTTGTTCCCTTGAGGTATTTGAGAATATGCTTTACAGCTTGCCAATGAACCTCCCCAGGGTTTGACTGATATCTGCTAACTAAGTCAATGGCAAAGCAGATATCTGGCCTAGTACACAGCATGGCGTACATGAGACTTCCCACAGCCGAAGCGTAGGGAATCCTACTCATTCTATCCTTTTCTTCTTGAGACTTAGGACAGTCCCTTGAAGAAAATGACAACCCATGTCTGTAAGGGATTAGAGCTCCATTGCATGAGTCCATGCTGTACTTGACCAGTATCTTGTCAATGTATGTTGCTTGGGATAATCATAATATTCTCTACTTTCTATTTCTAAGAAACTTAATTCCGAGAATGTAGCTGGCTTCTTCCAAGTCTTTCATACTGAATTGACTAGATAGCCAAACCTTTGTAGACGACAATGTCCCTACATCATTTCTAATGAGTAGAATGTCATCTATATACAAGACAAGAAAAACCACATTAATGCGTTCAAGTTTCCTATACACACATGGTTCATCTTTATTTTGAATAAAACCATAAGACTTTACAGTCTCATTAAAACGAATGTTCCATGCTCTCGATGCCTGCTTAAGTCCATAAATGGACTTCTTAAGTTTGCAAACTATATGTTCTTGGCCTTCAGCAATGAAGCCTTCTGGTTGGGACATATAGATGTCTTCGCTAAGATGGCTATTTAAGAATTCCGTCTTGACATCCATTTGCCATATCTCATAGTTATAGTGACATGCAATGGCAAGGAAGATGCAAATGGATTTAAGCATGGCTATCGGGGAAAAGGTTTCCTCATAGTCGATTCCCTCTTTTTGAGTATACCCTTTCACCACAAGCCTAGCTTTGAAGGTTTCCACCTTCCCATCTACTCCCCTCTTTCTCTTGTACACCCACTTACACCCAATGGGTTTTATCCCTTCAGGTAAAACTACAAGATCCCAAATCTGATTGAAGTACATAGATTCAATCTCGGCTTCCATTGCTTCATGCCATAGTTTTGCATCAGCATCAGCAATAGCCTCCTCGTATCTAGTGGGGTCTTGTTCTTAATAGTTGGAGACCAACTCAAAGGCTTCTCCAGTCTATCTATCCAAAACCCTAGACACTTTCCCACTACGACGAGGCTCCATTTGTACAGGCTCTTGAGGCTGTGCCTCTTCTTGTTCCACAATCGGGTCAGAAGAAGTTGATTCCGTAGATAACTTCTTCTCAAGTTCCAACCTTGTTGAACCTTTAGTGGAAGTACTTTGATAATCTTCCAAATATCTAGCATTAGTACTGACTAGTACCTTCTGCTTCTTAGGATGATAAAAGTAACATCCTTTTGTCCCTTTTGGGTACCTAACAAAATAGCATAATTCTGATATTGGTTTCAACTTGTCTCCCTTGACTAGTACATAAGCTGGACAACCCCAAATCTTGAGATGATTCAGACTTGGCTTATGCTCAGTCCACATCTCATAGGGAGTCCTAGGTACTGACTTGGAAGGCACCAAGTTCAGAATATATGTCGTTGTCTCCAGGGCATATCCCCAAAAGGACACTAGAAGAGTAGCATGAGACATCATGCTTCGGACCATTTCCATCAATGTCTTGTTCTTTCTCTCAACTACTCCATTTTGCTGGGGTGTTCCCGGTGCAGGGAGTTGGGATACTATCCTATGATATACCATGTAGTCCTTGAATTCACCTAGGAGGTACTCTCCACCACGATCCGATCGTAAAGTTTTGATTAATTTACCTGTCCGACGCTCCACTTCAGCCTTAAACTCCTTGAACTTGTCAAAAGAGTCAGACTTGCGTCTCATCAAGTAAATGTAACCATACCTTATACAATCATCCGTAAAAGTGATAAAGTACTCAAAACCTCCTCTAGCTGGTGTAGATAATGGACCATACACATTAGTGTGAATAAGACTCAACACCTTATTGGCTCTATCCGCCTTTGGTGTAAAAGACCTTTTGGTCATTTTTCCTATCAGACAGGATTCATACTGAGGCCAACTTTCCAATCTCAATGAGCCTAAAGGCCCATCATGGATTAGCCTCTGAATCCTGGTTGAGTTAATATGACCCAACTTTAGATGCCAAAGGTATGAATCATTGACATTGGTCTTTCTCTTCTTAGTTAAAGGTTCAGACTAGCGTTATTTGATTGGTTGTTAATAGGGTTTAAAAAGAACAGATTCCCATACATGTGCCCAATATATAAAATTTCTCCATCTCTACTAATAGAAATACTAGAATGGAAAGATATAGAATATCCTTGATTTATTAGTTTTGCAACTGAAATCAAAATCTGGCAAAAACCAGGTACATATAAAATATCTTTTAAAACCACTATCTTATTACAATAAAAAATAAGATCCAGCTCTCCCACTGCAAGGGCCCAGACTGGTGCTCCATTACCCACGTGTAGCCCATGTTCGTCCTTTTTGAGTATTCTAATCTTTCTAAACCCCTGCAAGGAGTTACAGATATGATCAGTGGCTCCTGAATCAATAATCCAAGTGGAAGTTGATCCTACCATTGATATAGACTTTAGATAGAAAACATTACCTGTGGGGTTTTTCTTGGCTTGAAGATCTGGACACTCCTTTTTTCAGTGTCCCTTCTTCTCACATTTGAAACACTTACCCTTTGGTTTGTTCTTGGGCTGGGCTGCTGCATTCCCCTTCTTCCTCTTGAATTTTTTGGGCTTAGGCCCAATTCTTGTGGAAGAAGCCTTAGCAATCATGGCCTTCGACCGTGGCTTCATGATCTTCTCCGCCATCTAGAGCTCCTTCATCAATTCAATCACACTTATGTTCAATTTGTTCATGTTATAGTTCAACTTGAATTGAGTGAAGGAACCTGGTAGAGATTCGAGAACCATGTCCACTTGGCTCTCGGGGTCAATGACAGCCCCTAAGATTTCTGTCTCCTTGAAAGTAGCAATCATCTTGAGCATATGCTCTCGGACTGATACTCCCTCAGCCATCTTAGTGTTTATTATAGTTCGAAGAGCATCCTGCCTTGCGGGCCGGCTCTTATCTGCGAACATAATAGCCAATGATTGACTGATGTCATCTGTAGAAGCCATGTGCTCGTGTTTTGACTGGAGCACATTAAACATGGAGGCTAACATATAGCAACGTGCCATTTCATCAGCCTTCTTCCACGCCTTTTCAGCCTCTCGCTCTTCGGCGGTGGAACCTTCCCCGATAATAGAGCAGGTCTCGTAAAAGACATACTTATACTCTTCGGCTGTGAGTATTATGTCCAGGTTCCTCTTCTAGTCCACATAGTTTGGACCCGTTAACTTATTCTCCCTGAGAATAACGGCCAATGGACTAAAAGAACCTCCCACCATTTCTGAAAATAAAAAAATAAAATAAAGAATTTAGTTTGTGAAAATAAAATAAAATTTGTGCACTAAAAATAATTTGGCTCTTAAGAAAACTGACATAACTTCTTAGGAAGATTAACAGTTCCCTAAGCTAAGTGTATGAACCACCACAAATTAATTTCCCTTCTAGGTAATGGTCTAGAGGATAATTCCATCGAGGGGATGGTCGTTTCCTCTTATTTCCTATGGACATACCTCGCACTATAATCTCCAATGTGGGCTGGCCGATCATAGTACTTGCCTCGGATTATTAATTATATCCCTCCATTAGATCTAGATCCTTGTGGTATCCCCATCCTATACAGGTTCACTCCCAGGGTGACGCGAGGGGACCCACGATCTCTAATGAGGATCGTGATGGAAGCCGTGGAGCCATTGGAACCCCTCTCCCAATTAGTCTTTTAAAATAAAGGTTTTCTGAAAAATATCCTTTTGAAATTTCCATTAAGTTTTTCCTTAACTCAAAATAAAATATCTAAATCCACTAAAATCTCTATGTCAAGGTTTATATCATTTGAGAGATTTTTTCATGGACTAATTTTATTTAAGTTAAAACTTAATGATTTCAAAAATTTTCCAATTAAAACTTTCAAGAGACTTTGATCTCAAGTTTATTTGACAAAACAATTTTTCCTAGTGCAAAATAAAACAACATGGTTCTCCATTTTAATTTACAAAAATATCTAAATCCAATATATTTTCTATGTCAATGATTAAATCCTTTGAGAAAATATCTAAGGATTAATTTTTGTACAAATTAAAATAACCATTTAATTTTTTGAAGAAAAATGTTTTTCTTGTCAAAAAAATTCCCAAAGACTTTGGTCTTTGAGAAAAAGCGCACATAGGTACACAAAAAAATAGCATGTTAGAAAACAGTAAACGTTTTCATGCTTTTCTATTTTTAAACCTAAGTGCTCAAATAATAGAATTAAACACATTAATTAATTAACTAATGGTCTTGTTTAATCCTAAAATCCCTTACTAATATTTTTCATACAAATATATTCCAAGAATATAAGCTATTGTAAAAATATTAACTTTGCCTGGTATGGGACTCAAAACAGAAAAAAGGGAAAAAATAAAAATAAAATTGACTGGCGGTCCACTGCACCCGATGCACCATATCCACGCCCACTGCACTGCGGTTCACTGCGGCCGCACTGAATCAGATGCAGCCGCAACCCGTGGAGCCAACCCGCGCCCGCGACCCAAGCCCGCTTCTCCTCTGCTGCCGACCCGCACAAGATCTGCGCATGGACCCGTTTCCGCCTCCTCGGTGCACCGCTAACCCGCGTGCAAAATTGAACTTCAATTGCAAACCAAATTTCAAATTGCATTCGGCTCAATTTTTACGCAATCCGGCTCGGCTCCAAGGCACGGAGGACGTGGCTCCTCTCACAGAAATCTCGGCTCGGCTTGGCGCGACCGGTGGCTTAGGAACACTTCTCCTTCTTCGTTTTTTTCCTTCTTCCGCACGAAAATTGCAGAGCTTCTTCTGGTTCATCTTTTGCTTATTTCTTTGGCTTCTTTGGACATTTTTACTTACAAAAACTTATCCAAAACAAAAACACAACTGCCTATACCCATTTAAATTGGGTTTACACGATCAAAATATCAAAGCCAAATTTTTTTACAGAGAGTCCTATACTTCACTGCGAAGTGTACAATCAAGCTATCCCATACCAAAACAGCGAAGGATCACAGGTTTAAGCACCAAACAATCATCTTCTCCATTTTTATTAACTACCATGCTCCCCAAGTTGATCAAAGAACCGGTGGCTCTGATACCACTTTGAAGGGAAGAAAAACAAGGGAGCATGCTTCACGAGTAAAAAAAACAGAGAGAAAAAAAAAAAATACAAGCCTTAATGGCTGCACGGAAGCATTAAGATCATACCTTTGCGTGCTTTAAACCTACTAGGTTGAGTAGGAGTGGATTGAATGACAGGAATAGCTTCGCCTTGCCCACTTGAAGAAGCTTCTGGTTGAAAACCCGCTAACCTCCTACTTCGCCTTGTTTGCATGAACGCCAAGCTTATCAGCTCTCAGAATATGCCACTACCCAACTTTTTGTTGGTGAACACAAGAGTGAAGAAGAGTGGTCTTTAATCTCCTTGGTTCTCTTGCTATTGGTTAGCAAAGAAACAAGAACAAGAGGATAGAACAAAACTCACGAGAGAGAGAGTTGCGTGAATAGTGAGACCTCAGGGAGTACTTCATGAGCTAGAGAGAAAAGCTAGGGAAAAATATTAGGGTTTTCTCTATATAAGAGTCTTGTTTATTGTTAGCCAAAACTAAGTCTCCAATTATCTGATAAACATATCTCCCGGGATATCATATTTCAAACACCCGGATGTTATCCAGAGAATAAGTTTGGCTTAACCCTAAACTCATCTGAACCGTATTTGGAAAAAACCCTACGGTCCAAGCTATTGGGCCGAAATAATATTTATTATTCTTCTTAGACCAAAAGGCCTAAAATAATAAACATTAATTATTTATTTCCTGGGCTTATATAAATAACTCAATAAATAATTAATGAGCTCAAGTGAACCAAAATAATTAATCTTTAATTATTTATTTCTTGGGCTTATATAAATAACCCAATAAATAATTAAACATTAATTATTTTTCCTAGTTTAAGCCCAGGTTAATTTCTTAATTATTTATACTAGACCTAGGCCCTGAATAATTAATTAACCAATTAAACCAGATAATTAATTTCTCTCAACTCCTATTTTATTTTATTTATTTATTTTATTCCAGTCTAATAATAAATTAGACATCCTGAATAAAATAAAATAAAATAAAATAAAATCCTCTTGAACTGAGACCAATTCATCAACCCAAAATTAGTTAGGACTTACGGGCTATTCTGAGGACCAAAAAGACACATCGCCTTGGCTGCTAAAATGACCAAAATACCCCTGCTATATAAATAGCTGTATTTTGCATTTTAAATATTTCATAATATCACCATAAGGAAATATTGACCCCAAGGACAATGCTGCATTAGCAAAGTCTCCGACCTACAGGTGAAATGACTAAAATACCCCTCTACACATCGCCGTACATTTAGAGAGGAGGAAGTGTACTAACACCCCTCTAAATGACATCTACCATCCTTAAGCTTCTAGTCCAATGATCCACGACTTCCTGGAGTGTTTCCGCTTTCCAAGGGAGCCACCCTAAAGCAAACATCCAAGTTATGTTTCCCAAGGCCCTGGACATTTTAGACCATTCGGACAACCACAAGGGGCGATATAGTGTAGAAACTATTTTGTACAAGTTTGTCTTAACTAACTAGTTACATATACCCAATACACAAGTATATTGGTTCTACTATAGAACCTTAACTATAGCATATCAAAGCATATGCTTCCAGCTTCGTCAGACCACCAACTCATACTCAAGTCGTAGAGCATTAGTCCACGTTGTAGCGGTAGTAGTCTAGATTTCTATCATATAGTACTTTTAGAAACCACTACTACAGATCCTGTTCTACGTATTCGAAATACACTTATGTCATGAAGTGAGTGGACTACTCACTGGCTAAAGGTAAGCCATTCCCTATTTGGAATTCATAACATAATAACCTAAATATGAAGAGATTCTCATTCTCATCAATAGATTAAGGACAAATGTTTATGTGTTAAATAACCCATGATTTATACCTCACTGTGAAAGACCGCCATTCACATGGATCACTTATTTAAACACAATGGGTCAGTTGCAAATGAAATTGTGTACAAACAAAAAGTAAATTCACAAAAAAATTTTGAAAATAAATTCTTTTATTAAAATATTCGATTTTACATCAGAAACCTAGTCTAAGAAGGCATACAATCCAACAAGGTCTCCTCCAAGGTAAGAACAGTGGTGAATTGCAATGGAATCTTAAAAATAATAACACAAGTGACACCTGATGTGCCTTGTAATCACATTAACATCTATGATGAAGAGTGTACTGAGGAAGAGGATGCCGAGCATGCTCCAGCAGAACTTGAAGAAGGCGTAAAAGCCACAGTTGATGAACTTAAAGAAGTAAACTTGGGCAGTATTGAAGATCCTCGCCCAATTTACATAAATGCACTCTTATCGCCTGAAGAAGAAAAGGCCTATGTCGACCTGTTGAAGGAATTCAGAGACTTCTTTGCTTGGACATATAAAGAAATGTCGGGTTTAAACATCAAAATTGCTGTCCACCATTTAGTTGTAAAGGATGGGGTAACACCAGTAAAGCAAGCCCAATGGCGTTTTCGACCTGAGTTGGTTTCATTAATTGAAGTAGAAGTGAACAAGCTGATCGAAGCCAAATTTATTCGAGAGGTCAAGTATCCAACTTGGGTTGCGAATATTGTTCCTGTAAGGAAGAAAAATGGACAAATTTGAATTTGTGTGGATTTTAGGAATCTAAATGATGCCTATCCAAAATATGATTTTCCATTTCCTATTCCTGAACTGATGGTAGATGCAACCACTGGCCATGAAGTTCTATCTTTCATGGATGGATCCTCTGGGTATAACCAAATCAAAATAGCACCAGAAGATGAGGAGCTTACTGCCTTTCGTACTCTAAAAGGAATCTATTGCTACACAATGATGCCTTTTGGTCTGAAGAATGCTGGAGCCACATATCAAAGAGCGAAGTAAAAGATCTTTGATGATATGCTACACAAGATCGTGGATGCTATGTGGATGATTTGTTAGTCAAGTCACGTAAACGAGTTGATCATCTTCAAGATTTAAGGAAGACTTTTGAGCAACTCCGAAAATATCAATTGAAGATGAATCATCTTAAATGTACTTTTGGTGTCACCTCTAGAAAATTCCTGGGTTTTATCGTTCAGCATCGAGGTATCGAAATAGACCAATCAAAGATCAATGCGATTATGAGAATGCCTAAGCCAAGAAATATCCATGAATTAAAGAGTTTACAAGGAAAGTTGGTTTACCTCCGAAGGTTCATCTCAAATCTTGCCGGACGCTGTCAACCGTTCAGTTGTCTAATGAAGAAGGGTGTACTATTTGAATGGGATGAAGCGTGCCAAAATGCTTTCAAATGCATCAAATCTTACTTGATGAAGCCTCCTATTCTTGCTACACCTATCCCGGATAAGCCATTGATTTTGTACATTGCTGCGCAAGAATGGTCAATGGGGGCATTGATTGCTCAAGAAAATGACAATGGTAAAGAAAATGCACTCTATTACTTAAGTCAAATGATGACACCAAATGAGTTGAATTATTCACCAATTGAGAAGGTTTACCTAGCTTTGATATTTGCAATTCAAAAATTGAAGCACTATTTTCAAGCGCATACTGTACGCCTTATTTCCAAGGCTAATCCTATAAAATATGTTATGACAAAACCTGTGCTATCTGATCGTTTGGCAAGGTGGTACCTTTAACTCCAACAATTCGATATTGTCTTCGTCCAACAGAAAGCTGTCAAAGGACAAGTGCTGGCGGATTTCTTGGCTGATCATCCTATCCCTGCTGAATGGGAACTAAGTGATGAATTGCCTGATGAAGATGTTCTTGTCATTGAGATTCTCCCATCATGGAGGATGTACTTTGACGGTGCGGTACATCGTGAAGGTGCTGGAACTGGTGTAGTATTCATTACCTCTGAAGGAGATGTACTACCGTACTCTTTCACTTTGACTAAAAGATGCTCAAATAATATGGCTGAATACCAAGCTCTTATACTTGGATTAGAGTTAGCTGTTGATATGAAGCGACTGCATCTCGAAGTATATGGGGATACCCAATTGATTGTTAATCAATTGCTTGGTGAGTATGATGTTAAGAAACCTGAGTTGATCCTGTATCATAATTATGCGAGATGACTTATGGGATATTTGGGTGATGTGACGATCGAGCATGTATTAAGAAGTAAAAATAAGCAAGCCGATGCGTTAGCAAAATTGGCTTCTACTTTATGTCTACATGATCGAGAAATTCAAATTCCTATATGTCAAACTTAGGTCATACCGACTATTTTTGAAGATGAAGATGATGAAGGGCATGAAATCCATTCTGTCTTTGTTTATGAAATTAATGAAGAAGATTGGAGACAACCTTTTGTAGATTATCTCAAAAGTGGAAAGCTTCCAGATGATCCACGAAGACGGAGTGATATTCGCCGGCGTGCTACCCGCTTCTTTTTCTATAGGGATACACTCTTTCGACGTTCATTTGAAAGTGTCTTCTTGAGATGTTTAGGTCAAGAAGAAGCTGTGCAAGTAATGGAAGAAGCTCATTCTGGCATATGTGGAGCTCATCAATCTGGTCTGAAGCTTCATTTTCGTATTAAGAGGATGGGATATTATTGGCCTACCATGGTGAAAGATTGCTTGGATTATGCTAGAAGGTGTCAAGCATGTCAATTTAATGCCAATTATCTACATCAACCGCCAGAGCCATTGCACCCGACGGTTGCATCATGGCCATTTGATGCATGGGGATTGGCTATTATTGGACAGCTACTAAAGTCTTCTACTAGGCATCTTTATATCTTGGCTGCAACAGATTACTTCTCTAAGTGGGCAGAAGCTGTAGCATTAAAAGAAGCAAAAAAGGAAAATGTTATTGATTTTATATGTGTAAACATTATTTATCGATATGGCATTCCTCGATATATTATACAGATAACAGCAAACCGTTCTGCAATAGTTTAATAGACAAGTTATGCGAAAAGTTTAATTTCAAGAAGTACAAATCTTCTATGTATTATGCCCATGCTAATGGACTCGCTAAAGCTTTCAATAAGACTTTATGCAATTTGTTGCAAAAAGTGGTTACTAAGTCAAAAAGAGATTGGCATCTTCGTATTGGAGAGGCACTGTAGGCATATAAGACCACTTACCATACTCCTACCCAAGCTACCCCATATGCGTTGGTATATGGTGTGGAAGCTGTCCTTCCACTAGAGCAACAAATTCCTTCCTTGAGGATCGCTATTCAAGAAGGTCTTACCAAGGAAGATAATGTCCGTCTCAGACTTGAAGAGTTAGAAGCATTCGATGAAAAGAGGTTAGAGGCACAACAAAGGTTAGAATGCTACCAAGCTCATACTTCTAAAGCCTTTAACAAGAAAGTGCATCTTCATTCCTTTCAAGTTGGTGATTTAGTTCTCACTGTGAAAAGACCAATCATCGTCGGATATAAACCAAAGAAGTTGACATCAAAGTGGAATGGCCCATATGTTGTTCAAGAGGTCTACTCAAATGGATCTTACAAGATAGTTGCTGAAGATGGGTTGAGAATTGGACTGATTAACGGCAAATATTTGAAGCGATACTATGCATAAATGAAGGCTCCTTGACTGCACGAGCTTAAACTGCAAGTTGCTCATCGACTGCACGAGCTTAAACTGTAAGTTTCTCCTCGACTGCAGGAGCTTAAACTGCAAGTTGCTCCTTGACTGCATGAGCTTAAACTGCAAGTTACTCCTGGCCCGTATGAGTTTAAATTGTGTAAAGGCAACCACCAATAGTGTAGTATCTGGTTAAACTACTGAAACACTCCATCAAGTCTAAGTTTGTAAAAATGGATACTCTTGGCCAGCATGAGTTAAAACTGTGAACGCCCCCCCCCCAAAACCATATCCATCCATTTTGAACTACGTTTGACTTGATTCTTAAGTAATTCTTAAGATACGTAGGCAGCTTAGAAAAAATTTCTAAGTTCAGTCACATTCTTTCATCATTCTCTATTTTTCTCATTTGTTGCAATCAAGTGATGACTTATTGTGAAATTGAAGTTTGCAATAAGTAAACAAAACACACATGTGCGAGAAAAGGTTGAAAGAAGTATATTATTGATGCTAGTAAGGAAGCAATCCTATTTTACAAGAAAGAAGGAAAAAAATACAACTGCTTAATGAACATATGAGGTGCTACGCGACATCAAGTAAAAAACTTGAAATTTTCCAAGTCTCGTTGCATTGCCACCAAATGTTCTCTTATATTCTTCAAGTTGGCTTCATCCTCTTCATTGGCTTTAGGGGCGTTTTGGAGTGAGGTAAGCTCTTCTTTAAGGGACAAGCAGGTGGACTCTACTTCTAAAAGCTGCCTGTTCTTTTCCTCAATAGCAATTAAATGTTTTTTATCCTCTTTTTTTAAGCGTTTAAGCTTCCTTTTGAGAGTAGCAATATTGGCTTTAACTCATTGTGAGTTGGCCTTACTTTCTTCAATTTGACTTATGAGGTCACACTTTTTAGCCTCAACATCACCTAAGTGTTGGCTAGCAACAGAAAGCAATTTTGCATGAGACTCCTTTGAGGCTTTCTTTGAAAAGGTGGATCTAGCATTGTCAAATTCACGTGCTCTAACAAAGAAAGAACTCAAGCGATTATTCAATGGTGACAAATCAACAATAGGATCCTTGCTCAATTCTTTAAGAATATAGCAAGCTTGATCCTCAAGTGAAGAGATCTGCTCGATAGGCGTTTGTCGAATTCGTTGATAAAATTGCTGTCATACTTCCATGACAAACTTCTTTTTGCAACTTGATGGTAGGGACTCTCTCGGGAAGGTAGAGATGGCTGAACAATGTTGATGAGCTACTACCTTAGATGTCAAATCCTCATGTTGAGAGTAAGAGATGTCTTTGCAACCATCTTGCTTTGAACAGTGAGAATAATTGATTGAGTCTTGAGAATAAGTATCCTCATCAAGGGCTATAACATTGGCCACCTAATGAAGAAGAATAGCAAAGAAGTTGAGTCAAAAGAAAAGAAAATTGGAATAAAAAAAAATAAAGAGGGAAAACCAGTTTTACCTTGTCCTTGAAGGTCTCTTGATCCCTGGGCTTTTGGTTTAAAGTTGTAGTTGCTGCCTTCATTCTCTTCCAACAGCGGTCTCTACTACTAGAACTGGCTTCTTCAATTCGATTCAACTCCTTTCGTTTTGAAGATGATGAAAGTTTCTATATAACTAAGTCATGATTCGTAGAGAATGTCTATCATGTCTTAAAGAATTTTCCAACCCTTTTGAAGCATTGAGAGTGGTATTATCTTGATGAAGTTTCTTCTCGGAGTAAGACAAATTCTCTACTTTTTTAAATGCAGGGTTTTGGGAATTCAATATCGCAATGTGATCTTCAAGGAAGGTTCCATGCACTTATTCCCACCATGCTTTATACTTTGGAGTATAGTGCTTCTTTATGCTATAAGAAGTGGTTGGAAATGTTACCTTGGCCATTGTTCCATGAAGCGTGCATCTTACCCAAAGACGTAAGCCATCTATTAAGGTAGCCTTATGGGTGGAAATCTCAAAGTAGCCTGGGATATCTTACAGGAATCTAAATTGGCGACTAAAGCGATGTGTGCTATAAGGCTCAATGATGAAGTGATCGTCCTTCCATAAAGTTAGAAGACTTGAACGAAGGCTCAAGAAGTAAAGTTGTTCCTCCAAAGGGGCTGCCTCATTATCAACAAAGTCATGTTTTTTGTGCTTTGTAAGGATGTTTGTAGCCCAAAAAATGATCTCACCTTTATAAATCCACTTGCGGGCTTCGTCTTCACTAAAGTACTTTCCACTACTTTCACCAGAATAACTTTCCATTGGAGGGCTATTTAGGCCTTTAGAAACTTCATAGTGAGTTTTGAAGTAGTGTGCAAGCCATCCATATATATAGTGAGTTGGGAAGATAAATTTCTCCACACTGGGATGTTGAGAGTTGGAAATACGATTCAATCCTCTATAAATGTTGGTCAAGACGGGAATAGCCAAACTAACTCGTTCCCTGTACGCCATCAAACTTGCCATTTTGAAGGTACTTGGACGAATGATGTCTACTTCTTCATTAGGTAATGCAAAGACATAAAGCCAACAGGATAAAAATGCCGCAAGGAATGTTTGATCTCTGTTGTGGCTTCTAATGCCCAACTTTGAAAACAAAGCTTCTTCTTCAAATGTCCATGCAGTATGAGGTGGGATAACTCCACATGGATTATCAATAAACTTGGGGCGTGATCTCCTTTCTTCCCTTGGAGGAGGCACTGAATACTTTATTGCTCTTCTGAACCAGAAGTCGAGCCACTTATTGATGGAAACACTAGAGTTGTTGTTTTCCTTTTTGATCAAGTGGTATGCATGTAGAAGATGTTCGCAACTCCTTGGAAGGAATCGCTTGCCATCATGGTCCATACCGATGAGTTTCGCAGCATGAGGAACAACTTCATCGTAGAGAGTTCCAAGCATTGGTAAGCCTCCAAGTTCGTGCAAGTCCCAAAGTGAAATGGACACCTCACCAGTTGATGTTAAGAGCTTGTTGGTAAGAGGACACTAAGCTTCGCAAAAGGCTTTGAGAACGTTGGGGTTGCAATCGTACGTAAAAAGCGATGCATAGACAGCCTCATAGATCTTCGCAGATCTTAAGTATCCTTCGCAATGACTTAGAACGTCATGTGTCCACTCCCAATATCTCTTCCTAAAGTGAAACACGCCCAAGAAGTTAAGTGGTGAGGTCCTTTGGGTCTCCTTTTGAATCATTCGACGTCCAAGTGAAGGTAACACACTGGGATGAGCTTGAGGTTGATGATTTGAGGAAAAAAGAATCCATGCCTTTGGGGAACGAGTGCCTTTGAAGTTGACTTCCGTTGACCATTCCTTCACAAGTCGTTAGAGTGTCGCCTTTGGAAGGGGCCCCGCATACTTGCCTGACTTTGCCTCATAAACCGTCAAAGTCGTCCCTGCTTCGGTTGAATCATTCTCGTGGTCGTGAATGACTAGTAGTTGTTGACCCAAAGGAGATCGCAAATTTGAGAAGTGCACCATAATTGGACCTGGTAAAAAAAAAGAAAAAAGAAAAAAAAAGAGAAAGTTAGCTTAAAATACTAATAAGTAAAAAGTTAAAAAAAAAAAAGAGTTTCTGAGTTTAGAAAAAAAAACAGTTTTCGCGTTTACAAAAAAAAAAAAAAAGTTTTTGCATTTGCAAAAAAAAAAAAGGGAAAAAAAAAAAGCTAAGTGCGTAAACAAAAAATGGAGTTTACGAAAAAAGGGACTAACAGTTAATTGGTTTAAAAAAAAAAAAAAAGAGGAAAAAAAGTCAACTTCGAAATAAGACCAAAAAAAAAAAAAAGTGCATAAACAAAAGTTTACGAAGTCAACAATGGCGGCGGGCAAAATTGTGAAATTGAAAGAAGAACCTGCAGTCAAGAAGGCTTACCATATTGAAAAGTAAAAAAAAAAAAAAAGGCTTACTCAAAAAAGGATGCACTGTTGCGTGCGCGGATATTGAAATTGCGAGGGGTCTTCAATTGAGATAATGAAGATTTCTTCAAATTGGTGTGGGAAAAATTGATCAAGATGAAGGCCTTTTTATAGGCACTATAGAATGCCTTTTTCAAATCCTATAAGAATTCTAATTCTTGATTAAAAGATTTTAATTGAGATTTAAATTTAAATTCAAGAATTTTGATTGGTGGATTCAAAAAATATGATTCCTATTCAAAATTGGATTTCAAATCTTTTCATTAATTCCTTATAGGAATAGAAGAAGAATTCTATTTTATTAAGGAGTTGAAAAGGGCTTTTATATTAATTTCTAATTAAATTAATAAATTTATATTTTAAATGCTTCAAGCCTTGTTTCCAAATTCTTTTGACAAAATATTTTTCCTCAAGTCTTGAAGTGTGGGCATTTGTAGACAAAGAATTTTAGGATAAAATATATTTTTAAGATTAAAAGAAAATTATATATTTTAGTCTTGATTAATTAAAATTAATTCATGAATAAATATAATTATTCTTGAATTAATTAATATAATTAGGCTATCATTAAAAGCCCATTAAATCTAGTGGATTATAAAATTGGACTATTGAAATTGAGCTATTGTTAATGGTCCATTTTACATTAAATCCAATATATTATAGATTAAATGAAAATGGACTAGGCCCTAAAGTTGAACTTTTTGAAAATCTCATAACCCAAATATAATGTGGGTTAAATGAAATTGGGCTAAAACATAAATTAAGCCCAAGTCTATTAGGGTTTGTTGGGAGACTCTTTCAAAATCCCACATCGGCTATTTATGCTAAAGTCAAGGGATTTTTAGCCTATAAATAGGCTCTTCCCTCAATGGTTCAAGGCACTCTCGAGATCCTCAAGCTCAAGCTTCAGCAAACAAGAAGCTTCATCAAGTTTTAAGCATTCAAACTTCATCAAGTTCAAGGTTCAAAAGTTTCATCAAGTTCAAGGTTCAGAATCGTCATCAAATCAAGGTTCAGAATCTTCATCAAATTTCAAGGCGTTCATCTTGCTTCGCATCAAACAAGTCTCGAAGACTTGGCAATCAAGTGTTCGTCATCAAATTCCATTCGATCCGAGATCAAGTTCTTCAGCCCTCGAATTAACATTTTTAAAAAAGAGAAGAATCAGAGGACTTATCCTGCAATTTAGGACTTCTTCGGAGTTTTGTAACCACTTTTCATATTTACTAAATATTTTGTAAATTTCGATATTTTTCTTGTCTTATTTGCAAACTTGAAATTTGTCGTCTACATCTGCCTCCAATTTTTGAAAATTTTGGTTTTTCTTTAAAAAATCTATATAAAATTTTTAAAAAATTATACTATTATCCTATCTATTTTTCTTACTTATAACTTTACCTCCAAATCTAATGTTTTGGTTCCATTCCTTGTAGTACCATAATATGTTTATTTCATTATTTTTGAGGTATCAGAGTGCTGGGTTGCTTTACTCATCTTGGTGTAGGATTGAGTACACATGTGTACTAAAAAATTAAAAATTTATTAGAATTTAGAATCACAGACTTACTTTTTCTTTTTAGATTAGAAGAAATCATGACAGTAGTCGGATTTGATTGATTAATAAGTTGTTTGAAACTTGTTTGAATCATAAATTTCGAAGATGTATGAATTAGAAGACCTGTCAAATGTCTGTTCCTACGCTTGAAACTCATGTAATAGCTAAAGTTTTTTATCGTCCAAGGTTTTCTTTCAATCTCGCAAATCAAACTATTGGTAAAAATTGGTAGATTTTTTTTTTTTTTTTTTGAGGAAGACAATTAAAATAGCAAGGTAGTAGAACCAATAGCTGGGATTCCTCAAACCTTACATTTGGCCAACCCCTAAATAAACCCTCTTGGGGCTAGTCAATTATATTTTAGGTCATTGAGAATAATGTTTAAAAGTTCAATGCTTTTGTCAAGTGTGTCTTTTTGAAATTATAATGACTTTTGATAATGGCTTTTCTAGGATTTTGGGATAATTTTTTCGCTTTTTGCATGTGATATTGTTTTGGCTTGATCTTATTTGCCAATAATTTTGTTATTCTTTGTAAGCTTTAGATATGAATTTGGCATTCAATTAGTTGGAGTAAACTTGTATATCTAAGTTGAATATTGCTAAATCTTGAAAATTTAAGTTAGTCTTGGTTATGATGAATTTTATTTTACTTTTCTCGTTTGGACGTAGATGATGTAATGAAATATGAAAAGAGTTGTTGGCTAATTCTTGTTTCATGGTATTTAACTTAGGTCTAACTTTGATTTGTAAATAAGGATAGTGAGGAGAACAAAGGTCCAAAAATGCAAAGATCATATCCTTTGAGGAAAAACAACGTTTGAAAAAATTTAATGAGTGAGTTGAAAAAAAATGAGTGAAAAAAATGCTTATTTTATGTTGAAAAACTTTACTTGAAAAAATGGAGCCATTACGGAAAGAAGTAGCAGGTATTATTCAGTGCACTCTCTTGACACTATAAATTCCCTAAAAGAAAGAAAAAAAAATGATGACTAAAAAGGGGGGGGCATTACGGTGAGTGAAGATGAATCCATTCACTTGAGGCTAAATCCCTAAGTCTTTAAAAAAAAATGTTGTCTTTGGGAAAAAAAAAAAAAAAGTGAGAGTACTCCTAATTTACTACTTGAGTTGGAGAAATTTGACACCATGAAGCTTGAATTGGTTAAACATGATTTGTGTTATCTATGTCTTGACTTGAAGGGTGAAATAATTTTCTTAAACTAAAGTATAAATTTGTTTAACTTAACTTTAAGGGAGTTAGTATATTTGATTTAATACACGAGTTTACAAAAGTTTTTGACAAGATTGAATGAATGACAAGTTTATTTTTAAGGTTGAAAGAAAATTGTAACTTTGTTGTGGATGAAATTGTTGATAACATAAAGTTGTTTGCCTTGTCTTAAGTGTTTGTTTGGGGACAAGTAAAGTTTAAGTGTGAGAGAATGTGATAGGGGCTAAGTGTACATATATTTTTGAGGGCATTTGTGATGTATTTATACTTGATTTTTGGATTAAATACTACTGATTTCACCACTTTAATGTGTTTTTTTTATAGATTGAAGATTGAAGAACATTTGGATAAACTTGTACAAGAATGTGTAAAAACAGAGTAAAAATGGAGACATTGAAACAAGATGGAAAACAGAGGAAACAAGGCACCAAAGATAAAGAAAAACCAAGTCAAGCCAAGCCATGAGCTAACTAAGAAATAGCAACCAAAACAAAACAAGAACGGTGGCTTGTGGCAAAAAGCTAGCCGGCCATGCTTGCTACCAAGCCATGGACCGGTGAAAGAATTATGAGACGGTGAGAGAAAGGAGATGACCGCCTAGAAGAAGCCATTGACCACCTTGCATCAAAACAAAAAGCCAGCGATTGGCTTTCACTAAGAGGTGACCGGTTCAAGAGAGAAAACACCAAGCTGGTGAGTGGCGACACCCCAAGCCATGGCTGGCTGTCCAAGCAACAATGAAGAACAAAATTTCCAGAAGAAAGCTAGCACTAGGTTGAGTGCTGAACCGTGGCCGATTTACCTCTATTTTCAATGTCGGTGGATTTTGTGTAGCTTACGGAATTTGCTGAATTCTAATTAAAAATTACTTCTCTTTTTTTTAGGGAGCTTTTAGAAAGATTTTACATTTATAAATACCTACGAACGTAGAGAAGGGGTGTGAGACAATACTTCCAATCATGTAATATTTTCTTATAACATATGATGAATTCAAAGAATAAAATCACAAATTAATCTTTCAAGGAGGAATTCATCAAATGAGCATTGCTTTTGGGAAAAGTCTTCATATGAGAAGAAGATAACTTATCTATGAGTTCTATCTTTTTCTTTTTTTTTTTTTTAACTTGAACAATGATGAGATCAATATTTTAATTGTATTTAGAAGATATTTTTTGTTTTGGATTTATGACATTATATTGATATAAGTTCTTTGATCAATTTATTGTTATTTCTAGTACTAGGTTGTTGCCCGTGCGATGCACAGGAGAAATATATTTATTTTTTTTAAAATTATAAATACATTATGAAATTTAATTTTTGATATATTTGATAAAAAGATTTTAATAGTTACATATGTAATTAATTTTTTTAGAATCTATTTTCAGAAAATAATGCTAACTTGCCAAAATACATAAATGAATGAACATGTAAAAGCTCAACAAGAATTATTCTCCACCAATAAGAAAAAAGGAAACAGTGAAAAAAATGAATAATATTAATCAAATAAGAATGGTATAATCTTATAATCTTTGCATAAGATTATAAGATCCTGAATACATAATCCTGTTCATTAACTGAGCTTTAGGTTTATTAACTAAACCCTGAAATCAAGTTAGGCCAGCATGACAAAATACATATGTGTGTCTGAAAATGGTATTTGAAATATAGATGTGTACAATCTGCTGTGTGTCTATCGCCAACTTGATCTGCGCTAGAAATTCCTTATAGAGGTTAATAGCACCAGAATACTCTTAATCAATCCTCTATTTTAAGAGAAATCTTCTCTGGTACTGGTGTTCTTTTGCTGAATATGGTTAGTGAAAACTTCCATCATCCACACTTTAACATTTCAACGCCAGTTATCAACAAACTAAATAATGCAAATGTTCTTTAGCTTTTGTTTTATCTTGTCAACATATTTCCATATCAAATTCACTTGAAGAAATGGTATCCCATATCTGAAGCTAAAAGAAGGGTAGAAGACATGTCTATTTGGAGTCTGATTAGGCTTCCTATAGAATTTAGAACCTCCATTGTTTATCCAGACGGAGTTTTTGGAGCCTACGTCTAGAAGAATATCAGTAGCTTCTGCTTTGCATTATGCTTTCACATGCAGGACCTTCTTTCTTCAGATTACCTGTAGCCAAAGAAGAAGACAAACTGAGAAAATGTAGTTCATGTAGTTCAGATTATGCTTTGGAATTCTGTAGTTCATGCAGTATTGATATCAATTGCCTCATCGAAAATGTATCCAATCTAACCACAAAATAAAATGCAATACTATATTTCCAAAGGCTACTATCGAAAATGTATTCATATAATATTCAGTTTCAAAGCTACTATCTTTCCAAACCCATTAATAGATCACATAATTCTAATTAACCACCATAAGTTTGATAATATTTCCATCGTTTCACCAAACAGTGTTTAATCAAAACAAAAGAAACAATTCCAATAGCCCCCTTTTTATATTATCTAAGTAATTAAATTAAGGTAATGGTAGAATGGAAAAACTTTATACCACCCTTAAAAACTAAGAAAATGACAGAATTCCAAATATAATTCCAGATACAACAAAAATGACAGAATTAATCCTAATTAGGCTTAAAAATGAAGTGAAACGCAAAATATTAGGCATTCCCATCAGACGAACTATATCCTTAGCATAATCATGAAGTTCGTAAAGCTAAAATTTAAGGGAAAAGAAAAATAGGAACTTCAATGAATGGGGAAAAAAGTTGGTCATGCTGAAAGTTGGTCAAACTACTTGACATGTTAATAACTAACAGACACCCCCACAACAAAAAGGAAAAATTGAAATTCTAACAAACAATACAAAAATGAACAATAAAAATCTCGTAACCATCCAAAAAGAAATATTTTGAGAAGTCCAACTAATTTTTTTTTTTTTAAAAAGGAAGAGCTAACCCAAAAAGCACCTCACTGACAGTTGCACTGGAACGTCAAAATCCAACCTAGCCCCACTCTGATCCAAGCCATCAAATGATCGAAAAACACTAAACCCAACTAAAGCCGCTTCAAAAACACAACTTCAAAGTGATTCCTCCAAATAATCTCAAATCAATCTTTGAAATCCCGACATTTAAAGCAAAAAAGGGAAAACGTGAAACAGAATCTTTCGGATGCAAAAGCTAGAATCAAGAACCAATACCTCAAGATACATTCAAACGAATGGGCAGATTCAAGAAGAACAAATGCAGTATATCCGCTCTCCAAAGGTCCTCAACAATTTTTTTTTTTAAAAGAAAAATAGTATCAACAGCACTTCATACCCCTATTCTCTTCCTGTTTTTCTTTTTTTAGTTTTTAGTTTTTTTGTTTCTTTGCCATAAACAAAATAAAGCAAACATGCTTTTCCTTTCTAGCTCTAGGATCAGCATCCCGGTCATAATTCTTGGAATCAACATCAACTGCCAAATCAACTTCTACTTCAGCACTTCTAGGCTTCACCCTTACCTGCAAAGCAAATACATTTCTAGTGACTACAACACTGCATAAAATATTATCTCCAATAGTTCTAAACTTCTATTTCTCAATTAGCAATCGAAAAGCTACATATCAAGAACGATAACTCAATACGCACCCCTTTGCATAGCTCATCCAATTCATATGGTCGCCACAATGGCCTTAATGGATACTGGAATACATAAAGTTGAAATTTGCCCCCAAAAAATTGAGAAAAAACATTTACTCAAGGAAAAGAAAAAGCAACACTGTACTACAAAGCGTGTAAATACTGAAGCTTTACTTTAGTGTTAGGATCAATAGCAGAATTGAAGTACACATCAATTTCTCTCACGACTTCATCTTCTCCATTCTCATTTAACTCCATAGCCTGGTCTTCCAGCAGCTCTTCCACGTCTATTTCAATTTTCCAATACATGATAATAGTCTCTACACATATATTCAAATTAGAATCAACCACTATATAAAATCTGCCAATATAATTTGGACAAATTGCGAATTTCTTTCATAGATGATCATGAAAGAAACTTAAAGTATATGTTTTGCAAAATCGTATTACTTGAATATTACCAAGGAAAGAGGTAAAAAAGGCAGAAGAAGAACCTATTGCATATTAATGTCCACACCAGAAAGCCAATAGCCAAATCCTGGATGGGAATGATACCAACCAACAACCATTTCTGGCCTAAAAAAAGGGAAATGAAGAATGATAAATCCAGTCAAAGAGAAGACAGAAATAAAAAGTACGGTTATAATATTTGAAAAAACAATAGAAAAGTAGCATGAGTTAACACAAAATCAAACAAAAGAACTGAAACTAATGGTGCCCATCACTGGCGAAAAACTGAATGTGCCTTATAAAATCAAAGCAAGACAAAGAAACAATCAGCAGATATTGACATTCAAAATTCAATAAAATTAATTGAGTAATAAAGAAGTTAAATTCTCAGAATCTACTTCCATTCATCAAGTTGACATTCAAAATTTAATAGGCTAATGTTCAAAGACACTAACTGCAATGGCTTGAGAGTTCTTACTTCCCCAATAACAATCAGATCAACTAAACTTTTTCAAGTTTCAAACTTTGAGAAGTATAACTTAAATGGTTTCCTATTTTATTCTTTTTCCTCATGTAGAACAATAACTCACCTTAGTTTCTCCTTCAGGTTCCATGGTCACTTATTTGCTCAAACGTGACTAGGGATTTTCACTTAAATATCAAAATCTTCAAGTTGATAAGATGAGAATCCACATGCCAAAAGGATTGAATTGTGCCCAAGAGCAACAGAGTCTCTGCAAAAACAAAGCATTATCAATAGAAATTCTCCGGACAACAGATCAGATCTACATTAGTGACCCACCTTAAATTGAAGAAATAAATTTCAATCTAAAAAGCTGCTAGGAATCGTTAACATACATTCCAAGAATCATGAAAAAGAATGCCCAATTTTCAGTGTTTTATTGTATCAAAATCAGAGACAACTAAACTCTTCATTTGATAGTCAAAATGAAGTAAACCATCAGTCAGTTTGAGCACATCTACGGGAATAGAAATGAAAAAGAAAAAATGTCCACTTCACCGTAATCTTGAAATTAACAAATTTGAAATGGATAAGGCTTCTAAATCAATCAAAGCATACCAAATTCATCTGAAAAAACAAACAAAAATGTACCCAAAATAAATACAAACATGGAAATCATCTTTACCCTTGTACAAATTCCAGACACTAAAAAAACAAAAGAGAATAAGATGTATATACCTCACGATCCATGCTTTATCTCTCGCAATCTCCGTCCACTCAAACTTGACCTTAATTAACCAATTACCCAACAAATCTCTCCTCAACACCTCCAATCAAGAATCAAGAAACCCAAAACCCCTTAAGACAACAAATCAGGACTGATAAGCCTACACAGAATGCAATGCTGTGAGTAACTAAATAGCTATTAACTCAAGAAATGCGTGGCAGCTGTTATTAAAATGGCATATATACATCTGTGTATGTATCAGATGGAATGATAGAGCTATCGTTAGACAGAAACTGACGGTGTATGTGTGCAGACCCTGAATATTAGCATATTTGCATAGAAACTTAACGGTTCGAAAAAGATACCTCCAGTACTTTGTATGTGAGACAGAAAGAGGGAGATGGGGTCGCGAGAGAAGGATCAAACGACGGTGTATGTGTGCAGACCCTAAATATTAGCGTATTTGCATAGAAACTTGATGGTTCGAAAAAGATACCTCCAGTACTTTGTACGTGAGACAGAAAGAGGGAGATGGGGTCGCGAGAGAAGGATCAAACGACGCCACACTAGTGGAGGCGGTCCTGGAGGGACCACCGGTGTCGTCGGAGGTGGTGGTGCTGTGAGATCTGAGATAGCGAAGAAACCTTGAACCCTCAGATGGAATGAAGAGGAGGAAAGGGAAGAGGAAGAAAGACTGGGTTTAGGAATAGCAAATGGCCAGAGGAACGGAAGTGACGTTTTTTTTAAAAAAAAATAAATCCCCTTCAATTAAATTTATAATGCCAGATGTCAATAGGTAGCAATGCTAGGTGGAGATAACAGGAGCTTCTGTGGTTCCTATTATATATATATATATATATATATATATATATATATATAGAGAGAGAGAGAGAGAGAGAGAGTGAGAGAGAGAGAGAGAGAGAGAGAGAGAGAGAGAGAGAGAGAGATTTGATTACTTGTTGTTCTTTGATAAATTAATTAGTTATTTCTTCTTTCTAATTAACTTGAAAAAGAGGTTAGGGGTGGTTTCATTCTAATTGGTTTCATATTTATTATTTTTTAATTGATTTGTAAAAGAATGTTAAGAGTAAAGATTTAAGTAGTCAAAAGTTAGTTGATTTTACCTAAAATATAAGGTCATTGACTAATTTCGTGCTTTTATATTACGTACAATATAGGGATATTTATTAAGAATTAATTTTAATGCATCTTTTGGTTAGTTGGTGAGATAGAATATATCTATTAATTTCGCAAAAAGATAGTAAACCCATAGATTGCGCAAAAGAGGTGGAGTCTACATTCTTAGTCCTCTATAATGCCAAGATGGAGATTAATTGTGATAATTGTTGGTCAAACATTGTTATATCTTCAGGAATTTTTATTTATTTATATGTCATTTCTCTTATGTTTATATCTATTCTTATTTTTATAATGTTATTTCTTTCTAATCACTTTAGTTGGTAGGTTAAACATGGGATGAAAAGTGATTAATGGTAGTTCTTTGAGAATTGATACTCGTTAATTTTCTATACTATATTTTGCGATGAATACACTTACTCATATGTGTGATTTAGAATTAATTTTTTAATTAAAACTTGATTGGAAATGAATTTAAAAATAAATGATTTTATATATCCAAATCTGACACATCATTATCTTGGTTTCTTTTGATAATTGATAGAGTAACACATAATATATCTTGACAAGTTGTTTCTAGAATTTAATATATGATGGATGAAGTAGCTCATGAAAGCAACAGTCATTGTTGCATAATTGATTTGAGTAAATTCCCCAGTACAGAAGAGATTGGTGAAGACTTTGGATGAGAACTGGGTGACATTGGTGATGAAAATGGAGATTTGCCTAGTGATGTTTTCGAGCCTTTTGTTAGGCAATGGGTTTTGAGTGAGAAGGTGGCTTTTATTTTTTTTTTTAAAATCATAATTATGCTAAAATTCACATTTTTTTTTTACTCGAAAAGGCCAATTTATAATCAGTAATAGAAAAAAAGTGAGACATAACTTCTTTTATCATAGAGAAATGTGACCTCAAATAAAAATTGTAGATACTAGCGACAAATAAAGGAATAGAGAATCAATTAGATGGATTGCAAGATAAGAATGAGAATCAAGTTTTTTTTTTGATATTTTCCATTCAAAATGGCACGTTATTAAGTTTTACGTAGATCGTAATTATCCTTTATTATCTTTTGAGCAAGTGCGCTTTCTTTCTTCTTACTACAAGGGAGAAGGAGGACTGTCATTTGGATAAATTATGCGTGGTCATAGAACGTGAGAATACACGAGGAAAACGATGCGATGGATAATCAAGGGAAGACAACAATATTTTCTCGTGCGCTCCTTCATAATGAAACAAAAGATGCATTCCTATGGCCAGGGGCGCAAGATTGAATTATTGGGGAGGTCAATAAAAAACTAAAATAAAATTTATATGTTTAATAATTTATGAAAATAGTAATATTAAAACAAATAAAAATAATTCTCAAATATAAAAATTCTGATCCAAAATGTGCATCTTTTTTATGAAATAGATAACAAGAAAGATAAAATGTAACATCTTTAATAAGAGAATATTTTAACCATGAAGGAATTGAAATCGTGATGCTTGAAAGTTACGAGAATGTTTTCCTCCAAAATTTGAATAATTAGATTGCAAATACTGATATGGATTTACTTTAATATAGGTTCTACGAATTTTATCACGACTATCAACAAGATATTCACATATTTGCAATCGTAGCCCTGGATCACGTTCCAACGAATTGATATCAAATATTACTGTGGAGTTTTTGTAAGAGAACTTCTAGAATTTGAAAGACCAAGATCAACGGGATGTGACTCTTTACTAGATTTTGAAATTTCAATATTTTTCCTTTTAAAGAATTCATCAATCGTACATGATCTTTTTATTTACGATTTAAAAAGGAAAAAAAATTACAATATTTTAATGCATAATTTAGATATAATTAATTAAAATATCTTCATAAATCTAAATATTAATGCCAAAAAAAAAAAAAACACAAACAAACAAACAAACGCACATTCATAGATGCAAAAAACTGATAATAATAGAAAAAAAAAGCATATACACATATATAGACCACCACCTAGGCTCACTAGATTATATACTTGGAATATATTAATTTATTTAAATACACCAAAACAAATCTCGTAACAGCACAATTCAAGTCCCACGTCATTGTCACTTTTACCGCTACACATATATTCGTATAAAAGTCACAAAATTATATAAATATAAATTAAATATTTTTAAACTATATACATTAAAATTTCAAATTGAATGAAATATTAAAAACTAAACCCATAACTTATCTTAACAGAATCAGACAGAGTAGAACTTTTTTATGAGTAAAATTTGGAATCTTTTGACAGGCCAGAGGAGTTTTGCCTTAAATTTTGAATTTTTGAAATTTTATGTACCAGAGGAGCTTTATGTGCAGTGAGGTTTCTATTTTCTGGAGGATGAGGAGCTTTATGAGCTTTTGAAATTATAGGCGGGGTTTCTAGTGCTGTGGAATTTTGTGAAATGGAAATGTGGGGTGGGATTTTGGAGTGAAAAAGAAATGTGAAAACTGAAAAGGAACTGCGGGGTCTGGGTGAGGTGGACTCTATGGAATTTTGTGAAAGGAGTGAAAAACCAGAGTTTTGTGAAATAGTAACGTGAGGTGACCAACAGGGTTTGGAGTGCTATGGAAATGTGAAAGGAAATGTAAAGTCTGGTTTTTTTTTTTTAATTCTTAAAGGCCATGTGGAGATGGGCTCTATATATATATATATATAATTTTTAAAAAAAATTCTTGGGGGCCATGAGTCATACGTAGGTCCGGCACTGCCTATGGCTAAGTTAATATTTCCTTAATAAAGTTATTATTGTTATGAATTATTGGAATCTCCATTAATTAGTGGAGGCTCCACTAATTATGGATTTATGTGAATTATTATAGAAGATTTTTATGGATGTCCACCATTTAGTGGAGACACCACTAATTGAGATTAGTGGAAGATGATGTATGCCATGATGTATTCCACTAATTAGAGCTCTATAAATAGAGCTATTCTCTAAGCTTGTAATACACCATCATTTTGTGAAAGAAAGATTAGAGAAAATTGTGAGAGAAGAGAAAGAGAGAAATTCTTGTGCAAAATAGTTAGAGTTTTATTAGTGTGTAGTGTGAAGATTTTATTCTAACACTACCCTAATTTTATAACACGTTATCAGCACGAGTCTCTGCCGTTATTAAAGCCAGAAACAGCACGAGTCTCTGCCGTTATTAAAGCCAAAAGACAGGTACGCATTTATTGATCTCTATGGCTAACCTCGCTAAATTCGAATTTGTAGCCCTTGATATTTCTGAAAAAAAAAAAAAATTATATGTCATACAGAAATGCATCTAAATGCTAAAAAAAAAAAGGAGATCCATATGTCATGTGGATAAAAAGAAAGATTTGACCACCTAAAGATGGTCGTACTACCCACTGCACGGTATGAATGGTTGCACCTGAAGTTGCAAGATTGTAAACCCGTGACCTCCGTGATGTATAAAACTACATCTTAGTTAAAAATTTTGCGGAGAAAAAGTTACTGATGAAGTTATATTGGAGAAGACATTCTCCACTTTTCATACCTCGAATATTGTCCTGCAGTAACAATATCGAGAAAAAGGGTATACAAAATTTATAGATTTAATTACTGCCCTCTTCATTGCAGAGAAGAATAATGAGTTATTATTGAGAAATCACGAAGCCAGACCAACTGGCTCAACAGCACTCCTAGAAATGAATGCTGTTGGCTCTAGCAGAAGCCATTGTTATAGTCGTGGTCGTGGCCGTGGTCGTGGTTATGGTCGTAGACACGCTCGATATTTCCCTTATCACAATCATAATCAAACTGTAAGAAATACTGGCCACTTGAAGTGCAACAGAAAAGATCATAAGGGAAAAGAAAAAGAAATTGAAGAAAAGCATGAGGATATATGTTATAGATGTGGCATGAAAGGTCAATGGTCACGAAACTGTCGTACGGCTAAGCATTTAGTTGAATTGTATCAAGCTTCATTGAAAAATAAAAATGTGGAAGCAAATTTTTCTCAACATCCAATAAATAATGCTAAGGATGATGATATTGATCCTAAAGATCTTAATATCAATATTACCCATATGGATGTATCGGATTTTTTTTGAACACCCAGACGGTAGGATAGACCATTTAATTGGTGATGGCAGTGTCCAGAAGAACTAAAGCCTCACCCTGATATTTTTGTATTTTCATTTTTATTCTATTCTAATAATATTTACATTTGCATATATATATATATATATATATATATATATATTTATGTTCAGATGGCTGTTGTTAATGATAATGTATGCATTATTGATAGTGGAACTACACACACCATACTAAAAAATGAGAAATATTTTTCTGATCTCAAAATAGGAGAAATAAATATTTATACGATAAACGGTAGTGCAAATGTAATTGAGGGTTCCGGAAGAGCTAGTATATTGTTGCCTAAAGGAACAACAATTATTATTGATAAGGCACTATTTTTCTCAAAATCCAGAAGAAATTTATTGAGTTTTAAAGATATCCGTAGAAATGGGTATCATGTTGAAACAAATGAGGAAAATGGGATTGAGTATCTTTTTATTACTCAAATGCATTTGGGTAAGAAATTTGTATTAGAAAAACTACCGTCTTTTTCTACTGGCCTATATTTTGTAAAAATACGTACAATTGAAATTCATCATCTAGTAAACCAGAAGTTTACTGATCCGATTACTTTTAGCATTTGGCATAACCGGTTGGGTCATCCGGGATCTACCATGATGAGAAGAATCATTGAGAATACACATAGTCATCCTTTAAAAAATAAAAGGATATTAACATCAGAAAAATTCGCATGTACTGTATGTTCCCTAAGAAAATCAATTGTTAAACCATCACCAGTAAAAGTAGGAGCTGAAAGTCCTACATTTCTTGAACGGATTCACGGAGATATTTGTGGACCTATTGATCCACCATGTGGACCGTTCAAATATTTTATGGTCTTAATTGATGCATCATCCCGATGGTCATATGTATGTTTATTATCTACTCGCAACCTGGCGTTTGCGAGATTACTTGCTCAAATAATTAAAGTACGAGCACAATTTCCTGACAATCACATTAAAAATATCCGTTTGGATAATGCTGGTGAATTTTCATCACATGCTTTTGATGCATATTGCATGTCAATTGGGATTAATGTTGAATATCCTGTAGCTCATGTTCACACACAAAATGGTCTTGCTGAATCTTTGATTAAACGATTACAATTAATTGCTAGACCATTATTAATGAAAACAAATCTCCCAACATCTGCCTGGGGACATGCTATTCTACATGCTTGCAACACTTGTACGTATAAGACCAGCTAGTTATCATAAATTCTCTCTTTTGCAATTGGCTTTTGGGTCGGAACCAAATATTGCTCATTTAAGAATTTTTGGGTGTGCTGTATATATTCCAATTGCACCAAACCAATGTACAAAGATGGGTCCTCAAAGAAGAAAGGGGATATACGTTGGATATGATTCTCCCTCTATTATCGGGTATGTTGAACCCACGACAGGAGATGTATTCACGACAAGATTTGCTTGATTGTCATTTTGATGAATCATTATTCCCTAAATTAGGGGGAGAACCAAAACATCATAAAAAGGATCTTGCTTGGACAACATCATTAAATTATCTTGATCCGCGCACAAGTGCATGTGAACTTGAAGTTCAATAGATAATTCATTTGCAAAGCATTGCAAATCAAATGCCGAGACGCTTTTGTTGACTCCGGAAGAGTTACAAAATCGCATATTCCAACTATAAATGCTCCTATTCGAATTGAAGTTCCAACAGAACAAAATATTATACCTATAGTTGCTTGAGTCAAAAACACGCCGGAAGCGTGGCCGACCTCTTGGTTCTAAAGATAAAAATCCTTGAAAGAAAAGAGGATTAAATGATCCAGGAAGATCATATTGAAGAAAAGAATGATAAAGACCAAGAGAGAGCTGATGACAAAGAACCGGAAGTTGATGAAAGTAACACTGAAATTTCTATCAATTATACCATTTCGGTAGAAGTTGGAATCGGATAGAAGCTGTTATTGATAATATATTTGCATACAATATATCTCTTGATGTTTCACGGGATAATGATGATCCTGAACCAATATCGATTAATGAATGTCGGCATAGAAAAGATTGGCTGCAATGGAAAGATGCGATTCAATCGGAGTTAAATGCAGCGACAAAACATGAAGTCTTCGGACTGCGAGTCCGAACACCGAGAAGGTGTAAAACCTGTTGGCTACAAATGGATATTTGTGCGAAAGCGCAATGAAAATAGTGAAATCGTTCGATATAAAGCGCGATTAGTAGCCCAAGGTTTTTCACAAAGACCAGGTATTGATTATGATGAAACTTATTCTCTTGTTGTTGATGCTATTACACTCCGATATCTTATCAGTTTGACAGTACATGAAAAGATAGATATGCGCCTATTAGATGTTGTCACTGCTTACTTGTATGGAAATTTAGAAAATGATGTTTACATGAAAATTCCCGAAGGATTTCATATGCCTGAAGCATAAAAAACATTTTCCTCGTGAAAATTACTCCATCAAGTTGCAGAAATCATTATATGGTCTGAAGCAATCTGGGCGCATGTGGTTCACACGTCTTAGTGAATATTTATTGAAAGCGGGATTTAAAAATGACCAGGTATGTCCATGTGTTTTTATTAAGAAATCTGGTTCTAAATTTGTGATATTAGCTATATATGTTGATGATATTAATCTTATTGGAACTCCTGAAGAGCTCCAAGAAACAATTGATTATTTAAAAAGAGAATTCGAAATCAAGGATTTTTGTAAAACCAAATTTTGCCTTGGTTTACAAATTGAACATTTGGAGAGTGGAACATTTATTCATCAATCAACATATACAACAAAGTGCTAAAAAGATTTTACATGGACAAAACACATCCATTGAGTATTCCAATGATCGTCCGATCATTAAATGTGGATAAAGATCCTTTCCGACCTTAAGAAAATGATGAAGAACTCCTTAGTCCTGAAGTACCATATCTCAGTGCAATTGGTGCATTGATGTATCTTTCTAATAATACACGACCTGATATTGCATTTGCTGTAAATTTATTAGCAAGATTTAGTTCTTCACCAACACGACGACATTGGAATGGAATTAAACAAGTCCTTCGATATCTCCAAGGTACAATTGATCTCGGATTATTTTATTCAAATAAAACTAGTCCAACATTGATAGGTTATGCAGATGCTGGTTATTTATCTGATCCACATAAAGCACGTTCTCAAACGGGCTATCTATTTACATGTGGAAATACTACTATATCATGGCGTTCTACGAAACAATCTATAGCAGCTACTTCTTCAAATCATGTTGAAATTATAGCCATTCATGAAGCAAGTCGAGAATGTGTATGGCTAAGATCCATGATTCATTATATCCGAGAAAGTTGTGGATTATCATCAATCAAAGATATTCCAACTCCTCTTTATGAAGACAATGCAGCTTGCATAGCTCAATTACGAGGAGAATATATTAAAGGAGATCGGACAAAACATATTTCACCAAAATTATTCTTTCCTCATGAACTCCAGAAGAAAGGTGAAATTGATGTGCTACAAATTCGGTCATGTGATAACCTCGCAGATATTTTCACGAAGACTTTACCGACTGCAACATTTGAGAAGTTGAGATATAAAATTGGTATGCGTCGGTTTAAAGATTTAAAGGAATCATCTCATTAGAGGGAGTAATAAACAAACATATAGAATAGTGTACTCTTTTTCCTTCACTAGATTTTTTTTCCCACTGGGTTTTTATCTAGTAAGGTTTTAACGAGGCATATTCTTTATGTAATGGATGGACATCCAAGGGGGAGTGTTATGAATTATTGGAATCTCCATTAATTAGTGGAGGCTCCACTAATTATGAATTTATGTGAATTATTATAGAAGATTTTTATGGATGTCCATCATTTAGTGGAGACACCACTAATTGAGATTAGTGGAAGATGATGTATGCCATGATGTATTCCACTAATTAGAGCTCTATAAATAGAGCTATTCTCTAAGCTTGTAATACACCATCATTTTGTGAAAGAAAAATTAGAGAAAATTGTGAGAGAAGAGAAATAGAGAAATTCTTGTGCAAAATAATTAGAGTTTTATTAGTGTGTAGTGTGAAGATTTTATTCTAACACTACCCTAATTTTATAACAATTATTTATTATATTTTGTTTTTTTATATGTTCATAATTTGTATTGTATTTTAGAATTTCGTAGTGTTGATGAAGAAAGTACAGTAGACAATTTATACTAATCAAGATCCTTGGATGACTAAAGCAATGTTAAGAGAGATGCCATATACAAAATGTGCATTTTTTTTTTCTACGTACTGGCATTGGAGATTTTGTTGCTACTATTTGCAAACCGGCTGATATAGAAAATGCTTTGGAAGCGGAAGTTAGGGCTTTGTTGGAGGCGCTTAATTAATTAGCCAGTTCTCAGGCCATTTGTTCCTTATGGATTCAAACAGACTCTCAACTAGTAGCTTCAGCTCTTTTAGCCTCGGAACCAGGTTCCCTTCATCAATATGATAGTACATTGCGACACGTCCCATGGCATCTGTGGCAGCTAAAGTCTCGTAGGATTGCTCATATTCTTCGTCAAGGCAATCAGGCCGCAGACTTTCTGGCTAAGCTATCTTGCTCATGTGAATTGCCAGTCTTGTTTCTTTCTTTTACTAGTCTCCCTAAAATGGTGAGGGCAATATGTATAGGTGACAGGGATCGTATTCCTTATGTTCTAATCCCAAATTGCTGTTGATCCAAGTTAGCTCTTGTAATTGCTTTTTCTAATTAATGAACTAGTAGGAGTCTGCCTAATCCTCCACACTCACATATGCACATAAAGTTGTTCTTACATTAGTTGTATTTCTTTGTTACTTTTAATTAAGTGATTTGATAATCTTACACCTGACCTAACTGTTGAAAACATTGAACAATCACAATGTCAAAGAATTAGGAAAGCAAAGAAGAACATATGGACATTTCCAGAAAAAGAGAACATCAACATGAACCAAAATCAAGCTAATAAACAAAGAAAAGTTGTAGCAAATCATGCGAATTTGAATTATGTTTTGATGCTTTTGAATTTTGCACTGTGTTCTTACTGATTTTGCATTCTATTTTTGTTTCTGGGGCCTGAACTAATTGCCCACATATTCTTAAATATTTTATGTTTTTTCTCTCCAGTTTACATGGGTGTGTTGCAGTCATATGTAGTAAATTAAGTGATTAATCGAAGGAATCATTTGGTTGAGAGTTTTATATTTATTTTTATGGTGTTTTTTTAAAGGTTTAGTGAAGTTACTCAAAGAGTTAAAAGTAGAAAAAGGTATAGTGCTTGGCATGTAGTTATTACAAGATAACAAAACTTCTAAAAATTAAAATATTACACCAAAAAAAAAAAAAAACATTCTTTCAAAAAAATTAAAATTGCTATCCTTGGTCTGAAATATTTTGGCCAAATAAAGGGAATTTAGTAAATGGGATTTGATGTAACGAAAATAGGGACAAATTTGCCTTTTAAGTTGAGTTTAATATTGGATGTGAATATATGGCATAAAAGTTACAATGGAATGATCATGCAACACTTGTATCTTGAAAATGTCTTACTTATAAGATTATAGCTTTTCGAAAGGAAATGAATTTAATTCTTTTTTTTTAAAAAATAATCCAGTCAACTTCATAAAGTAAGATATAGTGAAGAATTAAAAGTGTATAAAAGAAAATGTAAATTTATATTATTAAAATTTTACTTCACTAATTATCTTGATGAATTAAAGTACGATAATTATCTGATTTTATAAAAGTTTTTTTAAGAAAGTGTTTGAAAATATAGTTTATAAAAATTTGATATTGGTTAATTTATTTATATTTTTTATAGCTTGCTGTTATTCTTTTTTCCCTTTTTTTTCTTAGAGAAAATGGTTATAGTAGTCCCCAACATATTCATTTTGTAATAATTTAATCCCACATATTTAATATTGTATTTTCTTAGAGAAAATGGTTATATTTGTTTCTTTTTTTTTTTTTGGGTCCCGAACATTACAATGCAGCAGAATCCAGTGGAGATATGCATGTGGTGAAAATGCTTTAGAGTAAAAATAAAATCTCTCTCTTTCTCATATATATATATATATATATATATATATATATATATATATTTGTATGCAAATGATCATTTTAGTCCCATATAGGGGTGGCAATGTTGAACACGATACGCCATATGATACGAAAATGACATGGTTATAACGGGTTAGTGTTAGGATTTTGTGAGTTCAGGTCAAAACGGATCAATCCGTTTAACTTTAAACATGACCGGTTCAACCCTCGAACCCGTTTAACTTTTTTTTAAATATTATGTTTAATAATTTTTGTAATAACCTACAAATTTTAATATAAAAAATTAGATAATTTAATTTTATCACATGAATTAATTGAACATCAACAAGGAGACACCTATTGAGGAGGCTTCACTTGCATCAAATATTAATGTTAATGTTGTTCGAAGTTTGCTAGATTTTCAATGTATTAAGTAAATTGAACATTTGTTTTGATTTTTAAGATTAAATCTTATAAATTTTTGAAATATCTAAATATTTAGTTGGATGGTTCGTTATTTTATTGTCTATTCAAAGACTTTATGGGCTATTTTATTGATCGTTTTGATTTTATATGATTTAATTTGATTTTTTAAATTTTTTTGTGTAATGGGTGGACAGGTTGGCAGGTTTAGTAGGGATTCAGGTTAGAGGGTTGAGTAATTATCTATTTAATTTTTATGTCTAACCGTATCGTGTTATGTTAACCCATTTATTAATCATGTTATGTTGTGTCAACTTATTTATTAATTGTGTCGTGCTCGAATTATAAAAATTAGACACGTTTATTAATCGGGTAATGTTCGGATTAACGTTTCATGTGTAATTATCCTAGGCTGACATGACCTACCAACACGAACACAACACGATTGCCACCCCTAGTCTCATGTCTATTTTTTGTAATAATTTAGTTTCATATATTTCTTTTTTATTTTTAAGTCTCTAATTTATTATTTTTTTGTTTATTTTGGTCCCCGACCATTAATGCAGCAAAGAAGAAAATGTCCAAAATTAAAAATTAAAAAAAAGAGGTTCAGGTTTTAGTAACTTTTATTGCCAGATCCTCCTTTTTCATTTTGGAATAGCCTTTACACAACGCCTAAGAGAAACTTCTTTATTCTTGTTACCTTACAAAAGGGGAGCCGATGAAACTAGTGATTGGCTACTCTTTCGATGAATGTAAATAGTCCGATAGAAGAATAATGTGCGAGTCAGACCTTTTAAAATATGTGAGTTTCTTAAATTTATTATAGAAAGGGTCTAAGAAAGTAGGAATATTGCATGCGGAAGCCAACAAGGATTGAAATTAGTGTATTTCAATTGATTTTGATAAAGAGGAATACAAAAGTACTAGAATTTGAAATCAAAGTAAAATGACAACGGAAAGCTAGTAATAAAAGAATAAGGGAAAATTGCTGAAAAATTAAATAAAGCTGTACATAAAGATAAAGACGAAGAAAATGCAGAATAAAAAGGAATTGAAAAGTGAAAATTAGTAGTCTTGTAGATGTGTTTGTTGGCGTCCTTCGCTTTGGGAATCCTTGTCCGTTTTATGCTTGTTGTGGTGTGGTAACCGACCATCTGCACGTGGAGAAAATATCGTTTCATGGCTCATCCTTAGTGATTAGGAACAGTAGTGATTGATCGTGCCGAGATATGGAGGTGACGACTCATCGGCTCCTGATTCCGATGTTGACTGGGTACATCGATTGAAAAATTCTTGACATCATCATCGGGTTAGAAAAATTCCTATTAATTTCGGCTCAAAGTTACCGTTGCAACGGATCAGCTAATAGTTGACATCAACACATGACTCCTCGAGTCCTGTTGCTTTGATGGCGCGAATAGGTGAAACAATGGGAATCGTAATTCTTTTAATTCGTACCGTTCTTTTCCTGGCAAAGTTGGAACATCCCGATTGTTGTAGAAGGTTTCCGACTCTTTGGCTTTGAAGCCCGCGAACGCTAGTCTTTAAATTTCACTTTAAATAGCCATCCCCATTACTCTTCCTTCACTGATACGAAATCCTTCTTCTGAGAAAACTCTATCTCAATCAGACTTTTATATTTCTTGTAAATTTCAACAATATTTCCTGCACTTCTTCTATCAACGGTTTTTGAAACCTCATGGCCACTCCAATTGATCATACCCCCTGGCTTTGATTCAAGCCGAGGCTAATCTGTATGCCTTAGGCCCTCAGCTACTATTAACGAAAGTCACCATTGATCATTTATGGTTTGTCTATCTGGAGGGCTTTGTCCTCCTGCTGAACCAGAATGACTTTTCCAT
The DNA here is from genome assembly GCA_026120185.1 of Voacanga thouarsii. NCBI lineage: Eukaryota > Viridiplantae > Streptophyta > Magnoliopsida > Gentianales > Apocynaceae > Voacanga > Voacanga thouarsii. The sequence goes on along the minus strand of JANUWF010001918.1, from coordinate 664,511 downwards.
GGCCGGTCTACCATTTTCCTTCCACCATTGGCCGTGTTCCCTGAAAAATTACAGAGAGTGACATGATCACTGCCATGCTACTTTTGATGCCTTTTGGGATTAGTGGGGCATCCAGGATGCCATTATGATGTCCAATTTTAACATAGTTTTTAATCGCAACCTTTTTGCTGCTGTTCTGCCATTCTGGTCTTTGGCAATCAATGGCTTCATATTCTCCCACGGCATATTCTCTCCGACCATCTTGGACATCTGCCTCATCCTGGGCTTTCGATGCGATGGAGATGACGAGAGCATGCCTGCCGTTGAGGCCTACTTGGACAAAGCTACTGCCTCCTATGGTAATTTCATGGCTGTCGTCAGAACAAGAGCAGGCCTCCTTTCTATGGCTGTAGCTCTGCAAATACATTATCTGCTCCCATTCGGTAGGGATAAGTAATGAATACTAATACTATGCATCGGCTATACTGAGGAAGAAAAGGCGGTGCAACCTAGCCTCCTTGGTATTGGCCTTAGTCTATCAGTTAATGAACCAGATGACTTCAGCCCTATCGGCTGGGAGTGACCCGACCAACCTCACGGTCCTCTCTGGGTCGTGCAACTGTGGCTTTATTAGTATATCCACCAATTTACGTTAACAACCTCTCTGGGGAACCTGTGGACTCTTTTCACCAGGCTACTGGCTATCGGCTATTGAGAACCCCTGTGAACAGATCTTCTGCCAGTACTATTATGTCTTATCTTCATCAAAATCACCTATAGAACATGCCTTATTTCTTCCCTTACTCTACTAGGGAGTTGGCCCTTTCTGGTTGATGAATCTTGCCGACACATCGGAGGGTTCCCAATAGACCATCTAAGCTAAAATGCTGTGTCCCAGGGAGCTTGTTTTGGGGGCCAAACCAGGTGCATGAAGTGCCAAATCTTCCTGTGAATGGTACAATCCTCATTGCTTCTCTCGACAATTTGGGTTGATTCAGGATATCCCTGCTAACCCTGGTCATATATCATCCTACATTATTATGCCTGTCCTATCAGTTGAAGATGTGCACAGTTTAGCCGCTAGATCTCTAACCATTCTCCGTTCTTTTGAGTATCATCACTTTCAGGTCGTCAGGGAGGCCACACCCAACTTTAACTTATGGTGGTGACTGATAAGTGAGATACTCTTCTAGGCCCCTGTAGAGACGTGACTGCTTAGGCTGGCTAGGTTAGCATCGGCTATAGTGGAAGCATCAGCGCTGAAGAAAAGAAAGCAGAGCACGATATCTACCAGTCCGATTGCGCATTGTTATTCCAGACGCCACCGGTGAAGAAAACTCCTACTCTCCCACCTACTAACGAGGAAGAGGAGGAAGAAATAATCCTCCCTTTGTTTAGGCGGTGAAAAAGGTAGCAAGCCACCCATACCTCGACAGTCACCAAGGTTTGGATTTCCTGTGTTGAGATTTTTTTTCAATATTCTTTAATTTCTGACTTAAAGGCTAACTCCTTATTCCCTTCATTTGCAGAAACAAAAACCTAGCCAGTTAGTCATTTCCAACTCTTCCTCAGAGTCGACGGAAGCCATGCCCCCATGTCACCTGAAAAAAAAACACCAATCGAGGAAGGAATTTTGGCTTCTTCACCTTTATCGGCTGTTCCTTCAACGTCCAAAATGCCCATCTCAGAGAAGGCGGTAGTTGGCAAACCCGTTTCTCATCTTGTGAAAATGGCTTCTGAGCCCTCTTCAGTAGAGCTTCCAAAGGAGCCCGCCCTTTCTCGGCCGATAACATCTGAGGCCGTTGCATAGATCTTCTGCGTAGCTTAATTGGGGCCAACTTGCCGACTAGCTAACCTTTCCAGGATGCAATCAGTTAAGCCCTCTTGTTGCTTGCGCAATCGACCGATTATGCTATTCTTGTTGAATTGAAATATCTATCGGTTGATTACCTGGGGTATATGAGGTTCACTCAGCGCTTCTTCTCAGATACCCAGAATAGGAGGGATGAAACTTCTCGTCAACTCAAGGCTTTGGAGGTGCTCTGAGAGTAGGAAGCTTTTCTATAGTCGCATCGCTAGGAAGCCTCTGCCCGCCTAAGTGTCCTTCGAGTTGAGATTTCCAAAAGAGTTGAAAAAATTGAAGGACTTGAGAAGGAACTGCGAGAACTCCAGGCGGAGTTAGATTCCGAGAGGCGGGCTCTGGAGGAAAAACTTGAGGCCCAAGGCGCTGTCAGCAAACGGCCTCTTCTGCAGAAAAGTCAGCAGCTAAGTTTTGGGATGAATAGTTCATGCTAGAGGCAGAGAAAGAACTGCTTCAAATGGAGTTGTAACATTCGGACAAACTGTTGGTCGGCACGCAATCTTCGTGGGATAATTTTTATTCCTACCTGACACCATTCTCCGTCGTCCCGATGAGGCTGGTCCCTCGGGTACTCAAACTGGAGATATCGAAGCTCGTCCACCTCCAACGAAAGAAAAGGCTATTGAGCCAGAAACGACCTAAGAAGAAATGACCAGCCAAACGGAGGAGGAGAAAGGAATCCCACTGGTGACTACTCTGCCTAAGGAAGATCCGAATCAGCTTGCCATAATTTCGTTTGCTCAATCGATCGAGACATCTCACACTCAGTCTGAGGAGAATTGAATTGTTCTTCTCTTTCTCTCTATTTTTTCTTTTCCAGCTTAATCTAAAGTGTAATAGCCATCTGATTGGCTCTTTTGTGATCAACTATTTTTCATGAATGCAACTTCTTTTCTCTCTTTTTCTTCTGTTATTTTTTTCACTCTTTTTTTCCCCTCTTCCGCTACCATGGTTCCCTCCCAAAATGTAGGATAAAACTTTTTTAAATATTTTTCCTTTATGGCATTACTTACTTCTTTTCTATCGGGTGTCATTAGTCGATAAACCCCTCCATCGAAAATCTGTGTAACAAGAAAAGGTCCTTCTATTGGAATGTATACTCTCTAGACTAGTTTTCTGATGTAATTATTGATTTTATTAATAAAAAAATTTATTCTCAAAATTTATTTGTGAATTTACATTTTATTTATGCACGATTTACGTTTGGATAGGACCCATTATGTTTAAATAAATGATACATGTGAATAGTAGTCTTTCATAGTAAGATATGGATCACAGGTTACTTAACACATAAACATTTGTTTTGAACCGATTGATGAGAATGGGAATCTCATCATGTTTAGGTTATTGTGTTATGAATTCTAAATGGAGAATGACTTATCTTTAGCCAGTGAGTAGTTCACTCATTTTATAGCATGAGTGTATTTTGAATATGTAGAACAGGACCTGTAATAGTGGTTTCTAAAAGTACTATTTAGAAGAAACACAAACTATTACTGTTACAGCGTGGACTTATACTCTACCGCTTGAGTATAAGTTGGTGGTCTGACAAAGTTAGAAGCATGTATTTTGATATGTTGTAGTTGAGATTCTTTTGTAGAGTCGATATACTTGTATGTTGGGTATATGTGACTAGTTAGTTAAGATATGTTTGTACAAGATAGCTTTTATGCTATATCGCCCCTTATAACTGTTCAAATAATCTAAATATCCAGGGCCTTAGGGAACATGACTTAGATGTTTACTTTAGGGTAGCTCTCTTGAAAAGTGAAAACATTCCAGGAGTTATAGATCATTGGATTAGAGGTTTAAGGATGGTAGATGTCTTTCAAAAAGGTATTAGTACACTCGTCCTTTTTAAATGTACGGCGATGCGTAGATGGATATTTTAGTCATTACATCTGTAGGTTTGAGACTTTGCTAATGCAACATTGTCCTTGGGGTTAATATTTCTTTATGGTGATATTAGAAAATATTTAAAATGTAAAATAAAACTATTTATAAAGTAGGGGTATTTTGGTCATTTTAGTAGCCAAGGCTGTAATACCCCACCTAAAACCACCTTTGACCTATGGGCAAAAATTCATGCATTGCATAGCATTTTGCATTTCATGTGATGTTTTAAAAAATTATGCTTACATAGGTGCATGTGATTTTCAAGGTTGCTCTTGCATTAATTTAGTTGAGGGAAATAATTGTGTTGTTGCATTAATTGGAAATTGTTTTGGGTAAAATTTAGTAGAGGAAATGGAGGGATGAGAGCTAAGGAGAAAAGAAATTCTTAGAGATATATTAGCATCGGAGTTGATTTGGAATAGCGGTTAGGTTTGGTGATTATCCCTCGGTAACCGGAGTTCGAATCTTACCTCTTGTGAATCTTAGCTTTCTTTTTGAATTCTTTTTCTAGGTTTCTCCATGCCTTGGCTAAAAAAATGCTAGCTATTCTCTTGAATTTCAGCGCCATCTTCTTAGGGGATAAGTCTCCATATTTATCTCCTAAATTCAAGGATTTTTGATAAGGATAAAGACTAAATTTTATTTCAGCTTTTATCCTCTTTGATTTTCAAAAATTCTAGCTAGAGCAATTAAATTCCAACTTGTTTTTAATTCATCAGATTTTATATTAGTTAGCTTGAATTAATTTGTTATTTTCCTAGCAAAATATCTTGTTGCTTTTGAACATTGAACCCTAGCTAAAAATTTGGAAATTTTTTCAGTTTTGTGCCGCCACCTTTGGAGAACTCCTAGCTCAACACAAACTCTCCCAAGACTGGGGAATCTTATCCTAAATCCTCTTGCAAATCAGGTTTTATTCTAATCCTAAACAAATCAGATTTTGTTCCTCATATTTTGCAGATTTTCGGCCAGCCTTGTGCATGCACAAGCTACACGAAAATCCTGCACTCCTAAGGCCATCCAAACTCTTCTAAACCTAGCTCAAATCACCTAAAACACCCTTCACCAATTCAGATTATTTTAGCTACTCCAATCAGATTTTTATCCCCTACAATTTCCAGAATTTCGGCTAGCATGTGCACAGGAATTTCGGCCAGCATAGTGCACAGAATTTCGGTTAGTTTGTGCACTCCATATCAAACGAAATTCTTCACTCCAAGACACACCAAAACTCCTTGTTGATTAAGCCAATTTACTGCACCTAAATCCCTCACTTTTCCTCTCTGATTTGTGGCAGAACAATAACCAAAACAGCCCAGAATTTTCCCTCTTTTGTTCAGCAATTTTCGCACAGCACACACACCCTTCTTGCATAGAATTTTTTATTGTCAAAACTCACTCAAACTCCTTCTAGTTTTGGACAAAAAAAAAAAAAAAAAACCTAAACACGCATAACCCTATCCTTGAGCACTATTTCGGCCAGCTTAGGAAAGCAACTTCAAATTGTTTTTCTGCTCTCAGCTCCTCTCAATTTCGGCGGCAATAAAAGTGCAGCAAGCTACAGTTTTTTGCCATTGCTGCCAAAGAAACCTAGAGCCATTAGGAGTCCTTCTTAGCATCATCTTCTAATCCTAAATCAAACTCAACTAACCCTAAACCACAACAGCCGCCTATTCCAACCTTACTACATGAAAAATTCCAACAAACTTCCTCTGCAATTTTTGGAAACTCAAGAGCAATCCTAGGCAAAAAAAAAAAATAAAAATAATAATAATAAAATAAAACCGAGCACTCCATAAGGTAAGCAAAAGACCTCTCAACCTCTTGATTCCTTTCCTCCATTGATTCTTCTCTTTTTTTTTCCCTTGAATCACGCCACATAGAGGCTGATTTCATCTTCTTTCTCAATTTTCGATCAAGAAGAAGTAAAGAAGATAGCTTTCTCTCCTTCTCAAGCAAACTCGTGAGGGCCACCATAGGGGCATCAGGATCTTGTTAATCCGGTTGTCGTAAGGTAAGGAAATTCTTATCCTTGATGACGTAATTAAGGTTTAATATGATTGATGATGTCTATGGGAGTATATTAGCATGATGAATGGGTTTGATTGGGATGAATGAATATTTTGAGATGAGTATTGTGTTAAGCATATTCGATGGATAGCAATGCTATGTTTTATTGTGATAATGATAGATGTGAATCTTGATGGTTAAGTTGAGACCTTTTTGATATATTGCTCATGTCTTAGATGGGTATATGATTATGGTATGTTTATTTCATGGAATGGGAGGTTTATTTGAAGCTAGATGATGAGTCATGATATGCTTAGGGGAATAAGTGAGTTTATATGTATGTTTGAGATGATTAAGTCCTGATCATAATATTATGTGATTCTAGATTAGGAGGTTATCTGAAGGAAGTGAGCAATTGATTTTTATCTTGTTTATTTGAGGCGTATCAAGTAAGTCCTTGCATAAACCCTTTTTGTTAAATGCTTGTGGTGGCAAGTCGAATGTTGTAAAGCTTTGTAAAGCTATTGTTGAACTATGATCACTTGGGTTGTAAACGTGGATGTTTATTCTCTAAACGGTTTTGACAAACTAACAACTTTATCAAGAACTGTTCTTTCTCTAAATGTTCTAGAAAACTCTTTTTAAAGAAAACCACGTTTTACAAAACCACGATGTGGAAATATTGTGAATCAGGAATTGACGGCTATGTTCTTTGAGTACTCAATAAGGGTGGTCTAACAATACTAGTCTTGGAGGGAGTGAGTGAGTCTTCTGACAGGCGGCTACCTCCAAAAGATAAGCTCCGCTTGAGAAGACGACAGTATTGGTTGGTTAGGCCGGTCCGAGCTAGCATTTGTACCTGATAAGGTATTATTTATTTTCCCAGTATGGACACCTGGATGGTTTTGTTGGGTGTAGAGATGGAGGAGTATCTCACCCAATGGGCTGTATACTCACCTTTGATCAGAATGCCCAAAGTGTGGTAATCTGATCCTGTCAAGGTGCACAAAGTGTGGTGCCTTGACTGCTTTCTTATCATGGGGCTCAAAGTGTGGCACCATGACGGTTTATTCGAGTGGATGATTTATTTTGTACAAAGTGTGACAATGAGAAAATTCCACTTCTTGCAAAGAGAAATTATTTACGACTTGTTAATTATTTCTGTAAATATTTTCAGCTATGCATTCACGAATTGTTCAAAGTATCATGTGCACAAATAGGACTTACTGAGATGTTAATCTCACACTATTTTATATCATGTTTTCAAGAGATTGATTATGCTGAGCAAGCGAGATGTGTAATAGTTAAAGCTTTTGTTATTTTCATTATGTTTTGAGAGACAAATGTTGATTTATGCTTCTGGAACCGATGTTTGCTTTTATTTAGTTTTGCTCCAGTTTGAGCCTGATGTAATAAGAGTTTTCCTTTATTTATCTAAGTTTGATTTCTTGGGTTTGTCTTTATGTTATATCTCATTTTAAAGACTCCTTGTCCTCGGGATGGGGTGACATCCCCACCCTTTTTAGGGTACGTAGTAGGGGGTGTTATAAAGGCGATGTATCTTTTGGTCCCCAGAATAGCTCTTAAGTCCTGATAGATTTGGGTTAAAGAATTGGTCTTGATAAATTATGGGTTTTATTTTATTTTATTTAAATAGTCTAATTTATTATTGGACTAGAATAAAATAAAAGGCCCAAGAGAGAGTATATATATTTTATCTAGTTTAATTGGTTAATTAATTATTTAGGGCCTAAGGCTCAGATTGAATAATTAGAAAATTAACCTAGGTATAAACTAGATAAAATGCTTGATATTTTATATTGGTCTATTTGGACTTGTTAATTATTTAGTTGGCTGTTTTATGAAACTCAAAAAATAAATAATTGAGATTTATTATTTATGGGTGTTCAAGCCCAAGAGTAAATAATTTTATCTGACCCAATGAATAAGACCAAGGGTAAAAAAAAAAAAAAAAACACGCGATGGATCCCGTATTGTTTGGCATGAAAGGATAACAAAAAGCATGATATTTTTGTTTCACTCTCTTGGTCTCTCTCTGTGATTGTATGAAATGAAAAGAAAAGAACTAAGACCATAAAGAACCTAAGTCTCTGAAGCTTTCACTGGCTTTAGGAAAAAAGAGTGGTGATATTCTGGAAGCTCAAAAGTTTTGCGTGAATGAGAAGGAGTAGACGGCTCACAAAAGTGCAACCGGAGGTGTTGGGAGAACCAGTAGCTTCAAGCATTCAGGTTCAGACATCTTCATTCAAAGAAAGAGGTAAACAGCTTCCATGATGCTCTGTATTTTTTTGTTTAGTAAGTATGCTTTCATTTTCATCGTTTTGCCATTTCAACCTACAAGTGGTATCAGAGCCATGATTTGGTAAATATAGGAAACATGCTAGGCTTATCTAAAATAAGAAAATATTTGTTTTGGATGTTTTCTGTGAACCTTCGCGTTTCTAGTTTGGGATAATCTCTGTGTAAGCTTCGCGAGTGGAAGCATAGGAACACTGTAATTTACTCCTTTCTTAGATGAAACATGTAAGCCCACTATTTTTAAGGGCATATGAGCTTGTTAAGTGGTTTTATATGCTGTTTGGACGAAAGAACCAGAAGAAGAAATGTAAAATCGCAGAAAATTTGCAGAAGAGGAGCTAAGTCGAGCCGCAGCTTGGAAATGCAACTGTGCTGGCACGCGAGGAAAGCTTCCTCGTGGAAGCGTTCTTCCGCAAGGATGAAATTTGCTCACTAATTTTGATCACAAAGTGGGGCTACTTCATGGGTACCCGCCCGGATTGTGGTCCATGGGTTTTTTCCATGAGCCATGATCTAGTGTGACAGGTGCACCGGGCCATAAATAATTTTTTTTTTGTTTTTGGTCACATACTAGACGAAGTTATTTTTGTTGTAATAGTTAATATTCTTTGAATATTTTGTATGAAAAATAATGATAAAGGAAATTTATGATTAAAGAAGACCATTAATTACTTAATGTGTTTAATTCTATTATTTGGGCATTTAGGTTAAAAGAATAGAAAAGTATGAAAATATTTACAATTTTTTAGCATGCTTATTTCTTTTTGTACTATATGTGCGTGTTTTCTGAAAGACCAAAGTCTTTGGGAATTTTTGACAAAGAAAAATATTTTTCTTAAATTAAATGATTAATTTTAATTCGAACAAAAATTAATTCTTGGTTATTTTCTTAAAAGATTTCATCATTGACATAGAAAATATTATGGATTTAGATATTTTTGTGAGTTAAAATAGAAAACCATTTTGATTAATTTTAACAAGAAAAATTATTTTTGTCAAATTAATCATGAGATCAAAATCTCTCGAAAGTTTTATTGAAATTTTTTGAAATTATTAAGTTTATTAACTTAAATAAAATTAATCCATGAAAAATTTCTCAAAGGGTAAAAACCTTGACACAGAAATTTTTATGGGTTTAGATATTTTATTTTTGAGTTAAAAGAAAAATTAATTGAAATCTTCAAAGGATATTTTTAAAGAAAACTCTTGTTTTAAAATACTAAGTGGGAGAGGGGTTCCAACGGCTCGATGGCTTCCATCGTGATCCTCATTAGAGATCCTGGGTCCCCTTGCGTCACACTGGGAGTGAATCCGTATAGGATGGGGATACAACAAGTATTTAGAACTAATGGATGGATGTAATTAATAACCCAGGACACGTGCTATGATCGACAGGTCATGTTGGAGGTCATAGTGCGAGGAATGTCCATAGGAAATGAGAAGAAACTGTCATCCCATGATGGAGTTTTCTTCTAGATCATTACCTAGAAGGGAAATTAATTTGTAGTGGTTAATACGCTTAGCTTAGGAAACTGTTAATCTTCCTAAGAATTTATGTTAGTTTTTTTAAGAGCCAAATTAATCATATTAAAGATAATAGTGATAGGGTTAACTATTATCGAATTTAATATAAGGATAAAGTCACAAATTATTTTGCTTTTTACAAATTGAGTTTTCTTTTATTTCGATTTTTCAGAAATGGTTGGTGGAGGTTCTTTTAGTCCTTTGACCGTTATTCTCCGTGAGAATAAGCTAACGGGCCCAAATTATGTAGACTGAAAAAGAAATTTGGACATAATACTCACTGCTAAGGAGTATAAGTATGTCCTCTACGACACCTGTCCTGTTAACGGGGAGGGTTCTACCACTCGAGGAGTGAGAAGCTGAGAAAGCATGGAAAAAGGCTAACGAGATGGCTCGATGCTACATGTTGGCTTCCATGTCTAATGTGCTCCAGTCTAAACACGAGCACATGGTCATTGCGTATGACATTAGCTAATCACTAGCCACAATACTTGCAGATAAGAGCCAGCCTGCAAGATAGGAGGCTCTTAGGACGATCATCAACACTAAGATGGCTGAGGGAGCATCAGTCAGAGAGTATATGCTTAAGATGATTGCTGCTTTCGAGGAAGCAGAAGTCTTAGGGGCTGTTATTGACCCCGAGAGCCAAGTGGACATGGTTTTCGAATCTCTTTCGGGCTCTTTTACTCAGTTCAAGTTAAATTATAACATGAATAAGTTAAACATGAGTTTAATCGAGTTAATAAAAGAGTTCCAGGTGATAGAGAAGGTCATGAAGCCACAATCCAAGGCTATGACTGCTAGGATATCTTCTTTTAGAACTGGGCCCAAGCCTAGAAAGTTCAAAAAGAAGAAGGAAAATGCACCAGTCCAGCCCAAGAACCAGCCCAACAAGCCAAAAGGCAAGTTCTTCAAGTGCGGACAAAAGGGACACTGGAAAAGGGAGTGTCCAGAACTTCAGGCCAAGAAAAACCCTACAAGTGTTGTTCTCTATCTAGAGTCAGTTTCAATGGTTGGATCAACTTTCACTTGGATTGTTGATTTTGGAGCTACTAATCATATCTGTAACTCCTTGCAGGGGTTTAGGAAGATAAAAAGACTCCAGAAGGGCAAGCATAGACTACGAGTAGGAAATTTAGTACAAGTATGACCTTTGCAGTGAGAGAGTTGGATCTTATTTTTAATTGTAATAAAATAGTTATTTTGAAGGATATTTTATATGTACCCAGTTTTAGATAGAATTTGATTTCAATTGTAAAGCTAATAAATTATGGATATTTTGTTTCTTTCTATTCTAGTATTATTATGGAGAAGTTTTATTTACAGGGTACATGTATGTAAACTTATTCTTTTTAAATCCTACAAACAATCAAATAAATAATGCACAATCTAAACCTTTAAGTGAGAAAAGAAAGACCAATGTTAATGACTCATATATTTGGCATCTAAGATTGAGTCATATTAACTCAAATAGGATTCAGAGGGTTAATCTATGATAGGCCCTTAGGCTTATAAAGATTGAAAAGTTGGCCTCAGTGTGAATCCTGCCTTATGGGAAAAATGACCAAAAGGTCTTTCACCCAAAAGGTTGATAAAGCTAAGGAGATATTGGGCATTGTTCATACTGATGTGTATAGTCTTTTGTCTACACAAGCTAGAGGGGGTTTTGAGTACGTCATCACTTTCACGGATAAGTGTACAAGGTTTGGATATGTTTACCTGATAAGGAACAAGTTTGACTCTTTTGACAAGTTCAAAGAGTTTAAGGCTGAAGTGGAGTATTGGACAGGTAAATTGATCAAAACTTTACGATCGGATCGTGGTGGAGAGTACCTTCTTTGTGAGTTTAAGGATTACATGGTACATCATGGGATAGTATCCCAGCTTTCTACACCGGGTACACCCCAACAGGATGGAGTAGCTAAGAAAAGGAATAGGACATTGATGGAAATGGTCCGAAGCATAATGTCTCATGCTATTCTTCCGATCTCTTTTTAGGGATATGCCCTGGAAACAGCATCATACATTTTGAACTTGGTGTCTTCCAAGTCAGTACCTAAGACACCCTATGAGATATGGACTGGGCGTAAGTCAAATCTAAATCATCTCAGGATATGGGGCTGTCCAGCTTATGTACTGATCAAGGGAGACAAACTAGAACCAAGATCAGAATTATGCTATTTTGTGGGGTATCTAAAAGAGACAAAAGGAGGTTACTTTTATCATCTCAAGGAGCAGAAAGTACTGGTAAGTACTAATGCTAGATACTTGGAGGATGATCAAAGTACTTCTACTAAAAGTTCAACAAGGTTGGAACTCGAGGAGAAGTTATCTTCGGAATCAACTTATTTAGACCCGATTATGGAACTAGAAGAGGCATAGCCTCAAGAACCTGTACAAACAGAGTTTCGTCGTAGTGGGAGGGTATCTAGAGTTCCAGAAAGATGGACAGAAGGGGCTTTCGAGCTAGTCTCTGACAATTAGGAACAAGATCCCACTAGATATGGGAGGCTATTGCAGATGCCGATGTAAATTTATGGCATGAAGTAATGAAAGCCGAGATTGAGTCTATGTACTTTAATCAGGTTTGGGATCTTGTAGCTTCACCTGAAGGGATAAAACCCATTGGGTGTAAGTGGCTATACAAGAGGAAGAGGGGAGTGGATGGGAAGGTGGAAACCTTTAAAGCTAGACTTGTGGTGAAAAGGTATACTCAGAAAGAGGGAATCGATTATGAGAAAACCTTTTCCTCGGTAGCCATACTTAAGTCCATCCGTATTCTCCTTGCCATTGTATGTCATTTTGACTATGAGATATAGCAAATGGATGTCAAGATGACATTTTTTAATGGCCATCTTAACAAAGACATCTATATGTCTCAATCGGAAGTTTTATTGCTAAAGACCAGGAACATATGGTTTGCAAGCTTAAGAAGTCCATTTATGGACTTAAGCAGGTATCTAGAATATGGAACATTCATTTTGACGAGATTGTAAAATCTTACGGTTACATTTAAAACGAGGATGAATCATGCGTGTACAGGAAATTAGAAAGTATAAATGTAATTTTTCTTGTCCTATATGTTGATGACATTCTACTCATTGGGAATGATGTAGGAACATTATCATCTACTAAGGTTTGACTGTCTAGTCAATTCAGTATGAAGGACTTGGACGAAGCCAATTACATTATCGGAATTAAACTTTTTAAAAATAGGAAGCAGAGAATGTTAGGATTATCCTAAACGTTATACATTGATAAGATGCTGGCCAAGTTTAGTATGAACTCATGTAAGGGAGCTCTAATCCTTTATAGACATGGGTTATCTTTTTGTTCTAAGGACTATGCTAAGTCTCAAGAGAAAAAATCCAGGATGAGTAGGATTCTCTACATTTCGGTTGTGGGAAGTCTTATGTATGCCATACTGTACACTAGGTTAGATATTTGCTTTGTCGTAGGCTTAGTTAGTAGATATCAGTCAAATCCTGGGGAGGTTCATTGGCAAGCTGTAAAGTATATTCTTAAGTACCTCAGTGGTACAAAAGATTATATGCTGGTTTATAGGGCAGACGACTTAGTTCCTATTAGATATAAAGACTCAAACTTCCAGGCAAATAAAGATGAAAGAAAATCCATTAGTGGATATGTTTTCACCTTGTCTGGAAAAGCCATTTCATGGAGGAGTATCAAGCAATCTTATATTGCTGACTCAACTATAGAAGTTGAGTATGTGGTAGCTTTGGAGGCATCCAAGAAAGCAGTCTAGCTTTGAAAGTTCCTTTCAGAACTTGGAGTTGAGCCACACATAGACAGACCAATTGTGGTATATTGCGACAACTCTAGAGCAGTCTTGTAATCCAAAGAATCCAGGAACCACAAGAAGGGAAAGCACATCAAGAGGAAGTACCACTTGATCCGGGATTTCATCCAGAGACAGGAAATCGTGGTGGAATAGATAGCCTTGGAGAACAACCTAGCAGATCCCTTCACCAAGCCTTTGGCTGAGAGAGTCTTCAAGAGACACTTAAATGTCATAGGGGTGGGCACCTACAGACTTTCTTAGTCTTAGAGTGCAAGTAAGATATTTTTGGAATGTATACCTTCTAGACTAGTTTTCTGATATAATTATTGATTTTATTAATAAAAGAATTTATTCTCAAAATTTATTTGTGAATTTACATTTTATTTGTGCACGATTTACGTTTGGATAGGACCCATTGTATTTAAGTAAGTGATCCATGTGAATGGTGGTCTTTTACAGTAAGGTATGGATCACGGGTTACTTAACACATAAACATTTGTTCTTAACTGATTGATGAGAATGAGAATCTCATCATGTTTAGGTTATTGTGTTATGAATTCTAAATAGGAAATGCCTTACCTTTAGCCAATGAGTAGTCTACTCACTTCATAGCATGAGCGTATTTCGAATACGTAGAACAGGACCTGTAATAGTAGTTTCTAAAAATACTATTTAGAAGAAATCCAGATTATTAGTGTTACAGTGTAGACTTATACTCTACCACTTGAGTATAAATTGATGGTCGGACAATGCTGGAAGATGTACTTTGATATGCTGTAGTTGATGTTCTTTTGTAGAGCCGATATACTTATATGTTGGTTATATATGACTAGTTAGTTAAGACAACTTGTACAAGATAACTTCTGTGCTATATTGCACTTTGTGATTGTTCAAATGATCTAAATATCTAGGGTCCTGGAGAACATAACTTGGATGTTTGCTTTAGGGTAACTCCCTTGGAAAGTGAAAACAATCTAGGAGTCGTGGATCATTGGATTAGAGGTCTAAGGATGGTAGATGTCTTTTAGAGAGGTGTTAGTACACTCCTCCTCTCTAAATGTACGGCGATGCGTAGAGGGGTATTTTAGTTATTACACCTGTAGGTAAGAGATTTTGCTAACGTAACATTGTTCTTGGGGTGAATATTTCCCTATGGTAATATTAAGAAATATTTAAAATGCAAAATGCAACTATTTATAAAGTAGGGGTATTTTGGTCATTTTAGTAGCCAAGACGATGTGTCTTTTGGTCCCTGGAATAGCCTTTAAGTCTTGATAGATTTAGGTTAAGAAATTGGTCTTGATAAATTATAGGTTTTATTTTGTTGGGTTTTATTGTATTTTATTTAAGTAGTTTAATTTATTATTGGATTAGAATAAAATAAAAGGCCCAAGAGAGAATATATATAATTTGTCTAGTTTAATTGGTTAATTGATTATTTAAGGCCCAAGGCCCAAATTGAATAATTAGAAAATTAACCTAGGTATAAACTAGATAAAAAGCTTGATATTTTATATTGGTCTATTTGGGCTTATTAATTTTTTATTGGGCTATTTTATAAAGCCCAGAAAATTAATAATTGAGGCTTATTATTTATGGGTGTTCAAGCCCAAGAGCAAATAATTTTATCTGGCCTAATGAATAAGACCAATGGTAAAAAAAAAAAAAAACACACACACACACACACAGGATGGATCCTGTATTGTTAAGTGTCAGAGGATAACAAAAAGCATGATGCTTTTGTTTCATTCTCTTGGTCTCTTTCTATGATTGTATGAAATGAAAAGAAAAGAACCAAGACCATAAGGAACCTAAGTCTCTGAAGCTTTCACAGGCTTTGGGAAAAAAGAGTGGTGATATTTCGGAAGCTCAAAAGCTTCGCGTGAATAAGAAGGAATAGACAGCTCACAAAAGTGCAACTGGAGGTGTTGGGAGAACCAATGGCTTCAAGAATTTAGGTTTAGACTTCTTCATTCAAATACAGAGGTAATCAGTTTCCATGATGCTTTGTATTTTTTGTTTAGTAAGCATGCTTTCGTTTTCATCATTTTGCCATTTCAACCTACACCTTCCTAGGAAGTGGACCACTTACCATAGCATAGGTCTTTTGGTGCAATTGGTAGTATGGTTTTCCAAACCATATCTCCTTACTGAAAGCTCCTCCCCCGCACTTTCTAATTATAGGCTCTTGCTACCTTCTTCTTGTGCCTTTTGATATTTTCAATGCAAGCCATTGGTCCTCTTCGGCTTGGTCCAAACTCATAGCCAAAGCCATTTTGTAGTCCTCAATCGACAAATAATGTTGGTAAGCTACTCTAGCTGTTCGCAATGATAACACAGCGGGTAACATTGCATCTTGTCCATATGTTAACCTAAATGGCGTGAAACTTGTAGTAGTTTTGAAAGCATTCCGATAAGCCCACAGAACCTCTTGAAGTGTTTCGTGCCACCTTCTGGGATTATCCTCCAATGACTTATGGATCATGCTGATCAAGGTCTTGTTTGTAGCTTTAGCTTGACCGTTGACCTGTGTGCAATATGGAGATGAATGTAATAGTTTAATTTTGAATTGAGTTAAAAAGTTATGTACCTTATCTCCCATGAACATAGTTCCTTGGTCGGTTGTTATTGTTTCAGGTATGCCGAATTGGAACAAAATACTCTGCTGAAGGAAAGTGATAATGATAGATTGGGTTACCCTAGTCAGGGCTTGTGCCTCTACCCACTTGGTGAAATAATCTGCTGCCATTAAGATAAAGTTGTGTCCTTTAGTTGATGGCGGGTAAATCTTGCCGATGACATCTAGAGCCCAACCCCTGACTGACCACGACTTGATGATAGGATGCAGTTTCACGGAAGGCGCATGAATCAATGGACCATGCTTCTGACTTGCCTTGCATCCAGCTGCATAGGCTACGTAATCTGTGGTCATAGAAGGCCGATAAAATTTATGAAACTGCAGTGTCCATTTTACCTTTGGGCCTACCTGATGAGCACCATATAGGCCTTCATGCACCTCGGCTAACGTCTGTGATGCTTTTTGCTTTGACAAACATTTTAATAGAACATTTTAATAGAAATTCTTAATAGCTTCTTCTAAATAAATCATTTTCAATCAACACAAAGTTCAACACCTTACGTTTTACTTCCCGTGATATATGACCAGTACGTTTTCATAAATAAGAAACGATATCAGAACGCCATTTTTTTTCGTGTTCTTCTCCCTATATTTGCTGGCACATTAATTACTTCCCCGGCTCTTTTCTTGAAACCTGAAACCATTTGAGCTAAATCATTTACCCCCTAGTTCTCAACTCAAGGAACATAAGTCAAGATAACTTCTGAAAAGTGTTGCAGCAATACCTTTACTTCCTGTAACTTAATTAGCAAAACAAGGTTAGTGCACTTATACTCACCTAAAGTCTGTCGGATAACAATTTGGAAATTCCCTGTTATATTAACCATTTGTGCATTCAAAGCCTTCAAAACTTGAAGTCCTAAAATGAGGGCTTCATATTCTGCCTGATTATTTGAAGTTCCTTTCCTTAACTCAAAAAGAATTCTTTCTTGTCGTCCACAATGGGCTTCAATGATCAAACCGGCGCTTGCCTTATACTGGGTGCTAGATCCATCAAACTACAACTTCCATGGTTTGTATGAAATGTATCCCTATGCTTCTTCTTTTTTAGGGTTGGGCACTTCTAAACATGGATGTTTAGCTAAAAAATCAGCTATGACTTGCCTTTTCATTACTTTCAAAGGCAAGTGAGTCAGGGAAAAAGCATGTAACTTAATGGCCCATTTTATTAAATGACCTTGCAGCAAAGGGTGATTTAATAAGTATTTGACGAGATCAATTCTGCACAAGACTTGCACTTTCCTAGGTAACAGATAATGTTCTAGTTTCATGCATGCATAATATAAAGACAAGCATAACTTCTTAACAGGAGAATACTTTATCTCGATATCCGTCAGGTTCCGGCTGAGGTAATATACTGCTTTTTCAATCTCCTGTGCATCATCTTGAGCTAACAGGCATCTGATAGACTCTTGAGCTGCCAAAATGTACAATTTCAAAGTTGCCTTATCACGTGGCAGCATCAAAATTGGTGGTTGTGATAAAGCCTTGTTGATCTGATCAAACACCGTCAGGTGCTCCGACTGCCAGATGAATTCTAGAGAGGACTTCATATGGAGTAGGGAAAAGAACACCTTTTGCTTTCCTACAACATTTGTTAGAAAATGTCGCAAGAAATTAATCTTTCCTAGGAAACTTTAGAGCTCTTTCTTGGATTGCTGTGGCCTTGCCTGTAGAATATCCCTTGCTTTATTCCAGTCCACTTCAATTCCTCTTTGGTGCTCTAGGAATTCGAGAAAATATCTAGTTGAAACTTCGAAAGCACATTTGGTGGGGTAGATTTTTAACTGGTGCTTGCGCATTCGGAGGAAGGCTTGCTCCAGCCACTTTAGGTGTTGTGAAAAGTGGGTGACTTAACCACTAAATCATCAATATAAACTTCCATGGTCTTGCCAAAGAGATCATGAAAAATGAGGTTCATGGCTCTCTGGAAGGTAGCTCCAGTATTCTTCAAATCGAAGGGCATAACTAGCCATCCGAATAAACCGATAGAACCTGGATATCGAAAAGCTATCTTCTGCATATCCTCTTCAGCTATAAACATCTGATTGTAACCAGAGTATCCATCCATAAAGCTTAAAAATTGGTTTCCTACTACCAAGTCTACCAATATATCGGTCATCGGTGCAGTGGATTCATCCTTTGGTGTGGTTAAATTTAAGTTTCTGAAATTAACACAAACCTACAATTGGCCATTTTTCTTGATGACGGGCATAATATTGGACACCCAGTCTGCATACCGACAGGTACGAATGAAACTACATTGAAGTAACCTCTTAATTTCTTTTTTGATTCTAGGTAGGAGTGCAGGATTAAAAAGCTGGGCAGGCTATTTATGGGGCTTGAAACTTTCCTTAATCGGTAAGCAATGCTCCACAATGCCTCGTCCAACCCTGGTATTTCTTGATAATCCCATGCAAAATAATCTTTGTACCTACGAATCAGAGATGTTAAGGCATTCCACTGATCAAGAGTTAAGCATAAGCTTATCTTTGTAGTTTTGTTTTTTTCTAGATTCCCCGATTTCCACCTCCGTTAGCGGGTCCTGAGCGATGAAACCCAGTGCATGCCGAACATTGGGGTTCTCTATTTTCAAATATTTACCTTCCAACCATTCTGTTGTAATTTGATTATGAGCCATGATGAGCTTGGCGTACTGGCTCAGATCAAAGGTGGAGCAGTAAAACACAGCCTCATTCATGTACACTTTTGCTGAGAATAGATTGGGGTCGACTTTTTGTTCTCTATCCTAGATCAACATTATTTGGTGGAGCATTGATAGAACACAATGGTTCATGTGAATCTAATCCCTACCTAGTAAGACAGAATAAGCCAGCTTCACCGTGATTACAAAGAAAATAGTCTTACTAACCTTAGACCGAACTGCCACATCGAATGTGATAATCCCTTCTGCTTTGGCTATATCCACGGTAAAATTAAGTATTTGGATATCTGTAGGAGACAAATTGGGTTTATCCTTACCTAAATGCCTTAAGGTTGCCAACGGCATTACGTTAAGCACAACCTCTCCATCAATGAAGACCCGAGAGAAAGGCCTTTCATTGATATGCACCTTAATGTACAATGGATTGAGGTGATTGGTATGCTCTACTATTAGGATTAGGAAGAACATACCTTCCGATGGCATCTTGAACTCAATGAGCTCAACGACAGCTTCTTCCATTACATAGTAGTCTTTCTCCACTACTTCTTGTTCAGCCCTTTCTCGGAATTGTGATGGAAGAATGCTAAGCATATTTTGACTTGGGGAAGCACACTTATTCATCTAACCATTTCTCAGGTGTTTGCTTCTGCTAAGCCCGTTTTCTCTGTTCCCGCCGTTTCTGAGTTTTTGTAAGATAGGAATGATAATCAAGGAAAATTAGCTCTTTATGAGGTACATACACTATAAACTTCTCATCCTTCCCATGGAAGTGAGCTGCGAAGACCGGAATAGTACGCCGGGTGAAAATTGACGGCGAATGTTGTTCTTTCCCCTTCTAAGGTTTTGGACTGTTCCTTGATGAAAGAATCTCCTGGTTTATGCTCCACATCTTCCTTGCATATCTATACCATACTTTCATCACCCGTTGGGAACAGTTCTATATCGACTAGAGTTTCCTCACGTTTGTCAGCAAATCTCACTATTCCTTCTTACAGAGCCTTCTGAATTGTGTTCCTAAAAAGAACACAACTATTGGTATTATGAGAAAATACATTATGCCGATTACAGTATTTCTTGCTCTTCAGCTCCTCTGGACTTGGGACTTTATGGCCGAAAGGTAAATGGATCTGTTTGTTCTTAACCATTTGATCAAAGATTTGCTCAGCCTTTGACACGTCAAATATATAAGTGGGTGGCCTCGCTGAAGAAAGCTCCTCTTTCCCTTTACCAGGTTTAAAAAAGGACAAGTGTAAGATATACCTTTCACTAGTTCTACTGCCATCACCTTCAGCAGCTGTTCCTCCTCGCTGTCCGTAACATCGTCCACAACTGATATCATGGTTTGCCCATGAGAGAACTTAACAAACCGCTTCTTCTCATTTTCCTTGATCATTTTCTCTATTCTAATGGCATGAGACAGTAAGCGGGATAAATTAGAAAAGTCTTGGAGAATGAGATGCTATTTGAGTTGTGGATGCATTTTACTAATGGCTCTTCTGGCACACTAAATTTCTGGTAGTTGAGTGGTACATTTGGCCTTAATCTGTTGAAAATGCTCAATGAACTTTGCTATACCTTTGGATTATTTTTGCTTGATCGCCAGGAGATCTGCTATGGAAATCTCAGGTGCTGGTTTAAAGAAACACTCATGAAAAATCCATTCCAAATCTGCCCATGAATACACACAACTGGGCATCAGATTTGCATACTAAGTAAATTGTTAGGGATATACCTTAAAGTCAATTTGTACTTATACTATTGTCGTTATATATTATGTAATAATACAAGGCATTTCTTTTCATGAATAATGCATTTAGTGACTTGATAGTAAAACCCTACAATCAATATAATAACTATTCTTAAACTGTCCCTAATCGATTATTATTAGTGGAATAATAAGAAATTAAGATTAGTATGTTTGTGACTTGATGGCTATGTTGTACTGGTCATGGATATATATGATATTAAGTTAAACTATAAATAAATGTTAGAGAACATTGTATTGGACATGACCCACTTTGAGAGTACTTCATGAAACATGTCATAAGTACTTTCTAACTATAATGATATTAAAAGTCCTTCGACCTGAATTCATCATAGTTTTTTACTTGATAAATTCTATGTTTTGACATTGTCTAAAGTTGTCTTTAATTAGATAATAAATTAGACCACTGTTGGATATAGAACAAATCAGGGAGAGGAATATGATTGATAGTGAAGGAATTTGTCCCTCTCAATTATAGGAGAGATATCCATGGGCCCATTGATAAGTTAGACTATTAAAATGCATGGTCGTGCTCTAATATATCAATTTGAGATATTGATATCATTTGTTTGAATAGTCTACTATGAGATCAAGAAATAATTGATTAAGTTTAATAAGGATGACATGTTCCATGCCTTTTTCTTAATCTGGATATAGTGTGACAAAATGATTAAATATAAAGTTATGATTTGGTTCAAAGAGATCACTGATCTTCATTTAACCTAGATAGTTATAATATTTTGCTAGAAACCTCTTATAACTTGTGTGTTATTTAAATGTGATTTGGGCATACTACCAGTATTAAATGAACTTATAGGGTTACACAATAAGAGAACTCGTTAGGTTATTTTTCTGGTAACTAGGTTCGATGAATCTGAAAATATGTCTAAGTTACTCGAACCTAAAAAATTGACCAGATACAATGAATCTAAAAATATGTCCACATTTGATGTATTTGGATGATGTCTAGATTGTAAGAATTTGACTCGGTAAATTAATTAGTTAAATTACCTAGATAATGGCAGAATCTTATCATATCAGTTTTAATTTAATTTGAATTTAAAATAAAATATGATAAGATATTATCAGAATTGGACTCCAAGAGTTTCGCGTGATTTTAAAAGAAAACTCTAGCCGTCTTCTCAATAGTGATCTCTGTTAAAAGAAGAAAATATTCGTTCCATCATTCACTAGAAAAATTTAAGCCCCTCAAAGCCTAGGCTCTAGTGTTCCTGGGGTAACGAGTTGGTTCGCCGTGTGTATCCAATAGAGGGCATTTGCACATTGTAGCATCTGGTGATCATTCGAGTTGCATGTACGATAGAAAAACCAAAATCTAAAGATCTTGATTACACTGAACAGAAGTAATTCTATAATCCCTAGATCGTCTTAATTGTTTGGCTTGGGTCCTCGGAAGGGATTCATGGATTTTTTTCGCGTTTAGGAGTCCACAAATTCTAACATTGATATCAGAGCAACTTGCTAAACGATTAGGTTGATTCATCCGTATTAATCGTATTGTTGAATATATGTATGATATATAGGTGAATTTAAATGGTGTATGTCAACATGTTCACATTATTATAATTTTGGAATACTTAGCATGCGGACTACCTGAATTAGGTTTAATATATGCGTCTGAATTATCTGATCAGACTAGATTATTTGTAGATTGTCTGTAAACTGGTCTGTTTTAATATGATATGGTATCATAAGCATGCTATCCATCATTCTATGTTGCAAATTATTTGTATTAATCTGCCACGATAATTTGTTATCTGTATCAATATGGTTAAAAGGGAATGCAGATTGTCTATAATATGAAAATTCACGGCGATGGTTACTAAGGTGTTTGAATGTTAATCTGATTAATATTTAGAAATCAGAAGGTGAAATCTCATTCAATGAGAGAAGGAAAAATTGTTTTTCCTCCCGGGGGCCCTGCCCCTTTGACCCTTGCCTGCTAACTGGCCAGCAGGACCCCACCAGGGGCGCTGTCCCTTAGACCCCTGACTAACTGTTCATTGTGTATTATTCGCTAGTGTATTTTGATTATAGTTGTGGATTATTCTGAATAATGCATAACATAGCTTGTTTTACCCCAATGTGATTGGTAGGTTTCATTTTGGTTGTTTTGAATTGCAAATTTTAAATACGGATTGTGTGTCGTTTTTCATTGTTGTAAAATTGTATTGCTTTCCTAGAATAGGAATTATTTTAATTTTACTATCCAATGTAAAAGAAGACGGTGGCCTACAGTATGCTTAAGGCTTTAGAGAAAGCTCAAGGAGTTCATATACTTAGATTGACCACCTTGATATTCACTTTGCCCGTGATGATCAATATAGGTTATGGGCCATGCTATGTCACTTTTATTTATGTCTTGCATGCATATTTGATATGTTTATTTCATGCTTACTACAATCAAATTTTTATTTTAAAAAAAAAGTTTTAAATGCTTTCCAAAATCAAATACTTGTTATTACTTGGATCATCATGTGGTCATTCCTGCCAAAGTAGGATGCTTTTGATTGTCTAAGTGAGACAAGATAGAAAATAGTTTTCCATATGTTTGATATGGTTTAACTTAACTAGGCTATCAAAATAGTTTTGGCCCTAGGGCAATAAATGAGATTTTTAGCCAGGACATTTGATACCTATCTCATTTAAAATTTGAGTTTTATTTAATTATAAGATTAAAACCAAATCTTACTTATGATTAAAATAAAATATTTATACTTTTTTTTTACTTACTAAGAAACATCAAAATGTTGAAGTTTCAAAAGTTTAAATGCTTTTTAGTGAGAGTTTTTCATTAAGGCCTCAAAATTAATTACTTTGCATATTTTGTATGTAGATAATGGCAACAAACAGTTGTAATAACTCATTGCGATCTATGCTCAAGAAAGACAAGCTTAGTGGGACTAACTTTCTTGATTGGGCACATAACTTAAGAATCGTTCGTAAGCAAGAAAAAAAACTCTATGTTTTTGAAAATCCTATTCCTCCTGGTCCAACAAATAATGCCCTAAAAGCTGAAAAAGATACTTATAGTAAGCATAAAGATGACTCCAACGATGTTACTTGCCTCATGCTAGCAACCATTAACTCTGAACTTCAAAAATAGTTTGAAGAAGCAGAGGCATATAACATGATTGTGCATCTCAAGGAAATGTTTCAAGAGCAAGCACAACAAGAGAGATTTGAAACTCATAAGGCGTTAAATGCATGTAAGATGGTTTCTGGCACCTCGGTAAGTACTTATGCCCTTAAAATAAAAGGCTATCTTGATCATCTTGAAAAGCTTGGTGCTTTTGTTAATCATGACATGGCAATAGATTTGATCTTGGGCTCATTACCTCCTGAGTATGACCAGTTTGTCATGAATTTTAACACGTATAATATGGAGAAATCCATTACTAAATTACATGGGATGCTAAAACAAGCTGAACTGAACATTAAGAAGAATACTCCTAGTGTTCTAATGGTTCAAAAAAGGAAAGGGAAGAAGAACAACCAAAAGGGCAAAGTTATTGCTAGTAAGGGCAAGGACAAGGCTAAGTCCAAGTTCAAGCCCAAACCTAAGGCCAAGACACCAAAGGAGGGAGCTTGCCACCATTGTGGAAAACAAGGATATTGGTTAAGAAATTGCAAGCTCTATTTGGAAGCAAAGAAGAAGAAGCACAGTGAGACTGCCGCTTTAGGTATTTATGTTATAGAAATTAATTTATCTACTTCTGATTTATGGGTATTGGATACCAGTTGTAGATCTCACATTTGTGTAAAAGTGCAGGGTCTAAAAAGGAGTAGAGCCTTGGCAAAAGGCGAGGTGGACCTACGAGTTGCGAATGGAGCAAAAGTTACTGCAGTAGCTGTAGGAACTTTTGAATTAATTTTACCCAATGGGCTTGTTTTAGAATTGAATGATTGTTTTTATGTTCCTGCTATGAGTAGGAATATAATTTTAGTTTCTTGTTTAGATTTAGAAGGTTTTGAATGAAGGCACGAAAAGCAGGAAAACACAGGGCACGTAGCGGAAGCAAACATAAAAAAACTGGAAAAACACAACAGGGGATTCCAGGACAAGGCCTGTGCCTGCCCCAATTGCCCTAGCCGGCACTGGTTGCACTCTGTCCAAATCCCAAGGTTTTAAAATTTTTACCTCTCCTTGTGATTCTCAAAGGTGGCTAGATTAGAACGTACGCAACCGGGGTAGGTGTGCTGGTAGAAGCCTTTGGTGCGATTCCTGTAAGCCTCCTACTCCGCCTTTGTATATATGTGAATGCCGAACTCTCGATCTTCCAGTATATGGCCTGCCTAACTACCGTTTGGTGAACAACTAACAGGCTAGGGAATTTTCTGGAGAGAGAGAGAGAGAGAGAGAGAGAGAGAGAGAGAGAGAGAGAGAGAGAGAGAGAGAGAGAGAGAGAGAGACGCCTGGCCTTTCACAGAGAAAAAGCCGTCTCTTAGAGTGTGTGTTCTGTAATAACGACGTTGACGCCAATCCTCCTGTTTAACCTAAATAACTATTAGTTTAACCTTTTAGGCTTAATTAATTATTCTAATTAGAACCAATCTAATGGCCCAATTAATAATTAATTTTCCAGCCCAAATAAACTAGTCCAATTAATAAGCCTATATTAGTTTAGTCCCAGGTTAATCTTTAATTATTTAAACTGGGCCAAAGCCCTAAATAATTAATTAACCCACTAAACTAATTTAATTAACTTTCTCTCTCTTCATAGACCTTTATTTTATTTTAGCCTAATAATTAAATCAGGCTACTTAAATAAAATAAATTCCATTTAATTTAAGATCAATTTTTTAGCCCGTATTTAATTAGGACTCACGGTCTATACTGAGGACCAAAAGACACCGCATTGGCTACTAAAATGACCAAAATAAAGCCTTCCGGTTGGGACATATAGATGTCTTCACTAAGATGGCCATTTAAAAATGTCGTCTTGGCATCTATTTGCCATATCCCGTAGTCATAATGACATGCGATGGCAAGGAGGATATGGATGAACTTAAGCATGGCTACCAGGGAAAAGGTTTTCTCATAGCCAATTCCCTTTTTCGGAGTCTAGCATTTCGCCACAAGCCTAGCTTTGAAGGTTTTCATCTTCCCATCTACTCCATTTTTTCTCTTGTATACCCATTTACACCCTATGGGTTTTATCCTTTCAGGTGAAGCTACAAGATCCCAAACCTGATTGAGATATATAGACTCAATCTTGGCTTTCATTGCTTCATGCCACAAATTTGCATCAGCATCAGTATCAGCAATAGCCTCCTCGTATCTAGTGGGCTCTTGTTCCTGATGGTCAGAGACCAGCTTGAAATCTTCTCCATTCCACCTTTCTGGAACCCTAGACACTCTCCCACTATGACGAGGCTCCATTTGTACAGGCTCTTGAGGCTGTGCCTCTTCTTGTTCCATAATCGGGTCAAAAGAAATTACTTTCGAAGATAACTTCTCCTCCAGTTCCAACCTAGTTGAACCTTTCGTAGAAGTACTTTGATAATCCTCTAAGTATCTAACATTGGTACTAACCAGTACTTTCTGCTCCTTAGGATGATAAAAGTAAGCACCCTTTGTACTTTTTGGATACCCAACAAAATAGCATAATTCTGATCTTGGTTCCAACTTGTCTCCCTTGATCAGTACATAAGTTGGACAACCCTATATCCTGAGATGATTCAGACTTGGCTTACGCCCAATCCACATCTCATAGGGAGTCTTAGGTACTGACTTGGAAGGCACTAAGTTCAGAATATATGCTGCTATTTCCAAGGCATATCCCCAAAAAAATACTGGAAGAGTAGCATGAGATATCATGCTTCGGACCATTTTCATTAATATCATATTCCTTATCTCAGCTACTCCGTTCTGCTGAGGTATTCCCAATGCAGAGAGCTGGGATACTATCCCATGATGTACCATATAGTCCTTGAATTCACTAAGGAGGTACTCTCCACCACGATCCGATCTTAAGGTCTTGATCAATTTACCTGTCCAACACTCCACTTCAGTCTTAAACTCTTTGAACTTGTCAAAAGAGTCAGACTTGCAACTTATCAGATAAACATAACCAAACCTTGTACAATCATCCGTGAAAATAATGAAGTACTTAAAACCTCCTCTAGCTGGTGTAGACAGGAGACCACACACATCAGTGTGAACAAGACTCAATACCTCCTTGGCTCTATCCGCCTTAGGGGCAAATGACCTTTTGGTCATTTTTCCCATTAGGCAGGACTCATACTGAGGCCAATTTTTCAATCTCAATGAGCCCAAGGGCCCATCGTGGTTCAATCTCTGAATCCTGGATGAGTTGATATACCTAAATCTTAGATGCCAAATATAAGAGTCATTGACATTGGTCTTTCTCTTCCTTGTTAAAAGTTTAGATCGAGTGTTATTTAATTGATTGTTAATAGGGTTTAAGAAAAATAGATTCCCATACATGTGCCCAGTACATAAAATTTCTCCATCTCTACCGTTAGAAATACTAGAATGGAAAGATACAGAATATCCTTGATTTATTAGTTTTGCAATCGAAATCAAATTTTGTCTAAATCCAGGTACATATAAAATATCTTTCAAAACCACTATTCTATTACAATCAAATACAAGATCCAGCTCTCCCACTGCAAGAGCCCAAACTTGTGCTCTATTTCCCACACGTAGTCTATGTTCGCCCTTCTGGAGTTTTCTAATTTTTCAAAACCCTTGCAAGGAGTTACAGATGTGATCAGTGGCTCCTGAATTAACAATCCAAGTGGAAGTTGATCCAACCATTGATATAGACTCCAGATAGAAACATTACCTGTGGGGTTTTTCTTGGCTTGAAAACCTGGACACTCTTTTTTCCAGTGTCCCTTCAGTTCACACTTGAAGCACTTGCCCTTGGGTTTATTTTTAGGCTGGGTCTTGGGCTGGACCGCTACGTTCCCCTTCTTGTTCTTAAACTTTCTGGGCTTGGGCCTAGTTCTAGAAGATGAAGTCTTAGCAATCATAGCCTTAGATTGTGGCTTCATGACCTTCTCCGCCATCTGGAGCTCCTTCATCAACTCAGTCAAACCTATGTTTAACTTGTTCATATTATAGTTCAACTTAAACTAAGTAAAGGAATTCGGTAGAGATTCGAATATCATGTCCTCTTGGCTCTCGGGGTCAATGTCAGCCCCTAAGATTTTTGCCTCTTCGAAAGCAGCTATCATCTTGAGCATATGTTCTCTGACTGATGCTCCCTCATCCATCTTAGTGTTAATGATGGTTCGAAAAGCCTCCTGCCTTGTGGGCCGACTCTTATCCGCGAACATCGTGGCTAATGATTGAGTTATGTCATACACAATGGTTATGTGCTCATGTTTGGATTGGAGCACATCAGATATGGAGGCCAACATGTAACAATGAGCCATCTCGTCGGCCTTCTTCCATGTCTTCTGAGCCTCACGCTCCTCGATGGTGAAACCCTCCCCGATAACAGGGCAGGTTTTGTAAAGGACATACTTATACTCTTTCGTTGTGAGTATTATGTCCAGGTTCCTTTTCCAGTCCACATAATTTGGTCCCGTTAGCTTATTCTCTGGGAGAATAATGACCAATGGACTAAAAGAACCTCCCACCATTTCTGAAAAATTGAAAAATAAAAGAAAAAAGATTCAGTTTGTGAAAACAAAACAAATATGTGCACTTTATCGTTATTATCAAAATTGATAATAATCGATTTGGCTCTTAGAAAAAATGACATAGCTTCTTGGGAAGATTAACAGTTTCCTAAGCTAAGTGTGTTAACCACCACAATAATTTCCCTTGTAGGTAATGATCTAGAAGATAACTCCATCAAGGGGATGACCGTTTCCTCTCATTTCCTATGGACATACCTCGTACTATGACCTCTAACGAGGGGCTGACCGATCATAGTACGTGCCCTGGGTTATTAATTACATCCCTCCATTAGATCCAGATCCTTGTGGTATCCTTATCCTATACGGGTTCACTCATAGGGTGACGCAAAGGGACCCACGATCTCTAATGAGGATCGTGATGGAAGCCGTGGGGCCATTGGAATCCCTCTCCTACTTAGTCTTTTAAAACAAGGGTTGTCTGAAAAATATCCTTTTGAAAATTTCCATTATGTTTTCCCTTAACTCAAAAATAAAATGTCTAAGTCCATAAAAATCTCTATATCAAGGTTTATATCTTTTGAGAATTTTTCCCATGGACTAATTCTATTTAAGTTAAAAACTTAATGATTTTAAAAAATTTTCAACTAAAACTTTCTCGAGACTTTGGTCTCAAGTTTATTTGACAAAATAAATTTTCTTGTGCCAAACTAAAACAAAATGGCTTTCTATTTTAACCTTACAAAAATATCTAAATCTAATATATTTTCTATGTCAAGGATTAAATCCTTTGAGAAAATATCTAAGGATTAATTTTTGTTTAAGCTAAATAGCCATTTAATTTGTAGAAAAATGTTTTCCTTGTCAAAAACATTCCCAAATACTTTGGTCTTTGAGAAAATGTGCACATAGGTACTAAAAATAAATAGCATGCTAGAAAACAATAGACGTTTTCTTGCTCTTCTATTTTTAAACCTAAGTGCCTAGATAATAGAATTAAACACCTTAATTAATTAATTAATGGTCTTGTTTAATCTTAAAATCCCTTACTAATATTTTTCATGCAAAAATATTCCTTGAATATTAACTATTGCAAAATATTAAATTTTCCTGGTATGGACCCCAAAACCAAAAGAAATTGCAAGAAAAATTACAAGAAAAAATTAAAAAAAATTTCCTTGGTCCACTGCACTCACTGTACTGGATCAGCTACCCATTTGAACTGTGGTCCGCTGCACCCGCCGCACGGAACTAGGACCCACGAGAAAACAGTGGGGACCGGCCTTCTAGACCCTAGTCGATGCCAGTTCGGGTGGTCTAGCTAGCGTCGGTTCGGTTCTGGATAGCTCCTTCCTGTAATTTTTTTTTCTTGCGAATTTCCCCTGGTTTTCTGCACGGTTTTTGGTGCCATTGGCTCTCCGATTTCAACCTTAATGCAATGAAATCAACCAAAACCAACAACCACCTATACCCATAACATTGAGCTTACATGATTTACTAAGAAAAATAGTAAATTAAAGATTCCTATACCTCCACCCGCGAGGTTTAACAAAGAATCTATCCATACCATAAACAGTGAAGGATCACAATTTTAATCACACATATGTGTCCAGTTTTATACATTTAGATGCATGCTCCCTATATTTTCACAAAACCTTCATGCTCTGATACCAATTGAAGGCACGAAACGTGGGAAAACACAGGGTACGCAGCGGAAGCGGATATAAAAAAAAATGGAAAAACACAACAGGGGATTCCAAGATAGGGCCGGCACCGGCTCTGGCTGCCCTAGCCGGCGCTGGTTGTGCCTTGTCCAAATCCCGAGGTTTTAAAATTGTTACATCTCTTTCTGGTTCTCAAAGGTGGCTGGATCGGAACGTGCGCAACCGGGGTAGGTGTGTTGGTAGAAGCCTCTGGTGCGATTCCTACAAGCCTCTTACTCTGCCTTTTCATGTATGTGAATGTCGAACTCTCGGTCTTCCAGTATATGGCCTGCCTAATTACCATTTGGTGAACAACTAACAGGCTAGGGAATTTTCTGAAGAGAGAGAGAGAGAGACGCCTGGCCTTTCACAGAGAAAAAGCCGTCTCTTAGAGTGTGTGTTCTATAACAACGACGTTGACTCCAATCCTCCTGTTTAACCTAAATAAAACCCTAGGTTAAACTGGATTGGGCCATTAGACTCTTAGTTTAACCTTTTGGGCTTAATTAATTGTTCTAATTAGAACCAATCTAATGGCCCAATTAATAATTAATTTTCCATTCAAATAAACTAGTCCAATTAATAAGCCTATATTAGTTTAGTCCCAGGTTAATCTTTAATTATTCAAACTGGGCCAAAGCCCTAAATAATTAATTAAACCACTAAACTAATTAATTAATTCTCTCTCTCCATGGACCTTTATTTTATTTTAGCCTAATAATTAAATCAGGCTATTTAAATAAAATAAATTTTATTTAATTTAAGATCAATTTTTTAGCCCGTATTTAATTAGGACTTAGGTCTATACTGGGGACTAAAAGACACAACGCATTGGCTACTAAAATGACCAAAATACCCTTGCCATATAAATAGCTGTATTTTGCATTTTAAATATTTCCTAATATCACCATAAGGAAATATTAACTCCAAGGACAGTGCTGTATTAGTAAAGTCTCCGACCTACAAGTGTAATGACTAAAATACCCTTCTATACATCGCCGTACATTCAGAGAGAAAGAAGTGTACTAACACCTCTCTAAATGACATCTACCATCCTTAGGCTTCTAGTCCAATGATCCACGTCTTCCTAGATTATTTTCACTTTCCAAGGGAGCTACCCTAAAGCTAACATCCAAGTCATATTTTCCAGGGCTCTGGATATGTAGATCATTCAGACAACCACAAGGGGCGATATAGTATAGAAACTATTTTATACAAGTTTTGTCTTAACTAACTAGTCACACATACCCAATATGTAAGTATATTGGCCCTACGATAGAACCTCAACTATAGCATATCAAAGCATTTGCTTCCAACTTCGTCAGACCACTAACTCATACTCAAGTCGTAGAGTACTAGTCCACGTTGTAGTGGTAGTAGTCTAGGTTTCTAGCATATAGTACTTTTAGAAACCACTATTACATGTCCTGTTCTACATATTCTAAATATGCTTATGTCATGAAGTGAGTGGACTACTCACTGGCTAAAGGTAAGCCATTCCCCATTTAGAATTCACAACATAATAACCTAGACATGATGAGATTCTCATTCTCATCAATCGGTTAAGAACAAAAGTTTATGTGTTAAGTAATTTGTGATTCATATCTTATTGTGAAAGACCACTATTCACATGGACCACTTACTTAAACACAATGGGTCTTTTCCAAACGTAATTGTGCACAAATAAAATTGTAAATTCACAAAATTTTCTGAAAATAAATTCTTTATTAAAATATTCAATTTTTTTATATCAGAAATCTAGTCCAAGAGGGCATACATCCCAACATTGAATTTGTTATTAGGAATAACATTTTCTCTATTAATGAAAATGACATTTTTTTTTTATTTTATGGAGATGCCTCATTATCAAATGGGCTTTATATTCTCAATCTTCGTGGATCTTTGAACAAGTCTATCTATAACAGTAATAGTAAGAGATTGAAATCCAATGATTTAAATTAGACTTACTTCTGGCATTGTCGTTTGGGCCATATAAATGAGAAACGCATAACAAGGCTTCATAATGATGGGCTTCTAAATTCGGTTGATTTAGAATCTTACGAAACATATGATTCTTGTTTATTAAGCAAAATGACCAAGGCATATTTTAAGAGACAAAATGAAAGGGCAACTAATTTACTGGGCCTAACATATACTGATGTATGTGGACCAATGAAAACACATGCTAGATGAGGATTTCAGTACTTCATTACATTTACGGATGATTTCAGCAGATATGGCTACCTATATCCGATGAAACATAAATCTGAATCGTTCCAAAAATTCAAAGAATTTCAAAATGAAGTACAAAATCAGCTTGGCAAAAGTATCAAAAAACTTCGATCAGATTGAGGTGGTGAATACTTAAGTCGCGAGTTTGACGAGCATATTAAAGAATTGTGGAATTATCTCCCAATTAACTCCACCCGGAACACCTCAATGGAATGGTGTATCTGAACGGAGAAATCGGACTTTATTAGATATGGTTCAATCAATGATGAGTCAAACTGATCTTCCAATCTCCTTTTGGGATTATGCCCTAGAGACTACTGCATTCATACTAAATCGGGTTCCATCTAAATTGGTTTAGAAAACACCATATGAGATTTGGATTGGGAGATAACCTAGTTTGTCATTTCTCAAGATTTAGGGTTGCGAAGTTTATGTAAAGCGTTTATTATCTGATAAACTTGCACCCAAATCAGATAAATCCATATTTGTGGGGTATCCTAAAGAAACTAAAGAATACCAATTTTATCTCCCAAAAGAAAATAGAGTAATTGTTACTCGAAATGGATTCTTTCTTGAAAAGGAATTTATTTCCAAAAGAATCAGTGGGAGTACATCTTGATGAGATTTAAGAGCCACAATTAGTATCTGAACCAAATAATGAACCTCGATTAGATGGCTTACAAGTCCATGATGAGCCTACTTCTATATAACAAGGACCTCAAAGATCTGATAGGGTTCGTAAAAAACCTAAGAAATATGGATTCCTCATCACTGACGATCACAATGTGGAGCTTATGGTTAATGATGAGCCCACTTCCTATCAAAAAGCCATTAAGAGTTCTGACTCTAGAAAATGGTTAGAGGCTATGAAGTCTGAGATGCAATCCATGTATGATAACCAAATCTAGACTTTGGTTAATCCACCTGAAGGTTCAAAAACTATTGGGTATAAATGGGTTTTCAAAAAGAAAATAAACATGGAGGGAAATGTGCATACTTACAAAGCACGACTAGTAGCAAAATGTTATAGACACACTTATGGTATAGACTATGATGAAACCTTTTCACTAGTTGTAATACTTAAATCTATTAGAATTCTTCTTGCCATAGCAGCATATTATGATTATGAGATTTGGCAAATGGATGTCAAAACCGTGTTCCTTAATGGAAACTTACTCGAGGATGTGTACATAACATAACCTGAGGGTTTTGATGATCCTTTGAATTCTAATAAAGTGTGCAAGCTTCAAAGACCCATTTATGGATTGAAACAAGTATCTCAAAGCTGGAATCTTCGTTTTGATAAAGTAATTAAAGAATTTAAATTTATCAAAAATGAAGATGAGCCTTGTGTCTATAAGAAAACCAGTGGGAATGCAATAGTCTTTTTGGTACTTTATATTGATGACATCTTACTCATTGGAAATGACATCCCAACTCTACAAAGTGTAAAGACATGGTTGGGAAATTGTTTCTCAATGAAAGATTTAGGTGAAGCTGCCTATATTTTAGGTGTAAAGATCTATAGAGATAAATTTAGAAAGCTAATTGGACTAAGTCAAAGTGCATACGTTGATAAGGTACTAAAAAGGTTTAGTATGCAAGACTCTAAGAGAGGATTCTTGCCAATGTCACATTTCATTAAGCTCAGCAAAACTCAAAGTCCCTCCACGAAGTATGAAGAAGAGTGCATGAATAAGATACTATACGCTTTTGCTATAGGATCTATCATGTATGTCATGTTATGTACTCGACCTGATGTGTCATATGCATTGAGCATGACGAGCAGGTTCCAGTCAAATCTTGGAGAGCCATACTGGACTGCTGTCAAGAACATACTGAAGTACTTAAGAAGAACTAAAGATATGTTTTTAGTTTATGGAGGACAAGAAGGTGAACTAGTTGTAAATGGTTATACTAATGCTAGTTTTCAGTCCAACATAGTTGATTACAGATCATAATCAAGTTTTCTATTTTGTTTGAATGGAGGTGTTGTAAGCTGGAAAAGTTCAAAGCAAGACACCATGGCCGATTCTACTACAGAAGCTGGGTATGTAGCTGTCTTAGCTGCAGCCAAAGAAGCTGTTTGGGTTAAAAAGTTCATTACAGAACTAGATGTAGTTATTAGTATTGTAAACCCAGTGGATCTTTATTGTAACAACAATGGAGCCATTGCACAAGCTAAGGAACTAAGATCACATTAGCGATCCAAACATATACTTAGACGCTTTCATCTCATTTGAGAAATTGTTGATAGAAGAGATGTCAAAGTATGTAAGGTATCAACTGATGATAATGTTGCAGATCCACTGACAAAGCCTCTCCCATCGTCTAAATATGATAGTCATACTAGATCAATAGGATTATGATTTATGTCAAATTGGTCTTAGTGTAAGTGGGAGATTGTTCAGGATATGCCATAAAGTCAATTTGTACTTATACTATTGTTGTTATGTATTATGTAATAATATGAGGCATTTTTTTCCATGAATAGTGCATTTAATTTTGTGGTTATCAAGTACGTGACTTGATAGTAAAACCCT
The DNA here is from genome assembly GCA_026120185.1 of Voacanga thouarsii. Taxonomy (NCBI): domain Eukaryota; kingdom Viridiplantae; phylum Streptophyta; class Magnoliopsida; order Gentianales; family Apocynaceae; genus Voacanga; species Voacanga thouarsii. The sequence continues at coordinate 629,939 of JANUWF010001918.1, read as the reverse complement.
ACAATAAATAGAATGACTATTCTTAAACTATTCCTGATTGATTATTATTAGTGGGACAATAATAAATTAAAATTAGTATGTTTGTGACTTGATGGCTATGTTTTACTGGTCATGGATATATGTGATATCAAGTCAAAATATAAATAAATATTTGAGAATATTGTATTAGACATGACCCACTATGAGAATACTTTATGGAACATGTCATAAGTACTTTCTAGCCATAATGACATTAAAAGTCCTTCGACCTGAATTCATCATAGTTTCCTACTTGATAAATTCTATATTTTGACATTATCTAAAGTTGTCTTTAACTAGATAAAAAATTAGACCACCGTTGGATATAGAATAAATTAGGGAGAGGAATATGATTGATAGTGAAGGAATTTGTCCTTCTTAATTACGGGAGAGATATCCATGGGCCCCTTGATAAGTTAGACTGTTAAAATGCATGGTCGTGCTCAAATATATCAATTTGAAATATTGATATAATTTATTTGAATAGTTTACTATGAAATCAAGAAATAGTTGATTAAGTTTAATAAGGATGCAATGCTCCGTGCCTTATGCTTGATTTGGATATCGTGTGACAAAAATACTAAATATAAAGTTATGGTTTCGTTCAAAGAAATCATTGATCTTCATTTAACCTGGATAGTGATAATGTTTTAGTAGAAACTGCTTATAACTTGTGGGCTATTTAAATATGATTTAGGCACACTGCCAGTGTTAAATGAACCTATAGGGTCACACAATAAACGTACTTGTTAGGTTATTTTTCTGGTAACTAGGTTCGATGAATCTGAAAATATGTCTAAGTTAATCGAATCTAGAAAATTGATCAGATACAATGAATCTGGATATATGTCCACATTTGATGTATTTGGATGGTGTCTAGATTGTAAGAATTTAGCTCGGTAAATTAATTAGTTAAATTACTAAGATATGACAGAATCTTATTATATCAGTTTTAATTTAATTTGAATTTAAAATAAAATATGATAAGATATTATCAGAGTTGGACTTCAAGAGGTTTGTGTGGTTTTAAAAGAAAACCCTAGCCGTCTTCTCAATAGTGATCTCTGTTAAAAGAAGAAAATATTCGTACCTCCATTCACCAGAAAAATTTAAGCCTCTCAAACACTTGGCGCTAGCACTCCTGGGGTAACGAGTTGGTTCGCCGTGTGTATCCAATGGAGGGCGTTCGCATATTGCAGCGTCTGGTGATCGTTCGAGTTGCACGTACGATAGAAAAATTAGAATCCAAATATCTTGATTACGGCGAATAGAGGTAATTCTGTAATCCCTAGATCATTGATAGGGGCTAAATTAGTCATATATTTTTCGAGTCATTTGAGGCTCTTTTGTGATACGTTTTGTTCAATAACTAGTTATATTCCTTCATATTTGAGATTTTACCATTGGAAAGGTATTTTGTTCATTATTATAGATTTTTGGGGCAAAATGAAGCAAAAATGTCGCAAAATAGAAGAGAGGTAGCGCCAAACAGGGCATAGGAATTGGTGCCAACCATGCACTGATGACACAAACTTCGAGATGACAAAAAATTATCAAAACAGAACGGAACAGAGTGGAATTAGCACCAGCTCTGAGAGCCAAGGTGGCACCAGCTCTGAGAGCCAAGGCAGCGCCAGCTGTGCACTGAGGAAAATGCGGGATTGTGATTTTTCTACGCAGTTTTTGGTAATCTGTGGAGTTTTAGTATCTTCCAACTTCTACTCGGCCAAGAACATTACACCAACGAGTTTAGGCACTTCCCAAGACTATAAATAGATAGAAAATACAAGGGAAAAGGGGAGAATTCATTGATCATTACAGAAAATCACTTAAATCAAAGGAGGAATTCTTCAATTCAAGAAGGGTTGTGCAAGAAGGTCTTCAAAGGAAGAAGAAAGAGGCTTGTCTATGAGTGCTTTCTTTTACTTTGTTTTTTTTCTTGAACAATGATATGTTAATTGTTTTATTATAATTTGACATTGTGGTAGATATTCATGATATTTAGAGTTATTTGATCTTTTGATTGATTGATTGTTCTTCTTGGTATTTAATTACTTGGGCGTATTACGAAATTAATTGATTGTTTCTTTTCATTAGCTTGCTAGACCAAAGAGGTTGATGGTGGTTTCAATTGATTAATTTCATATTTATTGGTTGTTAACGTGCTAGACCAAAAAGGTTAATTGCTGAGGATTGAGTAATTAAAGGTTAATTAATGTTTGCTAGACCAAGGATTCATTGATTAATTTCATGTTTTAAATTTGCCACACCAAGAAAATTTAGTTAAGGATTGTATTTAATGCGTCTTTTGGGTGAATTAGTTGAGACAGACCAAGTGATGCTAATCTATCTAGAGGATAGTGATTTTATGAAATGACCATCGAAGTGAATCTACCTTCATCCTTCATGATGCCAAGAGATTAATTACTTATGATAATGAATAGGTGCTTTAAGATTATGTTTGTCTAAACAATGGCTTGAGTTACATAATTTTTCATCCTTGACATGTATATATTTTTATTTTATTTTATTTTTTTCACTTTATTGAGTCGGTTTAACAATGAAAGAAAATGGATTAATGCATACTTGTTCCTTGAGAATTAACACTTATTTGAACCATATGCTATGTTAATTATGAGTACACTTGCTCATATGTGTAATTTAGGGTTAATGTTTTAATGTAAACTTGATTGGGAATGTGCTTAGTTTTTATGTGATTTTTATACCTAAATCTAAACACATCAATCATCTTAATCGTTTGGTTTGGGTCCTCGGAAGGAATTCATGGATGTTTTTCGCATTTAGGAGTTTACGAATTCTAACAAATGCCACCCCTGTTAAAGACAAAGAAAATAATTGCAATTTATGCCAGTTACTGTTCCCGAATTCTCCACATTGCACCGTAAATCTCCCTATATGTTCCATGGTTGACTTGTTGTCCTCTCCAGAGAATGTGGAGAACTTAGGCAACTTAAACCCTCGCGGTAGGACTGCTATAGAATCCACCCACTCAGGATATGATTTCTGATAAACTGGTCGATCCCTAATTTGTCGACACAACGCTTCCATCATTACATTGACATCAACTGATGGTGTTGGCTGTTGATTCCGCATAGGGGGACTTAGCATAACTGGCCGAGAAACCTGTCCTGGGAATGAAGCCATCTTAGGGTATTCTACTCCGTGTATCGGATAAGCTGTCGTTGTGGCAGGATACGTGGAAGGGGTAGTTGTAGTGTAGTTCTGTAGCCCTCCATACGGGGAACAAACACTCCTGTTAGGAGTTGCCATCTAGTCGTAAGATATCTGCACCCCTATTGGTACCTGGACCCCGTGATCGGTTATGGTGGGGTTCTCTCGAGGAAAGGCTTTGCAGGAGCCATGCCTTGTACAGTTAATCTCAGACTCCTTTGGTACCCTTTGGGCATCGAAAATGATTGCTCCCGATGCAACAATTGTACTGACCCATAGGATGGTGTACTAATGGTCGAGGCAGGAGGGTATATAACTGCCTAAGGTATCCCGTGAGCATTTTGCCTCTATTCAAAATTTTGGAGCTCGTTTTGAAGTAGTGGCCAGAACACTGTGGCGAACTAGGAAATAAGGCTCTAAATGAGTTCACCTGTACATTACTCCATGACCTGTCGTATGACAGTTAAAGACGTGGGTGTCAACTGAGACACCTGGGGGGAAGACGAGGACTGTGCTTCCTATTGCTCAGGGAAGTTGACATAAGCATTACTAGACATCATCACTGTAGGATCAAAAGCTTACCATAAAGCCCGAACTGTAGGCCGATCGGCGGAATTCGATAAAGGCCCTGAGGACTGTTGTTGAGGATTTGACATAATGTGTCCTAAACGCAGTTACATGCAACAACTATCTTTGGTCTTATTGGGCGTGCCAATTTATGTTGCCTTACAAAAGGGGAGTCGATGAAACTGGAGATTGGCTATTCTTCCGATGAACATAAACAGTCTGATGGAAAAATAAATGTGTGAGTCAGACCTTTTAAAAGAAGTGGGTTCCTTAAACTTACTATAGAAAGAGTCCAAGAAAGCAAGAATATTGCATGCGAAAGCCAACAAGGACTGAAATCAGTATATTTCAATTGATTTTGATAAAGAGAAATACAAAAGTACTGGAATTTGAAATCAAAGTAAAATGACAACAGAAAGCTAGTAATAAAGGAATAAGTGAAAACTACTAGAAAACTAAACAAAGCTGTAAATAAAGATAAAGATGAAGAAAGTGCAGTATAAAAAGGAATTGAAAACTGAAAATTGGTAGTCTTGTAGATGTGTTTGTTGGTGTCCTTCGTTCTGGGAATCCTTACCCATTTTATACTTGTTGTGGCGTGGTAACTGACCATCTGCACGTGGATAAAATCTCACTTCATAGCTCATCCTTAGCGATTAAGAATAGTAGTACTCAATCGTGCCGAGATATGGGGGTGACGACTCATCGGCTCTTGGTTCCGATGTTGACTGGGTACATCGGCTGAAGAATTCTTGACGTCATTATCGAGTTAGCAAAATTCCTATCGGCTTTGGCTCAAAGTTATCGTTGCAACGGATTGACTAATAGCTGATGTCAACAATTCTAATCATTTAATTTAGAGGCATCTATTTCTTTTCTCAATGACTTTCAATCCAAGTTTGATCCTTTTCAATTTGTGATATTTAGAGTAGATGTAATAGTTTTGGTGGTGCCACTGTTTAGACCATAAATTTATCTCTAATGTGATAAAAGATAGAGAAGAAAAGACTATGAATTTGATTGGGGATTTAAGGAAATGAGGTCTAGCCAAGAATTAGAGATAAGCTCTAAATTTGTTGAGGTAGATTTGGAATGGTATGGGACAAAAGCTCTAAATTTGTTTTCTTTAGATTCTATTTGAGTATTTATTTTTTGCATAGATTGGGGTTAACAAATAGTGAAATCAGATATGATAGATAAAACTTTGACTTTTTTGAATAACGAAGATTTCTCAACTTTAATCCATAAAGGACTACTGTAGCATTTGTACTTGTGTGAAATTTTGTACATGTATATGTAATAATGATTTTGAGACCTATCATCCTAAAAGCGTGAAATAAGATATAAAGGTTCTTGCAAATAACTAAATCAAGAACTAAAAACAAAAAAAATTCTTCATTTTTAACCTTTAGAATTTTCACTATATGATACCCACCTAAATATTTCTAGTAGTCTATGGTGGTTGTGGTTAGGGGACCGACCAAAAAAAATAAAATAAAATTAAGGATTATATATATATATATATATATATGTATGTATACACATACACACACACACACACACGAGACTAAGTTATAATACAAAAAATAGATATGGGATTAAAATTGTCATTTGTTCAAAAAGAAATTTTGATTTTTTATTTTTGTCTTGGAGCATTTTCACCACATAGATATCTTCCCAGAATCCCACCACAGTTGTGGTGGTATGATCCAAAATAAATAAAAATATTTAGTTCAGAGACTTAAAAAATATGAAATTAAGTATTTGAAAACTAAATTATTACGAAATAAATAGAATGGGGATTACAATAACTAATTGCCTTTTTTTTTTTCCGAATACATTAGGCGAGATAATTCTTTTTTATCTAACAAAAATTCTAGCTAATTCCAAGTATAATATGCTCTTTGTGAAATTCTTTTAGTCAAGTCATAGAATATATTTATATAATACAACCAAATATTTTCTTTACTTACTAACATACTCTTGGATGTCAGTTCAAAGTATGAATATTAAGTTTTTTTTTGAACATAAAAGCAATTCAAAATATGTTAATAAGAGATTCAATTTCAAAGTTAATAGGCTATTTAATTAGTGAAATAACTTTGACATTATTGTTCAACAAAGAATGGAATAGCTCTTTTTTGAAATATTTGTAATACCCCGCCCATTTATACCGTAGGAATTAGGGAATGAGCACTTAATTTTGAGTATATCATACTTATTGAGATTGTTTTATGTGACATGCTCATTTAACTTCTTTAGTAATAAAGGTGCTTGTGGAATAATGTGAATAATTTGTGATTATTAAGGTGACTACTTACTATTATGAGTGAAAGATGATTTATTATGATTAAATTAAATTTTGTTATAAAGAAATATTATTACAATTATTTTAGTGAGAAAAATAAAATTTACAAGTTTTCTAACCATTTTGAATTATTTGACTTTATTATGTGAATTATAAGGGTACATAAGAGATAAGGTGAATTATATGTGTTTACTAAGGTATATATTTGATTTATGTGTGTAGTACATGATTTATTAATAAATTAAAATACTATTTACAAAAGAAATCTATAATGAGAAAAATAATTCTTATAATTTTTCTAATGTCTATTTTTGAGTAATTTTGACTTTGGCTTAGTAAGAGTCTTGGTCGATAAAAGATCAAATTATTTTGATTATATGTCAATTATTTTGACTAAGATTATTTGAATTGACCAATTGAAATAATTTTGACCAAGTCCATGCAAGACTTAAAAATTAATTTTTGACTTGGATCAAATAATTTTGACTAGAATACGAAACATTCTAGACCTTTGGATCTTTTAAATCTTGGCAATTGAAATGCATTAGATAATAGCCCTTGATTTTAAGGTACATTCAAACAAAGCCATCTCAACCATTCATCAATTTAGAGCCCTCAAATAAAAGCTCCATTTCTCCACTTTATAGCAACTAGTCACCTATTTTTTCTCTCTCCTAAAAAAAAAAAAAAAAAACACTTCTTCCCTCTACAAGTTGTTGGCAGCTTCTCCTAGCAAGAGCAACATTTCTCTTGCATTTTCCAGCCACCTCTGAAAGTGCTCCATTTTTTTTGATCACCTTGCATTCTCACATATTTCTCTCAAGAAAATAGATAGCTCCATTTTGTTTCAAGGCTGTTGGTAACCTTGCCAAGTGGAAGACAAATTCCTTTTCTCTTCTCCTTGTACCCGAGCAAGCCCGCTCATTTTTTTGAAACTTTTGCTCTAAAATGCAAAAAAAAAAAAAAAAAAAAAAGAAAGAAAAAAAAAACATTTTTGATGTGTTAACTTCCCCCCCCCCCATTCTCGCTATTTTCAAGTGATTTGACAAAGTTCTCCAAGAGGAGACTTTTTCCTCTTCGCAAATCCCCTTGCCGAATGCACCTTCTGCTAGGTATCTCAGCTCGTATCCTATACGGCGCAGCAGAAAATAAAACGAGATACCCTCCCAGGACCCGTCTATGTGTGGAAAACAAGACATAAAGAGAGTAAAGGTAACAGTTTTTACCTTTGGGTGATCGTGCGAAGAACAAAATTTTCTTCTTCAAGTTGAGGCGTGATCCAGCAATCCTTGTGATCAACCTCCACGTGAGTTAAACGTCTACCCACTATAATCACAGTGTGTGATTATCTCTAATAGTAATCTACACAGAGGAATACTCAAGCACGTAGTTTTTTGTGCTAGCAGAAATTCTAAGTGGCGGCTAGGGTTCCTCTCCAAGATCAAATCGAGAGAGAAGAAGAAGAAGAAGAGAAGGTTTAGGTGGCTGCTGTTTTTCTCACATGAAATCACCCTCAGGGTTTTTCGGTTATATCATCATAAAACAAAAAAATCACCGAAAATCTGGAATTCTAAAACAATTAGAGTTCCCTAATTGTAATTGGAAACATCAAATTCTCACAATTACAACTTGTACTACAAATTATAACTAATTATAATTTGTCCACAACAATTTCTCTTTCTCTCAATCAACTCCACAATGTTATCAAATAACATCTTGAGTATATAATCCTCTATTGTGTGTAACCTATTAGGTTTTCCAGTCAATTGGTAGAGAATATGAATTAATCCAAACGTCTTTGAGATTAATAATCCATAGTTAATTAGAATTAATCCTATTAATTCTAATAAGGATTAGTTTAATAATTCATCAATTAATAAACCCACATTCCCATATCATGAGCGGTATCTAGCAACACATCATGACCACCCAAGAGTCCAGGAAGTCAAGTGGCTTGACATGAACCCTTCAATAACAAACTTCAGTACAATTAATTCCTTTCACCATACAATATCTCATTCGGTTTGGAGTACGGAATTAGTGCCAACTCCCTCCAGAATTAATTTTGGCTCGAATACAATAGTACTTGTTTCAGGAACCCACTACTCTAGATGTGTATGAATCGGAACTGTTTCCAATACACAATCACCTTGGCCAAGGACCTTCCGAGTAGTAATTCCTACAAGTGGCCGTGAGATATTCGCCCCTACTATTAGGAGTGATGAATCTTTTATTGACCCTTTCAACTACTTTCGTTTACCTCATAATGTACCCAATATCCATCCCATAGGCGGCCCTCGATCGAGCTCCGGAGATTGGAATCAAAGTACAAAGCTCAGCAAACAAAGTACCTTGGAGATCTCAAGTCTAAGGATACTTGCATGTTTGCTATATTGAGATTATATCACTGGCACAAAATAGTTATCCATATAATTATCTCAAAGCTAGGTCATCCAATAAACTTGTTCCATTAACAAGCATTCATGTGTTAACTTTGAGTATCTCAATACTCACGGTTATGAGAACTACCGCCTGATCAAATCAGGAAGTCTAACACATGCTAGTCTTAACGCATTAATAATGTCCTGTTTCATTAATATACTATGACTAGGAACTTTTTAAGTACTAACACCATCCAGTGTAGTAGGAATCTCATATCATGATTTCCTTAACACAGTGTTGTACTAGGGACTTTATCGAATAGTTATATTACTTAAAGTAAACAAAAAGAAACTGTAAGATAAATAATGCCTTTTATTAAAATAAAATGTGTCATATACAATGTACAAGTGATTGCCTCTAGGGCACACACACACTTTTGTGCCATCACTGGATGTGAAACCCTCAGGTTGTGTCATATACACTTCCTCAGTCAGATTTCCATTTAGGAAAGCTGTTATCACATCCATTTGTCAAATCTCATAATCATAATGAGCAGTAATGGATAGGAGTATCCTGATGGATTTCAACATGGCTACTGGCGAGAAGGTTTCATCATAGTCAATACCATGTTGTTGATGATAACCCTTCGCTACTAGTCGTGCTTTATAGATAACTAAGTTACCATCCATGTCTGTTTTCTTCTTGAAAATTCACTTGCACCCAATAGGTTTAATTCCTTTAGGTGGATCAACCAAAGTCCATACTTGGTTTTCGTACATGAAATCCATCTCTGACTTCATGGCCTCAAGCCATTTGCTAGATTCTGAACTATTCAGAACATCCTTGTAGGTAGTAGACTCATCTTCATCTATGAGCAATACGTCATTGTGGTCACTAATGAGAAATCCATATCTCTTAGGTGCCATACGTATCCTACTAGATCTACGAGGTTCTTGTGTATTAGAAGGTTCATCTATTCTCTTAATAGATGTGGGGTTAGACTGTTGATCCTCGTTCGTTTGATCTTCATGAACTTCACTAAGTTCAATCTTACTTCCACTATCCCTTTTGAGCATGTGCTCTTTCTCTAAGAAGACGGCATGCTTCGAAACAAACAAATTTTTTTCAGAGGGTAGATAGAAGTAATATCCGAAAGATTCTTTCGAATATCCCACAAACAAACACTTGTCAGACTTACTATCAAGTTTGTTCGACTGTGGCCTTTTGACAAAGGTAGGACAACCCCATACTCGCAAGTGAGATAACTTTGGTCTCTTACCAAAGAACATCTCAAATGTTGTAGTATCAACCGATTTTGTCGGAACTCTGTTTAGTATATAAATAGAAGTCTCTAGTGCATACCCCCAAAATGATTTTAGTAGGTCTGTAGAAGTCATCATGGTCCGTACCATGTCTAAAAGGGTTCAATTTCATCTCTCAGATACACCGTTATGTTGAGGTGTATGTGGTGGAGTCCATTGAGATAATATCCCATTATCTCTAAGATAACTCAGAAACTCTTGACTCAAGTATTCTCCTCCTCGATCAGATCTTAGAGTCTTAATACTTTTGCCAAGTTGTTTCTCTATTTCATTCTTGAAGTCTTTGAACATTTCAAAGGCCTTAGATTTGTATTTTATTAAATACAAATACCCGTATCGTGAGAAATCATCGATAAATGTTATGAAATAGTTATAACCTCTTCTTACTTGTATTGACATTAGGCCGCATACATCAGAATATATGAGTTCTAATAACTCTTTGGCCCATTCTCTTTTTCCTAAAAAAGGAGTTGTAGTCATTTTACCTAGTAAACAAGACTCGCATGTGCCATATGATTCATAATTAAATGACCCTAAGTCACTAAATTTGTGTAATTTAGAAACACGATTTTCGTTTATATGGCCCAAACGACAATGCCATAAGTAAGAGGTGTTAGAGTTATCTATTTTAGGTTTCTTATTGTTTATATTGAGAATTGGATTGTCCAAGTCTAGAACATATAAACTATTAACCAAAGTTACTGAACCATAATGAATATCATTCAATGAAAAAGAACAACATTTATTCTTAAATATTAAATGAAATTCACATAAGTCTAAACACGCAACTGAGATAATATTTTTCATTTAAACTGGTACATAATAACAGTTTTCTAGTTCTAGAATCAATCCCGAAGGCCGGTTCAGCTCGTATGTCCCCACAGTAAGTGCAGCAACCTTTGCCCTATTTGCAATACGTAGGTCCACGTTGCCTTTCTCTAGTCTTCTACTGCTCTTTAGTCCCTGCAAGTTATTGCACAAATGAGATCCACATCCGGTATCTAATTCCCAAATCTCATTTCTAAATGCAGTATTTATCTCAATCATAAACATACTTGGAGAAGAAGTAGAAGTTCTTGTAAGCTTCTCCTTCTGCTTCTTGTCCTTGATGGTCTCCAAGTAGGCTTTGTAGTTGCGCCTCCAGTGGCCCATCTTCCCACAATGATGGCATGGGCTCTTGGCAGCTGTGTCCTTCTTGTTCACACCACCTTTAGACTTAATGGCAGCCTTTTTCTTTTCCTTTTGAACTTTCTTCTTAGAAGAGGAAGATTCTACCATTAAAATCGCATTGGAATCCTTCTTCATGGAGGACTCCGCAGTTTTGAGAAGATTTATTAATTCAGGAATGGTGGACTCAATCTTGTTCATCTGATAGTTAATCACAAATTGTGAGAAACTATTAGGCAAAGATTATAGAATTAAGTCAACACTTAAGTCATGATCCATTGCAAACCTGAGAGATCCAAGCTTTTCTATCAAGCCCAGCATCTTCAGCCCATGAGTGGCCACAGAAGAACCATTTGCCATTTTGCAATGAAATAGTTGCTTTGAGATCTCATATCTCTCAGTTCTGGCTTCGGCATCAAACAGCTCTCAAAGATGAAAATGATCGATTGAGCATCTATATGCTCGTGTTGTTTTTGCAACTCAGGAGTCATGGATGCTAGCATAATACATGATGCTGTATCACTATCCTCCTTGTGCCTCTTATGGACAGCATGCTCATCAGCATGAGCATCTTAGGCTGGTGGTGGTAGAATAGGATCATCTAGCACGTAGAGCAACTTTTCCGATTTGAGAACAATTCTCAAATTTCTATATCAGTTAAGATAGTTTGATTCGGTTAACTTGTTGGTTTCCAAGATGCTACGTAAGTTCAAGTTTGTTGACATGATACAAGTGACCTATATGTAAAGATAGAGAACATTAACTACTTGTATATGCACATGATATGCAAATAATTAGGACTTTAATTAAGCTCATTTTTACTCTACTATTTTACTCAAACCAATAACCCCTACTACTGATTCGGGAAAGCCCGTTGGAAGCTTTCCTAGTGGACCGGTATCTAAATTCCTCAAGAATAACCTTGGGTTTGCCCAACAAGCCACCCTTGAGTTCATTGGTAGGTATCCAATACCAATTACATCGTATGTAACTACCAGATCATCGGGTGATTAACAGCTTTTAATCTTAAAGCCTTTTGGGCTACCCAACTTTTCCTCTAAATTTCTTTATGCTTGAGTTTGCCCAACTAGGATAAAGAATTTTATTAAACCCGACCCGTTAATCAGAAATTTAATTCCATAGCTTGAACATGCCCAATGTCAAGTAGGGTTAGGTTTGCCCAACAACCTGGTCTCGAAAAAGGACTCTCGTTCTTACTATATTAACAGAAGGAATTATGTTTAATATTAATTGAGGGATTTGTTCCTTTTAGTGATTTCGTTGAATGACATGCATAATAATTAATAAATCACATAATTAATAATCATGGTAATAAAGCGATTACGTGGTATGGTTATGGATTTTTCCTAAATTAATTTCTTTGAGCCATAAAAGAAATTAATATAGTTAACCATATGTGTTTATACATGATTTAAGTAGAAGGTCTTACCTGCTCGTCTTGTTTTGGTTGTCATCTCCAGAATAAAATAATTCTACTCCTATCTAACATATGTAAACTAATTACATAATTTCCTAAAGAGAGAAAACATCGAGTTAAATTCGAGGGGAGTTAGATGAGGAGAGAATTACACAAGAATTCTAGAGAAGGCAGGACACGCAGGCCCTATTTCATAAAAACCAAAACTGTAAAATGCATGAACAGATATAATTGGTTTTATTCCATAACTATCCATCATGCCATTGACTATGCTTAAACAAAATAAACATATACTTTTATTATTCCAAAATCACTATTTTTGGAAAAATAAAACAAATTCTAAAATCACCATATTAGAGAATACATCAATTTTAGATTTTCAAAATCATTATTTTGAAGAACAAAATTGATTGTCTCAAAACTAATTTTGAGAAAATTCTTTTGGGTCCCGTTTCTCATCAAATGAGATTTTCCCTTTCAAAATTCCGTTCTGAATATATTTTTTTAAAAAATACTAGAGGTTGCAAACAGAGCAGAACCGGCGCCGGTTTGGAAGCTGGAGCCGGTGCCGGCTCTGTTCTGGTTTCCAAAAATTTTTATCTTCCAAAATGATTTTTGGATATCGCGAACAGAATGGAATTGGCACCGGCTTGGAGGCCGGAGTCGGCACTGCCTGTGTTCTGCAACAATGGCGGTGATTTTCAAAAAATTTTAGAAACAATTTCTAGTGCTTTCTTTTTCTGCAAATTTTCAGTGAGAACAATTCTTAGCAGTATTTTCTATTTTGAAGCTCTAAACAACAACCAATTTGTTAGTTTAAACAAAATCAAAACAGAAAATTAAGATGAAACGGAGGGCAACATCCATGTTGCAAGAAAACGTTTTTTTGTAGTAATTTTCAGCACCAAATAAAGCATCTTTTCGAAATACGCTGTGACTTTTACACAATCATATTGTGCTACGGGCCCAACACATAAAGATCGAAACGATTTCGACTCGAGTAAAAACGATTTTCACATCAAACAAAGATAAACATGAAAATAGTTTTTCATGCCAAAACAATGTCTATAGACCACACATAGCATGGCTCTGATACCACTGCTGGGTATCTCAGGCTCGTATCCTATACGACGCAGCAAAAAATAAAACGAGATACCCTCCCAGGACCCGTCTATGTGTGGAAAACAAGACATAAAGAGAGTAAAGGTAACAGCTTTTACCTTTGGGTGATTGTGCGAAGAACAAAATTTTCTTCTTCAAGTTGAGGCACGATCCAGCAATCCTCGTGATCAACCACCACGTAAGTTGAACGTCTACCCACTATAATCATAGTGTGTGATTATCTCTAATAGTAATCCACATAAAGGAATACTCAAGCATGTAGAAGAAGAAGAAGAAGAAGAAGAAGAAGAAGAAGAAGAAGAAGAAGAAGAAGAAGAAGAAGAAGAAGAGAAGGTTTAGGTGGCTGCTGTTTTTCTCACGTGAAATCACCCTTAGGGTTTTTCGGTTATATCATCATAAAATCGAAAAATCACTAAAAATCTGGAATTCTAAAACAATTAGAGTTCTCTAATTGTAATTGGAAACATCAAATTCTCACAATTACAACTTGTACCACAAATTATAACTAATTATAATTTGTCCACAACAACTTCTCTTTTTCTCAATCAACCCCACAATGTTTTCAAATAACATTTTGAGTATATAATCCTCTATTGTGTGTGACCTATTAGGTTTCCCAGTCAATTGGTAAAGAACATGAATTAATCTAAACATCTTTGAGATTAATAATCCATAATTAATTAGAATTAATCCTATTAATTCTAATCATGATTGGTTTAATAATTCATCAATTAATAGACCTATATTCCCATATCATGAGCGGTATCTAGCAACACATCATGACCACCCAAGAGTCCAGGAAGTCAAGTGGCTTGACATGAACCCTTCAATAACAAACTTTAGTACAATTAATTCCTTTCACCATACAATATCTCATTCGGTTTGGAGTACGGAATTAGTGCCAACTCCCTCCAGAATTAATTTTGGCCCGAATACAATAGTAGTTGTTCCCAGAACCCACTACTCTAGATGTGTATGAATCGAAACTATTTCCAATACACAATCACCTTGGCCAAGGACTTTTTCGAGTAGTAATTCCTACAAGTGGCCGTGAGATATTCGCCCCTACTATTAGGAGTGGTGAATCCTTTATTGACCCTCTCAACTACTTTCGTTTACCCCACAATGTACCCAATATCCATCCCATAAGTGGCCCTCGATCGAGCTCTGGAGATTGGAATCAAAGTACAAAGCTCAGCAAACAAAGTACTTTGGAGATCTCAAGTCTAAGGATACTTGCATGTTTGCTATATTGAAATTGTATCACTGGCACAAAATAATTATTCGTATGATTATCTCAAAGCTAGGTCATCCAATGAACTTGTTCCATTAACAAGCATCCATGTGTTAACTTTGAGTATCTCAATACTCACGGTTATGAGAACCATCGCCTGATCAAATCAGGAAGTCTAACACATGCTAGTCTTAACGCATTAATGATGTCCTGTTTCATTAATATACTATGACTAGGAACTTTTTAAGTACTAACACCATCCAGTGTAGTAGGAATCTTATATCATGATTTCCTTAACACAGTGTTGTACTAGGGACTTTATCGAACAGTTATATTACTTAAAGTAAACAAAAAGAAACTGTAAGATAAATAATGCCTTTTATTAAAATAAAATGTGTCATACACAATGTACAAGTGATTGCCTCTAGGGCACAACACTAACACCTTCTCCACTCCTTTTGATTTTTCCTCTTCCTTCCTCAAGAGCTAGAACTTATCTTGGGTAGAAAACTCATTCTTTCTATGTTTAACAATTCCAAGTGTTGGTTTCAAGAGATTTTAGAGGTAAGAATGAAATACTCCACTTTTCTCTCGTTTCCTTGAAAAAACCAAAACTTGCACTCATTTTCCTCCTGGCAATTTTCCCACTTTGAGACAACCTAAGGACTAGCTGAAAACTTGAAGGAAGAGGGGTCTCCTTGCTTCCTTTTAAGTTTTCAAAATAAAGCTCCAAGAAGGTAAGCTTCAAAGAAGTCATTTTTCCTTGCTAAAAGCTTCTTGGTTAAAATTCCTAGCTTGCTGACCAGCCTTGGGATTTTTGTTTGTAATACAATTTTTGTGTGTATTGTTGATGAAAGATGATGTATTTAGGTTAGGGACATGTAAAACTATGTGAAAGTGAAGCCTATTGTGAAAAGAAATCATTTTTCCATCTTATATTTTTGTAAATTGAAAATGTGATGTTTTTGCCAAGAAAATTATTGAGGTACAGTGCTATTTTTTCTTTTGATTTTGTGTAGAAAATGAGGTGAATCTTTTGGTGATATGTATTGTTATGTGTGTGTGGACTTATATGAGAAAAATAGCATGATATGATGTTGTTATGTGTGAAGTTGGGGTGACAAGATAGAGAGTAAGCTAGTTTTGAGGTTAGAGTTAAAATGATAATCTTGTGAGAAAAATTTTGGTGAAGGGCTTGCTATGTTTTAAATTTTTGAGAATTTTCTATGTTTTAGGACTCTATTGGAATGATATTTGCATAAAAGAAATGATGGAAATCAACCTTTATGATTTCTGCCACCAAACTATGTAAAGTGTGAAAAAATCCCTATTCAGGGTGTCATTTTGAACCCCCCCCAAAACACTATTACCATTTGAATTTAGCTGTGAAATTTGTACATACAAACTTCTAGGTGTTAGAAAAATTTGAGAACAAGAATCACTAAAAAATCACATATAGATTGAGAGAAATGAATTTTTGAAAATGATGGGGCAGGATTGTTTTGACAGAGACTTTCCTAAAAAATTATTTGATCTACTTTTAAGTGGAATCTTGGGGAAAAATTTAAATGGTAATTCACCTAACATATATCAAATTGAAAATTTTCATTAGAAAATAAATTTTTTTGCTTAGGCAATTAATGTAATATTTGTAACCCCTGTTTTACTCTTCCAAACAGAGTTTTGATTTTGAAATGAAAAGCGTGTTTGCATAAAAATTTGGCTATAAATGTGATGTGATTTGACTTAAATAAATTCTATGAGATGTCTAGACTGATTTGAAATATTTTTATGTGAGTTTTCATGATCGAAAATAAATTATGCGATTTTGGGTATTGAAACTCTATCATAGCCATTTTTTTTTTTTTTTTGCAAATAAAATACTAAGAGCAATTTTGATTTTTGCAAAAACTATTTTTATTGCATAATTTGCTTGGTGGACTTAGTGTTTATCCTTTGGCTTTTTGAAACTTATGAATATGGGATTATATGTTGATTTGTGATTATATATAATAATTAGGGTTTTGTATGGTAATTAGGGTTTTGAATAGTAATTAGGGTTTTGTTGTTTTTTTACTAGTGTAAGTGGAGAAATTGTGGAGATGTAAGCTACATAAAATTGTTAGTTGCCTTAGAATTTTGTAATGGATTATTTCTACCTCTAGAATTAAGCATTTTCACAAAGTATTTTAGAATTATTTAAGTGCTAAGTAACTCCCTAATTGCTCTAGAGCCTTGGGTAAAATTTTATATGGGATGTGTAAATAAGAAATTAATTCCTATAGATTGTATTTAGTAGACTTGGTGGACTTAGATGAAGGAGGAAGAGCAAGGACTTGAATTAAGTTAAGATAATTTGCTAGCTTGGATCAAGGTAAGTCCTTGCATCTCAAGCATTCTTTTTAAATGCATGTTATGACTTGCAAAAATCCATGCGAAATGCCATGTTTAAAATCATGCAAAAATTTGCATTAAGATGCATATATAACGTATGCATAATTTTACAAGATGTTTTATGAATATGGCATGTAAATTATGATTTAAATTATGAGCATGTCATTTTGAGATAATACTTAACCATGAAAATAATGCTCAATATAATTAATATTTCTATTATGATATCATGATTTGTTCATGCATAAATATTGTTTTGAGATCTCTCATGAGCATTATGATTATAGAATGGAGTCATGCATCAAATATATGCAAACCCATGAAAATATATCTATGCATCTCATGCATGAAAATTATTGCGAAAATCATAGCATAAGTTTTATATATAATGGCCCCAAGTATTAAAATAATGATATATGGGTGATGATTTATTACACCTTGAATGAATTTTAGAACTGATATATGAATATTTGTTTTGGAAATTTTGGGAAAATAATTATGGTTTTGATTTTTGGCCTGTTTGAGACTTGGAAAATATACTTCAAAATATTGGAACAATTTTTGAAAACATATTTGATTATTCCATATTAGAATAGTGAGCTCTTGAACCATTGAATTAATGATATTAAGATCTCAATAGGTAAGGCTATAGGACTAACGTTTGTTAAATTAGGAGAGAATTTTTATAGATTATCAATCTCCAAAAAGCTATCTTTTTTTAAATGAGGCGACAGTTCTAGTAGTTGAGTCGAGTCCTTAACTAGCAACACGACCTTCAAGGGAAGCTAAAGGATAGACGTGGGATGTCCGATCTGATTTTGTATGAGAGAGATGGAGGGGTATTCTCTCGAGAGGGATATACACCCTACCTATTAATTTAGCATTGTAACTGTCATTATCATATATATGACAGATCGTGATACATTGTCATAGTCCGAGTATCTTAATAATACATGAAATATGGTATTATGATGGGTTCAAAACTTTTGGTTAAATGAATTTGGTGTTCAAGAAATGTGACATGAATAATTTACCCGCCAAAATTTTTTTTTGTTATGCAATACACTTATTTCATACTTGCTTGATTGCCACAAAAATGATAATGCACTTTGAGATAAAAAATCATCTAAATTATGACTATATATATTCAAATCAATATTACTCATGCATTATGACATTGATTTTGAAAATTGTAACATGAACAGACACATTTTCAATTTACTAAGATTATTTATAATCTTACGCGATTTGCCTAACTATGTTTTCAAGAAAAGAAGAGTTGGAAGTATAAGAGTGATAAGTTTTGATTTAGTCTCTTTCTTTTCTCATATTGAAGTTGTAATACCCTACTAATTGTACTCTAGAAAATTAGTGAATTAATTTCACTTTATAAATTAATTGAATTATTTTTATGATTATTTTGTTTAATTATTATTTGAGATTTCTTAGGAAAAATAAATGAAATCAATATGACTATTTGCTTGTTATGCGGAAAATGATTCCTAATTAATCATTATATTATATCTAAAATAATATTATAATAATGAATTTTTACTAGAGAAATGATTTCTTGAAAATTTTGAATTTAATTACAAGACTAGTTTCGATTTTTTATTAATTAAAAATCTTGGTCAAAATTCAAGACTCAGACCAATTTTGACTATTTCACCCATTTGCATCATTTGACCAAAAAGAATCTAAGACCCATAAACCATTGTGACCTATTAGAATACACTGCATCTCAACCCTTGAAGCTAGGTTAAATTTAAACAACTTCATCTCAACCCTCAGATTAAATGAGCCATAGTATAACAGTTTCTTTTTCCTTCACTTCTCTCCTCAAGGCCGGCTGCCCTCTCTTCTTTTCCATCTTCCTGCTATCGGTTGCACTTCATTTCCTTATGGTCGATTGCATTGTGACCAAGAGGAAATAATTTCCTCTTGTCTATTGTTGCTGTTGACCAACTAGTGCAAAAAGAAGCCAACTTTCTTTTTTTTAAAAAAAAATTCTTTCCTCTTCTTGCTGCTGTTGGACACTTGGTGACCAACAGGAAACAATTTCCTCTTGTCTATTATTGTTGCTGTCACCACCTCGTGCAAATGGAAGCAAACTTTTTTTTTTTCTTTTTTTCTTCTTGCAACCAAGGGAGCCTCATTTGTTCCTTTACTTTTCCTTTCAAGAAAACTCAAGAAGAATGATGAAATCTTGAAAAAGAAAGCTTCCTTTTACTATTTTCCTTTATATTTTAACAAAGTTTCAAGAGGTAAGCTTCACAACATTTTTTTTCCTTGTTAAAATCTCCTAGCAGAAATGTTGGTTTTCTGTCCAACTTAGTGTTGTTCGTTTTAATGCAATTTTTTTGTTATATGTTGATGTGGAGATGGTTTGGTTGAGTTAGGGACATGCTATTCATTGTGAGAGTCAAATCTTTGGGGTGAAGAATTCATTTTGTTTAGTGTATTTGAATGAAGAACTGAAATGCGAAATTTCTGTCCAGACTTGTGTTTTGTTATATAATGTTGTTTTCTTTGTGAATTTAGTGTAAATTTGGGGAGGAGGGGAGGGGGGGGAGGGGGCGAAAGAGGGAATTTTGTGATATTGTGAAACACAACGTGTGTATGAGTGTGTGTGAATGAGTGGTATGATTTGTTATGGATATTGAGGGTAAGGAAGGAGATAAAAAATAGAGCACTGCCGGAAGTTGTTTGTTATGGAAGGAGATAAAAATTAGAGGACTGCTGGAAGGAGATTTGTTATGGATAAAAAATGAGTGGTATGATTTGTTATGGATATTGAGGGTAATGAAGGAGATAAAAAATAGAGCACTGCTAGAAGTTGTTTGTGCAAAAATATGTGTGACTTTTGAATTCAAAAATTGTATATAACTTGCTTGAATTAGAGTCTCCGAAAGATATATGACATGTGGAGAGTGTGTGGATATGATTGTATAAATTTCAAGATTTTACAAAATTTTGGGAATAAGAATCATTGGAAAAGCATGTTTCAATAGGAAGTTATGATTTTTCAAAAATGATTGCTCAATATGGGTTACTGTAGCATCGCAACTTTTTTTATAAAAATTAATTCACCATTTTTAAGCCAAATTTTTTGGATAAAATTTTATGATAATTTACCTAACATGCGGAGGTATCATATTGGAAAGTTTTATAAAAAAAAATGAGGTGTTTTACTTAGATAATTAAGTTAATTTTTAAACCCCATCCTTTATCGTTATGTGCATTGTCTTAATCTTAAAGAGAAAAACAAGTTTGCATAAAAATATAGCTATAAATGTTTTAGAATTTGACCTTATTAAATTCTATAAGACACCTAAGCTGCTTAAAAGTATTTTTATGTGATTTTTGATAACACAAAAATAAATCAAACGATTTTGGGTGGTGGACCCCTAAATATAGCCATTTTATATGAATGAAGCACTAAAGGGGATTTTCACTCTTATAAAACTATTTTTCTTACCTAAATTGCTTGATATACTTAAAATGATCATATGATTTCTTATTGGATTGTAAGTTGATTTGTGTTTATGTTAAGAAAATTAGGGTTTTAGTATAGTAATTAGGGTTTGCATGATAATTAGGGGTTTAGTAGTATAATTGGGGCTTTTAATTGATGATCAAGGCTTTGTTTGTTCTTCGGTGTAAATTGTGGAGTTCTAGGCAAGGGGAATTTGTTAATTGCCTTAGAAGGCTACTAAAGTTTGGGATAAGATATTTCTACCACTAGAGTCAAGGGTGATAGAAATCATTGAAGGCCTAATGATATTCCTTAATTGACCTAGGATCTTGTTTAGAATTTTATATGAGACATGTAAATAGGAAATTAATTCCTAAATGTGGTATATGGTAGATTCTATGGATATAGATTGGAAAGGAGTGACAAGAGCTTGAATTAAGTTGAGAAATTTGATTAGTATCAGATTGGGGTAAGTCTTTACATCTCAAATGTATTTTCAAAATGCACTTTATGAAGTGAAGATTCCATGTAAAATTCCATGTTTAAATTATGCATCATTTGCATTCAAGTGTATATATAATATATTCTTAATTTCACGAAATGTTTATGTTTGTAGCTTGCAGATTATGATTTAAATTATGAACATGTCACTTTGAGAAAATGCTCATGCATGAAAATTGAAGTTTTATTATAAATAATAGTTCTATTGCGATTTATTCATGCATAAGCATTTGTGCGAAGTTTTTCATAAGTATTATGATTATGAAACGGAGCCATGCATCAAATACACATGACATATGGAAATTCCCTTATACATTTCAAGCATGATAAATATTGCGAAAATCATTGCATGAGTTTTTTAAGTAATGTCACTAAATATTATATCTTTGGTGAATTACGAAAAATAAATTAATACTTCTCGAATAAATTTAGGAATGGATATAAAAAAAATTATTTTTGGAAACCTTGGGAAAAATAATTGTGGTTTTGGTTTTGGTCGGGATGAGGCATGGGAATTTACTTCAAAGACTAGAATAACTTTGGCAATATATTAATTATTCCGTATCGAAATAGTGAACTCTTGAACTATTAAGCTAATGACATTGAGATCTCAATGGGCAAGGCTATAGAACTAGCTTTTGTTAGAATATGAGAGAGTTCTAGTAGATTGGTCGTCTCCAAAAAGCTGTCTTTTTCCAAATGAGGTGACAGTTCTATTAGTTGAGCAACACGATCTCTAAAGGGAGCTAGAGGACGAATGTGGAACATTCGGTCTAATTTTATACCAGAGAGATGGTGGGGAATTCCCTTGAGAGGGATGTACACACTACCCAATTATTTGACATTATACATATCGTTATCATAATATACATATATATACATATATATATATATATGTGTACACATATATGTGTACATATATATATATATATATATATAACGGATCGTGGTATGTTTATCATGACACAGGTATCTTAGGATACATAGGATATGGTTTTGTGGTGCGCTTAAGGCTTTTGGAAATAAATTTGATGTTCCAAAAAGGTTATATAAATAATTTTACTCGACAAAATATTTTATTATGCAAGATACTAGTTTTGTACTTGTTAAATCTCCCCAAGTTTGATAATGCATTTGAAATGCAAAAATTATTTTAATTATGAATATATCAGTTCGAGTCTACTTCACTCATGCATCATGGCATTGAATTTTGAAATTGTGACACAACTTCACACACTTTAGACTTATTGAGATTTTTATAATCTCACATGATCTTTCTAACCATGTTTTCAGGGTTAGGCGAACTTATCAAGACTACGGAGTAGAATTCTCTTTTGTAGTATGTAACACCCCGCTACCTAGGCCCGCTAGGGCCAGGGATGTTGCCCCGTCCGAAGGATAAGTAGTCTTTATAACTAGGTCACACAAATAAAATAGCGGAATAAAAATAATAATTTGACTTAAAATTTATTACAATCCAAGAATAAATCCAAGAATACCATAAACAAATCCATAATAAAATTTATCCACTCTCATCTCCCTAAAGCATTACACAAAATAAATTTATCAGAAAGTCTTCCAAGGCAAGAAATATCTAGCTACTCATCCCCACAGTAGGATCGACCTGAAATCATGGTAAAAATGGTGGTGAGACAGAAATCTCAGTAAGTCTGTGTGTGCTTTGAGTGTCCAGTGGAAGTAGTTCGTGAATGCAAAGTATAAAACCTTTATAAGAGAACATTGGCAAGCAATAAACATTAGTCAAAATCAAGAGTGGTGTTTTGGCTTTTCCAACCATACATAATCAATAAAATCAACCACTCAAAAAGGTGGTCATGGGTTACTACACGTTGGGCCCCATAACCGGTCAGAATGCCGACACTTTGTGCAGACTGATAAAAGATAGGTGATCGGCCTACCGGGCAAGAAATTCCTCATTCTCTATACCCAAACAATAACCGGGTGTCTATTCCGACAAAACACAGTCACTTGACTGAAAAATAAATTGCTAACTTGGACTGGCACGACCTACTGGACTGACATCTTATCCGGGAAGGACTCACCCCTCGGAGGTGGCCACCTACTGAGAGACTTACCCTAATCCTTCAAAGACTAGCCCTAGAAATCCACCCGTATTGAGTACTCAACGACGTTTCCCACTTGGGAGAAAATGAACAAAACACCATTCCATATGAAAATGGCAATTAAGGGTCTCTAAAGTCTTTGTCAAAATCAGTTTTGGAAAGAGTTTTGAGTTTGAGTAAATCTGCTTATTGGTTTTCAAATAGTTTGTTTGTCTGTCATAAGAAAGAAATTAATCATCAATTGCCTTTGCAGAACTGAGTGTCCATACACTCTATAGTTGGCTTGCCATAATAAACATTTTACATCAATCGGGTTTTATGCAGGAGCTTACCTGATCCTTAGCTTGAATAAAATAAAGGTATTCAACAGTTGTCCTAACCCCGCCTGGGGTAAATATAAACCACAATTAATCTCAAGTCAAAATATACTTTCACAAATAAGACTAGTTCAATTTACTACTTCCATGATCCTAGTGTCCCAAGCTTTAAGGCCAAATAATAAATAAAATGGGTTTATAAGCTAAGTCTAGTTTGATATTTAAAAATTAGTGTTCTGGGAAATAGGTACTAATAAGTTGAAGGTTTAGATCTTGCTAAGAAAAATTTAGAGTTTATTTGACGAAGAGTCCTAGGTGGTATTAGGTAAAATAATGATTTATTAATAATTTAGTTGTTAGAAAATAATTGATAACTAAAATTAGTTGAAAATAAATTTTAATGAGTCTTGCTTTAAAAATAATAAATAAATTTTAATAGTTTTTGATTAAAAGATAATAATTAAATTTTAATAATAAATATTTTACTTATTATGGTCATTTCCATAAAAGGCTTTATTTGATCATATAATACCTAAATATTTTATTTCTTTCAAAACCACTATTTAATTGACTAAAATATCCTTATTATATATATAATAGTCCAAATCTACCTTCCTAGGGTTTTTTCGAATTTACTAGAAAAATTATAATATTAAATATTTTATTGATGAAATAAAATTAGCTTTGGGACAACTAGATCATGATCATATTTCTATTGCTAACTACAATCATGAATATATGCATCCCTTCAATTCATCAAATCATCCAAATCATGCATAATAGCATAGATCTAAATTTATCAAGATATGATCTAACCTCAACTAGCATAAATATAATCATGGTTTTAATAATCCAACATGAATATAAATCCTATTCACCAAAGATGACATAATCTCTAGGATACTTGATCACAAATACTACCTATGACATGGAGGCATGCATTAAACCCTAAAAACACCATACAATCAACTAAGATAATCAACTCATGCATAGATCCCATCTCCATCATAAACACACATTTATTAATGCTTCAATCTCAACTCATCACAATAATACATGCTCAAGCCCTATTCATAATCCATCTTCTACTAATATCCTCCTAGAGACATGAATCTAGAATTTAAAAGGAGGCTTAAAAAGGCTTACACGATTGGTGAATACCTTGAAGGAGTTTCGAATGGATCTCAACTCCTAGATGTCTAAATCCGTCCAAGGAAGATGAAGAAAGCATGGCCATGGTTGATGAAATCATTCGGCCAAGAGGGAGAGTAGTTCGGCCAAGAGAGAGAGAGAGAGAGAAAAGAGAAGGAGAGAGTTCATTAGCATGCTTATTATATGTATATTCATTAGAGATCAAAGAATAGAGAAGATGAAGTTGTTTGAACAAACCTACCTTAAAGGTGTTCTTCAGTATTCACAAAATTTCTGATTTTTTATCCAAAAGAGCAAGTTGGATTTTGGAGTGTGATGTTAAAATTTGCATGGGTGGACTCTCAGTAGTCTATAGATGAAATCTGGAATTTTTAGAAGAAGTTTGAAGTGATTTGGAGAGGTATTAGGCGAAAGGAATGAGTAGGTGTTCTTGGTGTGCTATGTGTTCTTGAAGGTTGAAGAGAGTAGAGAGGTTTTGTTCAAGGCTGGCCGAATTTCTGAAGGGATTAGGGTTGGCCAACTGCTTGTAGGGTTTTGGTAGATGATTTTCTGGTTTGGAAGGGAAAAGGAAAGGCTAGTTTTTGAAATCCTTAAAAAATATTTTTGGGAACCAAATTTGGAAACTAAATATAATAAGAATATATTTGATTATTGGAGAGCTTTTGGGAAGCTGCCATGGCCGACTGCTTGTGCAGTATTTCGGCTGGATGAAAGCTGGTTGAAGGAGGCTAAGGGTGGCCGAAAATACAGAGTATAATGGTGAAGGAAAGGTCTGGTTGTTTGAGGGATATTTTATGGAAGGTTGCTAAATTATGGTGGCTGAAATTTTGGTATCCAATCAAGGTATGATTGCAGTAATTTTTTTAGAAATCTTTTAGGGCAGCCATGATTGGATTTTCCTGCAGAAGCTTGGGGAGGACAATGGAGTTCAGTTCATGGCTGTTTAAGGGTGGTTTGTTCAGAAGAAGGGTGGAGTTTCGGCTAAGGCTGAATTAGGAAACAAGCTAAAAAAAAAAATTCTACACAGGATTTTCGCAAGGGCTGGAATTTTTCTGCGCAGTTTTAGCTGCCATTTTCCAGCCGATTTGCAGAGGATTTGAAGGCCATTTCAGAGGTCTTTCAAGTCTGGTTTCCAGCCTTCTTTATGGAGGAAAAACGTGGCTAAAATGCTAAACAAAAACTGAAAGAAAACAGCTTCATTTCGGACCTCCAAAGCTGCGAATTTGCCCAGGGATTTTTCTAATTTTGCACACATTTGTGCAGTCCGAAAATGGCCAGAAAAATTCAGGTTTCAAGCTGATCAAAAGGGCCATTTTCTGGCAGCATTTGGGAGGGAATAATGGCTGAGAATTTTGCCACCTAGAAGGCACAAGAAGCTGGAAAAATTTCAGTTCAATACATGAAAGAAAATGAACCTAGCTAGAGTAAAGTTTTAGAAAGTTCACTAGGGAAATTAATTCACTTGGAATCCTTCCCTCTCTTCCATGGTTTCGGTCCATAAGATGTCTTTCACTAAGACATTTTGAACCTCCAAAGCCACAACACTTTGCTGGAATTTTTCTAGAATAAAACTGGCTTGAACAAATTGAACAAATTAATGAATTGAGAAATAGGAAAAATTAAGGATTAAGAGGAAATGAATTCCCCTTAGGAATTTTGTGTAGGGTAAAAGAGTAGGATTAGGATACTCCTATCATGCCTCCCTTAGGATAACACCTCTACCTTATTCTGAAGCACCTAAGGCTGAAAATATCACTTCCCAAGCAAAAATAAAATTCAATAATGCTATAGCTCTAATGATGGAATTTGAACTCAAGACCTCAAGAATTAATTCCAAAGCTCTAACCACTAAACCACAACAACTCTTGTTTTTATTTTCTCCCTAAAAATATTTTTCCTATTTAATCCT
Organism: Voacanga thouarsii; assembly: GCA_026120185.1. NCBI lineage: Eukaryota > Viridiplantae > Streptophyta > Magnoliopsida > Gentianales > Apocynaceae > Voacanga > Voacanga thouarsii. The sequence continues at coordinate 603,357 of JANUWF010001918.1, read as the reverse complement.
CAAGCTATCTCCTCATTTCCACCTCAAGCAAAAATTACCATTTTACCCTTCTCACTCAATACTCAAAATCAAGCCTTCGAGACAATAAAACATAAATCCAAAGCACATAAAATCATATAAAAATATATTTAAACATGCAATAAAATATGATATGCATCCCAACCCCCTTACTCTAAGGTTGGTTTTGACTGGGGTTTCACATAGTAGTAATAATCTTGATACATTATTTATTGTCTTTTGATTTAGATGTTTAGAAGTTTTATTTTGAAGACTTATTTATATCAGGTTTGTAATGGTCTTATTTGAAGTTTCAATTTAAGTTCAACCCTTGTACTTTTATTTATTTATCCTTTTAGTTTTTATTGCATTATAAAGACTCCTAGTCCGAAGGACGGGGCGACATCCCTGACCCAATTTAGCTAAGTGGTGGGGGGGGGGGGGTGTTACACATAGTATCAGAGCCTAGGGTTGGAAGAAAACATAGGTAAGGGATTGAAGATTAACTAAGAACTAGACTTAAGTTTGGATTGGACCAAGTTTAGAGCAAGTTAAATTTAGTTTATTGGGAATTATAAGCTTAAAATTAGTTTGACTTAAGTTGGTTATGGTGATCATTACAGGATGGCATAGATGATACACATGGCACGCAAGATGATAAAACCCTAATGCTAGTAACCACTGCTACTACAGGAAAAGTGTCCTATTGTCACTAAATGAAAAAATGTTGTCACTAAGACCTTTAGTGACGAAAGATTGGTTGTCACTTGAATGTTACTAAATCTATGTCGCTAAAGATATGGAGTGACAACAACTTATTCTTGTCACTGAAGCTTGACTTTTAGTGACAAAATTCCATTGTCACTAATGTAATCAACCAATAGGGATAACATTTCGCGTCACTAATTCATTACAAATGTTGTCACTAGTACCTATATCTTGTCATTAATGGTCATTCATTAGTGACAATATCCACATATATTAGTGACAACCAAATTTCTTGTCACTAATTTATTTTCTAGCCAAATTTTTTTAAAAATTTATAATTTAGCATGGTCCGCGTGAACATGTCGTGCCGAATCGGAGCTCCCTTACTGAATTTTAGAAAAATTTTAATTTAGCATGATCCATGTGAACCCGCCGCACCGGATTGCAACTTCTCCAAAGCATGGTCCACGCAAACCCTTCGCATCGGATCATAACTCCAGATTAACTTGAAATTGAGAGTTAAGTGAGGTAACGAAGATTTGATCCTACGACCTCACGCATAGAGACCTTGTGTCTCAATTGCTGGGTCAAGCCACTTTGTGTGCTATAATTTTTTTATTTGAACTATTCGTAATGACTTTCAAAATTTTAAAATATTAATATAATATAAAAATACAATAATTATATTAAATTTTTTTATGAAACAACGTAATTTAATATAATAATTTTTTTTATATTTATATAAATTTAAAAATTTATATACTGTTAATTAAAGTATTATTTTTATTAAATGATTTTAAACATATAGATTTATTAAAAAAAACATATATATATGACCGCACATACATATACACCATATAAATACATATATATACATATATATATATTTATATATATACACACACACAAACATACATACCATATACTATGGATATACATACTACATAAATATATGTCTATATATAAACACATATATATGTTCGTATATATGCATATCTATATATATACATATCTATATATCATACACATATGTGTGTCACAATATATGACACAAGCACATATATACTCCACATACACACACACACACACACACACACATACATATGTATATATGTTCGTATACATATATATCTACATACATATATATAAATATATAGGTACACACACACGCACATATATATATATATATATAATATAAATATATACATAGATATATAAACATATATAGATACATATATATACATATACACCACATATATACATATATACACATACATATGTACATACCAAAGATGCACAAACACACACACACACACACACACTTATACATGCCATATACTATGTATATATATACACATGTATATATATATATATATATGTATTGTATATATACATACCTATCTACAAACATATATGTACATAAATATATAGGTATACATATATACTTATATTTAAATATCACACACACACACACACACACACACACACACATACTCCCTCTGTCCTACTAAAATTGACAGTGGTTGATTTGGTACGATATTTTATGCAAAAGTAAAAGTTAGAATATAATAATAATATAATATAATGTAGTATAATAAAAATAAGGAATATATGGGTCTGACAATACTTTATGTCAAATCTAACTATATAAAAATAATATATATGGGGTATATTAATTATTTTATAATAAATTATATAGTAAAAACTTTCCTTTTAAAGAAAGTGTCAAATTTTTTAGGACAATCCAAAATAGTAAGTAGGTCAATTTTATTGGGATGGAGGGAGTATATATCTATATATATGTTTGTATATATCTATATATATATGTATCTACATATATACATGCCTATATATATACATACATATATACAAACATATAGCTATACATATATGCCTATATATAAATACAACATACATTCATAAATTATATATATACATGTGTATATATATCTATACATACACATGAATACATCTATATGTATATGTATCTACATATATACATACGTATATATATACACATACATATATACAGATATATAGGTATACATATATATATATCTGTATATAAATACCACATACATTCATAAATATATATATACACACACACACAACAAATATATATATAGATATACATACATATATCTATACACCATATATTTAAATATATATTTATTTATTAATATACAATGCATACAAATGAATATAAATACATATATACACACACATATACAAATAAATGTACACATACACACACACACATAGATATATATGTGTGTGTATATATATATATATATATATATATATATATATATATATACCAAATACACATATATAGATATACATATATACATACATACCATATACTATATATATACATACTACATAACTATATACCTATATATACACATATATATGTCTATATATATACGTATCTACATATATGAATACATACATATATACAAATATATAGGTAACCATATATACATATATATAAATACATACATATATAGACATATATAGATACACATATATACATATATATAAATACCAAATATATTCATATATATATATATATATACACACCAAATATATGTGTATAGATATATATATACATATATACACACACACACACACACACACATCCACATACATATACAGACCAAATACATACATACATATATATATATATATATATATAACACAACAAATACATATATATATATATATCTCTATTTTATTTCTCTTCTCCTTTGTTTTAGTATTCTTTCTCATCATATATCTCTGTTTTTCTTTCTTTTTCTTTTTTTCTCTCTCCATCTCTTACACACACACACACACACTCGCTCTCTCTCTCTCTCTCTCTCTCTCTCTCTCTTCTACCATTCTCCCCATCTCTCATATTCTCTCACTCTTTTTCTCCTCTTTTTCTTACCCCCTCAATCTCTTTTTCTCTATTTTTCTCATTCTTCCTCTTCCTATTTTTCTTTTCCTCCTTTTATCTCTCTTCCTCTTTGTTTTAGTTCTCTTTCTCTCCATATCCCTCTCTTTTTTTTCTCTCTCTCCATCTCTTATACACTTTATCTGTCTCCCCATTTTCTCTCTTGTTCTCTCTCTCTCTCTCTCTCTCTCCTTATTCTCTTTATATATATATATATATATATATATATATATATATATATATACGTCTTCTACCCTTCTCCCCCTGTCTCCCAGCCTCTTACCCATTTTCTCCTCTCTTTCTGACCATCTCGATATTTTTTTCTCCCATTTTCTCATTCTCCCTCTTCCTCTTTTTCTTTTCCTCCTTATATCTATCTTCCCATTTGTTTTAGTACTCTTTCTCTCCGTATATCTCTCTTTTTCTTTTTTATTTCTCTCTCTCCCTCTCTTACATACTCTATCTCTCTCTCCCATTTTTTTCTCTCTCCTTTTGTCTCTCTCTCACTCTCTCCCTTATATATATACATGTATACATTTATTTATATTACCCCTATGCTTTCTATATAAGTAAAATTATATGAATTAAAATTCACATAATAGTATTTCTAATAAGAAAAACACGTACACATACAAAATAGTGATAACATTTTTCATTGCTAAATTCAATAAATAGTGACAAGAAAAATATTGTCGCAATAAGTACACTATTTAGTGACAAGAAAATTGTTGTCATTATATGTGCACTATTTAGTGACAAAGTTTCTTTTTAGTGACAACAATTTTGGAGTTGTCACTAAAGAGATTTCCCGCTTTTAAATGAAATTGGCGCAAAAGCCTTTAGTGACAAAAAACAGTGACAACATTTTCTTTTGTCACTAAAAGTTATTATTTAGTGACAACATTTTTTGTTGTAACTAAAAGTTTGATCTTTACTGACAAATTAAAATGTTGTCACTAATTGTACTATTTAGTGACAATAATTTTATTGTCACTAATATTTCTTATCACTAAAGCCCATTTCTCTCGTAGTGTGCCCCTCGAAAGTTGTGGACCCTAAGCCCCCAAAACCATTTAAGACATAGTCTGGAGTACAAGGTGCAGGGGAGAATCCTGAGCACATCATCGAGATCTCCTCAGACAGTATTGAGGCACCCTTAATCCCGGACAGTGCAGGGTTAAGTGAGATAGAGTACAAATAGCCCAGGTTCGAGAAGCCTAAGCTTAAAAAGAAGGAAGACCCCAAGGATGCCTGTGTAGGAAGAGGTTAAGGATTGGTGACTCTAAGGATAGTGTGAAGAAAGATGAGGTAGGACCATATGGAGTGAAGCTTAACCCCCATGAAGGGATCCCTGACCCTGACCTGGAGTGGTTTTGGACATCCGATAATGAGTACTAGATAGTTAGGAATTTGGAAAAAGAGACAGATGGAGATTGTAGATGTTTGAACTATCTAAGTTAGGCTCGGTATTTATGTTGCTTTCCCTAAAATGGAGAAAATTATATTTCCCTTAAGATTATGGATGTATGAATGATATGACTTCTGCTATTTTACTAATCGTGCTTATATATGTATATATGCGATTACCTAAGTATTAGTCGAATCATGTCGCCTATAAGAAGACTAATGGTACACCTTGAGAGTCATGCTAACGTGGAATTACTACCCTGTGAAAACAACCCTAATCCAATTCCCCATCGGCCGCACACAATACAGGACTCTAAGTTGAGAACGCACAACCTAAAGGGATCTTGATAACTCAAGCCTTTGGAAAGATGATAGAGATTTTATAGAATCTAATTGAGCGTAGGGCACCTAGGGGAGAGAATGAGGCCATCGAGAAGTTTCTTAATTTTCAAAAATCATTGTACCTTAGAGAGGCAGAACAAGAACATAAAGCTGAGTTTTGGAATGAACAGATAGAAGACATCTTTCGTACCTTAAAATATATGGAAGAGAGCATGGTCAAGTTCATAGTATCCTGGCTAAGAGGACTCGCTCGAGAATAGTAGATAAGGATCCAAGAAAGTAGGGAGGATGCGGAACTAGAGTGGACTTAGAATTAATTCTTGGAGTTATTTAGGGCTGAGTTTAGTCCATAATGGGTAGTAGAAAAGAGAGATGATGAATTTAAGAATCTCCAATAGGGAGGGATGAATGTGGCTCAGTATGCTATGCAGTTTGATAGACTTTCCATGTATTGCCAGAGGTTAGTAGACACGGAGCAAAATCGCACTCGCCAATTCGTGAAGGACTATAGACAACAATTGAGGAGGGTGTTGGCTCCCTTCCCTCCTACCACTTATGCTGTAGTGATTGATACAACTATCCGCACTGAGAATGAGGACAAAAATAGACTTTATAGTCAAGCTCCACCTTCTACCAAGCATTTTCTAGGAAAAAGGCTAGTCAGGTATCGGGAAAGCAACAAGGGAAAACGGATGAAGACCCACCCTAATAGCACTACGTAAGGTATTGTGACTTGTCATTGATATGGGAGAAAGGGACACAAAGAGAGGGACTGTTAGTTTAAAGATATAATCAAGAGGTGTTCTAATTGTAGGGACCCTAACTACTTTAGAGACCAATACCCTAAATTGTAGTTGAACACCCGTGGAAACCTACTCCACCAACCAATCAAGCCAACTGATAATAGTGCAAATCATGGAGGCAATAAACTGAGGCCCCAAGTCAAAGCCAAGATGTTTGCCCTAAATCACAACAAGATGGGAACTGACCCTATTGTGGTCGAAGGTATGCTTTCTATCTAAAATCATAAAGTAAATATGCTTGTAGACCCCCGTTCTACCCATTTCTATATAAATGAGTCTTGTGCTTGTAAATGGGGATTGGTATGGAATTGCCACATACCTTACTGGTTAGCACCCCTTTAGGAAAATTAGTTGAGGCAGAAAAATTTATTGAGGGGTGTGAGTTTGTAGTGGGGAAAGAAAAGTTACTTGAGGATCTCATTATTACGTCTATTGAGGAATATGATGTTATCTTAGGCATGGATTGGTTATTCGAGCACCACGTCTGGGTAGCTAGCAAAAGTAAAGTAGTACAATTCATTAGGCCTGGGAAAGATGTTTTATAACTTAAAGAGGATGGGTTAAGCAGCTAAAACACCTAATTATGTGAACAAAAGCCCAAAAGATGCTTAAGCAAGGTTGTTGAGGCTATTTAGTATATTTGATTAGCCATATAACACCCCACTACCCACGTACTCCAAAATGGGCGAGGATGTTACCTTATTTTTAGGACAAAGGGTATTTATAACTAGGTAATAGAAAGATGAAAAAAAAAAAAAGCTAAGTTCAAAACTTATTACAACCCAAAACAATATTGATATAAGTCTCAAAACAATTAAATGATAATTAAAATCTCTCAAGAAACAAATACAAACAAAACGAATCTTCAAAACTTAAGGCAACACAAGCAATTCAATGTTCAAAGTAGGATCGACCTAAAAACATGACATAAAAAGATAATGAGAAATATTTCCAAGTAAGTCTTGCGTATACTCATGACAATTTTAAGAAAACATTTCATGCATGCAAATTTTAAACAAGTCACAACAAAAAGTTTGCAAGTCTAGAAACTCATCCTTAAACCTTAAGTGGTATTTTATCAGCTTTTGCAAAATCAAATGTACAACTTGTAAAGAAATAAACCATTCAAACAAAGTTGACTATGGAACCCTGCATTATAGTCATGGTCATGAAACTCTGCATCATGATTGTGTTCTGTGAAATCTTGCATTACACTAAAAGTGGGTAATCGGCCCACAGGGTGAGATACTCTTCTATTTCTACACCCTAACTTACTGGTTGTCCACTCTAGGAATAAATAGTCCACTTGAACAGTGTTGCTAGCACGGACTGGCTTGACCAACCAGAACTGGCATCATGTCCAATCAGAGTTCATCCTTCAATGGTGGCCATCTACTGAGAAACTTACCTTGACCCTTCAAAGGGTAGTCCTAGCAGTCTACCCTTATTGAGTACTTAACTATATGTTTGTCCAACTTGGAAAAAGTAAAATCAATAACCTATTTTATCTTTGAAGTAGCAATTATGGTATTCAGACAATCTAGTAAAAATTAGTTTAAGAAAAATTTAGTATTTTGCTTAGAAAATTGTTTGCTTGCTTTGAAATTATTTTTATTTAGCAAGAAAGATAAAAATTGCATAATTGCATCCTAAAGTACATCTTCAAGGTAAACATCACATTTGACTTGCAGAAGTACATTGGTTCAACAAATAGCTTTATGCAATGACTTACTTGATCTCTTGATCACACGAATAAAATAATCTTTCAAGTCTTGTTCAAAATAACCTAGCCCCATCTGGGGTAAGCATAAGGTATATATCATTATTGGTTAACAACTAAGCAACAATTCGCATAGAAACAAATAACTCCCAAAACTCCAAATATTCATGTTCATATATTCAACCCCAACATTAAAAATACTTAAAAATGACAATAGCGATCAAGGAGTTCTAAAATTAATTGATATAAAAATATTCTAGAATTAGTATAGGAATGACTTGATTTTATAATAATATAAGTAAGTGACATAAGTAATAAAAAAGTGTAACAGAAATAATGATATTATAAATAGTAACAATATTGCTAAAAGGATAATAATAGTAACGATAATAATAATATTATTAAAAATAAAAATGTTATTAATAGTAATAATAATATTTAATAATAATATTATTATTAATGGTAATTTTTTATTTAAAATAATAATGTCAATAGTAATAATAATAATATAATAATAGTAGTAATAACAAAAATAACGACATTAATTTTAGTATCAATAACAATAATGATATTGCTATTATCAATTAAAACTAGTAATAATTCTGTTATTAATAAATAATGTAATAGTTAAACAAGTAGAGGTGATAACAACATTTATTAATCAAAAGTAGTATTTTTAATACCAACATCAATTTCTACCAAGACAATAATAATTATTGATAGCCATATCAACAATATTAAAGAAACAACAAAAATCATCTTATGCTTTAATGACATATGGTCTCTATTCTCATATCTCCTAACAAACATGTCATAATCCCAATTAAAAACCAAGATCCAAATATAATTCACAAAGCAGTCCTAATGTATGTCTCAACCTTCATATCATAAAATCACTCACACCATAAAAATATTCATCAACATTAATAGATCACCACAAATCACATCAACTCATCGATATTGACTTCATCCTCTATAATTTGAGTTCAAAAAGGGTAGGGGAGTTAGAAAAAAAAATACTTATCTTGATGATCGTTTCTAAGTTGAAGACGACGTTTGATAATCAAGGAATCTTGATTGCCTTAGTGAGCCATTTGAGAGATCAGCGATTGAAGAGATCTATTCATGGCTACCAAGGCCAAGAGAGATTGAGAAAAGAATAGGAAGAAAAGAAAATAAAAGAGAAAAAGAGAGAACATGAAATGATGTTTGGACTTGATTTTACCTTTTTGTATTCTTCTTAACTTCAAATAAAAAATTCTTGTTTGATCCGAGTGAAGGAAGAACTTTGATTAATTTGGTGTTATAAAGTGTGCTAAAGAATAAAATAGGTTGCTCTCTAGTTGATTTGAGGATTTTAGAGTGGTTTGGTGTGATTAGAAATGGCTAAACGGTTGAAGAAAAGTAGTGTACGTTTTCTGTGTTCTTGAGAGAACAAAAGAGAAAATTAGAAGAAGATGAAAATGATTGATAATGGCCGAATGGCCATGTTTGATGTGATGATTCGGTCTAGCTAGGAGAGAGGAAGTCTAGGAGTTATTCAAGTTTTGAATTGGAAAAATGATTGATGAATTAATGGAGATTCTTGAGGTAGATGGTTGATGATGGTGTTCTATCCTTCAAGGTTTCTAGCTCTACAATGGATGTTCACTTGATTTTCCTATATTATAGAAGAAAAATGGAGATTTCTCTAGCTTTAGTGCTGGCCGAAAATGGCTTGTGAAGGTGACCAGAATTTCTGGTTTATTTAGTGGAGTTGGTTGCTAGATTGGTGAGTGTTCGATGGAACAATGCATGGGATTTAATTTTCAAACTCAAAGCATTTTGAATGGAGAGAAGTTAGGAGAAGTTTGAGGTGCTTTAATGGAGTTTGATGGCTAAGGTTGAAGGAAGAATGTTCAGCTTGTATCATGGCGTGGCCGAAATTGGTGAGGAATAATGAAAAAGAAAAGCTAGCTAGATAAAAAAAAACTGAAATAGCTGGAAAATTCTGGTTGTTTCAATGAAATCTTGAAAGGTTTGTTGAACAAAATTCAAAGTATTTTGAAAGGATTTTGTAACTACAAATTAGGAGCATTTCAAGGTCCTTCAATGCTGATTTCCAAGCCATTATCTTGATGAAGAACAAGAACTATTGAAGAACTAGTTCATGGTGTTAAATACTCAAAGGTTTCTTAGCTAAACGACTTACATGCTTGCCAAAAAATTTTCTGGTTTAAGTGGCCTAAGGGGGCTTCGAAATTCACCAAGAATTTCTAACTTTTGCTCACAACAATGGTTGTTTGATTTGCAAAGAAAGAAATGATAGCCTAGCTGCCCAAATTAAAAAATTAGCTAAGAAGAAGAACTAAAATAATTTCCAGCTTCTCACCATAATAAGAATAACAAAAAATAAAGTTCTTTAGGAGAGTAATTTTGTGATTTAACCTAGGAAAACAAAACATTCTTCTAACTCTCCTATGTTTCGGCCAAGAGGCTCCAAAAATGCAGGAATTTTAATTAAATTCCAAGTCCATAACAATTTAGAGCACTTTATAAGAAAATAAAAAGAATTAAAAAAATAAACTATTTTGAAATTCAAATATGCTAAGACATAGATTGCTAAAATAATGGGGAATAAAACTCCTCTAGATTTTCTTTAAGACAAGATCACATGGTTAGAAAATTACCATTGTAATTGCTGAAGACAACACTCCTAAATTCATGGAATGCAAGAAATAAAATTCAAATATTAGTTAGGATAATAAAAAATAATTTTTAGTTGATAGGATTTGAACTTAAGGCCTTAGGAATTAACTACAAAGCTCTATCCACTTAACTACATTAATTCTTATTTTCTATTTTCTTAACTTAATTCTCTTCCCTTCTAAATCCTAAGCTTCTCCTTCTTTCTTCCCTAAGAAAAATTCTCTAATTGCCCCCAATACTCATCAAACATAAATAAATCATACAGACCACATAAAACAATTCTAAAGCACACAAATTCATCCAGAAAATATATATTTATGCAGTATGTCATGAAATGCAACCTATTCCTCTAATGCTAGCGTAGGCTTAGGTGGGGTTTTACAAACCAGCCCAAGGATGAGTGCATACTAGAAAGCACTGTTGTGGTAAAAGAGTTTGCGGACGTTTTGCTTGAAGAATTAACAACTCTATATCCACCCGAGAAGTAGAGTTTACCATTGATTTAATATCGGGAGCAAAGCCGATCTTTAGGACTTCGTATCGCATGGCCCTTATGGAACTCAAAGAATTAAAAGAGTAGTTGGAAGAAGTGTTAGAGCAAGAATACATTTGTCCAAGTACGTCACTGTAGGGAGCACCAATATTGTTCGTGAAAAAGAAGGATTGGACTTTGCAGTCGTGCATCGATTATCGTGGGTTAAACAACCTAATGATTAAGAATAAATATCCCTTTCCACTCATTAACGAGCTATTTGTCCAACTAAGAGGATGTAATTATTATTTTAAGCTCGATTTGAGACATGGGTACTATCAAGTGAGGATCTGAGAAGGAGACATTCCAAAGACTATGTTTAACACTTAGTATGAGCACTATGAATTTATGATGATGCCTTTTGGATTGACGAATGTACATGCTATATTCAAAGATTTGATGCACCGAATATTTTGGCCTTATACGGACAAGTTTGTCGTGATCTTTATTGACGACATTCTAATCTATTCTAAGAGCCCTAAGGAATACACGGAGCACCTAAAGTTAGTTCTAGAAAAGTTAAGGGAGCACTAGTTGTACGCTAAGTTCAATAAGTGTGAATTTTGGTTGGATGCAGTTTCGTTTTTGGGGTACATTGTGACTAAGAAAAGAATCAAGATAGACCCTGCCAAGATGGAAGCCATTTAAAATTGGAAACAACCTGAGCTTGTCATGGAAATTAGGAGTTTCTTGGATTAGTTGGGTATTATAAGTGTTTCATAAAAGGGTTTTCAACCATTGCCTCTCTTTTGACTAGGCTACTGTGGAAAGATTTATAGTTTCTATGGAGTAAAAAGTGTGAGAAAAGCTTCTAAGAGTTGAAGAAAAGATTGATGATGACACTTGTATTGACATTGCTAGAAGATAGGAAACCCTATGCTTTATATATAGATGCTTCAAATGAAGGATTGGAAATAGTACTAATGTAGGAAAACAAAGATGTGGCCTTTACTTTGATAAAACTCAAACTGCATGAGGTGAATTACCCCATGCACTATCTAGAATTAGCTGCCATTGTGTTTGTCCTGAAAAAGTGGCAACACTACCTATACAATGCTGAGTATGATATATTCACAAATTATAAGAGTTTAAAGTACATATTCACCCAAAAGGACTTAAACTTGAGATAGAGAAGGTTGATGGAATTTTTGGAGGAGTATCGATACCCGATTAACTATTATCGAGAAAGGCAAACATGGTTGCAGATGCATTAAGTAGAAAAGAGAAGTTTGCTAGACTGTGAAGTCAAGAGGTGAAGGAAATATAAGAAGTGTTGTTGGGAGGAGTTGAAGTAAGCAAGGAGAAGAGTTGGATAAGAAATCTAACTGTTGTCCCTGAGCTAAAACAAGAAATACGTTATGCTCAAGTAAAGTCAAGAATTTTAGAGTATTAAGGAAAAAGAAATTGGAAAGGTTAATTCAAACTTTAGAGTGGACGATCAAGGGATAATGTACTTTGGGATCGCTTGTGTGTGCTGAATATAGAGGAGCTAAGGAAAACGATTTTGGGAGAAACCCATAAAATTGGTACACTATTAATCCCGAGGAGACTAAGAAGTATCAGAATTTGAAGAGAATACTTTGGTGGCCGGGTATGAAAAAAGATGTATCACAATTCATATCTGTGTGCCTCACTTGTTAAAAGGTGAAGGCGAAACATAAGAAAACTATCAGATTACTACAACCTTTGCCTGTACCAGAATGGAAATGGGAGTATGTCATAATGTACATTGTCATCGGGCTACCAATAAGTAGGACTCAAAAAGACGTTATTTGGATAGTTGTGGATCGACTAACAAATACCACACTTTTATACCGGTAAGGATGAGGTATTTTGTGGAGAAACTAGCACAGGTTTATATAAAAGAAGTCGCGAGGTTGCATGGAGTACCAATGAACATGGTATCAGATAGAGACCCCCATTTTACTTCAAGGTTTTAGGCAAAATTCCAAGAATCTATAGGGATAACTTTAAAGTTCAGTACTTCTGCTCACCCTCAGATAAATGGACAATTTGAGTGAGTGAAACAAATTCTCAAGGATATGTTGAAGGCGTGAGTGTTGGACTTCAGGAACCAATAGATTGATGGTATTTCCTATGCAGAGTTGGCTTATAACAACAGTCATCAAGCATCAATTGGCATGACACTCTATGAAGCTCTATATGGACAAAAATGTCAAACACTGTTGTATTGGGGTTGGAATGAGGATAGTCAAGTAGATAAAGAAGGAGAAATCAATATACAGGAGATGACTGAGAAAGTGAAGTTGATACATGATAAGCTAAGGGCGGCTCAAAGTCGGCAGAAAAGCTACGCAAACAACTGCAGAAGAGTTGGAGTTTCAAGTGGGAGATGATGTGTTTTTGAAGCTAACCCCGAGTGGAGGGGTTTTAAGGCATCCGAGAGGTGGGAAACTTAGCCATAGATATATTGGACTATTTCTAATTACTGAGAGGATTGGAGCTTTAGCTTGCCGACGGGAACTCGTTAACAGACTAATTGGCATTCATGACATATTCCAAGTGTCTTAGCTAAAGAAATATAATCCAAACCTGAAGCATGTCCTAAACGACGAGCCTCTACAACTACAACTAAATTTGACCTATGTGAAAAAGCCAATCAAGATACTAGAGCGATATGTAAAGGAATTGAGAAATAAAAAGATCCCTATGGTTGAAGTGCTGTGGAAAGATCACAGAGCTCAGGATGCGACCACGGAGACGGAAAATTAGATGAAAAAGAAATACCTTGAGATATTAAGAGGTACATCATAGTTTAATTTTGGGGATGAAATTTCTTTTAGAAATGGATTAATACCCACTAATTGCACCCTAGAAAATTAGGGAATTAATTTCACTTTATAAATTAATTGAATTATTTTTTTTGATTAATTTTTAATTATTATTTGGGATTTCTTAGAGAAAATAAATGAAATTAATGTGACTATTTGCTTGTCATGTGGAAAATGATTTATTCCTAATTAATCATTATATTATATCTAAAACAATATTATAAATGAATTTTTACTAGAGAAATGATTTCTTGAATAATTTGAATTTAATTGCAAGACTAGTTTTGATATTTGATTAATTAAAAGTCTTGGTCAAAATTCAAGACTCAGATCAATTTTGACTACTTGACTTATTGGTACTATTTGACCCAAGAGGATGCAAGACCTATAAACCATTTTGACCTATTAGAATATATTGCATCTCAACCCTTGAAGTTAGGTTAAATTCAAACAACTTCATCTCAACCGTTAGATTAAATGAGCCCTAGTATTAAAAATTCTTTTTCCTTCATTTTTCCCCACAAGGCAGCTGCCCTCCCTTCTTCTCCATCCTCTTATTGTCAATAGTGCTTCATTTCCTTGTTGTTAGTTGCATTGTGACTAAGAGGAAACAATTTCCTCTTGTCCATTGTTGTTGTTAGCCACCTTGTGCAAAAGAAAGACAACTTCCTTCTTTTAAAATTTTTTTTCTTCTTCTTGCTGTTGCCGGAAAATTGATGACGATTTCTGTCAGCCACCTTGTGCAAAAGGAAGCCAACTTCTTTTTTTCTTTTTTTTTTCTCCTTTCATTCATTCAACCAATAGAGCCTCATTTGTTCCTTTACTTTTCCCTACAAGAAAACTTAAGGATGAAATATAGAAGAAGAAAGCTTTCTTTTAATGTTTTCCTTTGTATTTTAACAAAGCTTCAAGAGGTAAGCTTCAAAGCGCTTCTTTTTCGTTTTTAAAATCTCCAAGCCAAAATGCTAGTTTTCGGTCTAGCTTATTTTTGTTTGTTTTAATGCAATTTTTGTGTTATATATTGATGTGGAGATGGCTTGGTTGAGTTAGGAACATGCTATACCATCTGAGAGTCAAGTCTTTGGTGTGAAGAAATCATTTTGTTTAGTGTATTTGAATGAAAAACCGAAGTGTGATATTTTTGTCCAGATTTGTATTTTGTTATATAATGTTGTTTTCTTTGTAAATTTGGTGTGAATTGGGGGGTGAATTTTGTGATTTTGTGAACCACAATATGTGTATGAGCTTGTGTGAGTGAATGGTATGATTTGCTATGTGTATTGAGGGCAAGGAAGGCAATAAAAAACATAGCACTGTTGGAAGTGTGTTTGTATAGAAATGGATGTGACTTTTGAATTCTAAAATTATATATAACTTTCTTGTATTAGAGTCTTTGAATGATTTATGACATGTGGGGAGTGTGTGGATATGATTGTTACATGAGGAAGTGAAAAGAACAAAGTTTTATGATTGTTGAAAAAGACTCTGCAATCTGTCAAAAATGCTGTGCAAGTGATGTTAATGTTTTGCTCCACAAAAAATACTTTCCAATACAATTTGACCATGAAATTTATACTGTATAAACGTTAAGATGTTAGGATATTTTGGGAACAAGAATAATGGAAAAATCATGTTTCAATAGGAAGTTGTGATTTTTCAAAAATGATTGCTCAATACGGGTACTGTAGCATCACACCATAGTGTAAAAATTAATTGACCCTCTTTTAAGTGGAATTTTTGGGAGAAAGTTTTATGATAATTTACCTAACATGTGGAGGTACCATAATGAAAATTTTTATTAAAAATGAGGCCTTTTACTTAGATAATAAAGGTAAATTTTAAAACCTATATTTTACCATTATGTGCAGTGTTTTAATCCTACAGAGAAAAATAAGTTTGCATGAAAATATAGCTATAAATATGTTAGAATTTTACCTTTCTAAATTTTTTAAGAAACATAAGCTGCTTAAAAGTATTTTTATGTGATTTTTGATGACACAAAAATAAATCAAGTGATTTTGGGTGGCGAAACCCTAAATATAGCCATTTTATATAAATGAAGCATTAAAGGCGAATTTCATTCTAATAAAACTATTTTTCTTACCTAAATTTCTTGATGTGCTTGAAATGATCATATGACTTCTTATTGGATTGTAAGTTGGTTTGCATTATTTTAAGAAAATTGGGGTTTTTGTATAGTAATTAGAGTTTTCATGATAATTAGGGTTTTAGTACTACAATTAGGGCTTTTGATTTATGATCAAGGCTTTGTTTGTCCATTGGTGAAAATTATTATGGAGTTCTAGGCATAGGGAATTTGTTACTTGCCTTAGAAAGCTACTAAAGTTTGTGATGAGATATTTCTACCACTAGAGTCCAAGTGTGTTAGAACTTATTGAAGGCCTAAGGATATTCCCTAATTGACCTAAGGTCTTGTTTAGAATTTTATATGGGACACGTAAATAGGAAATTAATTCCTAAATGTTGTATATAGTAGACTCAATGGACATAGATGGAGAAAGAGGGGGCAAGAGCTTAAATTAAGTTGAGAAATTTAACTAGTATTGGACCGAGGTAAGTCCTTACATCTCAAATATATTTTCAAAAAGCATTTTACGAAGTGAAGATTCCATGCAAAATACCATGTTTAAATTATAAAAAATTTGCATTCAAGTGTGTATATAAGATATGCTTAATTTTATGAAATGTGTATGTTTATAGCTTGTAGATTGTAATTTAAATTATGCACATGTCACTTTGAGAAAATACTTATGTATGAAAATTAAAGTTTATTTTAGATAATAGTTCTATTACGATTTATTCATGCATAGGCATTTGTGCAAAGCTTTTCATGAGTATTATGATTATGAAATAGAGCCATGCATTGAATATACATGACATATGGAAATACAATTATGTATTTCATGCATAATACATATTGAGAAATAAATATTATAGCTTTGGTGAACTACGATAAATAAATTAATATTTCTTGAATAAATTCTAGAAAGGATATAGGAAGATTTGTTTTTGGAAACCTTGGAGAAAATAATTGTGGTTTTGGTTTTGGTCGGAATAAGGTATGGGAATTTACTTCAAAAGATTGAAGCAACATTAGAAATAAGTTAATTATTCCATATCGAAATAGTAAACTCTTGAATCATTACACTAACGACATTGAAATCTCAATGGGTAAGGTTATAGGACTAGCTTTCGATAGAATATGAGAGAATACCGATAGATTTGCCATCTCTGGAAAGCTGTCTTTTTTCAAACGGGGCGATACTGCTATTTGCTGAGCGTAGTCCTTAGCTAGTGACATGGTCTCCAAGGGAGCTAGAGGATGGACATGGGACATTCAGTCTGATTTTATATGAGAGAGATAGTGGGGTACTCCCTCGGGAGGAATGTGCACCCTACCCAATTATTTGACATGATACATATCGTTACCATATATATGAAAGATCATGATATGTTTTCACCGTACGAGTATCTTAGGCTATACGAGATATGATTTTGTGATGGGTTTAAGGCTTTTGAAAATAAATTCAATGTTCCAAAAAGGTTATATAAATAATTTTACCCGACAAAATATTTTAGTATGCAAGATACTGGTTTTGTACTTGCTAAATCTCCCTAAGTTTGATCATGTATTTGGAATGCAAAAATTATTTCAATTATAAATATATCCATTCGAGACTACTTTTCTCATGCATCATGATATTGAATTTTGAAATTGTGACACAACTTTACACACTTTGGAGTTATTGAGATTTTTATAATTTCACACAATTTTTCTAACTTTGTTTTCAAGGTTAGATGAACTTATCATGACTACGGAGTAGAATTTTCTTTTGTAATAGTAATAGTCTTGATACATTATTTATTGTTTTTTTATTCGGATGTTTAGAAGTTTTATTTTGAAGACTTATTTGTTGTCGGGTATGTAATGGTCTTATTTGAAGTTTCAATTTAAGTTCAACTTGTGTAATTTTATTTATTTATTTATCTTTTTACTTTTTTACCGCGTTATAAAAACCCTTGGTCCGAAAGACCAGGCTACATCCCCAGCCTACTTGGGCTACGTAGGTAGCAATGTGTTATAGAAATGTTCAAGAATTATGATGTTATTTTTCAATCTTGTTTGGATGTCCAGAACTATATAGTTTTTGGATTTGATGAGTTTCAAATTTTAATATATTGTTTCTAAGTTTAATTTCGGTAGTTAATGTTTATGTATCCATTTCAATTTTATACAGTGTTATAGAGACCCTTGGTATGGAAGGACAGGGTCAATATCACTGGCCTAATTGGGTTACGCATGTAGTGGGGTATTACAATATTTACATATAGATGAAGTTGATAATTTTTCTTTGATATGATTGTATAAAATGAAGAATATAACATATATAAGCCCATTCCTAAAATTAGGGGAAAAAAATAAAGACACAAAAATGATTTTGTTTTTAATGAAAGAGAAGACTTATTAATTAGATAAGGAAAATTTTCAATTCCTTAACTTGTTTTTCTTCCAACAAAGAAAAAGAAAAGAAAAAGATGGCACACAAGCTATTAAATAAGTCTATAAGAATGAAAACATGTAGATGCAAGTTATGTTGGTTTGGTGGTAAATGAATTCGTGAGCCTTGACCCATTTTGTCTATTGGGCTTTTTTGGATATAGCTTTTATATTAAGTGGACTTGAGACCTATGGGTTTGAGAGTTAATTGTTGGTTATGTTAAGTAGAGGGGCTTATCAACAATTAAGTTTGTGTTTAAGGATTTCTACCAATTCCATTAAGTTAATTTTTACAGTTATACATTTCCTCTTGGAATAATGTTGCATTGTGACTGAAACTGCTCTAATAGAGGAGAAGATCAATCAGAGAGAAGAAATTGGAACTAGAACCCTCAAATCTAGGTAAGTTTTCAATTCAATCGTCCCTTAGGCTAATTTCTTTACTATCCTAGAAATTTTAGTTTCTATTAGGGAAGAAGGGTTTTGTGTAGGATTTGATGTGAGGGAAATTAGGCTATGTTTGTAATTCTAATTTTGGTTTGTGAATTATGAGATTTGTAGGTGTTAGAGGATTTTGGAGGCAACAAAAGGATTGTTCTGATATCGTGGAGGTCTGATAAGGGGATTTTAGCTTTCCTGTAGTTTTGATTTCCTATTTTCTAAGAAAATTTGATACTTTGACATATGAAATGTTATTTTGTATGAATTGGATTGGGTATAGTTCTGATTATTTTTTGCTTTAATGTTAATGATTTGTATGTATATGAAACTGTAAAAGTATGAAATTTCTATTCAGTTTTGAAGTTTAATTCATGGAGATGTCTGATACTTGTAGGTGGTTATGGTGGAGATTCCCCGATATCTGTCTGAGTTTTGGCCCTCAGCTGGGGGATACAATACTTGGTCACTATTTAGGCCTTTACTAGGGGATACAATACTTGATTTTTGTTTTGACCCTTCTTCTAATAGAATATAGTAGTTAAGAGATTGATATCAGTTGGCCACAATCTTACCCCAATCATAATTCAGTTTTATGGAGGATTTTGATATGAAATCTATGTGAAAACAATTATATATATATATATATATATATATATATGTATGGATATATGAACCGTTCTAAAAATATGTTGTGTTTTGGTTTGTTTGGAGTTTTGAAAGGTATAAACTAAGGTTTTTACAAATCGAAAGAAAAGCTATGGCTTGTTCTACTCTATTCTGCTATGTTTTTGCAGGTGGCATTGCTTGCTATTTGTTGTCTTACACGGCGCCACTCCTTACAGCTCAAGTGGCGCCACCTTCTCCCAAAATTTCAGTACTACTTGTTTGGTTATAACACGTTGTGTCGCTTCCTTTAGTTTTAGCGGTGCTGCTTTCCTTCTATGTTTTAAGTGGCGCCGTTTTTCTTAATCTAGGAGGCAACACTTTCTCTTAAAAAGATGTTTTCTTTGCTTGAATTATGCACTCCATCATTCCTATTCGTACTTGTTATCAACAATTAAGGTTGCTTGTTCTCTGTAATGCATACTAATCACCTAAAAGGATTACTGTTAATTCCTTTGTTGAGCTTCAATATTTGTCTTTTGTTATTCACTTATTTTTCAATTATGTCAATTTTTTTTTTAGTACAAGAAAGTCTAATATTCCTTGATCTTTTTATATAAATTTTGTGATCGGATTGAAGCTCCTTCGACCATTAGTTTTACTCTTGAAATGCTTTTCATCGAAGGCATTTGTTCTGAAAACATGAATGATTTTTCAAAAAGAGGTTTTTAATATGCAAACAAATCCCCAAAAAAAGATTAATTTTGTGAGAAATTTTATGTCTTTAAACATTGAAAAACTAATACAAATGTAACACTCAATCATAATTAAGTTATATTTCTTTACTAAGCTAGTGAGCTCACTTTTTCGTTAACATTATGTAAGATCTTTGTTAGAAGGTGATGAACTAGATGAATGGTTCAAGAAAGATCGTGAGTAAACATGCAGTTGGTTTTAGCTCTGGTTCTGGGATGAAATTGTGGATATTCGTGTAATTTCTAGCTGTGTTTTGAATATTTTCCAGAAGTGAGAAATTAGGTTGTTCGGTTTAATTAAGTTTTAATATTTATAACTTTAGTTATATTTGGATACTTTGCATTTAAGTTCAATTAAAGTAAGTTTTAACATATAGGATACGTTGAGTTAGTATAACATGTTTAGGTTTTGACATTTCATTTTAGGGGTATTGCCTTGTCATCCTATGAGCACAAAGCATGTCAAATTTGCTATTAAATTTTGTACCATATGATTATAGTTTGAAAGTCATACATTCTTTGCATTGTTTTTCCTTTTTTTGGAAATACAATTTTACCTTATTGTTTCTTTTCATAATCTATGATTTCAGTTTTTTTAAATTTTTTCCTCAGTGTATTAATTATCTTGTTCTTATTCCTTAAAAAAAAAAAAAAACCTTTCTTTATAGAAGTTTAGTCTCTAGAGGTTTCACCTAAAGCCATGGCTAACTAAAGTGTAAGACTGAAGAAAGAAATGTCATGTGGCATGTATATTGTCATGCTGTCTAGTCGTCTTCAGCATCTATAATTGCAACATTTTCCCCCCTATTATTTTCTTAGTGTATTAATCATTTTTCATTGTTCTTCGTAAAAATCAACAATTTTCATTCTTTTGTTCTTCATGAGAAGAAGTAAGGAAAAGATTAACCAACTAGAACAGAGCAAGTGAGACAGAGGGAGAGATTTTAATTTTTAAAGAAAAGTAGAGGACAAAACACACACACACACACACACACACACACACACACATTAATATGTACATATGTACATCCGGGAAGAGGAGAAGGATAAGTTAGTTGAAGAGAATAAAATGGAAGTGGATTACTTGGTTGGATATGGATTACAAATTTTGATAAATTTAATATGATATTTCTAAAGTAAATAATTTTATGGAAATAATTAGTAAAGAAAAATTCTTAGAATAACATGAAAATAATTCTACACGATCTATGTATATCTCAATTTATATAAATATTTCGTCTAATTCAAAATATGTGCCCTAAAAAACCCAATTATATATGGTAAAGTACATAAATTAGTCAATGAAAATATGTAACGAATATATTAGGTAAATAATATTTATTCGCTTATATGTGACGTTATGTAGACCTTTTATTTTGTATATTGTGTATCAAATTTTAAATAAATGTACGAAGTGATTAAAAATATTAGTTCTTTCAAAAATTAACAAGATGCCAAGAGCAACCATAAACCCCAATTAAAATGGGTTGGCCTTCTTGGTCCCTAGTATCCATAGTCAACATCCATAGCTCGCCATGGCGGCACTGCCGCTAATCCTATCGGCAGCCACAAATCCCTGGGGATGGCGATCTTTTGCTTCCCTCTTCTCCCATTCTTCCTCTGCTGTAGAAACTATTAAACCATTCTCCAAGTACAAAAGGAAGCTGGCTATCTATTTTTCTAATTCTAAGATTGAAGCTCTTGTTGTGCCTTACAAGTACACACTAGTTGGAAAATTCCCTCAGGGGAAACCTTCAATGGAGGTTGTCAAAAAGGAATTCTATATTTTCGGCCTTAAGAGTTCTATCAATATCAGATGGCTTGATTCTAAGCATATTTTAATACGGCCAGATCTTGAGGAAGACCATCTTCGTATGTGGCATAAAGGCTTATGGTATCTCTTAGGTTTTCCTATGAGGGTTCTTAGGTGGACCGCATATTTTTAAGTCTTTGCTAATCTGACTACAATTTCGGTGTGGATTGCCAAGGAGCACTTGCCTATTCATATGTTCACTAAATCAATTCTATTTATATTGGCCTCAAAAGTAGGAACTCTATTGAAGTTAGATGAAGCAACTGCCATTCTTTCCTAGCCTAATGTAGCTCGGACCTTCATCGAGGTTAAACTTTTGAAGGAAAACCCTCAAGGATTTGGGTAAGAACTAGAGATTTAGGCTTCTATCAAGCTATAAACTATGAGAATATGCCTACTTATTGCCCCGACTACTGTAGAATAGGCCATGAAGCTAATGCATGTGGAGTGCATTCAAATTCGTCGAAGGAAGTATCTCAGAATCCCCCCCCCTCCCCCCCCCCCAGGCTATGGAACACTGGATTCCCAAGAAAACAACTGTTGAGAATATTAACCTCAATATTATGGGAAACCCTATTTTGGACATAATTATTACTAAGAACCCTTCTTCAACTGTGGTTATTGCTGGGAACCCTAATTCAGCCAAGGTTGGTAATATTGGCGATAATATTAGGGTTGGCAATAGGCAAAAAATAACATCTGCTTGACAAGCAGATGCTGCTATAGGAGATGTTGCAAATCAGACAACAACTTCAGAATTGAATACTGCTTTTCATCCTAGCATTTCTCCAATAGTCGCCACTAATAGCTCCATTGATAATTTTCTTGAGAACAACAATCCTTCTTCTCCATGCATAGTTAAGGTGATAGACCTATAGATTTTTAAGCCATCAAATTTAGTTTTTGGAATTGCATTGGAGGTTGTGTTGCATGGCCCATCTTCCTCAACACAACAATGACACCTTATGTCCCACTTCAGGTTGAAAGTGCTCTTGAGTCTGATCCTTCTAAGATCATTACATTGGGCAATCTGCAAAATGACAAGCATTCCTTGGATGAATCTGATATTAACAAAGGTAATATTTTAGACTTGGACAATGTTGGGATAAGGCCAGAATTTTTGCAATTTATTAATGATGCTTTGGCAAAAAAAAAGCAACTGAAGGGCAGTCTACTAGACTAGATTCAAATTGGAACTCAACAACATAAGGTTCTGCCTAGTCGTAAAGCTAAGCTCTTATATGTTTTTTTACTGATTCTCTAATTAATATGAATACTATAATTTGGAATATTTGGGGAATAGTGGACGGATTTTCTTGTAGGAGATTGAGAAGACTTAGGGCCATTGATCAGAATGGCCCTCTTTGGGGCCATTCACCTTCAACTGGTTCGGTTTTAGCAAGGATGCCTAAAATAGCCTTAACACATTACATGAATGCATCCTACATAAAATAGGGCGCATTCACATAATGCGTTCTATCCGCTGCATCCTATAATGTGTTAAGGCCATTATGTAATTTTGTCCTGCCTAATATAGGATGCATTCACGTAATGCATCTTTATATGACGCATTTATATAATGCATCGCTATATAGGACGTAAGACATTAATGCGTCCTTCTAATGTCCCTTGTTTTTCTTAGTATAGAATTTCACGATTCGAAAATTATTTATTGTGTAATTTAGAATGAATTACTGAAAATCAAAATTCAACTGATCAGCCCATTCAATAAGTTTAAGTGTTTGTATATGTAATCGAATGTTATTTTTAGTAAAGGTTTATGTAACCGTGGTTTGGTTTGAAATGAAGGATATCAGAAGTAGTTAATTAAAATGCAAGAAATCAGAAGTAGTCAATGTGAAAAGAAAAAGTAACCTGAGAAAATAAAATAATTTTTTGTAGTACAAGCGCATGTAATTGCATAGTTTATTGTACAGGATCAAAACGAGCATTGTTACAATTTTGCCTATTATATTCTGTTTAATGGCAATTTCGGCATCTTGGGAGGGGGGAGGGGGGACGGGGGGGGGGAGCCTTCATTTCAGTAATCCATCCCACCTCAAAAATATGCGGTATGCCTCCGGCCAGATCGGTTACCTTTAAGCGATAGTGTGTAGCTGTCTAACAAGAGGTCAGCTTTACGCCAGGTATTGTCGTTGGCGACAGGGTAGAAGTCATGCTTGTAAACTGAGATGTACTTCTCCATTGAGTAAATAGGCAAAACAAAATCTGTTGGTTGCTAGCCACGTTGTCAATAGACTACAAATACATGTGTGCATGGCAATCCAAATAAATTCCAATTCTTGTAGCTACAGTCCCATGCTGACATCTTAACTGTATAAACATTGTTGCCTTTGCCCCCAACTCTTGCAGGTGTCCTTAAACTAAAAATTCCAGAGCGTTCATTATACTGCATAACCCTATAAGATCTAGCTTTCTGCAAAGCTGCCTAGATTGCATTCCATAACAACGGAGGAAATGGTTTGTTATAGTGGTTGGCCTCAAATTGATATAGGTTAAAGTATTTGATTGTCTTTATGAATGTTGCATCAACCAGTGCTTTGATTGGTAATGCTTGTATTTTTTTACAACATAAATCAACGACCCAGATAAATTGGTTGTCATATATTCGTATCGATTTCCCCCATCGTGTGAAAGTGTCCACTTTTCTAGATCAATCTGCATCAACTAGTTGTATGCTTCTTGGTTGTATTCTCTTATTTCATCTATTACATATTGGAATTTTGATTTTTTTCTCTCCGTGCCGACTTTGTACATCAATTGCTTCAACTCCATATTCTTGAAATATCGATTGAAATTAGCACGAATGTGACGTAGACAGAACCTGTGAACTCCTATAGGCTCATTCCATATAGGTTGTCTTCTCATAGCAGACAAGATACCTGCGTGCTTATCGGACACAACACAAACATGTCTTTCACGCACTGCACAACTTCAGACTAGTCTTAGAAATCATCCCTAACTCTCTATGGATTCAGCATTGACAACTACAAAGGCTAGAGGGAACATAAGATTATTTGCATCCCAAGTACTGGCAATCAAAAGCACACCCTTATATACCTCTTTTAAATGAGTCCTGTCAATTGAGATCATGGGGCAACAGAACCTAAATCCCTCGATTGATGGCTTGAAGGCCCAAGAAATAAATCGAAATATGTTAGTGTTTCCAGCACTGGTGTCGTGGTGTTTTCAGTGCACTATTATACCGGGATTTGAATCTTGTAATGCCAACATGTAGTTAGGCAGTACTCTGAAAGTGTCGGACTATCTGCCATATAACAACTCAACAGTGGCTTTTCGGGTATACTACCCCTTCCAATAAGAACATCCGGCCTAGAACTGCTTGTGAACAACCCTTAATATAGTAGTAACACGTGTCTCGTGGTCGTCTCTGTTGAGATGTAGTATGTATTGTGCAATAAACTTATGGGACAAGTTCTTGTTGTTATTGTTTATAACTCTCTGCAGACATGTGTGCTAGCCATTCCAAACCGATATTTCCCATCATGTACTGCTAGCTTTCTTAATGATTCTTATATACTATGCACATGGATTTTGCTCAGTGTTGTTCCTGTAAGAGGTAGTCCAAATTACGCTCTTACTTTTGATTACCATGAACTCATATCCCTTCCTCACGTTCCATAATCTTACGACGTAAACTGCTTATTTTTTTATCTTGGAAACACATTTTATGGTATAACTCCCAATTTGTTTTGGACTATTTATCAACTCGCAAGTTATCTCTGGCATAAAAAAAATCATCATTAGGTGCGCCTGTACCTATGTCTTGGAAACTAGTATAAGAATGCATACCGGTGTCATGTAGCAATCTGTTTTGTACTGGTGTTGGTGAGGCCGAAAAGGTCATATGATGTATGCATCATTATGGTCACTATCACTGCTGTCATCACAGTCAACTGCGAATGTAGAGTCAAATCTACTATCTCCATCCGATCCAGAGGGACCATCATTGTCAGAAGTTGGGCTAAGTGAGTCCATGACTGCTATACCATTAATTATTGGTGGCTCTGATGGTCTAATTTCATGGATATAGTGCGAAAGATTTGGTTGGGAATCTCAGCTAGCATTGTCATACGTACATGTTGATTTGGATAATTGGTAGGATAGTTTTATTGAAGAAGCCACTGATTTGGCAAATCTGTTTGTAACAACAGGTCCTGTCGAAATAGCATAGCTGTGCAGGGTCTAACATTCGGCAGATTGAGTCCCGCAACTGATGTTGATGCTGTGGTAATGGCAGTCCCAGCTTCCTATTCATGTGCATGAGGAATCGATGATGCACCTACTTGTATTGGTTGTTTGAAGAATATCTTCACATAAATATATATGCCGCCTTCCTTGAAAATAGGTTGCAAAGTCCAGATATTTTGCATATCAGCCTCATCCTGTAAACAAAGTCACCCCCATTGCACCGTTGAACCATAAACCCAGGGATACCTCATGGATATCTCCAGTGTTGACATTGTGCTATTGTTCTTATATATGAATAGATTTTTTCAGTCATTTGCTCAAATGATATTTTCCATTATATGTTTAACCTCTTACGACACGAGACATCAAAATGAATAGATCCTCCTATTTCATAAAAAATCGTGCAATCCCAGAAGAAACTGAGAGTTATCGATGATTCAAGAGCCATGATGCATCTTGAGTGCTAATAAGAGTTGAGATGAAGATTTGGTTAAAGAAGATATCCCGTAAAATGCGAGTCAATCATCGCTCAAAATAGCCCGCGGTTGTAGTATGTATATAAGATAAATGACGAATTACCTAAATGCGTCCGTTTTAGAGGACGCAATAATGTATTGCGTTCTCTGAAAAGCTGGCTACTTCTGAAAAAACCAAAAATTGCTGGAAAATCCTGAGAGTTTCTAAACAACTAAAAATATCGGAAGACTCATTATAAGGACGCAATTTAGACTTGTGTCCTCTGGCTTGGAAAACGCATTACTGGAATGCGTCCTTTTCAGAGGATGCAATAAATTATTTCGTCCTCAGAAAAGCTGGTTGTTCAGACTCATGAAAACTTCTGGAAAAACCAAAAACTGTGGGAAAGCCTAAGAGTTCTTGAATTTTAAGGATGCAATAAATGCTTGCGTCCTCTGACTTTATCTGTCAAATCTCATCATAAAGCTTGCAAATGCATTATCAAAATGCGTCATCATTTTTATCTATTAAATCTCATAGGACGATTATTATACGACAACCTAAAAGCTTTTGAAAAGAAAAACTTCTAGGAAAACGCATTACTAGAATGTGTTATATCCATGAGGACGCAATACAGAAATGCGTCCTTCACCTGACTTTTCCATGAAATGGTAGTCCAATACTTGTATCATATTATTTTGTATGTCGTAGAATCGGGTGATAGAGACCTGAGAGTTTACCAATATATAAATGTCTCAAATTTACAAAAAATAATCTGAAAATCTTATAGGACACATTCATGAAATGTGTCATATGGAGAACACATTAATCAAATGCATTCTTTGTCGTATTAGCCAACGGTAGTCGCGAGTAATAAGGAATCTCTCCAGCAGCTAAAAACTATTAAAGCTGAATAATGCATATTTTGAACAAGATCTGTCAAATATTTTTTAGTTCAGCTTAAAATGTTTTTAGGTGTCAGAGAGATTCCTTATTGCTCAAGACTACCTTTGGAAATAATATTTTATAGTTATCAATCATGAAATCAACTAAATGTCAGATAGGTCTCGCAGCATCTAATAATTAAAAATAAAGAAAGACACAAAAATACAAAAAATTCAGTACTGACAAACAACATTGTAAAATAAATGTAGACAAAAAAAAAATCCATCTAGGTTCTACATTGTCTAGGCCTAATGGTTTGCTTGGGGCTACCGGTATGCATTCGGCTCCCCGAGTGGCTCTGGATGATAATTGTGCCGTCGCTGACGAGGCCAAGCTAAGCCAAAATCTGCTCTTTGTTGCAACCTAGATGACAAGTCCTCGGTGGTATCCTGTGTCACTCCTTCTGGACTTGTGTAGCCAATTCCTACTCGTGGTCTGGAGCATCCTCAGAGACTGGAGATAGACAACTAGCATCAAACATCAAGTGATTTGACTTTTGTGCATCTATCATGCCTTATCTTAATGGTCCTGCCTCAAACTACTACTGAAAAGTGGATGGTGCATTATGAGTCTCCATGCATAACTGTGATGGGGGTAGTAATAGTACCGGCAAATCTCCCTCCGGCTGAACTGACTTCTGATCTTCCGCTACGCCTGGGGCATCATGGCACTGTCTCCTACCTCGGTGTTGTCTTGGAATCTATTGACCTTCGACCCGTGCTCAAGGCCCTCTACGTGCTGGCTGCTTAGGGCAAGCAGTTGTGTTAGGATCCAGTATAGGACAAACAGCTACTCTGGTTGGGTCAATCCCAGTTGCGGTCAGTGTTCAAGCGCTCGCGTCTCTGATCCGCAGAAATGCATCACGCGATCTCATGTTGGCCTCAGGTATAGCCTTAAATGTAATAGAAATGGCTGAACGAATGAAATCCTCCTAAGCAACAAGTGTAGCAAAGTTACAATTCGATAATGATTCATTATTAAAGTTACTAAAAAATAAATAAATAAGACGAAGTGTAAAACTAATATAACGCACCGTAAGGGCAGCGGTTGAACTAGCACCCTAATAGCCCTCCGCCTCGATGCCAGGTTGTGTCTTATTTCTAATACGCCACCGAGTCTTGATGCCTGGAATTCTGTCGATGACAGTCTGACATCGTGGAACCCACATCTCTATGTAGGCTGCATGATGGATAGACCAGTTTATCATATGGTTCCCCTTTGTCCCAATCACATGCAACTCCGAATAGTAACCACAGTGTGGAGAAACGAACTATGATAGACCAAACTGTCGAAGCACGCGATTAGGGTGGTGGAACTCCACGACATCCCAGCAAATCAGTGAGGTCTGTGAATGCCAGATGTCAGATCCCTGAGTGTAATGTGTAGGTAAAAACTCAACTACTAACTCGTCATAAGGCCGCCAGATAAACTACGAATATTGATTTAACAAATCTCAAATTTATCTGTGATGCTAGAAAAAAATAGACAGTCCTCCAAATAATGTAGTACAAATATTTGTTTGGGTCTCCTGCATAGCATATAACTCCCTATATGTAACTAGCATATGGGAACTGATTCGCTGTAGACGAAGCTGCACGTCCTATCGTGCTCCATATGGTGCAAGCAGAGGGACTGCAATCACAATTGTTCTATCATGACGTAATAAGGGAATATGTTCCCAAGCCTATAACTATAGAAGAAAGATAGGTATTAGATTGCTAAAGCTATAAAAACCTTATTGTATTGTATATAAAAACCTTACCTGAAGTAGGACCATAGGCCCACAAATCTCTCGTGCCATCAGATCAGTAGCATCACATAGACATCTGTCCAACCACGCTAGCATCGCGCTGCCCCAACTGAAACCGATCGCATAAAGCAAAATCCTTTAGAAATGGTAAAAAAACACAGCGGGAGCAAGTGACTTGACTTATCTAACATAAGCAAGCCTCTAATAAGAATAAATATAAGCCCTTGAGCCCCCTGCTAAACGCGTACCTCGGGAGCATCATCTAGAAGTGGGAATGACAAATGCGCCTCTAAAGCTGACTTATAAAGTCGGTTAACCCTAAATTGCTCGTCTCGAGGACGAAATTCTAGAAGTCTATATACGATATCACTCCAAATAGCCCGTGAACGTCCATAGACATCTGCTATATCACTGTGGCCTTACCTACCTGGAAGTGAAATGTATGCGTCTCAGGACGCCATCGCTCAACAAGCGCAGTGACTAGTACGTGATCTACCTGTAGGTGTCCAGCTCGACATAACCCGCCAAACGCAACTAGATCTATTTAATGCATGACCCGATTATTGCATGGATAGACTTAACAAAAATAGGAATCACAGTGACTAAACAGTAAAGGAACCTCGCAAATCTCAGCATGTCGTGCTCAAATCAAAGAAGATCGATGCTCGGTCTGTCGCGTAATTATGTCCTCTACACGATTGGTCCTAGAACTATACCAGGGTACACTCGGTCCATCCTAAATGAAATAGTGCTAAATTAAAATTGTTAACATTCAAACCATTTAATTACATAAGTAGGGACTAATTGTAACTATTTACATTGTATAATTTTAAAAATCAGAAATTAACATTTGTACAACCCGAAATTGTGGTCTATACTTTATATTTATTGTGCTTGGTTTCTACAGAACAACCTTGCGTTAATGTATTTCATAAAGAAAATATATATTTTGTGCACATTTTTAATTATATTTTATTTTAACGTGTTACCTAGCAACAATTTATCATGAAATTCAAATATAACATCATATTTGCTATATTTTGATATTAAGCTATTTATTTTAATAAACAATAAAAATAATTAATTTTTAGGTAGCTCAACACCTCATTGTCAAAAAAAAAAAAAAACATAATTTTTTTTTTTATAATTTACCCTTAACTAAAAAAAAAAAAAATCTAATACACAAACTACAACAATTACAATTTGACCATAAAAATTTAATAATGTTCCTTTCATTAATAAATATAGTATCATTAGGAGCTGTGCAATTTTTTACACTTCTAGCAACAATTTATCATGAAATTCAAATAATAACATCTTATTTGTTATATTTTAATATTAAGATATTTATTTTAATAAAAAATAAAAATAATTAATTTTAACATTTCTAAAACTAAAAATTAAAATATATAATAAATTTATTTAGTACTTGGGGAAAAAATGTCACAAACTTCTCAAAAAATTAAATAGCACACTTAGATACAACCATGCATTAAACAGTAATCCAAATATTTTTGCCCAAGAAAAAAAAAAATAATAATAGTGTAAGGTTCTTGTCCTTCAAATGCAATTTCTAATATTTTCCCTTGCTATGTTATGCATTGTGTGAAAGTAGAGAAATAATTTTTACTTCCTGTAAGAAACAACTAAGCACTATCCTGCCAAAGAATTCTGCTTCCTCCTATAATTGAAGAATGATTTGATCTTTGTTATAGGGAACTAAAACCATGACAGATCCCATTGGTTTTGGAATTGTAGTAGTGAAACTTAAATTACTACCACTTCTTTGTTGATGAATTTCAAATTTCATTTTTTGGAAACTAACAAAAGCTTATTACACCTTCAAACAATAGCATTTTCTTTGGTGGACAGTCAACACACACTTATTTAGTTCAAGTGAGAAAACTACAAAAGAAGAGTTGACATGATACCATCAATTATCAATAAAAAAGTGATCATTAATTATTAGGCCTTACTACTTTGAAATTATTATGCTATTCTCTTCTGGTTGGGATAGTGGTGGATGACCATTTTTAGGTGAAATATGAATCTTTGTTACTTGAAGTTTTAAGTTGAGAATGTCTTGCTGTTAAGTACCAAATTTAATAAAAAATAACATAACATAAATGAATTAATCAATTGATTTCTTGCCCTAAACAGATTTTCTTAAGTAAAGCTAACTAAAGAATTATTCAAAGTAGGTGTTCAGTTTTTGGGACAACTTTATATGGTCAGATGCTATTGCTGAAAGAGATCATTGAAAATAAGTCTATCCCAAAGTAACTCTATAGGCATGTACTAATATTTGAAGATCCTATTTTTACATTCTACACATATCACCCCAAAAATTGTAAACAAGCATATTGCCATCAAATTCTCCTTGCTTAGTCTTGCCAAGACCATAATATTTTATCGTTATGAGTTCTAGAACCTTATTAGGACACACCCATTTCTTATCACTGACCTGAACAACTTCTTGGAGAACCATCTTACTTTGTGATAGCAATAACTCATTTGTCTATCATCTCGTTGGGCAATGGCATCTGGTATTTTTAGCGACATAGCTTTTGTAATATTTACAAATAGATTAGAGGGGTGCATTTAATTGAGTTTTCATTTTACTTTCTTTAGAATGCGTCATCCTCTCTCTTCATTTATTCTTTTATTTGAAAAAAGTTCCTTCCTTATCAGCTATATTAGTAGATATTGTATACAGGAAATAGTAGAATCATTGAGGAATCATGCCAAGTACTAGAGAAGAATGTTTGATCAAGCTGTTCAACTAGTTCGCATTTAACGAAACAACGAAACCTGTAACTTTTTGGGTAAGCTTTCAACGAATTTTCCTCAAATAAGAAAAGGGAATCATTCTACAATCCAATGCTGCAACTCCACATCTCCACAAATTTTCAAATATAGCAGCAAGATAAATCCACTTATTTACATCTTTAACACCATGCCTTTATTTGAACCACAAAATAGGGAAAAAATCCAAAAATAAATTAGCTCAACACAACAACACAACATCAAATTCAATCTCAAAATCAAAAACCACATAGAGCTCAATCTAACAAATTTTATTTAAAAAAAAAATCTCTGAGTTCGATCAAAAAAACAGAGCTCAACCCAAAGCATTCCAGATCAACGCAGCAACATCATCAAACACATTCTCATAAAAACCCAGAAAAATTAAAACAACTAAAGAAGAATGGCCCTGAAAAAACCTAATTTTGCCCTTCTCTATTATCCTTTCTTCTATCCAAGGCTTTACACTTAGATCCCAAAGCTCCAAGCTTCAAACCCAATTGATAAAACCACAACAAAACCTAGTTTTAGCCCCAAATTTCTACTTTAGAAGACAAAGGAGGGGGTGTGTGGGAAGATGGGGCGATTGTTATAGAAAAATGGTAGCAACTAAAGAATGCAGCAAGGGCAGAGGCGGGGAAGCAACTCATAAGCGCGACGAATGATTTGAAGGAAAATGTGATTAAAGGACACAGTGAGTAGGATGCATTACGTTAATGCGTCCTATTTTATGTAGGATGCATTCATGTAATGCGTTAAGGCCATTTTAGGCATGCTAACTTACACTGGACCAGTTGAAGATGAACAGCCCCAAAAGGGGCCATTCTGATCAATGGGCCAAAAGACTCACTAGGAAACATAATTTGCATATTTTTGCTATTATGGAGTCTATGGTCAATTCTTATCAGATTCGAGTTTTTGCAAATAA
Source organism: Voacanga thouarsii (assembly GCA_026120185.1). NCBI lineage: Eukaryota > Viridiplantae > Streptophyta > Magnoliopsida > Gentianales > Apocynaceae > Voacanga > Voacanga thouarsii. The sequence goes on along the minus strand of JANUWF010001918.1, from coordinate 570,182 downwards.
ATTTATCTTTTAGCACTATTTTTCAAACTATTCAGGGAAGATTTGGGTTTTTTGGAAGGATTGTGTGGACTCTTCTATTCTTATTAATAGTGATCAATTTGGTCATCTCAAAATTTCTATGCCAATAAGAGCTATCTTTCATATCACGATAATATATGCATCTTTCTCCAGAGCTGGTCGTTTCCCCCTTTAGGTCTTCCTTAATGGAAATTTCTTCTTCTATGTTGGGGCCCTAGCTATTGGGGGATGATTTAAATGTTATTTCTAAAGCATCTAAATATTCAGGAACTTCAGTGCTTAATTATGCACCAATATCATCTTTTAATTCATTTGTTGATATATGTACTCTACAAAGTCCTCCTTTTACAAGAAGTAGATATACTTAGGTAAGAGACAGAGAGAGGCCATGCTATGAGCACTTGGATAGGATATTTTTAAACTCATCATGGTCTTCTCCATTTATTCAACAAAAGTGGAACATCTTGCTCGATCTGGGTCAGATCACCCTCCGTTTTTGGTTATTTTACAATTTGTGGCTTATCCTGTTGGTTCTTTCCTATTGAAATTTTAGAAGATGTGGCTTCGGTATTTGACTTTTAATTAAGTACTAACACAAGAATAGAGCAAAACCATTCACAAAAATGGTATGCAAATTTTTCTTGTAAAGCTTCTACTGGTTAAAAAGGACCTCAAGGTTTGGAATAAAGAGGTTATTAGTAATGTGTTTGATAATGTCCAGAAAGTGGAGGATGAAGTCCTTTGGGCGGATTATGTACGATAACTCTAATTCTTCTTTAAACTGAGAACAACTACAGGAGGCTAAGGCTCAACTAGCTTTTCACCTCAAATTGGAGAAGGACTACTGGTGAGATGAATAGAGGCTTAAATGGGTGAAGGAAGGAGATTCCAATATAGCTTTCATTCACTCATTTTGTAAAAAATGATGGGGCGAGCTGATCATTTCCAATATCAGAGATTCTGCAGGAGTGCACCTCAATCAGCAGCACGAAATTAGTGAAGCAGTGGTGACTTATTTCTCTAAGCTACTTGCAAGTAATAATGATGCCGGGGAATTGACCTCTCATATTCTGGACAATATTCTACAAGATAATTTCATGCTTTCTCAAATCCCTGATAATAGAGAAGCTAAAAGAGGTAGTGTTCGGTGTTGGGATAGATAGTGCTCCTGGGCTGGATAGTTTTTTAGGTCATTTCTTCACGTTATATTGGGACTTCGTTACGAAGAATATTGTAAGGGCTGTGGGTGATTTCTTTGCTGGAGTTCTATTTCTGAATGGTTTTTCTAGCACTCTTATTATGTTAATTCCCAAAAAAACTCCCCTGGCTTTCTTTGGGGATTTCAAACCAATAAGTTTGGGCAATTATTGTAATAAAATTATCATGAAAGTCCATTCTATAAGGATTGCCAAAGATCATGTCCCCAATCAATTTGAATTTGTAAAAGGAAGAGACATCGTGGATAATATTTTATTGGCCCGGGAATTGGTTCATTTTTTGGATAGGAAGTCTTAAGGTGGATATATCATTCTAAAGCTAGATATGCAAAAAGATTTTTGGTGGACTTTCTTGGTCTTCTTGGCTCTAAGTCATGTCAAAATTTGGCTTAATTGGCATATTCTTCACCTAATCAACAATTGTCTTTCAACTTGTTGGTTCTCAATGCTTGTTAGTAGTCAGCCTACTAGATATTTTAGATCAACTTAGGGTCTTAGACAAAGAGGTCCTCGTTCTCCTACTCTTTTCATTATTGCTCAAGAACTCCTTTCTAGAGGGCTGAATAATATTTTGGATAACGGCACTCTTCTTCCTTATAGTGTTCCTTGGGGCTACCTCAACATCTCATATAAGTTTCGCAGATGACTAATTATCTTCTCTAATGCATTCAATGCAACTCTCATGGCTATCTCTAATGTCTTGCTTGAATACCATAATTTTTTCGGCCAACTCTTGAATATTGAGAAGAGTTCATTCCTCCTTTTGGGTAAGGCTCCATATGCTATGATTGCTTAGGTCTAACGTACGCTTGGTTTTTCTAGGAAACAACTCCCTGTTACATATTTGGGATGCCTAGTATTTAAAGCAAGGAATAAGAAGGTCCATTTCCAATCAACTTTAGATAAAGTACACAAGCGCACTCTATTTAGAAAATAAAGATGACTAAAGGAAACTCAAACTATATTCAGATAATTTATTACTATATACTATAATATCTACAAGAATGAGACTACAAAATTTCTCCTTAATTTATACTCATAGACATACACCACCACTCTTCCTTATTTTAATGCTTTCTACCTATACTAAACTACACTCCACTCCTCTTCATTATACTTCTATTTTTCGTTAGATTACAAAACACATCTATTTATAGATATCTACAAAACCGACATACAAAGTCGGCAAAGTTGGAAATTTCCAGGCAATTCATGCAAGTTGCATGAATTCTTGAGATTTTTGTGGTGTTTCTTCTTTGTTCTAGAATGGCGGTGGAAAGCCTTCCATCTTGTAGATATTTTTCTACAAGTTGTGACCTACCTGGCCTTTGTTCTTTGTCCAAATTGGCTGCTCCAAATTGAGGATTTTTAGCTGCAATTTGTAGCTCTAGAGAATTCGTCAATGGTGGTGGAGCAAAGTTGTCATTGCTTTCTCAATACTCCCCCTCAATGACTGCTTTCTCATTTCTTCTCATGAAATCATACTGAGTTCCCTTTGAAAATTTTCAAGCTTTACTCCATTGAGACCTTTGGTGAAAATATCTGCAATTTGTTCTTCAGTTTTCATGTGCTTCATTTCAATTTGACCACATAGTATTTTTTTTTTTGCACAAAGTGATAATGAACCTCCAGGTGCTTTGTTCTTGCATGCAATACTGGATTCTCGGCTAATCGTATTGTTGATTGATTATCACAATAAAGTTGTATTGTCTTATCTACTGGCTGATGAAGATCTTCCAAGAGTTGTAGTAGCCACAAACATTCTTGAGCTGCCATTGCTGCAACACGATATTCTACTTCTGTACTAGATAGTGACACTGTTGGTTATTTCTTACTACACCATGTGACAACTCTAGATCTAAGGCTAAAAACATATCCAGTAGTTGATCGTCATGTGTCGTAATCACCAACATAGTCGGCATTACAATATCCTATCATTTGAGATGTATCTGTCTTTTTTATAATAAGCCATAGTCTATAGTACCTTTTACATACCTTACTATTCTTTTTGCTACATCAAGATGTGATTTCTTCGGTGTTTGCATGAATTGGCTTACTACTCCAACTGCATATGAAATATCTGGTCTTGTTAGTGTTAGGTAGATTAAACTACCCACTAACTGTTGATACATCATTCCGTCTTCAAGTTCCTTGCCTTCAATTGAGCATAATCAAACATTTATCTCTATTGGAGTAGAGGTTGGTATGCAGTCAAGCATGCCATATTTTTGTAAAAGATCCTACGCATACTTCTGTTGGCATAAAAATATCCCATCATTTGCTTGTTTTATCTCCAAGCTAAGAAAGTGTTTTAGTTCTCCAAGCTCCTTTATCTAGAAGTGAATTGAGAGATTTGACCTAATTTAATCAATCTCTAATTTATCATCTCCATTAATGATCAGATCATCCACGTACACAAGTACTATGGCTAGCTTCCCTTTTCGAGTTTTAACGAACAAACTTAAATCAGCTGGTGCCATTGAATATCCATTCTGGATGAAGAATTCTATAATTTTTTGTACCATGCTCGGGGTGCAACACCCCACTACCTAGGCCCGCCAGCGCCTGGGATGTCACCCCATCTAAAGAACAATATGTCTTTATAACTAGGACACACAATCAAAATAGCGGAATAAAAGCAATACTTTAACTTAAAATTTATTACAACCCGAGAATAAATCCAAGAATTCCAAAATCAAATCCATAATAAAAATTATCCACTCTCAACTCCCCAAAGCATTACACAAATTAAATATCAGAAAAATCTTTCAAGGCAGGCAATATCTAGTTACTCATCCCCACAGCAGGATCGACCTGAAATCATGGTAAAAAGGGTGATGAGATAAAAATCTCAATAAGTCCGTGTGTGCTTTGAGTGTCCAGTGGAAACAGTTCGTGAATGCAAAGTATAAAACCTTTATAAGAGAAATACTGGCAAGCAATAAACATTAGTTAAAATCAAGAGCGGTGTTTTGGTTTTTTCAACCATACAGAATCAATAAAATTAACCACTCAAAAGAAATGATCATGGGTTACCACACGTTGGGCCCCATAACCGGTCAGAATGCCGACACTTTATGCAAACTGACAAAAGGTAGGTGATCGGCCTACTAGGCAAGATACTCCTCTTTCTCTATACCCAAACAATAACCGGGTGTCCATTCCAGTAAAACACAGTCACTTGACTAAAAGAAATAACTGCTAGCTCGGACCGGCACGATCTACTGAACTGACATCTTATCCGGGAAGGTCTCACCCCTCAGAGGTGGCTACCTACTGAGAGACTTACCCTAACCCCTCAAAGACTAGCTCTAGTAGTCCACCCTTATTGAGTACTTAACGTAACTTATCCCACTTAGGAAAAATGAATGAACAAAACGCTGTTCCACATGAAAATGGCAATTAAGGATTTCCAAAGTCTTTGTCAAAATCAGTTTTAGAAAGAGTTTTGAGTTTAAGTAAATCTGCTTATTGATTTTTAAATAATTTGTTTGACTGAAATAAGAAAGGAGTCAATCCTCAATTGCCTTTACGGATATGAGTGTCCATCACTCCACATTTGGCTTGCCATAATAAACATTTTACATCAATCTTATGCAGGAGCTTACTTGATTCTTGCTCACAATAAAAGGTCTTCAATAGCTGAGCTAACCCCGTATGGGGTAAAGATAAATCACAGTTAAACTCGAGCTAAAATTCACTTTCACAGTTAAAACTAGCTCAACTTAATACAACCATGATCCTAGTGTCCCAAGTTTTAAGGCCAAATAATAAATAAAAAGGGTTTGTAGGCTTAGTCTAGTTTGATATTTAAAATAATTAGTGTTTTAGGAAATAGGTACTGATAAGTTGGAGGTTTAAATCTTGCTAAAATAATTTAGAGCTTATTTGATGAAGAGTCCTAGGAGATATTAGGTAAAATAATGATTTATTAATAACTAATTGTTAGAAAATATTTGATAACTAAAATTAGTTGAGAATAAATTTCAATGGTCTTGATTGAAAGATAATAAATAAATTTTAATAGGTTTTGATTAAAAGATAACAAGTAAATTTTAATAGGTTTTGTGAGTATAAGACTTACAAAAATTAATGTTCTACTTATTATGGTTATTCATATAAAAGGTTTTTATGTGATATTATTATTTTATATAATATCGCTATATTTTATAAAATCTATTATTCATTTGACTAAAATATCCTTATTTCATATATGATATTCCAAATCTACCCTTCCTAGGGTTTTTCAAAATTTATTGGCAAAATTTAATATTAACCATTTTATTGTTGAAATAAAATTAGCTTAGGGACAACTAGATCATGATCATAATTCCACTTGCTAATCATAATTATGAACATACACTCCACTTCAATTCATCAAATCATCCAAACCATGAATAAAACATAGATCTAAATTTACCAAGGCATGATCCAACCTCTTCTAGCATAAACATAATTATTTCTCTATCAAACATACATGAATATAAATCATATTCACCAAAGGTGACATAATCTCTAATATGCTTGATCACAAACATCATTCACAACATGGAGACATGCATTAAACCCTAAAACATCATAATATCATCCAAGATAAATCATCACATGCATCAATCCCAACTCCATCATATGCATACATTCATTCATGCTTCAATCTCAACTCATCACAATAACACATGCTTAAACCACAATCATAGCCCATCTTCTTCCAATATCATCCTAGAGACATGAATCTAGAGTCTAAAAAGAGGGTTGAAGGGACTTACTTGATTGATGAGTACCTTGAAGGAGTTTTGAATGGATCTCAACTCCTAGATGACTAGATTCGTCCAAGGGAGATGAAGAAATCATGGCCATTATTGAAGAGATCATTCGGCCAAGAGGGAGAGGGTATTCGGCCAAGAGAGAGAGAGAGAGAGAGAGAAAAGAAAAGAAGAAAGTCCATTAGCATGATCATACACTTATATATTCATTAGAGATTGAAGATTAGTGGAGAAGAAGTTGATTGAACAAACTTACCATGAAAGTGTTCTTGAGCCTTCACAAAAATACTGATTTTTTATTCAAAATAGCGAGTTGGATTTTGGAGTTTGATGTTAAAAACGGTATGAATGGACTCACGGTAGTGAGTAGATGAAATGTGGAATTTTTTTTAAGAAGATTGAAGTGGTTTAGAGATGTATTAGGCGAGATGAGGGAGTAGGTGTTCTTGGTGTTCTATGTGTGCTTGAAGGTTGAAGAGAATGGAGGGATTTTGGATTGGAGGCTGCCGAAATTCTGTGTGATTGTAGTGGCCGAATTGCTAGAGTGTTTTAGGTAGATGATTTTTCTGGTTTAAAAGGAAAAAGAAAGGCTGGTTGTTGAAGTCCTAAAAGAATATTTTTGGGAATCAAATTTGGAAACAAAATATAGCAAGAATATTTTTGATCAATGGAGAGCTTTTTTGGAAGTTGCTATGGCCGACTGATGTTCAATGATTTAGCTGGATGAAAGCTGGTTGAAGGAGGTTAATGGTGGCCAAAAATAGGGGGTGCAATGGTGAAGGAAAGGTTTGGTTGTTTAAGGGTTATTTTATGGAAGTTTTCTAAATTAGGATTGCTAGAATTTTGGTATCCAATCAAGGCATGATTGGAGTAATTGTTGGAGATATTTTAGGGGAAGCCATGACTGATTTTCACGTAGAAGGTTGGGGAAGACAATGGAGTTCTGTTCATGGCTGTTTAAGGGAGGTTTGTGCAGAAAAAGGATGAAGTTTCGGCCAGGGCTGGAATAGGAAACGAAGCTGGAAAATTCCTGCACAGAATTTCGCCATTGCTAGAATTTATCTGGGCAGTTTTTGCTGCCATTTTCCAGCCAGATTGCAGAGAGTTTGAAGGGGCATTCGGAGGTCTTTCAAAGCTAGTTTCCAGCCTTCTTCATGGAGGAAAAACATGGCTAAGGAGCTGGGAGAAAACTGGAAGGAAAAAGCTTGGTTTAAGACCACATAAGCTGCGATTTTGCCTAGAAATTTTTCTGGTTTTGCACAGCATTTGATTAGTCCGAAAATGGCCAAAAAATTTCAGATTTCAAGCTGATCAAAAAGGTCATTTTCTGGCAGCATTTGGGAGGGAATAATAGCTAAGAATTTTGACACTTTGCATGCACAAGAAGCTAGAAAAATTTCAGATCATTACATGAAGGAAAATGAACCTAGTTAGAGTGAAGTTTTGAAGGTTCACTAGGGAAATTAATTCTCTTGGAACCTTCCCCATCTCTTCCATATTTTCGGTCCATAAGATGCCTTTCACTAAGACATTTTGAACCTTTAAGGCCACAGCACTTTACTGAAATTTCTGGAATGAAATTGGCTAGAACAAATTTGTCCAATCTAACGAGTTGAGAATTAGGAAAAGTTAAAGATCAAGAAGAAATGAATTCCTTTAGGAATTTTTGTAGGGCACAAGAATAGGATTGTGATACTCCTATCATGTCTCCCCTAAGACAACACCTCTACTCTATTCTAAAGCACCTAAGGCCGAAAATACAACCTTCCCAAGCAAAAATAAAATTTAATTATGCTAAAGCTCCAATGATGAAATTTGAACTCAAGACCTCAAGAATTAATTCCAAAGCTCTAACCACTATACCACAATAACTCTTGTTATTATTTTCTCTCTAAAATATTTTTCCTATTTAATCCTCAATCTATCTCCCTATTTCCACCTCAGGTAAAAATTACCATTTTGCCATTCTTACTCAATAAACATAATCAAGCCCTCGAGACTACAACACACAAATCCAAAGCACATAAAATCATATAAAAATATATTTAAACATGTAATAAAATATGATATGCATCCCAACCCCCTTACTTTAAGGTTTGTTTCGACTAGGGTTTCACACGGGGTGCTTGTTTCAATCCATAAAGTTCTTTATTAAGTTTATACACATACTCTGGATGCGCCTTGTTCTCAAACCCTTGTGGTTGTTGCATGTCTATGTCTCGATCAAGTTCTCAATGAAGGAATGTATTCTTCACATCCATCTACCATAACTTCCATGACTTGCTTGTAGCTAGGGCAAGTAATACTCGAGCTATTGTGATTTTTGCTACTAGACTAAACATCTCGTCATAGTCTAACTTGTACTTTTGTGAGAAACCTCATGCCACCAATTGTGCCTTGTATCGTCAATCGATCCATCTAGCTGATTTTTTAATTTGTACACCTATTTGAAAGAGATGGATTGTATATTCCTCAGTCTTAACATTCATCTCCACGTCTCATTTTGCTTTAGTGCTTGTATTTCTTTCTCCATTACCTTTCTCCATTCCTTATGTTTGGATGCCTCTTCATACGTGTCTGGCTCTCTTACAGTATCCTTGATTAAGGCTGTATTTGTATATTTTGGATTTGGTCTTCGTTGTCGAGTAAACCTCCGAAGTTGTGGTTGCACCTCTTCTTCTTTGGCATCCATTTCTTCATATTGAGTGGTCCTCTGATCTTCTGTAATTTTATGTACTTCTTTCGGCCATGGACTCTTCAATTTACTTGATGGTGACTCTTTTGATGATGATTCTTTGTCATCTTCTTTAGATGTTTCAGAAGTTAAATGTGTTGAATTGTATACCCTCTTAGACTAGGTTTCTGATGTAAAATTGAATATTTTAATAAAAGAATATATTTTTAGAAATTATTTGTGAATTTACTTTTTGTTTGTGCACAATTTTCGTTTGAAACAGACCCATTGTGTTTAAATAAGTGGTCCATGTGAATGATGGTCTTTCACAGTAAGGTATGGATCACGAGTTATTTAACACATAAACATTTGTTCTTAACCTATTGATGAGACTGGGAATCTCATCATGTTTAGGTTATTATGTTATGAATTCTAAATGGGGAATGGATTACATTTAGCCAGTGAGTAGTCCACTCACTTCATGACATAAGCGTATTTCGAATACTTAGGATAGGACATGTAGTAGTGGTTTCTAAAAGTACTATATGATAGAAATCTAGACTACCACCGCTACAGCGTGGACTAGTACTCTACGACCTGAGTATAAGTTGGTGGTCTGAGATATGCTATAGTTGAGGTTCTATAGTAGAACCAATATACTTGTGTATTGGGTATATGTAACTAATTAGTTAAGACAGACTTGTACAAGATAGTTTCTACACTATATCGCCCCTTGTGGTTGTCCGAATGGTCTAAAATGTCCAGGGCCTTGGGAAACATAACTTGAATGTTTGCTTTAGGGTAGCTCCCTTGGAAAGTGGAAACACTCCAGGAAGTCGTGGATCATTGGACTAGAAGCCTAATGATGGTAGATGTCATTTAGAGGGGTGTTAGTACACTTCTTCCTCTCTAAATGTACGGCGATGTGTAGAGGGGTATTTTAGTCATTTCACTTGTAGGTCGGAGACTTTGCTAATGTATCATTGTCCTTGGGGTCAATATTTCCTTATGGTGATATTAGAAAATATTTAAAATGCAAAATACAGCTATTTATATAGCAAGGGTATTTTGGTCATTTTAGCAGCCAAGGCGATGTGTCCTTTTGATCCTCGGAATAGCCCGTAAGTCCTAACTAATTTTGGGTTGAGGAATTGGTCTCAGTTCAAGAGGATTTGATTTTATTTCATTTTATTCAGGATGTCTAATTTATTATTAGACTGGAATAAAATAAATAAATAAAATAAAATAGGAGTTGAGAGAAATTAATTATCTAGTTTAATTGGTTAATTAATTATTCAGGGCCTAGGTCCAGTATGAATAATTAGAAAATTAACCTGGGCTTAAACTAGGGGAAATAATTAATGTTTAATTATTTATTGGGTTATTTATATAAGCCCAAGAAATAAATAATTAAAGGTTAATTATTTTGGTTCATTTGGGCTCATTAATTATTTATTGAGTTATTTATATAAGCCTAGGAAATAAATAATTAATGTTTATTATTTTGGGCCTTTTGGGTCCAGGAAAAATAATAAATATTATTTCGGCCCAATAGCTTGGACCGTAGGGTTTTTTCCAAATACGGTTAAGAAGAGTTTAGGGTTAAGCCAAACTTATTCTCAGGATAACATCCGAGTGTTTTGAAATATGATATCCTGGGGATATGTTTATCAGATAATGAGAGACCTAGTTTTGGCTGACTAATAAACAAGTCTCTGGTAGAAGAAAAACCCTAATCTCCCTAACAAACAGTGTCTCACGCAACTCTCTCTCTCACGCGTCTTTTCATCCTCTTTGTCTTCTTCTTAGAGCTTTGCTAACCAATAGCTTGAGAACCAAGGAGATTTGAGACCGTTCTTCTTCTCCATTGTATTCACCGACTAGAGGTTGGGCTGTGGCATATTCTGAGAGCTGAAAGGCTTGGCGTTCATGCAAACAAGGCGAAGTAGGAGGCTAGCGGGTTTTCAACCGGAAGCTTCTTCAAGTGGGCAAGGTGAAGCGATTCTTGTCATTCAATCCACTCCTACTCAACCTAATAAGTTTAAAGTACGCAAAGGTATGATCTTTACACTTCCGTGTGGCCTTTAAGGCTTGCAGTTTTTTTTCTCTGATTTTTTTCCCATTAGTGCATGCTCCTCTGTTTTTCCCGTCCCTCAAAATGATCTTCTTTTTGTTCTTCTAGCTTTTTCACTGATTCTTCTAGGATTTCTTTAGATTGTGGTAGCTGCTCAGCCTAAGATGGCCGCCAAGATGATGCTTCATCAAATACAATATTTCTAGATGTGTAGTATCTACCTGTGTCAGGAGTACAACTAATCCATCCCTTTTGTCTAGAATCATATCCTACAAAGATGCAGTGAATTACCTTTTTTTTTTCAAACTTTCTCCTTAAATGATCGGGGTACCAATATGTAGCATACGTACCTGAAAACTTAGAAGTGAGCTACAATGGGCTTTTTCTTCCATAATTTATCGTAAGGTGAGATCATACTGAGCTTCGCTTGTGGTAGGTGATTTGTGATATATACTATTGTCTTTATACATTCAGCCCAAAACCATGGTTGAATATTCTTGGCATGCAGCATGCTTCTACAAGTCACTGCTAAGTATCGATTCTTTCTTTCTGCAACTCCATTCTGTTGTGGAGTATTCAGACATGTTAACTATCGTCGATTTTTGTTTTTTTCAAGAACTCTATAAACTCTTCTAAAGTGTATTCCCCACTGTTGTTTGTGCAAAGGTATCTTATTGCATAGCTGATCTCATTTTCTACTTTCTTCTTGAATGCCTTAAACTTTGTTAAGGCTTTGGACTTTTCTTTCAAGAAATCATTCCAGACATATCTAGAATAGTCATCGATAAAAGTTATCATGTATCGATAACCACTTATCGATAGCTGCTTCACTGGGCCAAAGATATCTAAGTGGACTAGCTCCAAAGGAATCTTGGCTCGGAACTTCGACTCCTCTTATGGTAGTTGATGTGCTTTACCATACTGGTAGCCAGCATAAACTATATTGTCTCGACCCTCTAATTGTGGTAAACCCTTCAACATTGGCCTCATCATGATCACTTTTAGTCTGGTATAGCTCATATGTCCCAATCTTGCATGCCGTAAATCTGGTATCTCATTCTTTTTAGTCTTATCTACATATGTTGCCTCTACAGATATTACATAGATAGACTCTAATCCTCATCCTTCCATAATTGGTTCTCCTTCAAGCTTTAATTGACGATACAGTTTCACGTCGTTTGAGCTAAATATGACATAGTTCCCTGCTGAAGCTAGCTGTAATACTAATAACAAGTTCTTTTTCATACCTGGCACATGCAGTAAATTATCTAACTCTCCTTTTGTAGAGTTGAATCGTGGTACTACTAGAGCTTGGCTAATATATGATATTGGCATTTTAGAGTTATTAGCAGTTACCACGATACGTCCACTTTATATTTCTCCATGCTGCAGAATTTTCCTTTATCTCCTGTCATATTATTAGAGCATCCCGAATCTACTATCCAAGCATTTTTATAATTGATAGGGGTTAAAATCACCATTATTTTTTTAGTAATTTGAGGTTATTTTGAGATACATTTGTTGTAATAACTAGGCATATTCCTTCATATTTGACATTTTACATGTAAAAAGTATTTTTGGAAAATTTGTGCAAATTTAAGTTGAAATCGAGCAAAAAGTGAACAATTTCAGAATGTATCGGGTGCTAGACCCAACTAAAGGACTAGGTGTCGGGTCCATTCTGGTCTAGCAGAGGAATTCGAGCAACTTTCAGTACAAAACCAGAACAGACCTGGCGCTATGTCTGGAAAGTGTACCTGGTGTGGGTCCATTCTGTCTACCGATGAGAACAGACCAAAAATAGAGCAATAACAAGGGAAGAAAAGAGTGCACCTAGCGCCAAGTGGGTCAAAGGTACCCGGTGCCAGGTACGCTCTAGAAGGCGAATATTCTGTACGCGAAATTAGGAATTTTTCAATGTTTTTGGTATTTTTTGAATCCTACTTGGCCAAGACTTCATAGGCCACAAATTTATCATCCAAGAGGCTTATAAAAGCACAAGAAAATACAAAGAAGATAGATAGAGAGAGGTGGATTCAAAAGCAAAAATTCGCAATCATTCATTGAAGGAGAGATTCACCCAATCAAGAAGGATTGTTCATGAAAGTCTTTAAGGAAGAATGAAGAGGCTTGTCTATGAGTGCTTTATTTTACCTTGTTTTCTTTTCCCTAAACAATCATGTATTCAATATTTCCATTGTAATTTAACATTATTTTTTTGATTCATGATTTCTTGAGTTAATTTAGTATTTTGATTAATTGATTATCTATCTTGGAATTTCATTGCTTGTTTTTCTTACGGAGTTGGTTGATTAGTTTTTATTATTAACTTTCTTGAAAAAGAGGTTGGTAATGACTTCAATTAATTAGTTTCATATTTGTTATCTTTTAACTTTCTTCAAAAAGAGGTTAATTGTCTAGAATATTGGTAATCAAAAGTTAGTTGATGATTGCTAGAATCTAGATTCATTAACTAATTTCATGTTTTAAATCACCTAGAATATAGGAGTTTATGTGATATTGATTTTATTGCATCTTTTGAATAAGTTAGTTAAGACAAAATATGTTCACTAATTTAACTAGAAGATAGTGATTTCATGGATTGCAAACAAAGTGAGTCTATATTAAATCCTTCATGAGGCCAAGATAATAATTGATTGAGATATTGGCTAAGTGATTCATTATCATGTTTTCAAAAGCTCTTGTCTAAATTGCATATTTTTACATGCTTGAGTTATATATATAAATATATAAATATATATATATATTATTTTCTTACTATATTTGGGTCGGTTAAACAATAAATGAAAAGTGATTAGTGTGTACTTGTTCCTTTAAGGATTGCTACTCATTAATTCCCTATATTATACTTGCAATGAGTATACTTGCTCATATGTGTATTTTGGGATCAATGATTTAATTAAAACTTGACTAAGGGATGGATTTAAAATTGATGATTTTTATACACCCAAAATTTTCGCATCAAATTTTTGGCGCTATTGCAGGGGAACAATATCATAAAAGCTTGAATTTTGTTGATTTAACCATGCTTATATGTTTATATGTCTATATGTAAATATGTGAATATGTCTATATGTTCCTTGTATGACTAGGTGCTATATTTTGTTTTCTTGTATACTTGTACTTTAATGTCTCTATACATTGTAATTCATTCTAAATTAATTTGTGAACATGTACAGTAAATAACTAACCTGATTTCATACTATAAGGAATATGTGATACTAACAAGTTATTTTGTATAGGTACAATAGCTAATTGGAGCATGGGACGGTATCCTAACATATCTCTCAGGATGACATCTCAACCATCCGACTCCAATACCCTAGAAGGGTTGTTGCAAAAATTTGATACCCATGTAACCAAACGTTTTTATAAGATAGAAAACATATTGGCAAAATTGGAGGGCATGGTTAGAAATATGGAAAGGCAAATTGGTTTTTAACGGATTTAGTGATAAAGTCACCATTAAGGGTAGAAACATAACATAGTTTAGCTGCCATTACATTACGAAGTGGTAAGGAGCTACTCGATCCCAGCACGGAACCAGTACCATCTACAAAAGATGGGCTAGAACCAACCCTTCTTGTTGACCCTTTTGAAAAACAAACTAAAAAATCATATTCTCAGTCACCGGTACCTTACCCCACTTGCACACACAAAGCAAGAAAAGATGCACAATTTGACAAGTTTTTAGAAATATTCAAACAACTGCACATAAACATTCCACTTAGTGAGGCCTTAGTGCACATGCCCAAATATGCAAAATTTCTCAAAAGAATGCTTGTGAACAAAAAAATGTTGGAGGAATTATCCACTATGGTTTTAAATGAAGAATGCTTAGCTATCTTGCAGGACCAATGGACTTTACCATGAAAAGAAAGTGATCTAAAGAGTTTTTCTATTCCTTGTCTTATTGGGACTCTTATATTTTGTAATACATTAGCGGATTTAGGTGCTAGTAATAATCTTTTGCCATATAAAACTTTCAAAAGTCTAGGCCTAGGAGAACCCAAGCCCACTAGGATGAGTATTCAACTTGCGGATAGATCTATTAAATATCCTAGAAGAATAGTGAAAGATGTACTAGTTAAAGTGGATAAATTTATATTTTATGTGGATTTTGTTATTCTTAATATGGATGAAGATTCTAAAATCCCTTTAATACTTGGTCGACCTTTTTTAGCAACTACCAAAGCCTTAATTGATGTTCATGGAGGAAATTTGACACTTAGGGTTGGGGACGAGGAAGTCATTATCAAAATCTAGAAAAGCATGCAACACCTTATTTCTTATGATGATTCTTGTTTAAAGGTTTTATTCTTGATGAACCTATCTTTGATTTTATGCAGGAATCATTTGTCCAATGTTATATGGAACAGTCCATGGCATATTTGGAGGACTCGAATAAAGGCCATAAGTTGGGAAAGTTTGAGGAAATCGAAAAAGGTAGTTTGGAAAGGATGAAGTCATCCATTGAAGAACCACTAGAAATAGACTTGAAAGACCTCTCCGAGCATTTGGAATATGCATTTTTGGCAAAAGGTGAACAACTACCCATGATCATTGCAAAAGACTTTACTTGTGAACAAAAGATAAAATTGATAAGTCTATTGAGAAAATATAAGAGAGTCATTACATGAAAAATCACAGATATTGAGGGAATTATCCCTTTCTTTGGTACTCACAAAATCTTGTTGAAAGAAGGAGCCAAACTCGTAGTGTAACCCCAACATAGATTGAACCCAAACATGAGTGATGTGGTCAAAGGTGAGATGATTAAACTCTTAGATTCCGGCATCATTTACCCTATTTCTGATAATATTTGAGTTAGTCCAACACAAGTGGTACCAAAGAAGGGAGGAATGACTGTGAGCCTAAATGAAAAAAATGAGTTGATCCCTATGTGATTGGTAACCAGTTGGAGGGTATACATTGACTATAGAAAATTGAATGAGGCAACTAGGAAGGACTATTTTCCTCTTCCTTTCATTGACCAAATGTTAGAAAGGTTAGCTAGACATGAGTTTATTACTTTTTAGATGGTTTTTCTGGATACTTTCAAATTCCCATAGCACCAAAGGATCAAGAGAAAACCATCTTTACATGCCCTTTTGGTACTTTTGCATATAGACGTATACATTTTGGTCTTTGCAATGGTCCCAGAACATTCCAACAGTGTATGATGGCTATTTTTGAAGGGTTTGTGGGAGATATCATGGAGATATTTATGGATGATTTTTCTATTTTTAGTGATTCTTTTGATTGGTGTTTGGCCAATTTGGAAAATGTACTTCAAAGGTGTGAAGTGACCAACCTCATCCTTAATTGGGAAAAATGCCACTTCATGGTGCAAGAAGGTATAGTATTGGGACACAAAATTTAAAGGAAAGGTATTGAGGTTGAGAGGGCCAAGATTGAGGCAATTGAGAAACTCCCTCATCCAACTTCAGTGAAGGCTATTTGAAGTTTTCTTGGTCATGGAGGTTTTTATAGGAGATTTATCTTGGATTTCTCAAAGATTTCTAAACCCCTTACTTCTTGACTTGAAAAAGATGCTATTTTTTATTTTGATGAAAAATGTCTCAATGCTTTCAATATGCTTAAAATGAAATTGATCAATTCTCCTATTTTAATTGCAACAGATTGGTCTCTCCCTTTTGAACTAATGTGTGATGCAAGTGATTATGCAATGGGTGCAATGCTTGGATAAAGGAGGAATAAGCACTTTCAACTAATTTACCATGCAAGCAATACTTTTACGGTGACACAAGAGAACTACACCACAACAGAGAAAATTTGCTTGCAATAATGTTTGCTTTTGACAAATTTCGTTGTTATCTTGTTTTGTCCAAAGTCATTGTGTATACAGATCATTCTGCCCTTAAGTACCTACTAAACATGCATGATTCCAAATCAAGATTGATAAGATGGGTTTTATTGTTGCAAGAATTTGACTTGGAAATTAAGGACAAAAAGGGAGCAGAAAATTTGGCTATGGATCACTTGTCTAGGTTGGAAAATCCCAACCTTGAGCCATTAGCCGAAGTAGACATCAATGACACCTTCCTAGATGAACAACTTCTATTTGTTGATGATGAGTTTTCTCAACTACCTTGGTATGTGGATTTTTCTAATTACTTGGTTCCAGGAATTATTCCAGAAGATTTCAATGCACAATAAAAGAAGAAATTCCTCTCTGAAGTAAAGCATTACTTTTGGAAAGATCCGTACTTATTCTGGTATTGTGTGGATCAAATCATCCAAAGTGTGTGGATTCTGTAGAAAGTACTAATATCTTGAAACATTGTCATGAAGGACCCACGGGAGGCCACTACCAAGCTACCAACACCAAAAGAAAGGTACTTGATTCCAGTTTTTTATTAGCCTACACTCTTCAAGGATTCTTACAGGTTTGTTCAAAGCTGTGACAGATGTCAACGTACAGGTAACATCACTAAATCTAATGAGATGCCATTACAAATTTTTCAAGTTTGTGAAATTTTTGACTGTTTGGGAATTAATTTCATGGGCCTTTTCCTAGTTCTTTAGGTAACAAATATATCTTGGTTGCGATTGAGTATGTATCAAAATGGGTTGAGGCGCAAGCCTTGCCGACTAATGATGCACGGGTTGTAGTAAAATTTCTTAAACAACTCTTCACCCAGTTTGGAGTGCCTAAGGTACTTATTAGTGATAGGGGAACCCACTTTTGTAACACCTAATTAGTTAAGGTTCTCATGCATTTAGGGGTTACTCATAAGTTTGCTACCCCCTATCATCCCAAAACAAGTAGCCAAGTTGAGGTTGTTAATAGAGAATTAAAAAGAATCTTAGGAAAAATGGTAAATCATACAAGAAATTATTGGAGTTTGAAGCTAGATTATACTCTTTAGGCTTATAGGACAGCTTTTAAAACTCCTCTTGCTACTACCCCTTATGGATTAGTGTATGGGAAATCTTGTCATTTACCGGTAGAGATTGAACACAGGGCTTATTGGGGTATTAAACTTATTAAATTTGATCTTGATCTTGACGGACAATCTAGGTTACCTCATTTGAATGCCTTGGACAAATTGCACATGGTAGCATATGATAATTTCTCATCTACAAGGAGGAGGTAAAACGGTGGCATGATAAACATATTGCTCAATGAAAGTTGAAATCAAGATGGTTCGGGCCGTATGTGATAACTAAGGTTTGTCCTTTCGGTATACTTGAAGTCTCTCACTCGGATAATGGCACCTTCAAAGTTAATGAAAATCGGGTAAAACATTATTATGTGGAGACATTAGACACCTTAGATCATGTGGATGTTTTTCTCTATGAGCCATGATTCTTCTTTCGGATCGTATGAATGTTTTTCATCTTTGTCGTTTATTTTATTTTATTTTATTTTTTGGTTATTTTTCGCTTTATTTTTCTAGCTATATATTTGTCTTTAGTTTGTTTCTTTTTAAGTAGGTACTCTTGTAATGCCTATTCCTTGTGGTGGATTCAAACATGGTGGCACGACGATGTAATGGAAGAATCTTCTCTACTTTATTCTTCTTCTTTGTTACTTTTAGTCTTCTTGGCTGTACTTTTATTGATCTATCTTTGGCCATTGAGGACAATGTCCAGTTTAAGTATGGGGGGAAGAATGAGGTTAAAGATATTTTTTCATGTCATTTTTTGTGAAAATTTTTCAAACTTTTAGTGGTTTTATTGTTAATCATTGTTGTAATTCTTTTTCTTACTTAGATATAAGTTTTGTCACTCATTTGGTGGATTTTGATGAAATTGGTTTTGTTGGACAGGATATTTTGCAAGACTTAAAAATTTGGATTAATCTTATTTATGTATTGGTGTTTGAATATTATTTGACTCATCTAGTTTGAATATGGAAAAATATGAGGAATATAGGTAAAGTTTATTGGCTAACTCTTGTATTTTGAGTTTACATTTTGCTTAGCTTTGAGTTGTGATGAGGACTGTGAGTTGATAAAAAAATCTTTAAGAGGAAAGATTGTGAAAAATTGTGAAAAAATCTTGTGAGTTGAAGAATTGAAAGAATGAGTGGTTGTTTCCTCTTTGAAGATGAGAAAAAAAAAATTTATTTTTGCTTGTTATGGGGGGTCAATACGGATAGTGAATAGAAATCTACTTTCTTGAGGCTATGAATTCCCAAGAGCAAAAGAAAGGAATATTATTGGAAAAAAATGATGAGTGATGACTAAAAGAGGGCCAATACAGTGTGTGAAGAGAAATCCATTCACTTAAAGCTATCAATTCCCTAAGTCATTAAAAAATTAGAGAGAAAAAGATCAGAGTACTTTCCTTACATCATGACTTAAGTTATGTAGTTTTTGGATCTATAATGCTTGAGTTGGTAGATGGCTTGACTTATGTGATTCATGTTATCTATATTTTAACTTGAAGAGTGAAATAAGTTTTTAGACTAAGGTATACACTTGATTAATTTGACTTCAAGAGTTTTGTGGTATCTTGTCAAAAGTTTCAAAGTTTGAATTGTTTTCAAAGGGTGTGAATGACAAGAGTTGTATCTAAAGTTTGAAGGAAGTTGTAATCCTTGGTAATGTTGTAAAGTGTTTTTGGAATGAGTAAGAGCTTATGTTTTCTTGATAATTTTCTTAATTAAAGTGTTTTGTTTGAAGACAAGCAAATGTTCAAGTATGGGGGTATGTGATAGGGGTTAAAATCACTATATTTGTTGTGATAACTAAGAATATTCCTTCCTATTTGACATTTTGCTTGTAAAAAGTGTTTTTAATAAATTTGTGCAGATTTAAGTTGAAATCGAGTAGAAAGTGAACAATTTCAGAATGTACCTGGTGCCAGGCCCAGCCAAGGAACCAAGCGTCGGGTCCATTCTGGTCCAATAGAGGAATTTGAGCAACTTTCAGTACAAAACCAGAACAGACCTGGCGTAAGATCTGGCAAGTGTACTTGATGTCGGGTCCATTCTGTCTGCCGATGAGAACAGGCCAAAAATAGAGCAAAAATAGGGAAATAACAGAGTGCACTTGGCGCTAGGTGGGTGGAAAGTACACTCTAGAAGGTGAATATTCTATACACGAAATTAGGAATTTTTCAGTGATTTTGGTATTTTTCGAATCTTACTCGGCCAAGACTTCTTAAGCCACGAATTTAGATAGAGAGAGAGGCTTATAAAAGCACAATAAAACACAAGGGAGATAGATAGAGAGAGGTGGATTCAAAAGCAAAAATTCTCTATCACTTATTAAAGGAGAGATTCACCCAATCAAGGAGGATTGCTCAAGAGAGTCTTCAAGGAGAAAGGAAGAGGCTTGTCTATGAGTGCTTTATTTTACCTTTGTTTTCTTTTCCCTAAATAATCATATATTCAATATTTCCATTGTAATTTAACATTGTTTTTGTGATTCATTACTTCTTGAGTTAATTTAGTATTTTGATCAATTGATTATTTACCTTGGGATTTGATTGCTTGTTTTTCTTACGGAGTTGGTTGATTGGTTTTTATTATTAACTTGCTTGAAAAAAAATTGGTAATGACTTCAATTATTTAGTTTCATATTTGTTATCTTTTAACTTGTTTGAAAATGAGGTTAATTGTCTAAAACACTGGTAAACAAATGTGATTTGATGATTGCTAGAATATGGATTCATTGACTAATTTCAAATTTTAAATAACCTAGAATATAGAAGTTTATGTGAGGATTGATTTTAATGCATCTTTTGGATAAGTTAGTTGAGATAGAATTTGTTCACTAATTTAACTAGAAGATAGTGATTCTATGAATTGCAAATGGAGTGGGTCTATATTAAATCCTTCATGAGACCAAGATAATAATTGATTGTGATATTAGCTAAGTGATTCATTATGATGTTTTAAAACACTCTTGTCTAAATTGCATATTTTTACATCCTTGAGTTGTATATATTTCTTTATTTTTTAATTATTTTTTCACTTTATTTGGGTTAGTTAAATAATAAATAAAAAGTTATTAGTGTTTTCTTGTTCCTTTGAGGACTGAGACTCGTTAATTCCCTATATTATGCTTGCGATAAATATACTTGCTCGTATGTGTATTTTAGGATTAATGTTTTAATTAAAACTTGACTAAGGGATGGATTTAAAATTAATGATTTTTATGCTCCCAAAATTTACGCATCAATAATTGATAAGTTTATCACTTACCGCGACTAGTGCCAGATCTTTTTCATTTTCTTGAATTGGGATCGACAGTGTCTCTTCCTCTTCAATCACACAGGACGCATGAAAGTCCTATTCATCTTCACTTTTTTGAGTTTGTGAAAATGTGGTAGCATTCCCTTTGGCTTGTCTATGCTAGCAATCTCGAGTGAAGTGACGTTTCTTTCCACAGTTGTAACACTCGTTTCGTCGCGGGTGCCTTATGTTGTTATTTTGTTGTGGTAGTGCTCCCCCTTGATGTGTATTTTTCTTCAGACACCCTTTCTGCCAAAAACCATATCTCTTTTTATTTTTGTCTCCTTCCATTGGTATTTGGCTTTTTTCTGTCCTCCATATACTCTTCGTCTACCATAAAGAGCCTTCTCCTCCTCATTTGTTGATCTACTGTCGGATGGTCTCATTAAGGCTTCTTTATTTGCTAGTATGCTTTCTAATATGTTGAGTGTCGGTGGCTCATACCATCCCCATATTGCTGTTTTAATTGGGGTGTATTCATGTTATAACCACCGAATTATGATTCTCCTCATGCTAGTCTCGTCAATAGGGCGGATAGGATCTAATTTTGATTTTTTTTTTCACTTAAGGATCTCACTTTGGCAAAATATTGACTCACAGTCATATTACCTTGTGAGATTCCTACTTCATTAGTCTTGGGGAATCTCTCCGCAGAATATCCCAAGCTTTCTTTAGTGTCTTTGCATTTTTAATCAAATCTAAAAATTAATTTTCAACTGTTAAGGCTAAAATAGAAAGAGCCTTACCAGCATTCTTGTCCCATTTATTGTATTCTCCAACATTTTCATATGGTGGTTGTGTTGTTTGGCTTCCATCTTCAAGCTCCCATAGGCCTTGTCCTCTCAAATAGAATTTTAAACACACGTTCCAATCGTTGTAGTTTTCCTCTGTGAGTTTTTTGATATTGTTCGCGTTGACGAAGTACGCTATCTTGACTTGGTGATGCCCCGCACCTTATCCAAGTAAGTCTGGTCCTTGACCAACCAACTTCACAGTCCTTGACTATGCACCGGTAGAGTCTCAACGTACCACGAACACTAACATACTGCTTTAAGCATGGTCCTTGCCCGTTCTTTGACTCGATCTTTGAGCCTTGATGAATCTAGAGAACCTGGCTCTGATACCAAAATTGTTGAGAAAATAAAGAGGACCAAAGGAAACTCAAACAAGTTAACACAATTTATTACTATGTACTATAATAGCTACAAGAAGGAGACTACAAAATTTCTCCATAATTTATACTCATAGACATACACCACCACTCTTCCTTATTTTAATGCTTTCTACCTATACCAAACTACACTCCACTCCTCTTCATTATACTTCTATTTTTCATTGGATTACAAAACACATCTATTTATAGATTTCTACAAAACCGACATACAAAGTTGGCAAAGCTGGAAATTTCTAGGCAATTCATGCAAGTTGCATATTCTTGAGATTTTTATGGTGTTTCTTCTTTGTTCTAGAATGGTGGTGGAAATCCTTCCATCTTGTAGATATTTTTCTGCAAGTTGTGATCTAGTTGGCCTTTGTTCTTGATCAAAATTGGTTGCTGCAAATTGAAAATTTTTAGCTACAATTTGCAGCTCTAGAGAATTCCTCAATGGCGGTAGAGCAAAGCCGTCATTTCTTTCTCACACTTAAAGGTGGAAGTTTAAAATTTTATCTTATACAAGGCGATTACGACTGATCTGATCATATTGCTTTTCATGCCTTTAAATATATTGCATGTCATTGAGCCTCATATGTCAGTTATTGTAGCTATAGAGTATGATTTTGCGGATTTCTTTTGGGGTTATTCTCTTTATGGGGAGAAAATACATTATAAGTCATGGAATTCCATATGCTTCCCGTTGAGTGAGACTAGACTCTGGCTTCATTCAATGTCTCATATGAGTGAAGCTTTTGGTCTTGGATTATGGTGGAAGTGTAACACCCCGCCCTAAATGCACCTAGAAATGGTGAATAGATTGTCTATAAAGTATGAGCATCCATGCATATAGAAATATTTGGTATGCTATGAATGAATTTATTTAAGTTTGGAACGTAAAGGAAATTGTTGTGGTTGGATAAGGATTAAGAAAAACACTACTTGAAATAATGATGGATAAAGCATTTTTTATAAAATTATTAATGGGGAAATATATATAAATATATAATTAATTCTAAATTCATGTATTTAATTTATTGAGTAGCTATTAATTAAAATAATAAATAATTTAGATAGTGATTTATTATTTGTTTATATATTTACATATTTATATATTTATTATATATTTGTATATTTGCTATATATTTATTAAATGTTTATTTTATTTATCTGTTTATGTGTTAACTTAGGAAGTATTTAAATTTTAGTTTAGCGAGACTTCACTCTTATTTTACTTTATTTATTTAGAGAAAAATTGAATTCCCTAAATTTAATTATTTATTCTAGCTAGGAGAATATTTTAATGAGACCCCTAGCCTTCTAGAAGCCCTCAGTGCAGCCACTAATGATGGGGAACAGGAGAAGACCTACTTCTTGTATATTTAGAAAATTATCTTGAAAGGATTTTTAGTTTCCAATCCTTTAATACTTAGGAAAAATTGGAGAATATTCTTTTCCTATTTCTATTTGTTGTGCCACCACCTCTTGCTCCCTTATGGCCAGCCACCTTGTATCCTAGACCTCCTAGGATTGCGATAAATTAATTAAAGGAAGCCTTTTTATTGAATAAAAACCTAGAGCAAGTAGGACTTTTCCTTAAACTTTCCTTTCTCTTTTAATTTCTTAAACCTCTTACAATTCAACTATAAAAGTTCAACCAATGAGTCGCACACTAAGCATAGCAATTTTCTCAAAATTGTCAATTGAATTTTTATTATCTTGTTAAAAACCCTATGAATGGATTAAAACCTCGGATTCGTACTAGAACCACGATGATTCAATAATAATAATAATAAAATATCCTAAGTTAAGTTGGGAAGTATCATGATCACCCAATAAGAAGGGTTTCAATTTTTTTTTAAATGAACAATTTGAAGACCCCTTCAGTGGTTCCTATACCTGTTATGTTCCTTGTATTATTTACAAGTGGTATTCATTGACTGACTGTTTTTACGTAAATGTTAAGTAGACAGGCGGTAGGAACTAGAATGAATAGTGTAGTAGCAATAAATGCAAGAATATTTGCCTCCATAATCTAATTTATAGACGAGTCTCTTTTATTTTCAAAATTCAAATTAATATATTTATATGATAAAAAAGCATATCTAGAGTTTTTTGAAAATTCTCCTTTTGATTTAATAAGTAATATACTTCAGAATCATTTTTTTTTTTTTTTACTGAATTTTTTCATATGAATCCCATTTGAAATTTGGATTATCCATACCGAATCCCAGCTTGGATCTTGGATTCCAGACCTAATCCAAAATTCCTTTATTTATCATCCATTTCCCTTCTTTTTTCCTATAATCTACTGTATGTACAATACGTACAATAATCTGATGAAGTATCATCAGATTGCCCTTCCACTTTTATTAGTCCTTTTTGACTTTTTGAAATCCGAAAGCTCTTTTTTGTTTGTGGCGATAATACCAAAATATCAAGTTGGCTCAGTCGTCTTTATGTTGATCCATATGGGCCTCTAGAATCCTCTCTTTTCCTATTTATTTGTTAGAATAAATATTTTGTTGAATGAGGTTTTGTTTAAAGTCTAATGTTAGATGCAATATGTTTCTTACTTGTAATTTTTATCTTTTTTGTATGAATCATATCTTTTTTACAGGTAACGGATTTTAGCCAACTGAAAGAATCTTCTGATCAATCCATAGATCATTTGGATTCCATTAGTAATGAGGATTCGAAATATCATGCATTGGTCAATCAAAGAGAGATTCAACAACTAAAAGAAAGATCGATTCTTCGGGAATCCAATTGTTGAAGTAATTGAGATCTGTAATAATTCTTATCTGAAAAAAAAAAAAAGAAGTATTTTGGGAAAAGTTGCTTCTTTTATTCATGTATTCAATTTTATTAGGTTCGAAATCCAAGATCTAAGCTGGGATTCAATATGGATAAAAGAACTTCCTATGTATACTATTCCATTTTCAATGACGACCGATAGAAAATATTTTGATTGGAAAATTCTCAACAATGAATACCAATATTATTCTTTAGTAGTGTTGAATAGAAATCTAAATGGGGCGTGGCCAAGTGGTAAAGTAACGGGTTTTGGTCCCGCCATTTGGAGGTTCGAATCCTTCCATCCCAGAGCGTATTCATTATCTTAGAATAAAATAAAGATTTTGTTGAACAAGGTTAGTAACTGCATCTAATTTCAAAAAAAAAATCCCAATTGTGTCAAACTTTCCATGGAAAATATTTACCTGTAGAATATTTATGGAATCTCCATGAATAGTCAGAAAGGCATTTCAGGAATCGGTCTGATTCTATCTTTGTTCGTTCCATTTGAAGAAAGGAAGGATCCCAAAGAATTAATCTTTCTTTTAGTTGTTGAATCTTTCTAATTTCATACAAATTTATATTTTTTTGGGAATTGGTTGGGACGTGTTCCTATCTATTAATAGGGTTTTGGTTCACACGACTTCTGCATCAATGCCGATTCTTCCATAACAAACACAATTAAATGCTCCTAAGTGATAAAAGAAAGAAGAACCCATCTTTTTTCTTTTTTGATTACCTTCCTTACGTATGTATAAGATCCTAGGTTGAAGCATGGTTGATGTTGAATCTAAAGGATCTACTGCTGGATAGATATCATTGCACACGGCTTTCCCTATGTATACATCAGTCGCTTTTTTAGAAAAACATTAACGAATAGTCAGTTGATTTAACCCTTATTACATGCTACATCAATATTTCTATTGTGATTCCTAATACAAGAATCAAAATCGGGACAAGTATCCATATAATGCCATAGACCTCTTTTTTCCTCCATATATTCCTATTCTGAGGCAAGAATTCAACAATTCCTTAACCTAAGTCAAGGAACTATTCATACATTATTGAATAGAAATAAGGAATTCCAGCCATTGGTAATTTTGTTATCATCGTTTATTTTCATAATTCAAATTAATAGATTTATATGATAAAAAAATCATATCTAGAGTTTTTTTTGAAAATTCTCTTTTTGATTCAATAAGTAATATACTTCAGAATCATTTTTTTTTTTTTTTACTAAAATTTTTCATTCGAATCCCATTTCCCAGAATGTATCCTAATTTTTGGCCTAATTCTTCTTTTGATGATCGATTCAACCTTCGATAAAAAAGATATACCTTGGTTATATTTCATCTCTTCAACAAGTTTAGTAATGAGCATAATGGCCCTATTGTTCCGATGGAGAGAGATAAATTGAACAAATATGGTCATCCCCTGTTTGGATGTACTATTAAACCTAAATTTCTTTTTTATTGAAACTAATAAATTCTATTTCACTTTACTTACTTTTGATTTTATTTTCTTTTTTGTCTAACTCACTTCTTTTTATCCGCGTGAGTTTCGAGAATTTCCCCATTCATAGGTCCGAGATCTACATCTATGAATTGAAAGGTCCGAATGATCAACTCTGCAATCAGTTGTTAGAATCAATATTTATAGCTTGATAGATCTCAACAACCCAGCTTTCTATAGCCACTTATCTTTCAGGAATATATTTATGCACTTGCTCATGACCATAGTTTAAACCAAGCTATTTTGTTGGTGGAAAATCTAGGTTATGATAATAAATCTAGTTTCCTTATCGTGAAACAGTTAATTATTCGAATGTATCAACAGAATCAATTTTTTAGGGTACCTGTCCAGAAGTTTTCTCAACTCAATCATAGATGATGGAATCATCAAAGATTTGACCTTTTCGAACTCTGTCTGTAACTCACTAGAGGCCCAGGAAACAAAGATCCAGACCCCTTCTATTTTCTATTCTAGAAAAACTATTATAGAAAAAAGAATCCCTTTCTTGATATAGTTGTAAGTTCTCATAACTTAATAAATTGGTAGATTTTGGA
This sequence comes from Voacanga thouarsii, assembly GCA_026120185.1. Taxonomy (NCBI): domain Eukaryota; kingdom Viridiplantae; phylum Streptophyta; class Magnoliopsida; order Gentianales; family Apocynaceae; genus Voacanga; species Voacanga thouarsii. Next base: position 543,190 of record JANUWF010001918.1, on the reverse strand, counting down.
AAGGGGGCCCGACACCCTTTCCTCTATAATATAGAATATAGATTCTATATATAGCTATAGATGGGTAAAGAGTTTTCTAAAGAAGTTTTAACAAGTCCTCTTAATTAATATAATTAAAAAGGATTTAATCATAGATTATTTATTAATAGTAATAGATTAATAGATTAAATATTTCAATTTAAAATTTTCAAATTGAGGGCCTTTTTTACAAAAATCAAATAGAAGGATACATATATGGTAAACATTTACTCATTTTATATTTATATGTATTTTTTTTAAGTTGTGGGGTTCCACAAGATTTCGTTAGGAATTTTAGGTTTTTATTAGATAACAGGTAGCTTCAAATTTCAAGATTTATTTATAATAATGAGGTCAATTTTTTATTTGTTACTTTGTGTGCTGTTCTATTATTTGCCGGTTCTATTGCTAAATCTGCATAATTTCCCCTTCATGTTTGGTTACCTGATGCTATATAAGGGCCTACTCTGATTTTCGCTCTTATACACACTGCTACTATGGTAGCAGCTGGAATTTTTCTTGTAGCTCGGCTTCTTCCTCTTTTCATAGTTATACCTCCCATAATGAATTTAATCTCATTGTTAGCAATAATAATAGCGGTATTAGGAGCTACTTTAGCTCTTGCTAAAAAAGACATTAAGAGAGGTTTAGCCTATTCCACAATATCTCAATTGCGTTATATGATGTTAGCTCTAGGCATGGGGTCTTATCGAAGTGCTTTATTTCATTTGATTACTCATGCCTATTCTAAAGCATTATTATTTTTAGGATCCGGATCCGTTATTCATTCAATGGAAACGATTGTTGGCTATTCCCCCTATAAAAGTCAGAATATGGTTCTTATGGGAGGTTTAAGAAAACATGTACCAATTACCAAAAATGCTTTTTTATTAGGTACACTTTCTCTTTGTGGTATTCCGCCTTTGGCTTGTTTTTGGTCCAAAGATGAAATTCTTAATGATACTTGGTTGTATTCGACGATTTTCGCAATAATAGCCTGGGTTACCGTCGGGTTAACTACATTTTATATGTTTCGGATCTATTTACTTACCTTTGAGGGACATTTAAATGTTCATTTTCAAAATTATAGTGGCAAACAAAAAATCTCTCAGAAATAAAAATAAAAAATGTAAATAATAATAAGAAATAGAATAGTAGAAATGAAATTCTAACTAAATAGAATAACTATTCTAAATCTAAATAAATTTGAATAGGAAATATAAGAAATAAATAGAAATAGAGTGAAGGGGTGAAGGGGGCAGACGCTATCGGTCACCCAGGAGTATTTAGCCTTGCACGGTGGTCCTTTCTGATTCACACGGGATTCCACGTGCCCCATGCTACTCGGGTCAGAGTGTAAGCTAGTGATGCTTTTGGCTGTTGGACTTTTGCTATCTAGGGTGCATAATTCGGGTTGCTTCTCACATTTTGAGAACAATCAACACGCGCTTCCTTTATCCCTTCTTACCTTTCACTATAAATTGGCTAAAATCATAAAAAAGAAAGACAAAATAGCATTGAAATCGATTGGTTGCAAACGGATTTTCCGGTTCACCAATCATTGATGGTTCTAGAACCGCTAAGCCTACATCAAGAAATCGAATTTCAATTATTTGTGGAAACATATCAATTAGTAGAACCTTTAGTGGCAGGCAAGCCTATATTTCTTGGTTTTAATAGGACTCCTTACAAGCGTTGTTCCTATCTACTAATATCTAAAAATAATCGAGTTATTAGTAACTAAAGCAAGTTTTAAAGAAACTGCTTGAGTTTTACCAAAGGCAGCGCTCCGGGAGCATATCGATTGGTTGAAAGGTTTGATTTTAGATTGTGCTTGTTCTATCAGTCAAATCCTTCTTCTTCTTCTTCTTCTTCTTTTTTTTTTTTTTTTGTTAGTGAAGAATTTGTCCAAATTGTTGATTGAATTAGACTAAATGATTCAGGAATTATTTGATTGCTGTTTTTAGAATCTTTTGAGCATCTTAACCAACTCATTTAACCCTTTGAACACATCTTTTGAATATATATGAAGTATTAACATTCTTTTTGACTTTTTTAATGGAGAATTCATTTATTTATTTTCTATCTCCTATCTATCTATTTTCTTTAGTTATTCACTAAAGTAATTACTATTTGGAAGTCGATCTGGGGCAAGTGTTCGGATCAAGAAGAACCCCAAAAGATGTTGGTTGTAAATGAGAGGATTGGTTATGGAGAAAGAGCTAATAAATATGCCTTTTTAATTTTCCAATTTTTGTTATTATCTAAAAATAATCAAGTTATTAATGACTAGACAAAACTAAGAAATAACCCCTCACGTGTGAAACGGAAAGAGAGAGATTTGGACCCTCAGTAAACAAAAGCCTACACAGTAGTTCCAATGCTACGCCTTGAACCACTCGGCCATCTCTCCTATATAATGATTATGACCCCAAACCCGAGTGAATAGCAAGTCATTCCTATTACTACTACTAGATTATTAATAGATTATTGGATCGGTACGACCAAATATTTTATTCTTTCTTCTCTTTCTTTAACTTTGATGGAATATGATCTGCTACACTTATTTGTTACTGTACAATTAAAATTATTTAAAATAATAAAAAAATAGATTCCAACAAAAAATTGCTTCTACAACTCCGAAAGGAAATTTCTAGATCTCGCATGTACTTAAAGTATGGGAATATGATAATCTCTCATATTAGATGAATTTTCTATTGAATGGAGCATCATTTTACATCAATAAAATCAATAAAGAAGGAGTAAAGAAAAGGGGGAATTATTTAGCACTCATTTTCAATACTGATTAAAATGAAATTGTGTTGTTGTGTCAGAAGAAGGATAGCTATACTGATTTGGTATACTCTAAAGATGCCCTCGGTACCATACTGACAATCTAACAAAAATATGAGGTTTCAGCGAATTGACATTTACTGATCTCATCTTTTACGAAATCGATCCCCTTTGACTATATAAAAATATGTGGAGCTCAGCATGTCTGGAAGCATAGGAGAACATTCTTTTGCTGATATTATTACTAGTATTTGATATTGGGTCATTCATAGCATTAATATACCTTCCCTATTCATTGCGGGTTGGTTATTCATCAGCATTGGTTTAGCTTATGACATGTTTGGAAGTCCTCAGCCAAACAAGTATTTCACAGAGAGCCGACAGGGAATTCTATTAATAACTGGCCGTTTTGATCCTTTGGAACAACTTGATGAATTTAGTAGATCTTAATATTCTAAATCTTTTCTATTTTTTTTATCCTTTTATTCGAGAGGTGATAGATGAGAAGAAACTCTCATGTCCGGTTCTGTAGTAGAGATAGACTTCAAAACCAACCATCAACTACAACCCTAGAAGAACCAGATTCCATAAACAACATAGAGGAAGAATGAAGGGAATATCTTATCGAGGGAATCATATTTGTTTCAATCGAAATGAAAATAAATTAAACAAAGAAATTAGACAAACCAATTAAACCATTGAGCTAACAAATTGAAAAACATATTTTCTAATGAATTCGGAACATTCGGCACAAGAAAGGGAATTTTCTACACCCTTTTATTGTGCCAAATACTAGGAAGATGAATAATACCTTCTAGAATTCTTTGTTTCCCGCATTTATCCGTTCTATTACCCAATGACCTCTGGCTAGTGTCTAATGAAATTGGATTCTATTTAGAATATAAAACTATTGATACATTTTATCACATTGAAATCTGGCAATAGTAACATAGCCACATCACCCTAATTTGGATTAAAAAAATAAAGAAATAAAGGAGAAAATCAAATAGTTTTCTTCAAAATCTACATTGATCTTCTTGTAAATCCTCTGAACTAGCTTTGGTTTGATAATGGAATGAAGAGTTGTTTCAGCCTTGGGATGGCCGAAAATGGCTATGGAATAGCAGATAATTTTCTGGTTTTATCATCTAGCTAGATGAGTGTTTAAAGAAACAAAAATCTAGAATTTAATTTGAAGTTTGAATAAATTTGAATAGAGTGAAGATAGGAGTGTTTTGAGGTATGTTAATAGAGTCCTATTGATCAAGGTGGGTGGAGAAGCCAAGAGGTTTTGTCCATGGCTATATGAAGTGTAACACCCTACTACCTAGGCCCATTAGGGCCGGGGATGTTGCCTTGTCTACAGGACAATGGGTCTTTATAACTAAGTCACATAAAATAAAATAAAGGAAATACTTCAAAATTAAACTTATTATAACCCAACAATACATGAACAAATTGAAAAATAATTGTCTGCTACAATCTCTCGAAAGCAATACATAACAAAAATAATAGATAGTCTTCAAAATCAAAGGTAACAATCTAGCTAATGACCTTCACAACAGGATCGACCTAAAACTATGGTATAAAAGGTGGTGAGATAAAAATCTCAGTAAGCCCATGTGTGCTTTGAGTGTTTCAGGTAAAATAATCATATATGCAAGTTGTAAATGTTTCATAAGAGAAAGTGCTGGCAAGCATTGAATAAATGTTAAAAATGAAGAGTGGTGTTTTGCTTTCCAAACATACATGTGCACAATAAATACAACCACCCAAAGAGGTAGCCATGGCACCACACGTTGGGCCCCATGACAATATAATGATCAGAATGCCACACGTTGAGCATACTGACATAAGGTAGGTGGACGGCCTACCAGGTGAGATACTCATTCATCTCTACACCCTAAACTTACCAGATATCTACTCTGAAAACACACAGTCCACTTGATTAATCTTGCTACCTTGGACCGGTATGACCTACTAGATTGGCATTCTATCCAAGAAGGACTCACCCCTCAAATGTGGCTACCTGCTGAGAGACTTACCCTAACCCTTCAAAGACTAGTCCTAGTAGTCTACCCTTATTGAGTACTCAACGTTGCTCGTTCCACTTGGGAGAAAATTGATCATACAATGATTTACTTGGAAATAGCAATTAAGGTTTTCAAAATTCTTGCCAAAGTTAGGTTTTAGAAAGAGTTTAGCGTTTTGTGTAAAACTGCTTGTTTAATTTCAAATGGTTTTCTTGACTGAAATAAAAAGGAAAATTGTCCTTAATTTCCTTTACAAAACAAATGTTCATACACAATGCATTTGGCTTGCCACATTAACTTTGGTCTTCAAAAAACTAGATCCGCATATATTTGTTAAAGAGAATAATCTTTTCCTTTGAGAAGAATAAAAAATCAGTTTCACTACAACATCTATTGCTCCAGCTAATTGTCCACCATTTCCAAGTGTGATTTCTATGTTATGTATGGTCGTGCCTAAGGGCATATCGATTGAAGTAGATTCTTCTTTTTTATCAATCAAAACCCCTTCCCAAACTGTGCAAGCTTCCAATTATTTTATTCTTTCTTCTTTTTCTTTGAATTTGATGGAATACGATCTGCTACACTTATTTGTTAATGTACAGTTAAAATTATTTACAATAAAAAAAGATTCCAATAAAAAATTGCTTCTACAACTCTGAAGGGAAATTTCTAGATCTCGCATCTACTTAAAGTGTGGGAATATGATAATCTCTTGCATTGGATGAATTTTCTATTGAATGGAGCATCGTTTTACATCAATAAAATCAATAAAGAAGGAGTAAAGCAAAAGAGGAATTATTTAGCACTCGCTTTCAATATTGATTAAAATGAAATTGTGTTGCTGTGTCAGAAGATGGATAGCTATACTAATTCGGTATACTATAAAGATGCCCTTGGTACCAAACTGACGATCTAACAAAAATATGAGGTTTCGGTGAATTGTTATTTACTGATCTCATTAATTCACTAGTAGTTTCAATAGGACCAAGACTATCCATTGATTTATTTAGCCCACACCTATGTTCTAACGCCTTAAACAACATCGAATTAAACCACCATCTTTTCATCGAGTTTTCTTGCCCCCCATTTGTATGAAAATACAATAGATGAATAGTCATTCGATTCGATCTGATCTAGGTCATAATCTTTATGGGATTCCCCAAATTCTTACTAAGCCATAAAACTCCCCTTGCAGCCTCACCTTTTTCTCTCTCTCCTAGCACAGAAAATTCTTCTTTTGTTCGAAAGATTAGTTACTTCATTGCTTACGGAAAAATTCTGCACAAAACCACAAACTTGGAGCACAATTCTTAGATCAAATTCTTGAGGATCTTGGTGGAAGAAAAAGCTTGGAGATGCCCTCTCTCCTCCTTAAGGTTGTTTGAGTTAGGCACGACCAATGGTAATGATCAAGAACCTTTCTTTTCCTTAATTTGTTTTGTGTCACCACTTTAGACTAAAATTTAGGGATTTAGATTTCAAGAATTCTTAACATGTGTTATTTGACTGAAAACTTATGTTTGTCATTTTTACATGTTTAGATATTGAAAAAGATACCTTCTTTCAAAATATTTTACGAAAAGAAAACATCTTTTCTCTTTGAAGTCTAGAAATTTTGTGATTGTATGATAGTTGTGTGTCTTAAATTAAAATAAGATAGCAAAACAATTTATTGTTGGAAAAAATTTTGATATTGTATTATAGGCATGTTTAGAATGATGTTTATGATATGAATAATATAAGAAACTCCTAGAATAAAACTGAGCAATTTTCGAAAAACAAGAAAAGAGAAGGATAAAATTTTTAGTTTTGCTAAACATTCTTTTTTATGCTATTATTACTACTTGATAATGATGAGTTTGAAGTAAGGTCAAAATAGAAAAAAACATAGATTTATGTGTGTTGCTATTAACTGGAAAAATTTAGAATTTTCTGATGTGAGGTTAGAAAGTTACAAAATTTTCTTTATCACTAGTTTGTTCTGGGCAGATTACTACTATAATGTGAAAAAATTTTCTGAGCATGATTAGAGCCTGATTTTTGTGTACGGACACCTATATTCTATTCTATATGTTCTAAGGTATATCTCTGCAAAAATTGGGGTTAATTCGATGTATTTTTATACGTATTATACTCTCAATAGAAGTGGAGTAAGATGTTGGAAATTATGATCAACCAAGAAATTTTAAGGAAACTTTCTAATATTAATTTGTATATTTCCTTTATGCATAGTAGTAATGTGTATCAAAATATAGGGATGTATTAAAGGCTTATATATTGTTTCATTTGAAGTCATTGCTTGCTGTATATGAATGGGTTTTGGCAAGAACTTGAAATGTTATAAACCAAGTACACCATATATGTGACATATGTTAATAAAGATTAGGTTGTAACTTTCCATTTTATGACTTTTTCTTAGACTTGAAAGGTTGCCAAGGGCAAGGACCTACTCTTTGTAGTTAAGAAACTTATTTGCTAGACCAAGGTAAGTTCCATTACATACACATTCATGAAAGTTATTTTAGGTAACGGGTAAGATCTTTTGTGTTCATGAAACTTTGTGAAAACTATTTCTTTTTTAGAAACCTTCTATAAAAGAAAGCTTTCTATTGTTGGAAATATTCTATACTCGAAACTTTCTAAATTCATTAACCCATCTTTGGAGCTGAAATATCTTCTACATTAAGCAAACAAACTTATGTTTCAAATTCATGCATATAAAGTTGAGAAAACCATGGCGTGACTTTTCTTTTGGCAAATGGCCCCTATTATCTATGCTATACATGATATGATTTTGAAAAGTTGGCTAACCTTGGAAATTGATATGGAATCCTTATAAATGTGAAATTATGATGACGGTGAGTACTTAATGAGGGTAAGAACTCTATATTAGCCTCGGTTAGATTGAGAAGGTCTCCCTATTGGTGGCTACCTCTAGAGATTGACTTCTTTTGATTAGGGTGCCAATATAGGAGAGTTGAGCCATTCCTCAACTAGCAATGCGGTTTGACAAGGAACTAACAGTTGGACTTGGGACAACCGAATGGGTTTGAGTGAGAAAGGGAGGAGAATCTCATTCGGCAGGCCATACACCTACCCAGTAGAATGGACAAGCACTGTGCTACAGCATCGAGGTATGAGTAACCTCTACCACATTCACCCTAAATGAAATGTTGAATTATGATTGCCTTATAGTCGAAGATAGAAAGTTCTGGAAAATGTGATATGATGGTTTATGAAAATGTTTGCGCAAAGTATGATATTTTGCTTGGTGATATGAATATGTTAAATCAAAATGCTTTTTTCCCTTCAAGCATGCATCATGAAAATGTTTTGCTTAGCCCAATACGTTCACTCACACTATTTTGAATTCACGATTTTCAAGGTACCTTAATTTTTACTTAAAACATTACTTCGCGGTGCAAGACTCATTTGTTTTTTTACTTTAACTTTAGAATTGTGAGCTTTTGTTTTTTTTAAAAAGTTCATTTTGCAAACTTTGGGTATTAGCTCTTTTTATTTCATGAACTATGTATAAGATCTTGGCCAAGACTTGTGTTAATTTTTGGCTCATTTCTTTTAAGTCTTGATTTATGACTACTTAATGTTATAAAGACCTCATGTCCATAGGATGGGGCAGCATCCCCGACTCGTTTGGGTTACTTAGGTAGGTGAAGTGTTATATGTAAAACCCCACCTAAAGCCAACCCTAGAGTAAGGGGGTCGGGATGCATATCATATTATTTTGCATGAATATATATGTTTTTGAATGATTTTATGTGCTTTAGAATTGTGGATTATAGGTTAAAATGCTTAGTTATGCTTATTGAGTAGGAGGGGTAAAATGGTAATTTTGCTTGAGGTCAAAATAGGAAGATAGCTTGAGGATTTCATAAGAAGAATATGTGGTTGAGAAAATAGGAACAAGAGTTAGTGTGGTTTAGTGGTTAGAGCTTTGTGAATTAATTTCTAAGATCATGAGTTCAAATCCCATCATTTAAGCTTTTGTCATGATTATCTCAACTAAGTTTGAATTTTTGTTTTCTTTCATTCCATGAAAATAGGAATGTTATCTTAGGGGAGACATGAAGAGAATATCCTAATCTTGTCCTCATGTCCTAAAAAGAATTCTAGAGGAATTCTTGTCCTTTTTATTACCTCTAGCTTGTCCTAACATTTTTACAATTTAAATTCATTAAATCTCTTCTTTTGAACTCCAAAATTCTGTGATATTTCATCACCTTGAATTTCGAAAATCAGCTGTGGAGGATGGAGAGTTAGCCGAAAATAGGAGGGGAAATAGGAAGGGGTTCCGAGAGAAATCAAACACCATGAAAGAACCTTCATGTTGTTCATGTTTTAGTGAAGGGAAATCTGGGAAATTTTCCAGAATTTTTGTAGACCATCTCTTCGAAAATTCAGCCAGTAAACCTCTTCATTTGCTGCCAAGAAAATGGTCATTTCATGTGGCTTGAAGGCTGGAAAATCTGTGCAATTTTCGGACTTCACAAACTGTGCAAAACCAGAAAAAAATTCTGGACATTTTCGTAGCTTTCAACCAAGGAAATGAAGCTGTTTTAGTCCATCTTCAAGCCAGCAAAACTCCTCTGTATTTCTCCAGGAAGAAGGCTGGAAAACCACCTTAGAAAGACTTTCAAACCCTCTCAAGAATCAGCTGCAAATCGGGTTGAAAGAGTGCAGAAATTCTGCACAGAATTTCTGCACAAACCTTCGAACCATTGGATAGCTTGAAACCAGAATTTCCCAGCTTTGCTTCCTTCAAGCCTAGGCCGAGAACCACCCTTCAACTTCTGCAACATTGCTCCTTGATCAGCCATGGACTGAACACCATTAACCCCTCACTTACCTTGAACTCTTGGACTCCATAACCACATCTCAAAACACTTCTAAGATCACTCTATTCAAACTCTTTTTGAACTTCAAAAAAATTCCAGCATTTTACTCCATTAAACCACTCTTGCATTAGGCTAACTAACTAGAATTTCCTCTGCCTTCATAGACTGAATTTTGGTCAGCTCTATAGCCTGCACAAGCTCCATTCATTCCATCGAAATCACCTTGATCAGCCGGCACCATTGAAGAGTGAAGAAATCTTCCTTGATCAAACACCATAGCTAACCGCCTACCTTAACCAACTCCACAACTTTCTCCATTTGAATTTCAAATAAAATCTGATCAACCTCTTTCCTTCTTGCTGAAAACCGAAACTTCCATTCACCCTAGACCATTCGCCCAGCACCTTACCAAATTTCGTGCAACAATCCTCTCAAACACTCTCCATTTTTACCAAGAACACCAAGAACACACACTAAACTTCTTCAAGCCTAACCCTACTCTAAACACCTCCAATCACTCTCAAATACTCCAGATTACTTCTATTTAATCCCTAAACTTCATTTCTGTGATTCATAACACAAAACCTCGCAAACAAGAATTTTCAAACGGATCAAAATTAGCCTTTTCCCTTGAAGGTCTCAAGAACATCAACAAGGCTCTCTATCGCGCGTGGACCTTCTTTTGTCTTCATCAAAGCAATCGACAATCAAGCGGGGTTAGGTCAGCCTTGGAAGACTTTTGAGTTTGAGCAAGCAAAGAACCAGGTAAGCTCCTGTATGGAATTTTGTGAAAACAAAAAATTATTGTGGCAAGCCAAATGCGATGTGTATGGACATTTATTTTGTAAAGGCAATTAAGGACTGTTTTCCTTTTTATTCCAGACAAACAAATCATTTGAAAATTAAACAAGCAGTTTTACAAAAAATACTAAACTCTTTCTAAAACCCAACTTTGACAAGACTTTTAGAAACCCTTAATTGCTATTTCCAAATAAATCAGATTATGATCAATTTTCTCCCAAGGGGGACAATCAACGTTGAGTACTCAATAAGGGTAGACCACCAGGACTAGTCTTTGAAGGGTTAGGGTAAGTCTCTCAGTAGGTGGCCACCTCTGAGGGGTGAGTCCTTCCTGGATAGGATGCCAGTCCGATAGGTCATGCCGGTCCAAGCTAGCAAGTTTCAGTCCTATGGACTGTGTGTTCCGGAGTGGACAACCGGTAAGTTTGGGTGTAGAGATGGAGGAGTATCTCACTCGGTAGGCCGTACACCTACCCTTTTGTCAGCTTGCACAAAGTGTGGCATTCTAACCGTTATTTAGTCATGGGGCCCAACATGTGGTAACCCATGGCTACCCATTTGAGTGGTTGTATTTATTGTACACATGTATGGTTTGAAAAGCGAAACGCCACTCTTTATTTTCAACACTTATTTATTGCTTGCCAGCACTTTTCCTTATGAAACTTCTACAACTTACATACATGAATTATTTTACCTGAAACACTCAAAGCACACACGGGCTTACTGAGATTTTTATCTCACCACATTTTATGCCATGTTTTCAGGAAGATCCTGTTGTGGAGGTCATTAGCTAGATTGTTGCCTATGCTTTGAAGACTCATGTTATTATTATTTTTTTTATGTGATGTTTCGAGAGATTTATGCAAACAATTTATTTTGGATTTGTTCCAGTATTCATCTTTTGGATTGTAATAAGTTTAATTTTAAAGTCTTTATTTTATTTTATTCTATGTAACCTAGTTATAAAGACCCCTTGTCCCGTGGACGGGGCGACATCCCCGGCCCTGATGGGCCTAGGTAGTGGGGTGTTACATTATAAGTGGTATCAGAGTTAAGGTTTAGGTATTCATCCCTTGTTATATGAGTTAAGTTATTGCTAAGTTAAGTGTGTTTCATATGTGTATGGGATGGTTAGAAGGTTTGTATCCGCCATACAGAGTTGGCTCAAAGATGTGGCAATCCATTCATACCTAACCAACTCTTTGTAGATCCCTCCTCACTGGAGTCATTGGATTGAGAGGGGTCCTACCCAAGTAAGAGTGACCAAGAGGTTTAGAGTGCCAATAACAATGAAGTCCAAAATTCTAGTGATAATGAGAAGCAAGATAATAGTGATGATGAAGATGAGATAGTAGCACCTGAAAAATATGACCCTGGACAATTAGATTATGAAGAACTTAAAAGTGAGCTAGAGGATGATATGGAAAGACTTCACCGAATGGCTAGATTGGGAAAATTAAGGACAAAGGGAGAGTTGAGGAAAGCCTTGGGGAACCTAGCAAGTGGGCTAGAACCTTAGGATTCAATTCCATGGTAGAGAAAGATGAGAATAGATTATTTAGCCGAATAGACTTGACTGGGAACACTGCACGGTGGCTAATTGAGTCTAACTCGAGCGACTTTAGTGATGATAATCCTTATGATAGCAAGGATGAGCTATTACGGGATGAACTTAGAGAATAAAAAATAGATAGATTCATTTTGAATATTTCCAATAAGATTGTTATTTACTTTAATTTGCCTTGAGATTTTTTATGGTCTGCATATGCTTTGCGAAATTAAAATTATAGTGGGGACACTTATTTTCTTTTACATACATTTATATTGTGAATGGATAGCAACATAAAAAATAGAAGACAAACGAAAAAAAAAAAAAACGTAGAAATGAACAACGGAAGGTTTTAAAAAATATTTATACCTCTATGTTGTTTTCTGTCAAGATGTGGTTGTTTTGGTTGGAAACACTGAACAACAATTGGTTTAATTCTTGATGACTCGGGTTCATGTCCAACGACTCTTCGACTCCGTCTCAACCACGAAAAGCTTTTGAATTCTTAGAATAGCATCTCAGCCTAAACAACCAATGAAAGCTTTTAAGAGAGGAGAAGAATGGTCTTTCTTCTTGAACAACTACTAATAAACCAAACCAAGAAGAAAACTTCTAGCTTCTTTGAAGAAGACAGAACAAAGAGATTTAGTGAGTTTTTTTTTTTTTTTGTTAATCGTTAAAGGCTTAACTCATGATCACTCAAAACAATTGAGCCAACGAAGTCTAATATCAGGAAAATAACTCAAACTTTGAAGATATCTCTCATATAGCTTATCTCCAAGGTTTTTGTATTTTCTTATCACCAGAAGACATCTGCTTGGGGTGTAACAACAACCCTAGCTAAGTTGGGCACATGTTTGATTTCGTGGACCCTTGGTCCAGGCTATTAGGCTAAGCAAAGTTATTTATTTAATCATGGACTAATAAAAGCTTATAAATAAATAATTAACTACCTAAAATAGATCAAGAAAATTTCTTATGCCTTATTTTCTAATTTAGGCCTAAGTTAATTCTTATTATTCAATTTAGGCTCAAGTCTTAAATAATTAATTAACCAACTAAACTAATTATTTAATTTATTCTTTTTTTGGGCCTTTTATTTTATTCCAGTTAATAATTAAAGTAGACTGCCTGAACAAAATTAACCTCACTTTATTTAAGACTATTTTTCTGAACCTAAAATTAATTAAGACTTATGAGTTATTCCGATAACCAAAAGACACATCGTCATTGGCCACTAAAATGACTAAAATATCCTTGCTATAAAGATAGTTGTATTTTTATTTTATATATTTTCTATTATCATTATAAGAAAATTGATGTGTAAATTTTGGTTGTACAAAAATCATTCAAATTTAAATCTATCACTAGTCAAGTTTTAATTAAAACATTAATCCCAAATTATACGTATGAGCAAGTATACTCATCGCAAGTATAGTATAGGGAATTAATGAGTATCGATTCTCAAAGAAACAAGTATACACTAAGCACATTTAATACATTATTTAACCGACCCACTAAAGTGATAACATGATAAAAAGAATATATATATATATACATATATATATATATATATATATATATATAAAACTTAAGGATGTAAGCATTTGCAATTTAGACAAATACTTTTGAAAACATGGTAATGAATCACTTAACATAAGTCACAATCAATTATCATCTTGGCCTCATGAAGGATTTGAAATAAACCCACTTCGTTTGCAATCCATGTAATCACTATCTTCTAGCTAAATTAGTGAACATATTTTGTCTCAACCAAATTATCCAAAAGATGCATTAAAATCAATCCTCATATAAATCCCTATATTCTAGGTGATTTAAAGCATGAAATTAGTCAATGAATCCATATTCTAGCAATTATTAACTAACATTTGATTACCCAAGTTCTTGACAATTAACCCATTTTTTCAAGCAAGTTAAGAGATAACAAATATGAAATTAATTAGTTGAAGTCATTAGCAACCCCCTTTTCAAGCAAGTAAATAACAAAAATTAATTAATCAACTTCATAAGAAAAACAAGTAATCAAATCCCAAGAAAAATAATTAATCAATCAAAAGACTTAAATTAACTCAAGAAACCAACCATGAATCCTAAAATAATGTCAAATTACAATGAAAACATTAATTACATCATTATTCTAGAAAAAGAAAACAATGGTTAAAAGAAAGAACTCATAGATAAGCTCTTCTTCTTCTCTTTGAAAACCTTCTTGAACAATGCTCCTTGAATGATGAATCTCCTCTTCTTATGAGTGATTGGCAACTTTGATCCTTAGACTCACACCTTTGTCTTGTGTTTCTCTTATTTAAATAGGCTCTCAATAGGCTAAAATTTATTTCCTAAGAGTTTTGGGCTGAGTAGAAGTTGGAAAATACCAAAATTTTTGAAAAATTACCAAATTGGCACTTGAAAGGAAAAGTTTACTGACGTTGGACAGTCCAGAGCCTGCGCAGGCTCCGCTTGGGGCTATGCTATATTTTTTCTCAGAAATTCCCTTGTTTCTCCAGAATGGGGCCGGTGTGCTCTGACGGCGATGGGATTTTTTATTTTTTATTGTTTTCTACAATAAAAAGCCAAAATACCTTTTCAAGGGTAAAATATCAAACATGAAGAAATATGCCTAGTTATTGTACCAAATGTATCACAAAACATCCTCAAATAACAAGAAAAATATAAATGAATTTATCTCCTATCACATTCCCCCACACTTAGACCTTTGCTTATCCTCAAGCAAAGCATTTTAAAATAAGGAAAAACAAGACAATCTTTCAAAAAGTTCAATTAGAACAAAGCCATAATTGCCTTTCAAACGTTAGATAAGACCTTGCCATTCTTTCGACCATTTGAAAACATGCACAAAGTAAATTACTAGATAAGACAGAGCAAGGCCCTCAAAGTCAAATTAGGCAAGTTTATACTCTACTCTAAGAATATTATTTCACCTTTTAAGTAAAAACATAGATAACATGAATAATACAAGTCAAGTTATCTACTAACTTAAGCATTATATATCTAAATATTGCACAACTTCAGTCATGATTCAAGAAAAACACTCCAACATTTTTCTCTCAATTTTTTTTCAATGACTTGGGAAATTGATAGCCTCAAGTAGATATATTTTTCTCCACGCACTGTATTAGACCCCTAATAGTCATCACTTATCATTCTTTCAACAATCTTTCCTTCTTTCTTTTACTTTCAGGAATTAATAGTCTTAAAAAAGTGGATTTCTTTTCACTATCCGTATTGGCCCCTATAATCCAGCAAAAAATGCTTTTTCACCTTCAAAGATGAAATAAAAAATTTTCAATTCATTGTTCTCATGTTTTAACTCACAATCAATTTTCTCAAAGATTTTTTTCTAGCCACATTCCTTATCACAACTCAAAGTCAAGCAAAGTTTAGACCCATAATATAAGATTTAGCGGACAACATTCTCCACATTCATCACATTATCCATATTCAAACTAGATGAATCAAATAATACTCAAACACTAATGCATAAACAAGATTAACCCAAATTCTCAAATCTTAACACATCCCATCTAATAAACCATTTCATTGTTAATAAAATCCACCAAGTGAATGACAAAACTCATATCTAAGTAAGAAAGGTAATTACAACATTGCTAAAACAATGAAACCACACTTAAACAATGAAAATTCAGCTATAGTATATGGAAAATATCTTCAATAATAAACTCTCCCCCCACACTTAAATTGGACATTGTGCTCAATGGTAAAAAAATATAGCAATAAAAGCAAAGCCAATGGACCACAATAAATAAAGAGGAGGAATAGAGAAAAGAAAATACTGCCATTATGGAGTAGCTCTAACATATTTGAATCCATCACAAGGAGTTATTGGGGAACAGTACCTAAATAAAAACACAAAAGAAAGAAAGAAAACATAAATCTAGAAAAGGAAAAGACAATAAAAAGAAAATTGAAGATAAAAGAAAAATCAACTAAAAAGAAATCCTAAGAAAAGTTAGGAATCATGGAGAAAAACATCCACATGATCCAAAGTGTAGAGAGTACCACCAAAATAATGCTTCACTCGATTCCCATTAACTTTAAAAGTACCATTAATAGGGTGAGTAACTTCAAAAGTACCAAAAGGAAAAACTTTACTTACCAAATACGACCCCGACCATCATGATTTCGATTTACCCGAAAAGAGTCGCAAGCGAGAATTAAACAACAACACTTGATTGCCTTCTTTAAACTCTTGGTGTTGAGTAATATGTTTATCATGCCATCATTTAACCCGCTCTTTGTAAAGTAGGCAATTATATTATGCAGCCATGTGCAATTCGTCCAATGCATTCAAGTGAAGTAACCTGGATTTTCCAACAAGCTCAAGATCAAAGTTAATAAGTTTGATAGCCCAATAGGCTTTGTGCTCAATCTCCACAGGTAAATGACAAGATTTTCCATACACTAATCTATAGGGGGTTGTAGCAATAGGAGTTTTGAAAGCACTCTTATAAGCCTAAAGAGTATCATCAAACTTCAATCATTTCTCATATGATTAGTCTTTTTTTCTAAAATTCTTTTTAACTCTTTATTGACCATCTCAACTTGGCCATTGGTTTGAGAGTAATAAGGAGTAGTAAACTTATGGGTAACACCTAATGTTTGAGAACATTGTCCAATTGGGTATTGCAAAAGTGTGTTCCTCTATCACTAATGAGTACCTTAGGTACACCAAAATGGGTAAAAAGTTTTTTAAGAAATTTAACTACCACCCAAGTGTCATTGGTAGGCAAAGTTTCCAACTCAACCCACTTAGACACATACTCAACTGCAACCAAAATATATTTGTTACCTAAAGAATTAGGAAAAGGGCTCATGAAATCTATCCCCCAACAAAACAAAACAAAAAAGAAAAAAAATCACAAACTTGAAAAATTTGTAAAGACATCTCACTAGATTTAGAAATATTACCAATATATTGACACCTATTACAATTTTGAACAAATCTGTGAGAGTTCTAAAAAAGTGTTGGCCAATAAAATCTAGACTCGAGCATCTTTCTTGTAGTGCTGTTAGCTTGGTAGTGGCCTCCCGCAGGTCCTTCATGATAATGTTTTAAGATATTTTCACTTTCCATGGAATCCACACATCTCCGAATGATTTGATCCACGCAACACTTGAACAAGTAAGGGTTTTCCCAAAAGTAATACTTTACTTCGGAGAAGAATTTCTTCTTTTATTGCATTGTGAAATCTTCAATAACAATTCCTAAAACCAAGTAATTAGCAAAAACTGCAAACCAAGGAGTTTGAAAAATCTCACCATTAACAAGTAGAAGTTGTTTATCTAGGAAGGTGTCATTGATGTCCCCTTTGGCCAGTGGTTGTACGTTGGGATTTTCTAACCTAGATAAGTGATTTGCAGCCAAATTTTCTGCTCCCTTTTTATCCCTAATCTCCAAGTCGAATTCCTGTAACAATAAAACCCATCTTATCACTATTGATTTGGAATCATGCTTGGTTAGTAGGTTTTTAAGGGTGGAATGGTCCGTATATACAATGACTTTGGACAAAATAAGATAAGAATGAAATTTATCAAAAGCAAACACTATTGCAAGAAATTCTTTCTTCGTTGTGGTGTAGTTCTCTTGTGCCGCTGTAAGAGTTTTTCTTCCATAGTAGATTGGTTGAAAATTCTTATTCCTCTTTTGTCCAAGCACTGTGTCTACTGCATAATCACTTGCATCACACATTAATTCAAAAGGAAGAGGCCAATTCGGTGTAATTAAAATAGGAGAGTTGAGAAATTTCTTTTTAAGCACATTGAAAGCATTAAGACATTTATCATCAAAATAAATAAAAAAAATAACATCTTTTTCTACTAAAGAAGTAAGAGGTTTAGAAAGTTTTGAGAAATCCAAGATAAACCTCCTATAAAAACCTACATGACCAAAAAAGTTTCGAATAGCCTTCACGGAAGTGGGAGGAAGTTTCTCAATTGCCTCAATTTTTGCTCTATCAATCTCTATACATTTCCTTGAAATTTTTTGTCCCAATACAATACCTTCTTGCACTATAAAATGACATATTTCCCAATTAAGCATAAAGCTGGTCTCTTCACACCTTTGAAGCACCTTTTTGAAATTGGCCAAACACAAGTCAAAAGAATCACCAAATATAGAAAAATCATCCATAAATACCTCCATGATGTCTCCCATAAGTTCTTCGAAGATAACCATCATACATCTTTGGAAAGTTCCTGGACCATTACAAAGACCAAAAAACATACGACGATATGCAAAAGTATCAAAAGGGCATGTAAAGGTAAATTTCTCTTGATCTATCGGTGCTATGAGAATTTGAAAGTAATTGAAAAAATCATTTAAAAAATAATAAAACTCATATCCAGCTAATCTTTCTAACATTTGTTTAATGAAAGAGAGAGGAAAATGGTCCTTCCTAGTTAACTCATTCAATTTCCTACAATCAATGTAAACCCTCCAACCGGTTACCAATCTAATTAGGATCAACTCATTTTTTCATTTGGGCTCACCGTCATTCATCCCTTCTTTGGTACCACTTGTGTTGGACTTAACCAAATACTATCAGAAATAGGTTAAATAATGCCTGAATCTAAGAGTTTAATCACCTTACTTTTTACCATATCGCTCATATTAGGGTTTAACCTACATTGCGGTTGCACTACGAGCTTTGCTCCCCCTTCTAACAATATTTTGTGAGTGCAAAAAGAAGTGCTAATTTCTTTAATATCAGTGATTTTCTCGAATTCTTCCAACTTACGACCCTTATTGGAAGCCTCCAAATATGCAATTGATTGTTCCAGTTCATACAGAAATTGGCAAATGATTCCTGTACAAAATCAAACATAGACTCATCAAGAATATTAATCCTTAAATAAGAATCATGAGAAGATATAGAATGTTGCATGCTTTTGTGGATTTTGATAATAACATCATCATCCCCAACCCAAAGTGTCAACTTTCCCCTATGAACATCAACCAATGCTTTGGTAGTAGCTAGGAAGGGTCGACCTAGGATTGAAAGAACTTTAGAATCTTCATCCATGTCAAGAGTAACAAAATTCATAGGAAATATGAATATATCGACTTGCACCAATATATCTTTGACGACTTCCCTAGGCTATTTAATAGATCTATCCACAAGTTAAATACTCACCCAAGTGGGCTTGGGCTCAGGTAGGCCTAGCTTTTTGAAATTTTTGTATGGCAAAAGATTAATGTTTGCACCTAAGTCCGCAAATGCATTGCAAAATGTAAGAGTACCAACAAGACAATAAGTAAAAAAACTCCCTGGATCATTTTCTTTATGTGGCAAATTATGTTAGTCTTGTAAGATGGTAGAGTATTCTTCATTTAGAACCACAGTGAATACAAGCATGCTTTTGAGGAACTTTACATATTTCGGCATGTGTATCAAAGCTCCACTGAGTGGGATATTTATGTGTAGTTGTTTGAAAACTTTTAAAAACTTATCAAATTGCGCATTTTTTTTTTCTTTTTGTGTTCGAGTGGGGTACGGTACCAATGCCTGAAAATCTGGATTTTTAGTTTACTTTTCAAGTGGCTCACTAAGAGGGGTTGGCACCGGCCTAGCTTCTTGAGATGGTACCGGTTCCATGCTAGAATTGGGTAGCTCTTTACCACTTTGTAATGTGATGATAGCTGAATTTTGCGTTTCCAACCCTAATGGTGACTTGATTACTAGATCTGTTAAAAACCAAATTTGTCTTTCCATATTTCAAATCAATTTTGAAAATTTTGAAAATGTGTCATCTATCTCATGAAATTGTTTGGTCACATAGGTGGCAAATTTTCCTAATACCCCTTCTAAGGCAGTTGAATCGAATGGCCTAGGTGTCATCTCTTGAGATAGGTTAGGGTACAGTCTGATGTTCCATTTGGCCATGTTATCTACATAAGGTAGCTTGTCAGTGTTATATAAGTACAATATTAAATCAAGTTAGTTAAGGTTCATACAATAAGATATAACACTTAGTTACACAAAGAACATATATAAATATTAATATATAGACATATAAACATATAAATATGATTAACTCAACAATATTTACATATTGTCATTCATTATTTAATCGACCCACTAAAGTAATAAGATGAAAGGAATATATATGTGTGTATATATATATATATAACACACACACAACTCAAGGATGTAAGAATATGCATTTTAGACAAATACTTTTGAAAACATAACAATGAATCACTTAACAAAAATCACAATCAATTATCATATTGGTTTCATGAAGGATTTAAAATAAACCACTTCGTTTGCAATCCACGGAATCACTATCTTCTAGCTAAATTAGTGAACATATTCTGTCTCAACCAATTTACCCAAAAGATGTATTAAAATCAATCCACATATAAACACCTATTTTCTAGGTGATTTAAAGCATGAAATTAGTCAATAAATCCATATTCTAGCAATCATCAACTAACAATTAATTACCCAAGTTCTTGACAATTAACCCAGTTTTCAAATAAGTTAAGAGATAACAAATATGAAATTTATTATTTGAAGTTATTATCAACCCATTTTTCAAGCAAGTAAATAATAAGAATCAATTAGTCAACTTTGTAAGAAAAACAAGTAATCAAATCCCCCAAAAAAATAATTAATTGATCAAAAGACTTAAATTGACTTAAGAAACCATGCATCCCAAAATAATGTCAAATTATAATGAAAACATTAATTACATCATTATTTGAGGAAAAAAAATTTAAAAGAAAGAACTCATAGACAAACCATTCTTTTTCTCCTTGAAATCCTTCTTGAATAATACTCCTTGAATGATGAATCTCCTCTTCTTATGAGTAATTGGCAACTTTGATCCTTGGATTCACACCTTTGTCTTGTACTTTTCTTGTTGAAATAGGCTCCCAAGAGGCCAAATTTTGTTCCCTAAGAGTTCTGGGTCAAGTAGAAGTTGGAAAATGCCAAAATTCTTGAAAAATTACCAAATCTGTGCTTGAATGGAAAAGTCCACTAATGTTGGACAATCCAAGGCCGATGCCGGCTCCGCATGGCACAGTCGATGCTGCCTGTGCACTGGATAGCCCGATCGTGCTCTATTTTTTCTCTGAAATTCCCTTGTTTTTCCAAAATGGGGCCGGTGCCAGAGCCGGCTTCATGGGACACTGCCAGCATCAGTCGTGCTCTGACGGTGACAGGATTTTATATTTTTTCATCGTTTTCTACAATAAAAAGCCAAAATACATTTTCAAGTGTAAAATATCAAATATAAAAAAATATGCCCAGTTATTGTACCAAATGTATCACAAAATATTCTCAAATAACTAGAAAAATATAGATGACTTTAGCCACTATCAGAAATATTAACCACAAAGACAATGCTGCCTATAGTTATATCTCTGACCTACAAATGTAATGACTAAAATACCCCTATATGTAATACCCATCATTCATACTGGAGAAATGTATTAACACATCTTTTAATGACTTCTATCATCCTTAAACATGTAGCTCGATAATTCATGACTTCCAGTTTGTACTCACTTATTTTTGGGAACTACCCACAAGCATACAATACTAAGTCATGTTCCTACGGCCCTGAATTATATAGATTATCCTGGACAATCACAAGAGGGTGATTTCTCCTTTTAGGAGTATAGAAACTATATTGTATGAGTTTATCTTAACTAACTAGTCATATATACCTAATATACAAGTATATTGATCTTATAGTAGAACTTCACTTACAATACATCAAAGTATATATTTCTAGCTTCGCTACACCACTACCCATACTCAAGTCATAGGGGTATAAGTCCATGCTGTAGATATAGTAGTTTGAGTTTCTTTTATTTTAGTACTTTGAAAAACCACTACCATGAGTCTAGTTCTATGTATTCCAAATATTTTTATACCATGAAATGAGTGGACTATTCACTAGTTAAAGGTAAGCCATTCTTTAATTAGAATTCATAGTACAATAACATTTTTCCTTATCAGATTCCCATTTTCATTAACTTGTTAAGAATTAAGTTTATGTATTAAGTAACCCATGATCCATATCTTATTGTGAAAGACATCTATTCACATAGATCACTTACTTAAATATAATGGGTCTTTTCTAACAAAATTATACATAAATTAAAGTAAAGAAACACAAACAATTTTTGAGAATAAAACTTATATTTATTTCTTTGAATTTACATCAGATACATAGGATTGGAGGGCATACATTCTAACAATCTCCTACTTGTACTCTAAGACTATGTAAGCCCATAGGTGCTTACCCTTATGGCATCCAAATTTTTTCTAAAGACTCCAGCTGCTAAAGGCTTGGTGAATGAATCTACTAGATTATTTTCCAAGGCTATCGATTCTGCCTTAATTTTTCATCTTTGAATAAATTCCCAGATCAAGTGGTGCTTCATCTCGTTATGCTTTCCCTTTTTGTGGTTTTAGGTTCTTTAGATTACGAGACTGTGCCTAAATTATCACAATACAATGCAATTGGCTTGTCCATCTATGGCACAACTCCAAATTCTGAGAGGAACTTTCAGAGCCAAACTACTTCTTTGAATGCTTCTGAAGTTGTTACATACTCAGCTTCCATGATTGAGATAGCAATGTAAGATTACTTAACACTCTTCCATGAAATTGCTCTTCCAGAAAAGGCAAAGACATATCCACTAGTGGGTTTTCTTTTATCTTTATTCGCCTGAAAGTCTGAATCTATGTATCTTGTTAGAACCAAATCATTAGCTCTATAAACTAATATATAATCTCTAGTTCCCTTGAGGTACTTGAGTATATGTGTTTATAGCTTGCCAGTGAACCTCCCTAAGGTTTGACTAATTTATGCTGACTAAACCTATATCAAAGTGGATATCTGACCTAGTACACAACATAGCATATATGAGACTTCTCACAGTCGAAGCATAAGGAATCCTACTCATCCTATATTTCTTTTCTTGTGTCTCAGGAAACTCTTTTGAAGAGAGAGATAACCCATGTTTGCAAGGGATATGAACTCTCTTGCATGAGTCCATGCTGAACTTAGCAAATATCTTGTCAATGTATGTAACTTGGGATAATCCTAACATTCTTTACTTCCTATTTCTAAGAAGTTTAATCCCAAGAATGTAGTCGGATTCTCCCAAGTCCTTCATACTAAATTGTCTAGAAAGTCAAATCTTTGTAAATGACAATGTCCTTACATCATTTCTAATAAGTAGAATATCATCTATATATAATACAAGAAAGATAACATTAATGCCTTCCAGTTTCCTATACATAAATAGTTCATTTTTGTTTTAAACAAATAAAATTTACAATTTTATTAAATGAATGCTCCACACTTTCGATGCTTGTTTAAGTCTACAAATAGATTTTTTAAGCTTATAAAACATATACTCTTGGCCTCTAGCAATAAAAACCTCTGGTTGGGACATATAGATATCTTTACTAAGATAACTATTTAGAAAGGCTGTCTTGACATCCATTATCATATCTCGTAGTCATAATAACATACGATGACAAAAAGGATATGAATGGATTTAAGCATGGTTACTGAGGAAAGAGTTTCCTCATAGTTGATTCCCTCTTTGTGAGTATAACTTTTCACCACAAACCTAGCTTTAAAGATTTTTACATTCCCATCCCAGCTTTCATCTTGTATACCTACTTACACCCAATAGCATTTATCCCTTCTGGTGAAGCTACAAAATCCCAAACCTAATTGAAGTATATTGACTCAATCTCAGCTTTCATTACTTCATGCCACATATTAGCTTCTGCATCAGCACTGGCCTCTTTGAACCTAGTGAGATCTTGTTCCTGATGGTCAGAGTCTAGGTCAAAGACCTCTCCTATCCACCTTTTTGAAACCTTAGATACCTTCCCATTATGACGAGGCTCATATTATACATGATCCTAAGGCTGTATCTCATTTTTTTCCACAATTGGGTTAGTAGAAATTGACTCAGGATAATTTCTCTATAAATTCCATTAGAGTTGAATATTTTGTGGATATACTATGATAATCCTCTAAGTATCTAGCATTGGTACTTACCAATATCTTTTGCTTATTTAGATGATAAAAGTATTCACCATTTGTTCCTTTTAAATACCTAACAAAATAGCACAATTCTGACATTGACTCTTATTTGTCTCCCTTAATCAGTATATAAGTCGGATGTGTTCAGATGTATGCCCTCTTAGACTAAGTTTCTGATGTAATTTTAACTTGTATTAATAATAGTATTTTTCTCAAAAATTATTTGTGAAATCTTCCTTATATTTGTGCACAATTTTCATTGAAAAAGACCAATTATGCTTAAGTAAATGGTTTATGTGAATAGAGGTTTTTCATAGTAAGGTATGGACTATAGAATACTTAGCATATAAACTATTGTTCTTAACCGAATGATGAGAATGTGAATTTCATCATGGTAAGGTTATTGTGTTATGAATTCTAAATAGGGAATGTCTTACCTTTAGCCAATGGGTGGTCTTCTCATTTCATAACACAAGCATATTTCAAATATATGTACTAGGCACATGTATAAAAATTTATTCTTCATTAATCATATTAACAATCAATTAAATAACACTCAATCTGAACCTTTAAATAGGAAGAGAAATATCAATGTTAATAACTCATATCTTTGGCATTTAAGGTTAGGTCACATTAATTTAACCAGGATTCAGAGATTAATCCATGATGGGCCTTTAGGCTTATTGAGATTGAAAAGTTTGCCTCAATGTGAATCCTGTCTTATTGGAAAAATAACCAAAAGGTCCTTTACCCAAAAAGCGTATAGAGCCAATGAGGCACTGAGTCTTGTTCACACTGATGTGTATGGTCCTTTGTCTACAATAGCAAGAGGGGGGTTTAAGTACTTCATCAATTTCACAGGTGATTGTATAAGGTTTGGTTATGTTTATCTGATGAGATGCAAGTCTGATTCTTTTAACAAGTTCAAAGAGTTTAAGGTTGAAGTAGAGCATCAAACAGGTAAACTTATCAAGACCTTACGATCAGATCGTGGTGGAAAATACCTCAAGGACTACATGATACATCATGGGATAGTATCCCAACTCTCTGCGTCAGAGACACCCCAGTAGAATGGAGTAGCTGAGAAAAGGAACAGAACATTAATGAAAATGGTCTGAAGCATGATGTCTCATGCTATTCTTCCAGTGTTTTTTTTGGGATATGCCCTAGAAACAGCGGTATATATTCTAAAATTGGTTCCTTCCAAATCAGTACCTAGGACACCCTATGAGATGTGG
The DNA here is from genome assembly GCA_026120185.1 of Voacanga thouarsii. Lineage (NCBI taxonomy): Eukaryota > Viridiplantae > Streptophyta > Magnoliopsida > Gentianales > Apocynaceae > Voacanga > Voacanga thouarsii. The sequence continues at coordinate 517,815 of JANUWF010001918.1, read as the reverse complement.
ATTGGGTATAAGCCAAGTCTAAATCATCTCAAGATATGGAGTTGTCCAGCTGATGTACTGATCAAATGAGAAAAGTTAGAAATAAGATCAGAATAATGCTATTTTGTTGGGTATCAAAAGGTACAAATGATGGTTACTTTTATCATCCCAAGGAGCAAAAAGTACTTGTGAGTACTAATGTTAGATACTTGAAGGATAATCAAAGTACATCTACTAAAGGTTCAACAAGGTTGGAACTTGAAGAGAAGTTATCTTCTAAATCAACTTCTTCTAATCCGATTATGGAACAAGAAGAGGTACAGCTTCAGGAACCTGTACAAACGGAGCCTCAATGTAGTGGGAGGATATCTAGAGTTCCAGAAAGATGGATTGGAGCGGCTTTTGACCTAGTCTCCAACCATGAAAAATAAGATCCCACTAGATATGAGAAGGCTATTGCTGATGTCGATGCAAACCTATGGCATGAAGCAATGAAAGTAGATATTGAGTCTATGTACTTCAATCAGGTTTGGGATCTTGTCACTTCACCTGAAGGGATAAAACCCAGTGGGTATAAGTGGGTGTGTAAGAGGAAGAGGGGAGCAGATTGGAAGGTGGAAACCTTCAAATGTAGGCTTGTGGTGAATGAGTATACTCAGAAAGAAGGTATCGATTATGAGAAAACTTTTTCCTCAGTAGCCATGCTTAAGTTCATCTTTATCTTCCTTGTCATCGCATGTCATTATGATTACGACATATGACAAATGGATGTAAAGATGGCATTTTTAAATGGCCATCTTGGTGATGACATCTATATGTCCCAATCAGAAAGCTTTATTGTTAACGGCCAAGAGCATATGATTTGTATGCTTAAGAATATGGACTTAAGCAAGCATCCAGAGTATGGAACATTTATTTCGAAGAGACTGTAAAATGTTACGGTTTCATTCCAAACGAAAATGAACTATGTGTGTATAGGAAATTGGAAAGCATAAACGTGGTTTTTCTTGTACTGTATGTGGATGACATTTTACTCATTGGAAAGGATGTAGGGACACTATCATCTACTAAGGTTTGGCTATCCAGTCAATTTAGTATAAAGAACTTAGGTGAAGCTAGTTACATTCTTGAAATAAAGCTTTTTAGAAATAAGAAGCAGAGAATGTTAATTTTATCCCAAGCTACATACATTGATAAGATACTGGCCAAGTTCAGCACGGACTCATGCAATGGAGTATTGATCCCTTGCAGACATAGGTTGTTTTTTTTCTCAAAGGACTGTCCAAAGTCTCAAGAAGAAAAAGATAAAATGAGTAGGATTCCCTATGCTTTAACTATGAGAAGTCTCATGTACGCCATACTGTGTACAAGGCCAGATATTTGTTTTGTTGTAGGCTTAGTTATCAGATATCAGTCAAACCCTGTAGAGGTTCATTGGCAAGATGTAAAGCATATTCTCAAGTATTTTAAGAGTACGAGAGATTATATGCTGGTTTACAGGGCTAATGACTTGGTTCTTACAGGATACACGGACTTAGACTTCCAAGCAGATAAGGATAAGAGAAAATCTACTAGTGAATATATCTTCATCTTGTCTGGAGGAGCCATTTCATGGAGGAGTATCAAGCAATCTTGCATTGCTGACTCAACCATGGAAGCTAACTATGTGACACCTTCGAAGGCATCTAAGGAAATAAGTTTGGCTCTGGAATTTCCTTTTAGAACTTGAAGACATACCATAAATGGACAAACCGGTTGCGATGTATTGCAACAACATTAGCACAGTCTTACAATCCAAAGAACCCAGGAACCACAAAAAGGGGAAGCACATAGCGAAAAAGTATCACCTGATCCGAGATTTCATCCAGAGATGGGAAGTCGTGGTAGAACAGATTGACTTGAAGAAAAATCTAGCAGATCCTTTTACCAAGCCTTTGGCAGAGAGAGTTTTTAAAAGACACTTAGATGCCACGGGGTGCACACCTATGGACTTACTTAGTCTTAGAGTGTAAGTGGAGATTGTTGGGATGTATGCCCTCTTAGACTAAGTTTCTGATGTAATTTTGACTTGTATTAATAATAGTATTTTCCTCAAAAATTGTTTGTGAAATTTTCTTTATATTTGTACACAATTTTCATTAGAAAAGACCCATAGTACTTAAGTAAATGGTTCATGTGAATAGAGGTCTTTTACAGTAAGGTATGGACTATAGGATACTTAGCACATAAACTATTGTTCTTAACCGAATGATAAGAATGTGAATCTCATCATGGTAAGGTTATTCTATTATGAATTCTATAGGGAATGAATTACCTTTAGCGAATGAGTGGTCTTTTCATTTCATAACATAAGCGTATTTCAAATATGTAAAACTTGACCTGTAGTAGTGGCATCTAAAAAATACCTACATGTGATAGAAACCTAAACTACTACTTCTACAGCGTGGACTTGTACTCTATAGCTTGAGTATAAGTTGGTGGTCAGACAAAACTAGAAGCGTATGCTTTGATATACTATAGTTGAGGTTCTTTAGAAGGACCAATATACTTATGTGTTAGTTATATATAACTAGTTAGTTAAGACAGACTTGTACAAGATAGTTTCTACACTATATCGCCCCTTGTGGTTGTCCGAATGATCTAATTATCAACGGCCCAGACCCTGAAAAACATAACTTAGATATTTGCTTTAGGGTAGCTCTCTTGGAACGCGGAAATATTCCAAAAAGTCGTGAATCATTGGACTAGAAGCTTAAGATTGGTAGATGTCTTTTAGAGAGGTGTTAGTACACTATTTCCTCTCTAAATGCACGGCGGTATATAGAGGGGTATTTTAGTCATTTCACCTATAGGTGGAAGACATAACTAACGCATCACTATCTTTGAGGTCAATATTTTCTTATGGTGATATTAGAAAATGTTTAAAATTAAAATACAGCTATTTATATAGCATGGGTATTTTGATCATTTTAGTAGCCTAGGCAATATGCCTTTTTGGTCATCGGAATAGCCCGCAAGTCCTAATTCAATGAAATTATCTCAATAAAAAATATTTTATTTTATTCAGAAAGTCTAATTTATTTTTGGACTGAAATAATATAAAGGAACGAGAGAAATTAAATTTATTATCTAGTTTAATTGGTTAATTAATTATTCTGGGCCAAAGCCCAGATTGAATAATTATAAAATTAACCTGGGCCTAAACTAGTTAATAAAATGGCTTAAATAATTCTTTTAGTGTTATGAATTATTGGAATCTTTATTAATTAGTGGAGGCTCTACTAATTATGGATTTATGTGAATTATTATAGAAGATTTTTATGGATGTCCACCATTTAGTAGAGACACCACTAATTGAGATTAGTGGAAGATGATGTATGCCATGATGTATTTCACTAATTAGAGCTCTATAAATAGAGCTATTCTCTAAGCTTGTAATACACCATCATTTTGTGAAAGAAAGATTAGTGAAAGAAATATTAGAGAAAATTGTGAGAGAAGAGAAATAGAGAAATTCTTGTGCAAAATAGTTAGAGTTTTATTAGTGTGTAGTGTGAAGATTTTATTCTAACACTACCCTAATTTTATAACATGTTATCAGCACGAGTCTCTACCGGTACAAAAGCCAGAAGACTAAGCATGAGTTTCTGTCGTTAACAAAACCAGAAGACAGGTACGCATTTATTGATCTCTATGGCTAATCTCGCTAAACTCCAATTTGTAACCCTTGATATTTCTGGAAAAAATTATATGTCATGGGTTCTCGATGCAGAAATACATCTAAATGCTGAAGGCCTTAGTGAAACTATTCAAGCAAATAATAGTACATCTGCATAACACAAGACTAGAGCTTTGATTTTTATTCGTCGTCATCTCGATGAAAATTTGAAAATGGAATATCTTACCGAAAAAGATCCATATGTCCTGTGGGTAAATTTAAAAGAAAGATTTGACCACCTGAAGATGGTCGTACTACCCACTGCACGGTATGAATGGTTGCACCTGAGGTTGCAAGATTTTAAAACCGTGAATGAATATAGCTCCGCAATATATAAAATTATATCTCAATGAAAATTATGCGGAGAAAAAGTGACTGATGAAGATATGTTGGAGAAGACATTCTCCACCTTTCATGCCTCAAATATTGTCCTGCAGCAACAATATCGAGAAAATGGGTATACAAAATTTACAGATTTAATTACTGCCCTCCTCATTGCAGAGAAGAATAATGAGTTATTATTAATAAATTTGTATTAGAAAAACTGCCGTCTTTTTCTACTGGCCTATATTTTGTAAAAATACGTACAATTGAAATTCATCATCTAGTAAACTAGAAGTTTACCGATCCTATTACTTTTAGCATTTGGCATAACCGGTTGGGTCATCCAGGATCTACCATGATGAGAAGAATCATTGAGAATACACATGGTCATCCTTTAAAAAATAAAAGGATATTAACATCAGAAAAATTCGCATGTACTGCATGTTCCCTAGGAAAATTAATTGTTAAACCATCACCAGTAAAAGTAGGAGCTGAAAGTCCTACATTTCTCGAACGGATTCACGGAGATATTTGTGGACCTATTGATCCACCATGTGGACCGTTCAAATATTTTATGGTCTTAATTGATGCATCATCCCGATAGTCACATGTATGTTTATTATCTACTCGCAACCTGGCGTTTGCGAGATTACTTGCTCAAATAATTAAATTACGAGCACAATTTTCTGACCATCACATTAAAAATATCCGTTTGGATAATGCTGGTGAATTTCATCACATGCTTTTGATGCATATTGCATGTTAATTGGGATTAATGTTGAACATCCTGTAGCTCATGTTCACACACAAATGGGCTTGCTGAATCTTTGATTAAACGATTACAATTAACTGTTAGACCATTATTAATGAAAACAAATCTCCCAACATCTGCCTGGGGACATGCTATTCTACATGCTGCAACACTTGTACGTATAAGACCAGCTAGTTATCATAAATTCTCTCCTTTGCAATTGGCTTTTGGGTCAGAACCAAATATTGCTCATTTAAGAATTTTTGGGTGTGCTGTATATATTCCAATTGCACCAAACCAACGTACAAAGATGGGTCCTCAAAGAAGAAATGGGATATACGTTGGATATGATTCTCCCTCTATTATCAGGTATGTTGAACCCCTGACAAGGAAATGTATTCACAGTAAGATTTGCTGATTGTCATTTTGATGAATTATTATTCCCTAAATTAGGGGGAGAACCAAAACAGCATAAAAAGGATCTTGCTTGGACAACATCATTAAATTATCTTGATCCGCGCACAAGCGCATGTGAACTTGAAGTTCAAAAGATAATTCATTTGCAAAGCATTGCAAATCAAATGCCTGATGCTTTTGTTGACTCCAGAAGAGTTACAAAATCGCATATTCCAGTTATAAATGCTCCTATTCGAATTGAAGTTCCAGCAGAACAAAATATTATACCTATAGCTGCTGAGTCAAAAACACGCTAGAAGCGTGGCCGACATCTTGGTTCTAAAGATAAAAATCCTCGAAAGAAAAGAGGATTAAATGATCCAGAAGATCATATTGAAGAAAAGAATGATAAAGACCAAGAGAGAATTGATGACAAAGAACCAGAAGTTGATGAAGGTAACACTGAAATTTCTATCAATTATACCACTTCCGGTAGAAGTTGGAATCGGATAGAAACTGTTATTGATAATATATTTGCATACAATATATCTCTTGATGTTACACCGGATAATGATGATCCTGAACCAATATCAGTTGATGAATGTCGGCATAGAAAAGATTGGCTGCAATGGAAAGATGCGATTCAATCGGAGTTAAATGCACTGACAAAACGTGAAGTCTTCGGACCTGTAGTCCGAACAACAGAAGGTGTAAAACCTGTTGGCTACAAATGGATATTTGTGCGAAAGCGTAATGAAAAGAGTGAAATCGTTCGATATAAAGCGCGATTAGTAGTCCAAGGTTTTTCACAAAGATCAGGTATTGATTATGATGAAACTTATTCTCCTGTTGTTGATGCTATTACACTCTGATATCTTATCAGTTTGGCAATACATGAAAAGATAGATATGCGCCTATTAGATGTTGTCACTGCTTACTTGTATGGAAATTTAGAAAATGATGTTTACATGAAAATCCCCGAAGGATTTCATATGTCTGAAGCATATAAACATTATCCTCGTGAAAATTACTCTATCAAATTGCAGAAATCATTATATGGCCTGAAGCAATCTGGGCGCATGTGGTTCACACGTCTTAGTGAATATTTATTGAAAGCGGGATTTAAAAATGACCAGGTATGTCCATGTGTTTTTATTAAGAAATCTGGTTCTAAATTTGTGATAGTAGCTATATATGTTGATGATATTAATCTTATTGGAACTCCTGAAGAGCTCCGAGAAACAATTGATTATTTAAAAAGAGAATTCGAAATCAAGGATTTTGGTAAAACCAAATTTTGCCTTGGTTTACAAATTGAACATCTGGAGAGTGGAACATTTATTCATCAATCAACATATACGACAAAAGTGCTAAAAAGATTTTACATGGACAAAGCACATCCATTGAGTATTCCAATGATCGTCCGATCATTAAATGTGGATAAAGATCCTTTCAGACCTCAAGAAAATGATGAAGAACTCCTTTGTCCTGAAGTACCATATCTCAGTGCAATTGGTGCATTGATGTATCTTGCTAATAATACACGACCTGATATTGCTTTTGCTGTCAATTTATTAACAAGATTTAGTTCTTCACCAACACGACGACATTGGAATGGAATTAAACAAGTCATTCGATATCTCCAAGGTACAATTGATCTCGGATTATTTTATTCAAATAAAACCAGTCCAACATTGATAGGTTATGCGAATCTTTGGTTATTTATCGATCCACATAAAGCACGTTCTCAAACGGGCTATCTATTTACATGTGGAAATCTTTGCTATATCATGGCGTTCTACGAAACAATCTATAGCGACTACTTCTTCAAATCATCTTTGAAATTATAGTCATTCATGAAGCAAGTCGAGAATGTGTATGGCTAAGATCCATGATTCATTATATCCGAGAAAGTTGTGGATTATCATCAATCAAAGATATTCCAACTCCTCTTTATGAAGACAATGCAGCTTGCATAGCTTAATTACGAGGAGGATATATTAAAGGAGATCGGACAAAACATATTTCACCAAAATTCTTTTTTGCTCATGAACTCTAGAAGAAAGGTGAAATTGATGTGCTACAAATTCGGTCATGTGATAACCTCCCAGATATTTTCACGAAGACTTTACCGACTGCAACATTTGAGAAGTTGAGATATAAAATCGGTATGCGTCGGTTTAAAGATTTAAAGGAATCATCTCATCAGGGGGAGTAATAAACAGACATATAGAATAGTGTACTCTTTTTCCTTCACTAGATTTTTTTTTCCCACTAGGTTTTTATCTAGTAAGGTTTTAACGAAGCATATTCTTTATGTAATGGATGGACATCCAAGGGGGAGTGTTATGAATTATTGGAATCTTTATTAATTAGTGGAGGCTCCACTAATTATGGATTTATGTGAATTATTATAGAAGATTTTTATGGATGTCCACCATTTAGTGGAGACACCACTAATTGAGATTAGTGGAAGATGATGTATGCCATGATGTATTCCACTAATTAGAGCTCTATAAATAGAGCTATTCTCTAAGCTTGTAATACACCATCATTTTGTGAAAGAAAGATTAGTGAAAGAAAGATTAGAGAAAATTGTGAGAGAAGAGAAAGAGAGAAATTCTTGTGTAAAATAATTAGAGTTTTATTAGTGTGTAGTGTGAAGATTTTATTCTAACACTACCCTAATTTTATAACATTTAGTTCATTTAGGCTTATTAATTATTTATTAGGTTATTCTTATAGGCCCTGAAAATAAATAAATAATTATTATTATTTTGGGCTAATTAAGTCTAAGAAAAATAATAATTTATTAATAGCCCAATAGCCTGAATTAAATGAGGTTTTTAATTCATGGAACATAAGAGTTTAGGCTAAGCCAAACTTCTTCTATTGATAGCTTCTAGGAGTTTTGAAATATCAAAATCTCGGTGTTTTGGCAACTAATGGTGAAAGGTCGTGGGTTTTGATTTGAAAGATACAGAGAACACATGATACAAAAAACCAGAAGCCTTCTTTCTTCTCTTCTCTTTTTCTCTCTCATTCGAACCTCCTCTTTTGTTTTTCTTGATTTTACTAATCAATAGCAAAGGTTCAAGAATTACTTTGAGGCTAGATTTTCCTCGCCTAATTTCTTTCACCAACAGATAAATAGGCGGTGGAATATTTTGAGTTCTCGAGAAGGACTCGCGTTCATGCAAACCAGAAGAAGTAGATGGATTGCAGGATTTCAACTGGAATCATCGTCCAGTGAAAAGGCCATTCCAGTGTTTCTCTCATCTTCATCATAGCCAAGGAAAAATTTACAGCGCAGAGGTATATCAATATAATTCTTGCGCTATGTTGTCTCTGTGCAATTTTTTTTAGCTTTGTCTCTGTAGCATGCATGGTTTCTGTGAGCTTCAGCAGTTTCAGGACATCCCTAGATCCTGAGATGATTCAGACATGAGTTTCACCCAGTCCACATATCATAGGGCATCGTAGGTACTGATTTAGAAGGTACCAAGTTCTGAATATATGCTACTGTTTTTATGGTATATTCTAAAAAGAAATTGGAAGAGTCGAATAAGATATTATGCTTTAGACTATTTTCATTGATATTCAGTTCATTCTCTCAACTATTCCATTCTATTGGGCAGTCCCAAGATCACTAAGCTAAAATACTATCTTATAATGTACCATGTAGTCCTTAAATTCACCTAGGAGGTATTCTCCACTACGATCTGATCGATGGGTTTTGATTAATTTACCTCTTCGATGCTCTATCTCAGCCTTATACTCGTTGAACTTATTAAAAGAGTCAGACTTGTGCATTATTAGGTAAACATAATCATATCTTGTATAATCATTAGTGAATGTGATGAAGTACTAAAACCTCCTATTGATGGTGTAGATAAAGGACCACACATATCAGTGTGAACTAAACTTATTATTTTCTTGGCTCTCTCTACCTTTTGGGTAAAAAAACCTTTTTGGTCATGTTCCCCATAAGGCATGATTCATACTAAGGCTAGCTTTTCAATCTCAATAAGCCTAAAGGCCCATCATAGATTAACCTTGAAATCATAGTTGAGTTAATATAACCAAACTTTAAATGCTATAGATATAAGTCATTGATATATATTAGTCTTTCTCTTCTTACTTATAGGTTCACTTTGAGTGTTACTTACATGATTGTAAATAGGATTTATGAAAAATAAATTATCATACATGTGCCCAGTACATAAAAGTTATCTATTTCAACTGATAGTAACACCAGAATAGAAAGAAACAGAATAATCATAATTTATTAGCTTTATAACTGAAATCATATTCTGTATAAAACCAGGTACATATAAAATATCCCTTAATAAAATTGTTCTATTATAATCAAAGATAAGTTTCAGTTCTCCAATTGCTTGAGCCCACACTTGCACTCCATTCCTCACACAGAGACCATGCTCGCCCTTCTGCAGTCTTATTATCTTCCTAAACCTCTACAATGAGTTACATATATGATCAGTGACTCTAGAATTAACAATCTAAGTGGAAGTTGGTCTAACCATAGATATAAACTCTAGATAATAAGCATTACTTGCAAGGTTCTTCTTGGCTAAAAGATACAGACACTCCTTTTTCCAGTGTCTATTTTTGTTACATATGAAGCACTTAGCTTTAGGCTTATTCTTGGGCTACGACGCTGTGTTACCTTTCTTCTTTTTAAACTCTTTGGACTTAGGTCCAGTTCTTGAAGAAGACAACTTAATAATCAAGGCCTTAGACTGAGGCCTCATGACTTTCTCTACCACCTAGAGCTCTTTCATCAATTTCGTTAAAATCATGTTTAACTTGTTCATATTATAGTTTAATTTGAACTGTATGAAAGAGCTTGGTAGAGTCTTGAGAACCATATCCACCTAGCTTTAAGGGTCAATAACATCTCACTGGACTTTTGCTACCTTGAAAACAGTAATCATTTTGAGTATATGCTCCCTGACCGATGCTTCTTCAACCATCCTAGTGTTCATGATCGCCCTAAGCACTTCTTGCCATGCGGGCCAGCTCTTGTTGGTGAATATGGTGGCCAATAACGTGCTAATGTTGTAGGTAATGGCCATGTGCTTGTGTTTGTACTGGAGCACATTTGACATTAAGGCTAACATGTAGCAACGAGATATCTGTTGGAATGTATGCCCTCTTAGATTAGGTTTCTGATATAAATATCGAAAATTTTGATAAAAGAATTTATTTTTCAAAAATCGTTTGTGAATTTAATTTTCTTTATTTGTGGACAATTTTATTTGGAAAAGACCCATTATGTTTAATTAAGTGATCCATGTGAATGGTGGTCTTTCACAGTAAGGTATAGATCATGGGTTATTTGAACACATAAACATTTGTTCTTAACCAATTGATGAGAATGAGAATCTCATCATGTTTAGGTTATTATGTTATGAATTCCAAATGGGGAATGGCTTACCTTTAGCCAGTGAGTAGTCCACTCACTTCATGACATAAGCGTATTTCGAATACGTAGAACAAGACCTGTAGTAGTGGTTTCTAAAAGTACTATATGGTAGAAGCTTTAACTACTACCGCTACAGCGTGGACTAGTACTCTATGACTTGAGTATGAGTTGGTCGTCTGACGAAGCTAAAAGTATATACTTTGATATGCTATAATTGAGGTTCTATCGTAGGGCCAATATACTTGCATATTGGGTTAATGTAACTAGTTAGTTAAGATAGACTTATACAAGATAGTTTCTACACTATATCGCCCCTTGTGGTTGTCTGAATGATCTAAATATCCAGGGTCCTGGGAAACATGACTTGGATGTTTGCTTTAGGGTAGCTCCATTGGAAAGCGGAAACACTCCAAGAAGTCGTGGATCATTGGACTAGAAGCCTAAAGATGGGTAGATGTCATTTAGAGGGATGTTAGTACACTTCTTCCTCTCTAAATGCACGGCGATGTGTAGAGGGGTATTTTAGTCATTTCACCTGTAGGTCAAAGACTTTGCTAATGTAGCATTGTCCTTGGGGTAAATATTTCCTTATGGTGATATTAGGAAATATTTAAAATGCAAAATACTTCTATTTATATAGTAGAGGCATTTTGGTCATTTTTAGTAGCCAAGGTAATGTGTCTTTTTTATCCTCGGAATAGCCCGTAAGTCCTAATTAATTTTTGGGTTGAGAAATTGATCTCAGTTGAGAGAGTTTTATTTTATTCAGGAAGTCTAATTTATTATTAGACTTGAATAAAATAAATTGAGAGAAATTTATTATCTGATTTAATTGGTTAATTAATTATTCGGGGCCGAGGTCTAGTTTGAATAATTAGAAAATTAACCTGGACTTAAACTAGGGGAAAATAATTAATACTTAATTATGTATTAGGTTATTTATTTAATTAATCCCAAGAAATAAATAATTAAAGTTTAATTATTTTTTGGTTCATTTGGGCACATTAATTATTTATTAGGTTATTTATTTAACCCCAAGGAATAAATAATTAATGTTTATTATTTTGGGCTTTTCGGGTCTAAGAAAAATAATAAATATTATTTTGGCCCAATAGCCTGGACCAAAGGATTTTTCTAGACACAGTTCAGAAGAGTTTAGAGAGAAGCCAAATTTTATTTTGTTAATATATTTGGGTGTTTGAAATATTAAATCTCGGAGATATTATTATTATCAAAATAATTATTTTGGTTTCATGACTCTTGACTCTCACACTGTTTGGAAAAGTAAACCTATGATTTTCCTAAGGGTTTTCTCTCATATTTGTGACTCTCTCGTTACCTTTCACTGCCTTTTGGTTTTGTTTTGTTAACATAAGAAGCCAAGGAAGCCAATCGAGACAAGAGTGTCTGAGGCTTTTCTTCTCAATCCAATTTCTGTGTTCACCAACAAGGATTAGGGTGGGTCATATTCTGAGAACTGAAGAGCCAGGCATTGTTTGCACCGGAGGTGAAGAGAAGCTTGGCAACCAGAACCGAAAGTTCTATCCCACAGGTAGTAAGAAGTTGTTCTTGTGAATTAATCAACTCTCTCACAATCTTCAAGGTTTAAGGCACTGAAAGGTATGGTTTTCATGCTTCCATGCTGTTGCTATGCTCTGTTCATGGTTTTATTTCCTCCATTTTTGTTCTCTCGTGCATGCTCTCTATTTTTCCAATCACTACAATATCTCATTAGACTTCTTCCATACCTTTTCCACTTCTTGCTCTTCCTCAGTGGAACTTTCCTCAATCCTAGGATACGGATTGTATAGGACATACTTATAATTCCTCAGCAGTGAATATTATGTCCAAGTTCTTTTTCCGGTTAACATAATTTGGTCCCATTAACATATTCTCGTGGAAAATAACGGCCAAAGAACTGAAAGAACCACCATCGACCATTTCTGAAAATAAAAAAATAAAAGAATCTCATTTTGTTTAAAATAAAAATTTGTGCACTTTTTCCTCATATTAAAACTAATAATAGTTAACTCTATCACTATTATCTTTAATATGATCAAATTGGCTCTTAAAAAAACTAACATTGCTTTTGAGAAAGGTTAACAGTATTTTTAAATTTAGTGTATTAATCACCACTAATTGACTACCTATCTAGGTAATGATCTAGAAGATAACTCTGTTGATGGGATGGTTGTTCCTTCTCATTCCCTATGGATAATCCTCGTACTATGACTTCCAACGTGGGTCGGCTGATCACAGTACGTATCCTAAGAATCAATTATGTCCATCCATTAGCTCTAGATCCTTGTGGAATCTTCGTCCTATACGAGTTTACTCCCAAAGTGACGTGAGAAGACTTACGATCTCTAATGGTGATCGTGATGGAAGCCGTGGGACTGTTAGAATTTCTCTCCTGCTCAGCCTTTTAAAATAAGGGTTTTTTTCCAAAACAATATCATTTTGAAAATTTTCATTTAACTTGTATAAAATATCTAAACTCATAAAATCTCTATGTCAAGGTTGATACCTTTTGAGGTTTATCAGTAAACGGCCAACGGTACATTGGAAATGGTGGAAACGGTGGTCGAACGACTATGAACTGGAAAAGTTAATTAGGACACAAGATAAGTCCTTTTGATTTCTAAAACTTTATGAAAGCTAGTGTGGTTTACTTTTCCAATAAATGCTACGTTTTATACCTTTTTGAAAATCCCTGAATATATTTAAGGCTTTTCTGAGCAAGAATTATTCTTATGCCTATTTGGGCTTGAATGAACTTCATATTTAGCTTAGAAACCTTAATGGATAATTAAAACATGAATTTGTGAATTTGGTCCTTTTTGTATTAAACTCTTGGGATTTTCAAAAAATGGTTATTTTTTAAATCGGGTATTCACGAATTGACTGAAAATGCCCTTACTGGAACATTTTATGGAAACATGTTTAGAAACTTTGAATTTAATCCTCTTTTTGGATTAAAATTCTGAATTTCTTGAAATGAGTTTCTTTTAGAAGAAGGTATTTAAAAAATGATCCAAATGTCCTTATTGGAATGGTTTGTGGAAATCTTTGGAATCGGGTATTCAGTAAATAACCGAAATATCGTTGTTGGAACTTTTATGAACACTTTTCAAATCGTGTAAGGGTAAAATGATCCGAATACCCTCAAAATGTCTTTTAGAATTGGGTATGGGTAAAATGACCCATATACCCTTGCAAATGACTTTTGTGATCGAGTACTAAAACGATCATATGCTTTTCTGATATAGTTAATGCTTTCCTAATATATTATAAGATAAAACATTAAACCTGAGTTTGAAAGTATTACCAAGTACTTGATTTCTTGAATATGAAATATTTCATGTGATCTTTTCAATTTCTAAATCCCGGATTCGGCAAAGTGTTTTTCCTAATATGGCAAATGGTTTTTTGATGTGCTCAAGTGCGAGCTTTCTATATGGATTTGGAAACACAACGAACAATATGAATTCTGAATTCTTGATTTCTTAAACTTGTCAATCCTCGACTCCAATACATGACTAACTTCAATACTTAGCGTAAGCACTAACTTGAATGTTTAGCGTAAGAACTAATTTAACTACTTGACGTAAGCACTAACTTGAATACTTAGTGTATGCACTAACTTGAATACTTGACGTAAGAACTAACTTGAATACTTGACGTATGCACTAACTTGAATACTTGGCGTATGCACTAACTTCACTGCAGGAGAAATGGACTTTAGTGACAATAAATATTAGTGACACCAAAATGCTTGTCACTAAATAGCATAATTAGTGACAACCCTTTATGTTGTCAGTAAAGGTCAAACTTTTAGTGACAACAAAAACAACTGTCACTAAATGATAACTTTTTGTGACAATAGAAAATGTAGTCACTGTTTTTTTGTCACTAAAGGCTTTTCCGGCAATCTCATTTGAAAATGAAAAATCTATTTAGTGACAACTAAAAAATTATTGTTACTAAAACGAAACTATTATCACTAAATAATCACATATAGTGACAAAAAATATCTTGTCGCTAAATAATGCACTTATTGTGACAACATTTTTCTTGTCACTATTCATGTGCATTTAGTGACAAAAAACATTGGAGAAATGGGCTTTAGTGACAATAAATATTAGTGACAACAAAATGCTATGCTTGTCACTAAATAACAGAATTGGAGACAACATTTTAAGTTGTTGAGACAAACCTTTAGTGACAATAAAAAAGATTGTCACTAAATAATAACTTTTAGATTGAATGGATAACTTTGTCACTAAAGGCTTTCCCGCCAATCTCATTTGAAAGCGGGAAATCTTGTTAGTGACAACACCAAAATTATTGTCACTAAAAAGAAACTGTTGTCATTAAATAGTGCATATATAGTGTCACTATATTCTTGTCACTAAATCCAACAAATCCAACAAAATATCTAAAAAATGCCAAAAACCTAAGATATTTACAAAGATAGGCATTTCAAATTAACGATCCAACCATTAGAATTGTTAAAATTGTTAAAAAAGTGTTATGACCAAATTTAAAGGTAATCGGATATACTTTGGCATGCAATCCAACAAACTATCTGAAAATATCAAAAACCTAAGGTATTTACAAAGATAAACACATCAAACTAATGATCTGATCGTTAGATTTATTGAAATTGTTAAGAAAAGTTTTATGACCAAATTTAAAGGTAATCGGATATATTTTGGCACGTAATCCAATTAAATCTCTACAAAAATCCGAAAACCTAAGGCATTTATAGAGATAGGCACTTCAAATTAATTATCTGACCGTTAGATTTGTTGAAATTGTTAAGAAAAGTGTTATAACAAAATTTGAAGATAATCGGATATATTTTGGCATCCAAATCAACAAATGTCTACAAAAATATCGAAAACCTAAGTCATTTACAAAGATAGACACTTTAAATTAATGTTCTAACCATTAGATTTGTTTAAATTTCTAGTAAAAGTGTTATGACCAAATTTAAAGATAATCGAATATACTTTTGCACGTAAAATATCTACAAAAATACCGAAAACCTAAGATATATACAAAGATAGACACTGCAAATTAATGATTTGACCATTAGATTTGTTGAAATAGTTAAGAAAATTTTTAAAACCAAATTTAAAGGTAATCAAATATATTTTGTCACATAATCCAATTTAAATCTCTACAAAAACCTAAAAACCTAAGGCATTTACAAAGATAGGCACTTCAAATTAATGATCTGACCGTCAGATTTGTTGAAATTACTAAGAAATGTGTTATGGCCAAATTTGAAGATAATAGGATATATTTTGGCACGCAATCCGACAAATGTCTACAAAAATATCGAAAACCTAAGGCATTTACAAAGATATGCACTTTAAATTAATGATCTGACCGTTAAATTTGCTTAAATTACTAGGAAAAGTGTTATGACCAAATTTAAAGATAATCAGATATACTTTTGCACGTAATCCAATAAAATATCTATAAAAATACCGAAAATCTAAGGTATTTACCAATATAGGCACTGCAAATTAACAATCCGACCGTTATATTTGTTGAAATTGTTAAGAAAAGTGTTATAACCAAATTTGAAGGTACTCAGATATATTTTAGCATGTAATCCAATTTATATCTCTACAAAAATTTGAAAATCTAAGGCATTTACAAAGATAGGGACTTGAAATTAATGATTCGACCATTAAATTTGTTGAAATTGCTTTAAAAAAACATGGTATGACCAAATTTGAAGATAATCGAATATATTTTTGGCATGCAATCTAACAAATGTCTACAAAAATACCGAAAACCTAAGGCATTTACAAAGATAGACACTTTAAATTAATGATCCGACCGTTAGATTTGTTTAAATTGCTAGGAAAAGTGTTATGACCAAATTTAAAAAGAATTAGATATACTTTTGCATGTAATCCAACAAAATATCTACAAAAATACCGAAAACCTATGGTATTTACAAAGATAGGCACTGAAAATTAACGATCCGACTATTAGATTTTTGAAATTGTTAAGAAAAGTGTTATAACCAAATTTAAATGTAATCAGATATATTTTGGCACGTAATCCAATTTAAATCTCTATAAAAATCCAAAAACCTAAGGCATTTATAGGAAACATAAAAAATATATACATGTATCTAGTATATAGATACAATATGTATATTGGTATGTATATAATACATGTGTGAATGATTGTATTCTATACCAAAAAGAGTATGCAGGTCTAGACAAATACCCAAATTTGAAATGTAGAGAACCCCGTTACAAATCATAGGTTCAAAAATACCTCGCAATGTTTTGCAATATGTGTTAATTGAATTTTGATATTTTTTCTCAAAAAATTTCACTATTACTTTTTGGAAACTATAAAAATACATAGTAACCAACTTGGGGCATGTAATATATTTTCATCAACCTATTAATTAAAAAACATTGTTACGATAGTCAACATTAGCCTATTTGTAGCTCACAAATCTATTCAATTTATAAGAAGGTTTACTCTCAGAGCTTGAAAAATAATTATTTTATAATAAATCAAATAATCCTACCTTTATAAATTTTTATATGATTAAAAAATTACTGCAATTTGATGCTTAAAATAGTACACTATATTATTATTATTATTATTATTATTATTATTATTATTATTATTATTATTATTATTATTATTATTATTATTATTATTATTATTATTATTATTATTATTATTATTATTATTATTATTAGTATAGAAAGCTAAATAAAATATTTCCATATTATAAGTTAATTATATGAATTACATTAAATGAAAATTTTTATATATGTAACTTTTACTTTGATTACTATGTATTTTTGAATTATTTGTAGAATGACTAAAATTAATCTAGTACAATAGAAGAAAATTAAAAAAAAAAAAACAAAGAGAGAGAGCTCGATATGTTTCCCAATATCTAAAATTAGACAAGTCCAAGGCAAACTTCACCAAGAAATTAGAGAAGCAACAAAAAAATATGGCAGGTGTCTGCATGAAAAATATTACCAAAAGCGAAATAAAAAAAATTGAGAACTCAACAAGAAGAAGGAAAAACGGCTTCATCTGGCAGTGCTCAAACCTGTCTCCTCCAACCCGCTCCACCAGATATTGTTGGGAAAAACCCTGGGCTCCTAGTGTTCTGAATCACTTGTCCCCGCCCTCTTCCTAAAGAATAGTTACTCACCACCCGCATACACAGCAGAATGAACATTTTGATCTGGGTTTCAAGAAGAAAAAAAAAAGAATGGGCTGAAAAATCTGGCAACTGCGTGGATGATTCATTGCAGTAGTTGACAAGCTGCCGTAAAATCTCAGTGTTTGTTAGGAAAACTCCTTCGGCACTTGTGTTTCGGGTATGACTTTAGATTTTGTGATTTTGTGTTTTGATTTTGCATAGATTACTTGGTTTTATATGGGTTTTGTGTTTCGAGCTTTTCTCCTGTTGATTTTTTAATGAACAGATATTTCGTTGGGCTTGTATTCTAGCTACCTCTTTCGATTTTGTGTTGTTTTTTTCCCATTAATTTTAGCTCAAACTGACTAATTTTTCATGGGCTTTAGCCACTTTAGATTTTTTTTTTTTTTTTGGTTGTTTTTCTAATGATTTTGACATTTTAGACATTTCTAATTCATAAAGATTAAAGTTTTATGGACTTTTGGAAAATAATGGGTAGTTGAGATTTGTATCTTTGTATCATGCAATAAACATGTTAAGAAGACATTGGAGTTTTAAAAGTATTTTTGTATTTGCTTGATTTAGGTAGTGACGTGATTTAGTGTTGGTGTTGGAATCCATCATTGGTGTTTTGCATTCTCAAGGAATAGGCGCGCCATTGAAATATTAAAGTGAGTTTTTCAGAACCAAGATGTCTCAAATGTAAAAATCTATTTAAGTGAAATATATTGTTACATGTTGTACTAAGATGATGCTAGACATGGAGTGCCTAGGCTTTATTATGTGGACTTGGTTGAATTACATGTATGTGACTAGCTTATGTACTTGCAAATAATCTTATGCTATTTTTTTTTTCTTTTATCGACATTAGGTTTAATGGATAAGAGTTGGATGCAAATCAAGAATAAACTGGATACTAGATATTAAAATGGGGTGGAAATTTTTCTTCAATTTGCATATGCACAAAGAGACAATCATATAAGGATTCCTTGTCCATGCGTTCTCTGTAATAACTTTTGGGATTATCCTAGACAAGCTGTAGAAGATCATTTAATTATGAATGGAATTCGTAGGAGCTATGTCCGACGGATATATCACAACGAAACCTTTGAAAGTATTGATGGTCATTCTAATACAGATGACCATGTACATGTTGAGTGTGATAATGATGAGGGAGGTAGTGAAGATGATGATGATATGGTTGAAAAGTTAAATGATATTGGAAATGCCAATTGGGGAGATAGTTGCAATGTAGAAGATAGCAATAGTAATGCAGAAGGAGGTTTTGCTGTGGATAAATTTCCCAAACTTTTAGATGAGGCAAAAAAAGAACTCTATCCAGGGTATACACATTTCTCACAATTATCCTTTGTTGTGACACTTCTTCATTTGAAGACCACAAGTGGGTGGACCAAGAAATCTTTTGATTTGCTTTTACAAGTTTTCAAGAATGCACTGCCTTCAGGCTCATTGATTCCCAACTCATATAATAAAGCAAAAAAATTTATTAGAAACTTAGGTTTTAGTTATGAAAAGATACACTCATGCATCAATGACTGTGTTTTATACAAGAATGAGTTTGCAGATTTAGATAAATGCCCAATTTGAAATGTAAGGAACCCTACTATAAATCTAATGGTTCAAAAATACCTCAAAAGGTCATGCGCTATTTTGCATTACAACCAAGGCTACAAAGGTTCTTTGTGAATAAAGAAGTAGCCTATGATATAAGGTGGCATAAAGAAAAGTGCATAAATGATGATAATGTCATGAGGCATCTAGCTGATAGTGAAGAATGGAAGCACTTTGACCAACAACATGAATTTTTTACAAAAGATTCTCGCAATATTAGGTTAGGGCTTACCATTGATGGTTTCAATCCTTTTGGAAACATGAGTAATTCATATAGTATTTGGCCAGTATTTCTAGTGCCCTATAATCTGCCTTCTTGGAAATGCATGAAGGATCCCTTCTTCTTGATGACAATACTTATTTCTGGACCAAAGTCATCAGGAAATAATATTGATGTCTATCTCTAACCTTTGATTGACGAATTAAACAAATTGTGGCTACTTGGAGTCGAGGCATTTGATGCATATTCAGGGGAAAGGTTTATGTTGCATGCTGCATTATTATGGACAATAAATGATTTTCCAGCAAATGCAAATTTATCTGGATGGAGTACAAATGGCTATATGGCTTGTCCTATTTGCATGAATAACACTTCCTCTATGCATTTACGACACGGGAAGAAAATTTTTTATACTGGCCATCGTCGATTTTTTGCCTACAAACCATAGATGGAGGAGAGATAGAAAATCATTTAATTGAGAGGTTAATTTAAGGGGTCCAACCAAGCGTTTGAATGGTTAGAATATTTTAGAGCAATTTGCAATAATGGATGATTTGGAGTTTGGAAAATCGCAAGAGTTACTCTAACAAAGAAAGAGGAAACGCAGAGACAGTGACTCAAATTGGACCAAGAAAAGTATATTCTTTGAGCTGCCATATTGGAAAGATCTTCATATCAAACACAATATAGATATCATGCATGTAGTGAAGAATGTATTTGATATAGTTTTTGGCACAATAATGGGAATTAAAGGTAAAATAAAAGATGGTTGGAAATGTCGCAGAGATTTGATGGAATTGGGGATATAGCCAGAATTGCATTTGATCGCTAAGGGTGATTCATTTGAGACTCCTATGGCTTGCTACAATTTAACTCAAAATAAGAAAATGAAAGTATGTGAATTCTTGAGTTCCATTAAATATCCTGATGGTTTTGCATCAAATATATCTCGATGCATTAGAAATCATGATTGCAATATTTTCAGTTTGAAAAGTCATGATTGTCACATTTTTGTGCAACGTATTCTTCCTCTTGCTCTACGTGGTTGTTTAAATAAGGATGTTCGGCAAGTCTTATTTGAATTGAGTGACTTTTTTAAGAAGTTGTGTTCTAGAACATTGAATTTCAATGTCTTAGAAGTCCAAGAGAAAAACATTGCTGTTATTTTATGCAAGCTCGAGCGAATATTTCCACCGTCAGTCTTTGACATTATGATGCATTTGATGCTTCACTTGCTAGATGAGTCTAAAATTGCTGGTCCAGCACAATATCGCTAGATGTTTCCATTTGAGAGGTAAAGTACCACTCTAATAGACACTTTCTTATCCACTTAAAAGAATTAATTATATATCAAAGAAAATTCTAATATTAAAAAAACTTACCAAATTTTTGTTGCTATTTCTCAGAAAAATGGTTACATTAAAGAGTTACGTGAAGAACAAAGCAAAGCCTGAAGGTTCAATTGCTGAGCGTTATATAGATAGTGAATGTTTGACATTCACCTCGATGTACTTACGCAATAGTGAGACAATATTTAATAAACCTGAGCGCTATTATGATAGAGGTGAATCTAGTGGGTAGATCTCAGTGTTTTCATGTAGCAGTCGACCATTTGGTGGTCCAACTCATCACTACTTAGATGACTTTGAAATGGCAAAAGTTCACAGCTATGTGTTAAATAACTGTGATGAGATTGAAGATTATATTTCGTAAGTATTAATTCTTTTAAAAATAGTTTAATCTTTAAATAATTAATTTTTGTAATAAATGGTGTTGCCACAAGGCTAGGTATTGAACGTAAGTTGTGATTTCTATGGAGAAGAACACCCAAATCATGAGTGCTAAAATATGGATTCACTCCAAGAAACCATGGAACAGGCGGCCTTTGCAGGTAATGTCCGTCTAGGTAACAACCCTTATAACTCTACTTATAATCCTGGTTGGAGAAATCACACTAATTTCTCTTGGAGCAATAGAAACCAACCTAGGCAGGTTCTTTCAATTTTGGGGGAAATCAAAAGAACTAATCTCCCATGAACAGCAATGCAGCACCTTCCAAGCTACCATTAGATGACTTGATTGGCCAACTAGTAAGTACAACGGAGACTATGTTCCAAGGAATTAATGCCACAATAAGGAACTTAGAGGCCTCCATGCGCAACTTGAAAAACTAAATTGGTTAACTTGTCAAACTATGGGGGGATCGTCAAGTCGGGACATTGCCAGGAAACACTGAAGAAAATCCACGAGATCAAAGCCGTGGAAAACATTGAAGTCAATTTTTTTTCAATTTTGTGATTGGGAACAATTTTTATTTTCGTCGTTTTGTTTGATTCGTTTCCATGAATTAAAGTGCATTATATATCATTATTGTGTGTTCATCATTATTCTTGAAAAAAAGAAAGCTGAAGGCTAGACAGAATGCAACCGGCGCCAGCTAGGACTAGGATCGGCGCCGGTTCCTGTAAGGCAAGACATAGGAAATAGGCCATTTTGGCCACTTTTCCTTTCAAACTCTCCAACTCCCTCTCAAATCCTCTCTAACTCGCACCGGCTTCACCTTCCAAACTTCTAAAACTTTGATTTTTCACCTCCTAAACACTTTTATAACATCAATCTACCTCTTTTTTTTTTTTTTTTTATCCTACGGATCAAAAGTCTTTAAATCTTCCATTTTTCCCAACAAACTCCACCTCAATCCACATGCAAAGGGCTTGGATTTCTAGAAAAAGATTGCATCTTTTGCATGCCCATGCATAAGAGAGTACAAAGGTATGAATTTTCTTGAATTCCCATGGTTAAAATGTTGTACATGAGTTTTTCTAATATTGAATATATTTTTGGCCAAAAATTGGGATTTTTCATGTTCTCTTGCCTAGTGAAATAACTCTTGAGCTTCATGATTTGGATTTATGATGAGTTAATGATGCTTTGGTACTTGATTCATTCACATGATCATTAGGGGATTTATGCATATGCTTAAGCGTAGGATTATGGTTATTATAATGATTGAGTAGTAATGCACATTGGCCTTGAATTGTTTTCCACTTGATCATTCTAATTCCAGGATAATGCCTTCATTCACATGATCATGTATGCACCTTCAAAATACAGTGGAGTTGTTCAACACATGTTTGTTTTATTGTGAGCTTTATATGTATTCTTGCAGGTTGTGTTGAATTGATTGAAGGAGATTGACTTGGTTGTTGTTGAAGGAGTTTAGGCATTATTGTTGTGAGATTGGTTGAGAGTTGAGTGAGAGTTGTGTATTGTGTTTGAAACGGGGAGCTACACCCCTTTTTAATTCTTTGAGCTCATTCGTTCTATCCTCCTATTTTCACCACTACTCACTTGACAACATGTCTAGAGCACGGGGTCAATCCTCCAAAAGGGTGAGAGCTTCCTCTTCCTATTCCTCAGCCGCTTCATCTATAGATCCCTTATTCCTTAGACTAATTAAGTTTATCGATCCATCATGTGAGGAATGGTATAATAGGAGAGCATCTAACAAGATCATTATAGAGCGTACATTCGCACCTACCCTAGACTATGCCCTTAAATTAGGAATGATGTTTAGGAGGCTAGGATGGGGATCAATAATACAACTAAAAGGGAAGTATTGTCCAGTGCTAATCAAAGAATTCTATGCCAACATAGTTGATAAGGAAAATAAACACCTTCCCCACATTGAGACGAGAGTGAAAGGAATCCCTATTATCATCACACAAAATCAATTAGCTAATCTTCTCCAGGTATTTAATGATGATTCTTAGCTAGGGATAGATGTTAACAATCAAAAATTTCTTTTTGACTCTAATTTGGATGCCAGTGGGACTAGAGCCACTCTAGGGTTGTATAAGCATAATGCCTTCCAAGCCAACAGTTTCTATTCGAACAATGATCTGGCTGCCAACTTTAGAGCTCTAGTCTATATGTTTGGGTTCAATATTGTACCCCATGCTAGTGGATTTAATGAGACCCGCCTTATTGACACCTACATTTTACATAGAATGATGAACATTCTACCTATCCCTCTTGCACCCTTGGTTATACAATCTATTAGAGATGTGGTTCATCACGGTCTTTCTACTAAAGCCTTCGTCTTTCCCTTAGTCATAATGAAGATTTTGAGAGACTTTGGTATTAGCACTGAGGGAGAATTGATGGAGGTTACCACTGAGCATGACATGGTTACGGAGCAGACACTGATGAGCTACGGGTACAAGTACAACTAGGAATTGAAAAAGTGGCTAACCCCCCATGAGGTCAGGTATCCCGGTCAGGTTAGGCCACCCCCTATGGAGGAGGAGCACCCACTGCCACCAGCACGTGCACGAGCTAGTAGTTCTCAGTCCCAACCCAAGACTGACTTCGAGACTACCGTGCTGGGACAGTTAGCCCAACAGACGGAGATACTCCTACGCTTGCAGGGATCCATCAACGACATTGCCTAGCGGTAAGCTACTATGGAGCAGCAATAAGCTGAATGGAGGCAGCATTTTTCGGGACAACATGGTGATGAGGGCACTTCCGCCCCTGCTGATGATGATGATGAGGAGGAATGAGTTGATTGTTCCACATTTTCTCTTATTATTCACTCTTGTTTTTCCTTTTATCTTTTCATGTCTTTTCTAGTTCGTTCTTGCTTACTTTTCTTCGTTTATACTATTTTCTTTCTTTAGTTTATGTTTTCTAGTTTTTATGCTTTGGTGTGATCTTTTGTATTTTTCTTTTTAAGTACTTTACCAATGCCTCTTTCTCCAGGAACTCCACTCTTGTACAGAAGATTGCACAATGAATGGAATAATTGTCTTTCTTATCTTTTCCCCTTTATTTTTGGTCCCATGGCATTAATTCTTTGTTCTATTTATTTAGCCATTGAGGACAATGTCCAGTTTAAGTGTGGGAGAGTGGTTTTGATTGAAAATTCCTCTATGCATCATTCTTTTATCCTTTATCCTTCTTGTGAGCAAAAATTTTCCAAAAACAAAAAATTTTCCAAATTTTTTCTGATTTTCTTTGAGATTTCAGGCGGTATTTTTAATGCATGTCTTTATGATAGATTATAGAGCATATGTTCTATATCGATTATGGCTTATGCATGACTTATTGCACACACTTGGACTAAGTAGTTTTGATCATATGCTTTACATTGTTCTTAAACCTGTTTTTCCACTAAAATTCATTGAGCATTCTAGAATTTACTCGAATACCTCTCAAGGCAAAATAAGAAAGACATTCATTATTTAACTTAGAGATGACGATAATAGGCCTTCCTTGGATAGTTTGAGCTTTTCAAGCCTACCTATTTTATATTATCCCTAGTGACTATTTTGAGCCTAAATTGATAATTTCTTTCTTAAAGCCCATTGTCATACTCTGTCCATTACTTCTTTCTGAGAGTTTGATTTATATTCCAAATCTGTGATTGCTCTGGATGGATAAAAGTACATGTAGGAGAATGTTGAGGGAGAATAATTGTGTAAAGATCATGACTTGTTACTTTCAGTCATGCATCAAGAGTTGTGTTGAGCTGGAAAAAGAAAACGAAGGAAGAAAAGAGAAAGATTGAAAACAAGAAAAGAAAACAAAAAGCTGCTAGGAAAGATGGAAAGAGAGAAACTAAGAAAGAAAAGAACAGTAGCAGTGAAAAACAAAAGGAGAGAGAAAAGAAAGAAAAGAGAAAATTAAAAGAAAAAGAAAAAAAAAGAAAGATCACAAGAGAAATGGTGATTAAGCTGTAAAAGTTGAGTTTACATCAAGTCTTTGACACCATCGGTAAAAATTCGAGTGGTCTTGTGAAAAAAATAGAGAAGAGTTGATGATGGAGCTGAAAAAAAAAACAAAAAAAAAAAAGAGAGAGAGAATGCAAGATTTGCTTAAGTTGAACTGTAATTGCTAAACAAGGTTATGGGGATTGATTGATTTTTGAAATAGGAGAGCAAGAAGAGTTTGGAATTTCTTGATACATTGTGTTTATCCTTTTCTTGCGAACTCTCATATTCTTTGATATTTGAATTTCCTGTATCCTTCGTTTGACAAGTTACATTACAAGCCCTTTAGCCTTACATTACAAGCTTAAAAGTCTTATTTGATCTAAGTAGAATCATGATATGTCTCGAATTAGTGGAGAGAGTATATGGAAAGTAAGCTTATAGAATGCATATTCTTTTTTAACTAAATTATTTCCAATGGTTTGAGAATGTTGTTAAAGTATTGAGATGGTTCTACTAGTCACTATTCACTTACACAAGTCTTGCATTTATTGTGAAAGATATAGTAGCATGTGTTTTATGTTCTTGAATGAAGGAAGCATTCAAGATATTGTTTTGGAATTGATTTGAGTGATTTATTAACTCTTGTGTTTTTCTTACTTGTCTTTGATACTTTGCTTGAGGACAAGGAAAGAGCTAAGTGTGGGGGAATATGATCGAGCCTAAATTAGTCATATTTTTTCTAGTTATTTGAGGCTATTTTGTGATACATTTTATTCAATAACTAGTCATACTCCTTCATATTTGAGATTTTACCCTTGGAAAGGTATTTTGTATATTATTTCAAATTTTAGGGGTAAAACAAAGTAAAAGTGTCGCAAAACAGACTAGAGGCGCCGTCGAACAAGCCAGAAGAAGCGGCGCAGGCCATGTGCTGTTGGCACACATTTCAACGTGATAAAAAATCATTGAAACAGGACTGGAACAGAACCGAACCGGTGCTGGCTTAGCAACCAAGGTGGCACCGACTGTACTCTAGACAATATTGAGTAGACAACGAGAAAAATCGGTGAACGATTGTAGAAATAAAACACAATCGGCGCCGGCTCCAGCAGCCAAGGCAGCGCCAGCTATGCCCTGAGGATAAGATGGACTTTGTTTTTTGCACGTGGTTTTTGGTAATCTGCAAAATTTTAGTATCTTCTTACTTCTACTCAGCCAAGAACCTTACATCAATGAGTTTAGGCATTTCCTAAGCCTATAAATAGATTGAAAACCCAAGAGAAAATGGAGGATTCATAGATCATCATAGAAAATCACTCAAATCAAAGGAGGAATTCTTCAATACAATGAGGGTTGTGCAAGAAGGTCTACAAGAGAAGAAGAAGGAGGCTTGTCTATGAGTGCTTTCTTTTACTTTATTTTCTTTTTCTTGAACAATGATGTATTGATTGTTTTATAGTAATTTGACATTGTTTTAAGTATTCATGATTTTCAGAGTTACTGTGATCTTTTGATTAATTGATTGTTATTCTTGGTATTTAATTACTTGTGCTAATTACGAGATTAATTTGTTGTTTCTTCCTATTAACTTGCTTGAGAAAGAGGTTGATGGTGGTTTCAATTTGTTAATTTCATATTTATTATCTTTTAACTTGCTTGAGAAAGGCATTAATTGCTAAGAACTAGGTAATTGAAGGTTAATTGATGTTAATTGCCAGAGTATGGATTCATTGGTTAATTTCATGTTTTAAGTTTGCTAGAGTATGGAAATTTAATCAATGATTTTGTTTAATGCATCTTGTGGGTGAATTAGTTGAGACAGAATATGTGATGCTAATTTGTCTAAAAGATAGTAAATTCATGGATTGAAAAAGAAGTGAGTCTATCTTAATCCTTCATGATGCTAAGAGAACAATTAATTATGATAATGATTCAGTCCTTTAAGGTCATGTTTGTCAAAATAATGGTTTAAGTTACATAATCTTCCATCCTTGACATGTATATATTATTTTATTTTTTTTCTTTTTCACTTTATTGAGTCGGTTAAATAATGAAAGAAAAGTGATTAATGCATACTTGTTCCTTGAGGATCGACACTCGTTTAAACCTTATGCTATGTTAATAATAAGTATGCTTGCTCATATGTATAATTTAGGGTTAACGTTTTAATTTAAACTTGATTGTGAATGTACTTATTTTTATATGATTTTTTATACTCAAATAAATACGCATCAGTCTACAGTGTTTTTAGCCTAACAATCGTATAAGAAAGATCCATATAGCGAACACTTTGTCCCTACCATACATTGAAGCATCTTTAGCAAACAGACCACGATTGTTCAATGGAAGCAACAATACCTTCTGAAGAATAGAATGAAGATCTATGTATACTCAATCAACTTTGCGCTTTGGAATTTGATTGAATATGGACCATTTGTTCCGTTCAAAACTGTTAAAAGCAAAAAGTGCCTAAACAGAGTGATGGATATAACAGTGAGAATACTTCAAAAATGACTTTGAATTTTCAAGCAATGAATATATTGTGATATGCCCTTGATGCTAATGAATATAACCGAGTTAGTGGTTGTAATTCAGCTTATGAAATGTGGAAATTACTTAAAGTCACCCATGAAAGGACAAATCAAGTAAAGGAATCAAAGTTGGGACACTTGGTCTGTGAGTATGAGCCGTTTACCATGAAATCAAATGAGAACATAACTGATATGTTCACTAGATTCACAAACATTATGAATGGATTGAAGGTATATGAGAAAATCTATTCCCTTAGAGAGCAAAACAGAAAAATACTCGATGCCTTGCCAAAAAGCTGGTAGCCTAAAACCTTGGGTTTGGAAGAATCTAAAGACTTGAATAATCTACCAACTGAAAAATTGATTAGGTTTCTCTTGACTCATGAAATGTAACTTAAAAGGTTTCAAGAATATGATGATGATGATGATAGAGGCAAAAGAGGAACTGCCTTAAAGAGTGTCGATTTAGACACTGAAGAATTGTCCATGGTTGCTAGAAAATTCAGGAAGATGTTCAAAAAAAGCAACTTCAAAAGAGGCAAGAAATTTGTCAAAAAAAAGAGACTAACTTTATCCTTCAAACCTTAATATTATGAATGTAAAAGCAAGCAACATTTTGTTGCTAACTATCCAATAGCTAAAGAAAAGGAGGTCAAGTAGAATAAAAAGAAAAGAAAGGACATTAAGATAAAGAAAGGAAAATGGCTAGTCAGAACTTGGGATCAAGATGGATCCAGAACTGAAGAATATAGTGAATCTGGAGCCAAAATAGCCAACATATACTTCATGGCCATGGAAGAAAAGGTAAACCTTACTCCTTCTAATTCTATATTTGAATTACACAATTCTGCTTGTGAAAATTCTGATGATCCAAGTGAGCTTCGTGTTGACATGTTCCATGAACTAAAAAATCTATCTAGAAGAAATAAGGAAATGAAAATGAAGATTGATTCCTTGTTGGATGATAATGCTAAGCCATTGAGAGAGAACAAAACTCTACTTGATTCCCTTAATTGTTCATACATTGAAAAGTATCTCAACTTCTTTGCATTGTATGTCACTTGAGAACAAATGCTTATATGACAAAGTAATATCTTTTGAGATTACACTCAGTGATTGTGATGACATGAAAAAAAGAATTGATGGTCTCCGTATAGGCATTAAGAAGTTCACTAATAGCAAAAACAATCTAGATAGATTTCTTGGAATGCAACGTGTCGCAGGAGACAGAAATGGTCTCAGATATAGGCATGTGAACAAAGCTGGAAATTACAATTCTCATTTTGTGAAAGCTAGCTCTTCATATATAACTCATACTTGTTGCATATATTATGGTAAAGGTAGACACAACGCATCTAAGTGTCATGTTAGGAAGAAAGTAGACTCGGAGATGAAAACAGTATGGAGAATTAAAGGAACTATTACTAACCCCCGAGGACCCAAGAAAGAATGGGCACCAAAAGTCACTCTTTCATCTTGTATATGGGTACATTTACCACAAAAAATGAGCTCTACAAAGTGATTTTTGGGTAGTGGATGCTCTAGACACATGACTGGAAATGCAGTACTAATGGAGGATATTCAAGTTACAAATGATGGATTTGTCACCTTTGGAGACAAGATAAAGGGAAAATTATTGGCATAGGTAATATTGGTAAGGGATCGTTCACTATTATTATGCAAGTATTGTTGATTGATAGATTAAACTACTACTTGCTTAGTATTGGCCAATTATATTGTAATACCCCGCCCAAAACCACCTTTGACTATGGGAAAAAGTCATGCATTGCATAGCATCTTGCATTTTATGTGGTAGCTAGAATAATTTTATTTGCATGATGCATGTGAATTTTTCAGTTGCTCTTGCATTTGAATTAATTGATGTGAAATAGTTGTGTTGTTAAAGACTTGTTTAAGGGAGGTTTGGTCGAAGACTTGGAAGGATGAGTATTGGGGTGGTAAGAGCTTCTTGTAGAAAAATCAGTATTGGAATTGTTTTGGAAAAGCGGGGAGGTTGGTGACTTCCTTTGGTGACCCGAGTTCGAATCCTACCTTTTGTGAAGTTAGTTTCTCTTCTTAAAATTCTTTTCTTTAGACCATTTCTTGTGTTGGCCGAAAAAAAATCTAGCTATCCTAGAGAAATTTTAGTATTTTTACTCCAAGGAAATAAGTCTCTATATTTATTTCCTAAATTCAAGGACTTTGATGTGAATAAAGTTCACCTTTAATTTTCAGCTTGTGTTCCTTAGGATTTTTGAAAAAACCCTAGCTAGTAATTAAAATATTAGCTTGATTTTAGTTAGATAGATGTTTCCATGGATAGGTGGAATTAATGAATCATTTTCCTAGTAGGAAATCTTGTTGATTTTAATCCTAGAATGTTAGCTAAAAATCTAGGGAAAAAAAAATTCCAGCAAGTGCCGCCACTTCTTGGAGGACTTGTAGCTTAATCCAAACTCTTCTAGGACTAGAGGAAATCTTATCCAAATCCTTGATAAAACCGGATTTTATTTCAATCCAAATTCAACTAGGATTTCTTCATTTTCCTAGCTGAATTTCGGCAGCTTTGAATCTACATAAGCTGTCCGAAATTCCAGCCATCTTTAGCTACAATCCAACTCTGAAAATCCTAGCTCAAACCACCTAGAATACTCCTTAGCAATTCAACTACCTTAGCTGCACAAAATCAGAATTTTATTCACACAAAAACACTGAAATTCATCCAGCATATACACAGAAAATTTGGACAGCTTAGTGCAGGATTTTCGGCCAGCTTTATGTTCCTATTTCAACTGAAATTCTGCACACATCATTCACTGAAAAACCCCAGCTGAACAAGCTATTTTCAGCACCCAAAACCCTCAATTTTCCTCTGGAAATTTTGGTAGAATTATAGCAGCCAAACCAGTCCAAAACTTGCTACACTTGCACAGAATTTTCACAGCACTTGCACAGGATTTTTCAGTCATCAAAACTCAATCAAACTCTTCCTTGTTTGGCCCAAAATTCTGAACACATTCAGCCCTTCCTTTGAGCAGTGTTTTGGCCAGCTTAGAGGAGCAAATTGCAGAATTTTTTCCTCCATAAAACTCCCCTAAAATCGGCAGCAAGGAGGCGCGCGCAAGCTGAAAATTCCGCCTTTGCTATCCAAGAAACCTAAAGACATTAGGAGTCTATCTAAACATCACCATCTAACCCTAAACCAATCGTCTCCAACTTTAAATCATAACCACCGTTTATCCTCTCCATTCTACATGAAAATTTCAGCAACATCTCTCTGCAAATTTTCGAAACCACAAGAGTTATTCCTAGCAAAAAACGAACACACCTTAAGGTGAGCACAAATCCTTTCAACCTCTTGATGCCGTTTTCTCTAATGATTCTTTTCTCTTTCTTCTACCCTTAAATCACGCCCTATAGAGGCTGATTTCCTCTTCTTCCTTGATTTTCGGACAAGTGAAGCAAAGGAGGTAGCTTCTCTCTTCTTCTCAAGCGAACTCGGGACGATCACCATAGGAGCATCGAGACCTTATTACCCGGTAGTTGCAAGGTAAGGGAATACCCTCCCTTGATGTCGAAAGTAAAGTGTAATGGTGTTTATTAGTGAGATAAACATGTGGTCGTAGTATTTGATCTTTGGGGATTGAATAGTTTACCTGGAATTAAATAGGAGATTGCGAATTGTTATGAAAATAATTGGGATTAGAGCATGTTTGAATTAATTGAGACCCTGATCATGATATTATATGGTTTAGATCAGGAGGATAATTGAGGAAAGCTAGCTGTGAATTTATCGCATTTATCTGAGGCATATCAAGTAAGTCCTTGCATAAACTCTTTTATTAAATGTTGTGATGGTAAGTCCATCTATAAACTGTTTTGTTAAAGGTTGTGATGGCAAGTCTATGTTGTGAAGCTTTGTAAAGCTATTGTTAAACTATGTTTGCTTGGGTTGTAAACGTGGATATTTATTCTTTAAATAGTTTTGTCAAACTAATGATTTTATCAAGAAAACTATTCTTTTCCTTAAATTTTTAGAAATCTCTTTTAAAGAAAACCACGTTTTACAAAACCAAGGTTTGGAAATATTTTGAATCAGGAATTGACGGATAAGTTCGTTGAGTACTCAATAAGGGTAGGCTAACAATACTAGTCTTGGAGGGCTAGCGTAAGTCTTCTGGCAGGAGGCCACCTCCAGAAGATGAACTCTGCTTGAAAAGGCGACAGTGTTGGTTGGTCAGGCCAGTCCGAGCTAGAATTATGCCTGAAAGGTATTATTTATATTCTCGGCATGGACACCCGGATGGTTTTGTTAGATGTAGAGATGGAGGAGTATCTCACCCGGTGAGCTATACACTCACCTTGATCAGAACGCCCAACGTGTGGTAATCTGGTCCGGACAAAGTGCACAAAGTGTGGTGCCTTGGCCAACTTGTTCTCATGGAGCCCAGCGTGTGGCGACATGACTTTTATCCGAGTGGAGGATTTATTTTGTACAAAGTATGACAATGAGAAAAACCCACTCCTTGCGAAAAGAGATTGTTTATGACTTGCCAAATTATTTTTACAAATGTTTTACACTTTGCATACATGAACTATTTAAAAACACCATGTGCACACACAGAACTTATTGAGATTTATTCTCACACCGTTTTACACCATATTTTCAGGAGATAGATTGTGCTGAGTCAGTGGAACATGTAATAGTTGGAGCTTTTGCTATTTTCTCTATCCGTTCTAGGAGACATTTATTGCTTATGCTTCTAAACAATATTTTGTTTTATTCCGTTTTGCTCCAAGTTGAGCCTGATATAATAAGAATATTTCTTTATTTATCTAAGTTGATCCTTTTGGAGATTGCCTTTATATTTTATACCTCGTTTTAAAGACCCCTTGTCCTACGGGACGAGGCGACATCCCCGCCCTTTTAGAGTACGTAGTCATAGGGTGTTACATATATGGCAATGGCTGTAAAGTTAAACTTAAAAAAAATTCATACACTATCTTTGATAATTCTACTGATGAAATCATCTTTATTGCAAATAGCATTGGTAATTTCGATATATTATATCTTGATAATCTTATTGCTCATGATATAAAATGTCTTTCCACAATTGATGATGATTGCTACCTTTGACATAGAAGGCTATGCCATGTATTTATTGATTTACTAAATAGATTATCTTCAAAAGAGTTTGTTAGAGGACTGTCCAAAATGAAATTTGCTAAACACCGATTGTGTGATGCTTGCAAATTTGGAAAACAAACCAAAACATCCTTTAAATCCAAGAAAATGATTTCAACATCAAAACCTCGTGAACTTATTCATATGGATTTATTTGGACTTATGAGAACCACTAGCCATGGTGGTAAGAGATACGTTTATATATTAATAGATGATTTTTTTAGATTCATTTTGAGTTTGTTTCTTGCCCAAAAAGATGCTGAATTTTCAAAACTACTCAACCATGTTTAATATTTCCTTGGGAGAAAATTGATTTCAATTAGAAGTGACAATAGAAGAGAATTTTACAACTGTGATTTTACAAAATTTTGTGATGAGAATGGTGTTTTTCATAACTTTTCAGCTGCAAAAACTCCTCAACAAAATAGTGTTGTTGAGAGAAAAAATAGGACTTTGCAAGAAATGCTAAGGTCAATGCTTTTTGAAAATTCCCTTCCAAAATAGTTCTAGGCAAAAGCTGTAAATACAGCATGCTATATTTTAAACAGAGTTATGTTAAGACATTTTTTTTAGGAAAACACCCTTTGAACTTATATTTGACAAAGTCCTATCCATTTCATATTTCAAA
Source organism: Voacanga thouarsii (assembly GCA_026120185.1). Classification (NCBI taxonomy): domain Eukaryota; kingdom Viridiplantae; phylum Streptophyta; class Magnoliopsida; order Gentianales; family Apocynaceae; genus Voacanga; species Voacanga thouarsii. The sequence goes on along the minus strand of JANUWF010001918.1, from coordinate 484,081 downwards.
GTTTTTTGATACAAATATTTTGTTCTCACTACTCGAGACAATCTTGGCGAATTCAATAAAAATTTGGATGAGGTTATATTTCTTGGATACTTTTTTAACAAAAAGATATATAGAGTATACAATAAAAGAACTCTATGAGTGGAAGAATCCGTATATATTTTGTTTGATGAATCTAACATATACTCCTCAAGAAAAGATGATGATAATGTAGGTACTTCAAAAGAAAACGTTATTGAACAGTATAAAGCTCCATCACTTGACAACAACGCTAAAAAGGAAGAATTGGAAGAACAACAAGCTAAAGATAATAAGCAAAGAGCTAAAGATCAAGTTGATCAAAGCCTACCAAATGAATGGAAATACAAACTTGGATATCCAAAAGAACAACTTATCAGAGATCCGAGCTGTAGTGTCAAAACAAGATGGTACTTTATTAATAATCTCGTCTTACTTTCAAGTATTGAACCTGTTTGCATTGATGTGGCTTTGTGTGATGATTTTTGGATTATGGCCATGCAAATCAATTCAAAAGAAATCAAGTTTAGAAACTTGTTCCTAGACCACTTGACCATCTCGTGATTGGCACCAAATGGGTGTTTAGAAATAAACTTGATGAGCATGATGTTGTTATTAGAAACAAAGCTAGACTTGATGTACAAAGATTCAATCAAGAGGAGGGCATTGATTATAACGAGACATTTGCACCCGTTGCTAGACTACAATCCATTAGAATGTTGCTTTCTTTTGTATCTTTCAAAGGTCTCATGTTCTATTAAATGGATGTTAAAAACGCTTCTATAAATGGTTTTATTGAAGAAGTATTATATGTGGAACAACTTCCTAGTTTTATTCATGAAAATTTTTCAAATCATGCCCTTAAACTATCCAAACCTCTCTATTGTTTAAATCAAGCTTTTCGTGCTTGGTATAAAAGACTTAGTGGTTTTATCTTTTCAAAAGGTTTTGCAAGAGGTGTTATTGACAATACATTGTTCATTAAAATTGAAAAATCTGATGATCTCTTGATTGTTCAAACATAGTTTGATGACATTATCTCTGGAGCTACTAATGAATCTTTATGTAAGAAGTTTGCTAAAACTATGTAGCAATAATTTGAGATAAGCATGATGGGAGAACTCAATTTCTTTCTCGGGTTACAAATTAAGCAAGCCAAGGATATGATTTTTCTAAATCAAGCTAAGTATGCTAAAGAATTGCCCAAAAGGTTTGAAATAAATCAAGCAAAAGAAATTAGTAATCCTATGAGCACTTCATTAAAGCTTGACAAAGATGAAAAGGGTAAGAAGGTAGATGAATCAAAATATTGTAGTATGATTGTAAGCCTTCTATATCTCACTACTAGTCGTCCTGATATCATGTTCTCGGTTTACCTTTGTGCAAGATTCCAATCTTATCCCAAAGAGTCACACTTATGCGCTGTAAAGCATAGTTATACTTAGTTGGGACACATGATTATGGACTGTGGTATCTTTAAACTAACTCTTTTGATCTTGTAAGATACACGTATGCAAATTATGTAAGATGTAAAGTTGAAAGAAAAAGTACAAGTGACCATTGTCAATTTCTTGGGCATTCATTAGTTTCTTGGTACAACAAGAAGCAAGCTTATGTATCTCTTTCAACAATCAAAGTTGAATATATAGTTGCAAGAAGTTGTTGTGCTCATATCTTATAGATGAAACATACTTCACTCGGTTTTGGTCTTGATTTTAAGTGTGTTCCCATTTTTTGTGACAACATTAGTAATATAAATTTAACTAAAAATCCTGTTCAATACTTAAGAATAAAGCACATTAAGAGATCATATACTTAAGAGAGATGCTTGTGTTGAATATATTTCTACTAATGATCAACTTGCAGATATATTCACCAAACCATTAGCTGAAAATAGATTCAATTATCTAAGGAGAGGCATAGGAATTAAATGGTTATGAAATTAACATTTTTTTTTTGGAGTTAATTGTTTATTCTTGTAGGATACTAACGAAGTCTGATTTTGGATGGAAATGTTAGATGCTGAAATTGGACGACGTGAATCCAAAAAACCTCACTAGAACCATCTCCCTATGACAAAATTGGATGGGCATTTTGGACTGAGTTTTAAGTCAAAAAATTGCAGTATCCTATTGTCAAGTATACTCCATATTTGGATAGACAAATCAGATGAACGATTTCTGCGGCCAAGCCTTTCAAATTTCAAACTCTAAATATCCGTGCTTTTTTTAAGCCGCAAATACTCTCTCTCTCTCTCTCTCTCTCTCTCTCTCTCTCTCTCTCGTTAAAATATCTTTTCAAATTTCTACAAAAATCACATTTTTCAATGTATTTGATTGTACCTATCTATTTAATACCTCGTAAAGCCCAAAGGATTTTAAACCCACTTGAATTACTTTCTCTTTTTCAAAATCAGAAGTCATCATCTCTCTCTATTTTCTCTAAACATCTTTCTTATGCCAAAACCAAAGAGACTAAACCCTTCAAATTTCATCCGCCATGGCTAAACTTCCAAAAAACACCAAGGGGACTGAACTTGATAGGAATCCACCTAAGCATCATACTAAAGCTAAAGAAGAAGGATGGAGATTCAAACCATATTCCATGATGCCAAGGAAGAATTTAAATTATGAAGGTTTTCACTAGAGGATTTAAACTAAACAAGCTACCAAGCCACGAAATATGAATATAGTAAAAAAGTGGGTGCCAAAGAGAAGTTTGAAAGATCTTCAAGAAGACAAATCAAGAATCAAGAAATTTGTTAAGTGATGGAGGATCAAAGAAGGGCCAAGAAAATCAAAGCTTGAACAATAATTTGTGTAGAGGATCAAGAGCGCACGAGAGAAAGGCTGAGGACAAGGAAAACGAACCAGCTATAAAAGACAGTGTGGACCTGGTGCTAGGCCCAACAAGCCTACCTAGCACCAGGTCCTCTTGGTTCATTGGCCAATTTTTCATATCCAACCCAGCGCTAGGCCCATAAAGGCGACCTGGTGCTAGGTCACTTCGGGCCATGCCCTGTTTTTTTCAATTTTTCTACTTTTGTTTTGTTTTGTTTTCAATTAAATTTTCATGACTTTTATCATGTAATAGAGATATTTTAAACCTTTTAACGGCTTGAATGGCTGAGATTACATCTCACCTTAATTAGGTTTAGATGCCTGGGATTATAACATTTCAAATGTAATAACTTTAGATATTGAGAAAAATAAAAGAGTCTCATTTGAGAGCTTTTGAGAGGTGATTCCTCTTAAGTAAATCCGATTAACATCAAGACCATTCTTAGGGCCTAATTCTTCCCTATATATTGAGTCTATAAACTCTTTTAGGATAAATCAATTAGCTTGCTAATTTGGATCTTCAGTTATAGATAATCTAAAGTTCTTGTTGGAAGTAAAGTTGGTTACCCAAATCATCTTTATCGAAGTATTTTTTGAATCAAAGGTCTTTGGTTGTGATTTGGATGACTTTATTCTTATTTCTAGTATTCTAAGTTCTTTATTTTGGTTTAGGGTCCTAGTATTTGAATTGGGTGTCTTATTTCTTTACAAAATTTACTGTTTTGAGCTCTTAAATGAGTCTTGAATTTTACCCCAAATTTAGCCATGAAATTCATTAAGAAATCAGCTCCAATATCATATCAAATAGTTTGGTATCAAAGTGAGGCATTAAAGCTTGAAGACATTGAACAAGGTTTCAAAATTGGTCAATCCCGTAACTTAAAATTATACTACAAAAAGGTCAAATTTTCTTTAACTTTTCTTGTGTTTTATATGTTAAACTCGAGACTTTTTGAGAGTATAATAATTTGAGATTGCAAATTTCTTGTTGTTTGTTGATTTTTGGAGCTAAAATTGCTTAAAATTTCTGTTATATCTTGGGTTCCGAAAATTACCTACAAAGTGTTTAATATTTTGCTTGAGTAAACTTTTCACTTGAAATTATGGCTAAAACTTTTGTGAACACTTTCTATAGTTGATTATCTATCATTTCAAGTATTTTGGGGACATTGCTTGTCTATTAAGATCATCTTAGTTGTCAAATTCTTGTTTTGGTTCTTCAATGCTAAATTCCATAGACTTCTAGTATTACATTGAAAATTCTTGTTAGGTCTTGTCCATTCACCCATTCCCTAGTCAATTTTGTTAAGAATTTTGAATTCATTAACTCTTGATATAAACTCCTTCAGGCTCATTGTTATTAATAATCAAACTTTCATCTAAGTCTAGTTGGTTGTTCTTAGAGGGTTAGTAAACTTGTCAAATTTGGACTAGCTCCTAAGCAGTTGGAGATATTTTTGTGGAAAGTATTCATTGAGGAAATTTAGTACTTGAAAAAGGTAAGAGTGTGAACTTATTCTTGTATTCTTGTTAAAAGCCAAAGAAGAGTTATACACGAGGGTGAGTGCATACACGTTAGTGAGTGATTGTGAGGAATTACTTTCTCCTTTTATCCAAATTTTCTAAGTGAGAACCCTTGAAATTCTCAATACAATATCCCAAAGAACTTCATTTGATATTCAAGCCACCTTTGAAATTTTCCAAGCAAACATGGAAGGCATGAGGAGGGACATGGAGGGGATTAAATCTAGCCAAAACTCAATGAATGCTAAAAAGGGAGATAGCCTTAGAGTGAGAAATGAGTACAAACCACCACCCCCATTATATGAGCAACCAATGAAGGGATGTGGAGAACATTTGATGGGAGGTTATCTAAAAATTCCAATAAAGAGAAGAGGTTGGAAAAGTTTAGGATGAAAGAAAAGGGACCTACCCTAAGAAGTTCACATGTACCAATCCCATTTTTCAATATTCACTAAACCAGAAAAATAAGCCACCAAAATAATCATTAAGAACAACCTAGAAGCTTAAAGAAGAAGAGGGTAGTGAGGAAATGCTTGAGGTTGGGAAGTTTTTCCATTGATTGGTGTTGCTAGGAAGGCTGTGAGTGCAAATGATGTTGAGAATAGGAAGCAATCCCAAAGGTGTAATATCTTTTATATTATGTGCCTTAGCCAACAAAAGCCTTATAGTATGATCATTGATGGAGGAAGTTGTACAAATGTGATAAGTACTACCTTAGTGGAAGACTTGGGATTAGAAACAATGAGATATCCTAAACCATACAAACTCCATTGCTTGAGTGATTATGGTAAAGTAAAAGTAAACAAACAAATGAAGGTTGAGTTTAATATGGGGGCCTATAAAGATGTGATATTATGTGATGTGTCCCAATGTAAGTAGGGCATATTTGATTAGGAAGGTCATGGATGTTTGATAGCGATGTGATGCATAAAGGGAGGGAGAATAAATATATTTTGAACAAAAATGAGAAGAAGATTACACTACTTCTATTATCCCCTAATGAGGTGCTTAAAGATCAAAATGTCATGAGGGAAAAAGACAACAAAAGAAGAGAGCTGAAAAAGAAGTAAAAAAAAGAGAGAGAGAGAGAGAAACAAAAGAGCTTAAAAAGGGCAAAAAAAAAAAGAAAAAGGATGGAAATAAAATGAGTGAGACCTTCTTGTACTTGAAGAGTGAAAATAATGAGAGGGAGGCTACAAAGAAGAAAAGTGAAGATGAGGAGAAAAATGAGCTTTATGTGGGAGAGTATAAACTTATATTTTTATCTTCATCAAAAGATTCTTGTTTAAGATCTTACACGTGTTAATTTGAGGATAAATCGTCTTCAAGAAGGGAAAAATGATAGGAATCTACCCAAGAGTCATGATAATGCTAAAGAAGGGGGATGGAGATGCAAACCACATTCTATGGTGCCAAGGAAGAATTTAAATTACGAAGGCTTTTAATGGAGGATTCAAGCCAAACAAGCTACCAAGCCAAGGAATATGAAAATAGTAAAGAAGTGGGCACCAAAGGGAAGCTTAAATGACCTTCAAGAAGGGAAATCCAAAAAGTTTCAAGCGATAGAGGATAAAAAAAGGGCCAAAAAGATCAAAGCTTGAATAACAATTTGTGTAGAGGATCAAGTGCGCGCGAGAGAAAGGTTGAGGACATGGAAAATGAACCGGTTATGAAGGTCAGTACAGACCTGGTGCTAGGCCCAACAAGCCTACCCTGTGCCAGGTCCTCTCGGTCCATTGGCCAATTTTTGCAGATCCAACCCAGTGCCAGGCCTATAAAGGCAACCTGGCGCCAGGTCACTTCGGGCCATGCCTTGTTTTGTTTAATTTTTCTACTTTTTTTCTGTTTTGTTCCAATTAAATTCCAACAACTTTTATCATGTAATAAGGATATTTTGGACATTTTAATGGCTTGAATAGCTGAGATTACATCTCACCTTAGTGAGGATTAGATGCCTATAAACATGGCATTATAACATTTCAAATGTAATAATTAACTTTGGATATTGAGAGAAGCCAAAGAGTCTCCTTTGAGAGCTTTTGAGAGGTGATTTCTCTTGGGTAAATCCCATGAATATCAAGACCATTCTTAGAGCCTAGTCATTCCCTATGTATTGAGCCTATAAACCCTTTTAGGATAGATTATTTAACTTGCTAATTTGGGTCTTAGGTTATAGATAATCTAAAGTTCTTGTTGGAGGTAAAATTGGCTGCATAAATCATCTTCTTCAAAGTGTTCTTGGTTTCTTTTTGAATCAAAGATTTTTTGTTATGATTTAGATGACTTGATTCTCATTTCTAATATTTTAAGTTCTTTATTTTAGCTTAGGGTCCTAGTATTTAAATTGTATATCTTGTTTCTTCACAAAATTCACTATTTTGAGCTCTTAAATGGGTCTTGAATTTTATCTCAAATTTAGTCACGAAATTCATTGAGAAATTAGCCCTAAAATCATATCAGAACTAAAGGCAAAAGAAACCAAGAAGGGCAAAGTAGTAGGAAAGAAATCAGTCACTGCTATCCAAGCAGTTGGAAAGAAAAAGGACAAGAATGTGGCATCAATAAACCCACCTCTCATACCGCTTCATCAGAGGAACTACCCGAGAAAGAAAGCACTGACACTCAGGTACCCCAATCCCTCGACTCGAAATGTGAGACTGATTATAATGATTGGGTATCTAGGAATAGAACAATCATTGTTAGATATCGGGATGATGCGGACGGCTTTTTAAATTTCACAAATGTTCTAAAATTATTTGTATCGATTGGCTAGAAAGAACTGTTGTTTGTAAATGAAAAATTGTGCCTAACATTAGTGAGTGATGATGTCAGAGATAGACTAAGAAGAGGAAGACTTGAAGAAACAGGAGATAGGTTTTTGGTTCAGTGGTACACCTCATGAGTTAGGGGTGCAAATTTTAAATTCGACCACCGAATGTTGAATAGAATCTTTGATGTCAGAGAAAGAGGAGTACAATTCTTTGATATGAACAAACTTCCTGAGAATTTTGATTTGTTTTAGTTAAGGAGGTTTGAGAGCAAGTTCCCTGGCGAGAAGAGTTTTAAAAACTCAAGTGAACATAATACCAAGTGGCTGAACAGTATGGGTAGACTACTTCATCACATGGTTTCAACTATAGTTATTCCAAGTTTTGGGCACAAAAACTCTGTAAACAATATGCAGATCGTGGTGATGATGGCTTAGCAAAGGGTAGGCTGGTTAACTTTGGATTTTTTGCTGTAAGATTAATGACTAAATCCTGGAATACCACCAATAAAGTTTTACCCTTTGGAAATCTCCTAACTAAGCTGTTTAGATATTTCAATGTAGATCTAAATTTGGTTACCTCTGAGCATTCCAAGGTAAATGTCTACAGCAAGGACTCCTTTGAAAACATAGGATTTATCCAAATGGATAATCAATAGATTCTGCTGAGGGATGCCATAGATGAGGAAAAAGAGAGACTACTCAAGGTTAAGGCTATAGGCAAGAAACTTGCCTCTACTACCACGATTGGAACAAAAAAGAAAGATAAAAATTAAGAGAAATCATCCAGCAAGGCCAGGTAAAAGATTGAAGGAAGTGGGCTGACACAGAGCATTCTGGATGCTCTAAATCTCTTGCCTGCTAAAGTGGATGGGCTGAGTGCAGAAGTAAAGACTGAACTACAAACTCTGGGCAGTCGACTGACTAATATAGAAAAGAAGCAGTTTGAAACTGCAGCAATCTCTAAAGAGCAGATTCCTCCACAAGAACAAGAACAAAAAATTGTTCTCCCTTTATCAACTAAGCATGCTAATGTTGATCCCACTGAATAACCTTCTGTCGAACCTACTGAAGAACCTCAAGCTGCCTCTGGTAGCTCCTCAGGTCATCAGTAGAAGCATGTCGTGGTCAAACAAGAAGGGTGTTGTTGATGATAAGTCGAAGACTATAGTAATTCAAGGTGAAATGGCAATTTCTACAAACAAACATGGTGTAAAAACTATGAAGAAAATTGGCTGACACACTCCTGAACAACCTTTATTACTTCCTTGCCCAACTTTTATATTCTGCTGAATAATTTTTTTATATTCTGTTGCACTTATTATTCCTACATTTGCTTGTCTTTGCTATATTATGCTACATTTGTTTATCTACTTCTCTTATTCATTTGCTCTTGCTTCTCTCTCTTTTCAACTAATGACAAAAAGGGGAGAAATTATATTGTGTTTGTGGATGACTGGATTGTGCATGTGTGTGTTGTCTTTGTGGATGACTGGATTGTGTGTTGGAATAAATTAAGATGGGATTGTGGATGAATGACTAAAGACTGAATTTTGATTAGTATGTGTGTGTTGTGGATTTTGAACTAGATTTTGATGAATTGTGTAGATTGTTGTGTGATGTGATTGGATGTGTGTGATTTGGACTGAAGTGAGGATTGATCTATGATAACAATTTCTTTTAGATTGATTGAGATTTTGTTTGAACCCTGCAAAGACACATGGGGAGTAATCCTAAATCCAAAATCCCATTCTGAAATATGTTCTTACAAAGGTTGTATCTCTCCTCTTCTTCTTTTTTTTTTTTTTTTTTTTTTTTGGGAGGGGGGGGGGGGATGCACTATTGAAAGTCTAAAATCACGAAAATAGTTTTATCTGCTAGTACATAATGTTATCCTTGTATCTACTATACATATAGAAAAAGGGAGCAATAAAAACTATTTTCTATCTTCTACATTTCCATATGCACATATGTACATATCCTTGTGTTGAATCTTTGTGATAACATATTTATATCTAATGACCATTTCTCGACTATTTCTTTATGAAATAATCCTTTCTAATAGAATGAAGAAAGATACAGAGGTTGGTTGGGCCATAGACTCATTGAGCTCGATTTACGAAACTATGCTTAAACTTTTTTATATTATCTCATAATCACTCCTTGAGCTTTATAATTAAGAGATCGTAATTAAAATAAATATAAATTCTTATATCTTTCACTTTAACATGTTCATACAAGATTTTTTTTATCACAATCCATCAAGTTTGTCATCATTAAAAAATGGAGAGGTTGTTAGCCCAAAGGCTTTTTCCTGTGTTTTAATAAATGACAAATATTGATGTGGACTAATATGTGTGATTTGTCTGTGATAGGATTTTTGGATTAAGAAATGTTTAACCACGGCTTTTCAAGTCTCACAAAAAGGATTGTTAAGCAACTTATGGATAAATGAAGGATAAGAAGGATTGATCAAGTCAATATCCTACCTAAAGAAGTTGCATATCATGAAGACTTTTGAAGAATTATAGACTATAAAATTATGGTTAAGGTCTTATTTGTATTTTCCATGTCTCTTTACCTTAAGTTCAATTTATTTCATATTGAAGCACTCAAAACTATTTCAAAAAAAAGGTATTTTTCTTATATATATTTTGTCCATAAAAAGAATTTTTAGAAGAAAAGTTTTTGGGACTTTGGAAGAGTCTTTTTTGAACAGACATTTGAATCCAAAACGCCCCTCCAAATCCTATTTCCAAAGTGCCAAAGTTTAAAATTGTTCAAAATATACTTCGTGGCTCAAAATGATATTTTGGATGCGGTTTTTGGATGCACAGTTTTTATTTTGTGAATCTAAAATCCTACAAAAGCTAATGGTAGCAACTTGCAGTTACTAGCCGTTGTGACTTTGATTTTTACCCTATCAAAGCCATTTAAACTCTATTTTCAGCAAGGGATTTACACGCACACTTATAGAAACATCCTAAGACACTTGAAAAATAAAAATCCCTCATCCACATTATGCTTCAAAGTGAGATCTATTGTTCAAAAGGTAAAAAGGTAAAGTTGCTTTATTTGGTGTGCATTTGCTCAATCTGTGACCTAAATTTGTATTCTCTCATAAATCTGAATCGTGTCAACGTTAAGGAAGTAAAACCTAGTTGGGGTGAACTTTGATTATTGGGTATATAAAGGTTGGGAGAAACCAAGTGCGGTGACCATCTATTATAAGATTGGTACTACCTACTACTATTGATTTCGAAAAAAAGGTTTTTGCGGTTGGGTTAAAATCTTTAAGTGTGTGCTTAAAGTAGTGGATGTAGATTATTTGAGGAACGAGCCACTATAAATCTTTGGGTCTATTCTCTTGCATTTATTTCGAATTCTATGACTGAAATTTCACTGTTCATTTAATTAGAAAACATACCACTTCTATCTGCATTTACTGATTTGGTTAAACATATTTATGTTGAAGAAAGAATTGGTTGTTGATCCTCTATCTGTCTTCTTTAACATAGCTTATTTCCCCTCATTTGGTAGAATTTTAAAAGATGCCTAACTACATTTAAATCTGGACAGAAAATGGCCTATTTTGAAACTCACATATTTTTGGTCATATTCTAGATCTTTGAAAATCCTTGAAAATCTGCAATTATTTGCCATAAACCTTATTCACCCCCTCCCCTCCCTGCCCCCCTCCCCCCTCCCCGAAGGTTTATCATACTCCATTGTGCCACCACCTCTTACTCCCTTATGGTCGGCCACCTTGCATCCTAGACCTTCTAGGATTGTGATAAATTAGTTAAAGGAAGCCCTTTTATCAAATAAAAAGCTAGAGCAAGTAGGATTTTTCCTTAAACTTTCTTTTCGCTTTTAATTTCCTTAACCTCTTATAATTCAACTATAAAAGTTTAACCAAATCAGATTTTGGAGCTCTAAAACTCCCCTAGCACACGAAATTCTTCCTTTGTTCCATAGATTAATTAGTTGCTTCATTGCTTACGAAAAAATTCTTCACAAATCCACACACTTGGAGCACCATTTTTGGATCGAATTCTTGAGGATCTTGTTGGAAAAAAAAAAAAAAAAGCTTGGAGACACCCTTTCTTCTCCCTAAGGTTTCAGTTAGGCTTGACAAGTGGTAATGATCAAGAACCTTTCTTTTCCTTGATTTCCGTAGTGTTGCCATTTTAGACAAAATTTAGGGATTTAGATTTCAAGAATTCTTAACATGTGTTCTTTGATTGAAAACTTATGCTTGTCATTTATATGTGTTTAGCTATTAAAAAAGAAATAGTCTTTCAAAAGAATTTATGAAATGAAAACACCTTTTCTCTATATTCATGAAATTTGGAAATTTTGTGATTATATGATAGTTGTGTGTCTTAAATTAAAAAAAGATAGCAAAACAATTTATTGTTGAAAGGACTTTTGATATTATATTCTAGGCATGTTTATAATGATGTTTACGCTAGGAAAAATGAAAGAAAATCTTGGAACAAAACCCAACAATTTTCGAAAAACAAGGAAGGAGAAGGATAAAAATTTTTGGTTTTGCTGAACGTTTTGTTTGATGCCATTATTACTACTTAATAATGCACGAATTTGAACAAGGTCAAAATAGAGAAAGCGTAGATTTATATGTTTAGTTGTTATTTGGAAAATTTCTGAATTTTCTCATGTGAGGATAGAAGGTTATGAATTTTTCTTTATCACTAGTTTGTTCTGGGGAAATTGATACTGTAAAAAGAAAAATTTTTCTGAGCATGATTAGAGCTTGATTTTTTTTGTGTGGCCACCTATATTCTGTTCTGTATGTGTTAAGGTATATCTCTGCAAAAATTAAGGTCAATCTGATGTGTGTTTATATGTTTTATACTCTTTTATTGAGGTGGAGTAAAATGCTGGAAATTATGATCAGTCTAGAAATTTTAAGAAAACTTCCTAATATTAATTTGTATATTTCCATTATGTGCAGTGGTAATGTGTACCAACATTTGGGGATGTATTAAAGGTTTATGTACTGATTTATTTGAAGTCATTGCTTGCTGCATATAAATATGTTTCGGTAAGAACTCGAAATGTTATAAACCAGGTGCACCATATACATAACATATGTTTTCCTAAGGTATTAAGGATTAGGTTGTGACTTTCAATTTTATGACTTTATTTTAGACTTAGAAGGCTACCAAGGACAATGACCTATTCTTTGTAGTTAAGAAACTTATTTGTTAGAACAAGGTAAGTCCCATTACATACGCATTCATGAAAATTATTTTGGGTAAAGGGTAAGATCACATGTGTTGATGAAACCTTGTGAAACCCATTTCTTTTAGGAACCTTCTATAAAAGAAAGCTTTCTATTTTTGGAAATATTCTATACTTGGAATTTTCTAAATTCATTAACCTGTCTTTGGAGTCGAAACTTCTCCTACATTAAGCAAACAAACCTACGTTTCAAACTCATGCATACAAAGTTGCGAAAATCATGGCATGACTTTTCTTTTGGCAAATGGCCCCTATTATTTATGGTATACAAGATTTGGTTTTTGAAAAGCGTGCTAACCTTGGAAATTTCTATGGAAGCCTTATGAATGTGAAATTGTTATGACGTTAAGCACTCATAGAGGGTAAGGCCTCTATACTAGTCTCGATTGGATTGAGAAAGTCTCCCGGCTTATAGCAACCTCCGGGGGATTGACTCCTTTAATTGGAACACTAGTATAGGATAGTTGAGCTAGTCCTCAACTAGCGATGGGGTTTGACAAGGAATCGACAACTATAGGACACCCAGATGTGTTTGAGTGAGAGAGGGAGGAGAATCTCACTCGGTAGGTCATACTCCTACCCGGTAGAATGGACAAGCACTGTGTTGCACCCTCAAGATGTAAGTCGCATCTACCCCATTCACTCCAAATGAAATTTTGAATTATAATTGCTCTATAATTGAAGACAAAAAGTCCTGGAAAACATGATTTGATGGTTTACGAAAACTTTTGCTCAAAGCACGATAATTTGCTAGGTGATATGAATATGTTCATAGAAATGCTTTTTATCCCTTCTAGCGTCCATCATGAAAATGTTTTGCTTTGCTTGATACACACATGAGGCTTATTAAAATTTCTTATCTCACATTATTTTGAATTCATAATTTTCAAGGTACCTCAATTTCTACTCAGGTGGGGAGAACATTGCTTAGCAGTGCAAGACTCATTTGTTTTATTACTTTGACTTTAGAATTGTGAACTTTGGTTTCTTTTAAAAGGTTAGCTTTGCAAACTTTGGGTATTGGTTCTTTTTATTTCACGAATTATGTATAAGATCTTGGGCAAGACTTGTTTTAATTTTTTGCTCATTTTTTTTTAAATTTTGATTTATGCCTACTTACCGTTTTAAAGACTCTTTGTCTATTAGATGAGGTGGCATCCCCGACTCATTTGGATTACGTAGATAGTTGAGGTGTCACTGGAAGTATAGACAAGGACAATCTTTTTGGTCACAGTTCATGGATGCCAAATATAATTCTCATAAACACCATCCTATGGTTTTGTTAGCTACTTATGCTTCTTCCAAGATTTGAAGATGAATGCTGAAAATTCGTGATGAAGCCGAGGAAAATATTGGCTTTATTTTTGAAGTCCGCTCATCTTCTTTTTGGTTTGATGACTGGACCGGATTTGGTAAACTTTCTCGTTTGAACTCTACTGTGGTTCAGCTGGAGCTTAGGGTTTCTCAATGTTTGTCTAGCTGCTTTTGGAACTTTCGGTTGCTAAATCAATCACTAGATCCACTGATGGCACACAAGGTTTCTGCCATTCTTCCTCCATTGGATGCAGGGAATGCTGAAGACATTATGGTTTGGAAAGCATCGGAGGATGGGTCTTTCTCAATGGCAACAGCATGGCATGCTGTTAGATGCACTGGGCAGAGTATTTAAATTTCTACTGATATAGAGAGCCTTAAAATGCAGCCATCAATCAAGGTGTTCATGTGGAAGTTCTTTAATGGGTGTCGTGCTCTAGACTCACAAGTCAAGTAGATTGGCTTTCATTTCCCTTCTTGCTGTAGCTTCTGTTTGGCTGCAGAGAAAATGGCAGAGCATCTTTTTTATGGATGTGCAGCTGTGAGGAGGTTCTGGCAGTTAGCCGCATTATATCTTCCTCGAAGATCGGCTTCGGCTCACTGGCGTAATTTCATTGAGTTTTTGAACTACTAGTGGAAAAGGAAGTTAGGGGAATTCTCTATATTTAGACGGTTTTTTGCTGTATCCTTATAGGAGGTTTAGAAATATCGTAACAAATGCAGGAATGGGGGTAATCAGTTTCAGCTACACCATCTTACTCACTCAGTGGCAACTACATTCGCAACAAATATGCAAGGCTTTCCTCCTAAATTCATTAGTGGTTTTTACGACTTTGGAAAGATATTTCCTATATTCTGGAAGTCGTCCAAATTAAACAGAATATCGCTATTACATGGATAAAAGGATGCCAAGATGAGGTCGTTCTCAACATAGACGATTCTTGGAAAGGAAATCTTGGAGCTTCCAGCGTTGGGCGGATATTGCGACATGGAAGTGGACATTTTATACATGCTTTTGCCAAGATTATTGGAATTACAGATAGCTTTACTGCTGAACTTTCTATATTGCTTGAAGGACTTCGTAGGTCATGCTGGCGACTAGGTCTGTCTACTATTCATTTGCAGATTGATAATAAGCTCCTGGTGCAACAGCTTTCTGATAGGAGCACTTTGCGATGGAATGGTCTTCATAAGAGACGGATGCTTGATATGCTACGGGCTAAATTGAGTAGTATTGATTTTAAGTTTGTCTACAGAGAAGGGAACATGGCGGCGGATCAACTTGCCGACTATGCACTTGATCATGGGAGGGACTTCCATTTTTCAGATTCATCTATGTTTCCAGGCATATAAAAGGATAGTATTTTCTTGATAAAATATAAGTGCCTTCAATTAGATTTTCTTTTCATTCAGCTCGGAGGTCAGGTTAATGTCCTCCTTATAATTTGTTTAATTTTCTCATTAATAATAATAAACCACTCTCCTAATTAATGGTTCTCTTTAAAAAAAAAAAATCTCTTATTTGCCTACTTATGTATATAAGAATTATATACATCATTATGAATATTTTAAATTGAGATCTAACCAACGTTTTCCTTCTTTATTCCCCACTTCTCCTCGGCTGCTTGTCCTTCAACTGCGACCTATATATTATAAGGGGTCTAGCCAACCTGGGCATCAATTATTTTGGTAATAAAAAATTACTTGTATTATTGTTATGCACTCTTGTATTTTCTAAATAAATTATATACTTATTGCCAAAGAGTCGTTAGAAAATAAATGGTATCGTTTTATAAGTTGACATCCTTTAAATTATAGAGAGTGCTGCTTTGGTAGTTGAAGAAGCATTAAGATGCCACGTTAAAATGAACAAAACTTAACATTGTATCAGCAACAACGGACTCAGAAATTTTCAGTATAGACAAAAATATATATATCTTATATATACAACAAGAGAGATTGTAAGTAATGCAAAGAGAGGGAAGAGACAAGGAGAAATCGAATGAAAAAAATAAAGAAATTTTTTCAAAAAGATTTGCTCCTTGGCTTAGATTTGGGGGGGGGGGGAAGGATCAAAGAGAGGGAAGATAAGGATGATGTGACTTTAGAAATTTATAGTGGAATGATAACAATAGTGACAATTATTAAATATACTTTGTGATACATTAAAAAAAAAAAATCTAAATACAAGCAATTGTGCCACCTCATTATGCATGGGTCCGTCCCTAACTTGTGCATATTTTATTTTCTCCATATAAATTATATATAATTCTATCATATATAATTATGAACAAGAGAGGAATATAATGATGTAGAGGAATTATTTATGAACAAAATGCACAAATTATTAAAAAGAGAGAAATTTTATTTCCTATAATTTCAATCCCATAGAAAAAATAAAATTTTCTTCTTGCATCCCTAGAATCCATTGGGGTATACATTTACCATTATTCTCGCATAATATACAAATTGTAAACCTTGTAGTCTGTACAAACAAAATTCCCCTTACAATAATATTAATCCAGTAGGTAGCAATACTTGATTGAGGTATGCCCCAAGTGCCCATATGGGGAAAATGTTTCTGTATGCTGAGTAGCTTATCATGCAGTTTCTGTTGAATACTCCTATAATTTCCTGTCAAAAAATTTTAAAAATCAGGCTCATATTTAAATTTGCAAAACTTGTTTTATTTGCTTTTGCAAATATATCTGCCTTTGTTGGGGGAGGTGGAGGAATCTAGTACCTGTTGTGGGAAGTCTCCAGTTTCCATTTGTGAATTAATCAGCACCTTTGCAGCATGGTGTAGGGGGGTCGGATCTCTGTTGGCCTGTCAATATTAATGTTCACTTTTATTTCGAATCAAGAAAATAACTTTGTTTGATCTTTCTAAGGTAATTTATATCGATAACACAATTTAACTCTAACATTACCTGCCCGGCTTCAATAAGACTTAACAGAGCCCATGCAGTGTTTACAATATGTGACTTTCTCCCTTCCAGTTGTGAATATACCTAAATAAACACATGAAAGACCAACTGAGGCACCTATTTTCTTAGGGTTTTTTTTTTTTTTTTTTGTTTTAAATATAAGTTCTCTTTTTCTTCTTTCATGAACGAAGAATCCTATGTTCCTATTAATATAAATTGTATCTGGTACATGAAGATTTTACCTTGTCTTGGCAAGAAAGGTAGCTTTCACCCCAACCACCAGAAGAAAGCTGTTTGGATAGCAAGAAATCACAAGCTTTCCTAATGCGGTGACTATTTTCATAGGTCCTTCCTCCTGCCACCAGACCTGTTATGCCAAACCAGGTCGCATAGGTATAGCAGATTCCCCAAGATCCATACCTTTTTAAGCAACATTAAACATGATATAATTTACATTTATGAGTCTAAATAAACAAGTGGATTATCACCAACTTTTTATTCAAATTGATGAAATTTTCGATCGAGACTGATTCTGAATGGAGGGATTTCCTCAAATGCTATGCACTAGCAATTTTGATCTAGACTCTTTGTATGAAAGAACTACTCTTTATCCTCTAGACATTTCAAGAAATTGAAGGTGATTTTCCAAGCAAGAGAACAATTACCATGAGCCATCAGGAAGTTGTCTGCTTTCAATGAAGTTGAGAGCTTTCTCGATACATGCTTCTATTTCCTTTCTCCGATAGCCTGGATATGATTTCATGAAGGATTTAAGACCCTGAATTGCTGCTGAGGTGCACTCTACATACCTAGAACCAAAAATCAATCTCTCAAACATGGTTTAGCAGCATCGATCATTGTAAAACACAAAGAATGTGAGTGATCTTACTGGTAATCAATTATTATATCTCCAAATGTTTCTGCTGGATTGATCATCTGCAAGAGAAACAAGGTGGATCAAACATAAATCAACTATAGAATATTATCCAGAAGATTGAGTTAAGTTTGCATCTTTATTACCTCCAACCATGTATAGGATCTTGTTAGCTCGTATGAAGCAAAGCCGCCATTGCTGTTCTGCAATATTAAATTGAATATGAGCTGAATTTCTGGATTTTATACATTTAGCCAGAACTGCTATAAAGAACATTTATCCCAATTTTAAGGCTAACTTTATGAATAATAAGAGATATCGAGAGGACATTTGTAGATAACTTGAGATTGACACAAGACCTGACAGGACAGAATCACATCAACGGCATCATAGAGCTTTTCTTGTTCTATTGCTTCTCCAACAACATCAGATGCCATCCTAGATAGCAACAATGCTGCCTGCAAAGGAAGCTTGATGTTACATTCGTTTGACCAAAACAACCGCCCCCACCCCGGCACCCCCCCCCCCGAAAAAAAAAAAAAGAGAGAACTATTTGAGGTTAGATGAGAAATAGAACAATTATATCCAATTTCTCTATTACTTAATAGGATTTTCACAAATTACATTCAATTACGTAAGAACAAGTTCTTTAATATATTTTTCATATGCATTATCAACAGTTTCTATACATGGATGTGCAATCACTATCACAACATCAAGAGAATGTTTAGCGCACCTTGCACGAAATGAAAAATGTTTTTCATATTTTCATTCTTTCACTGCTGATGGCTTATGATTATGCGGAGAGTCTTTCAGCTCTGAATAGTCATCACAGAGAGAAAAGAAATATATGCCAAGAACTATATAAGTAAACTAGTGATGCAGAAAGAAAAGAAAGATATATTTCCATTTTCTGTTCTTCATAATGAAAATAAATTAATGCCAAGAACTATGAGTAAACTAGTCATAACAAGATAATGGTTCTCGCAATTTGCAGTTCTCTGATAGAGTTATATTCAATTCTGTGCTTATGATAAAATCTTACCGTGAGGCCTTCTGAAGTGGTGTCTGATACTGGCCAACCGTTGTCAGGAGTAGAGAAAGGCCATCCACCTTTAGAACAGTGGCGGTACCAAGAACTAAGGTTTCCCGAACTGTTCTCCTTGATCTTTACATAAAAAAAAAAAAAAAAAAAAAAAAAAAAAAACACGAAATGACAAACTGAATTTGTGAATAAACCCATGGAAATATTGAATAAAAAATTGAAAGAATCTCAAATCCAAAATCAAATACTTGTGACTGTTTCAAGAAATTGTGAGCTTTCTTCAGCATCAAACCATACTCATCTGGGAGATTGGTTGCTGCAATTGCTTGAACTGTGAAAGCAACATCCCACGACTGAGATCCATTGTATCCCTGTCATGTATTTTTTCGTCACAGAATTAGTCATTTGTAAAAGATGGTCGAGTAGAAAAGCATTGCTGTTCTTTATTCTCAGATGATCAAGGCAAAATGAAAGTTGATCAATTGATCACAAGTATGCAATTAAAACCTTCATTTTCATGCCATCTTCCGCCACCCACAGGTAATCCTTGATCCTTGAAAGGTGTTTCTTGATTGCTATTGAATTTGGATCCTCCACCCACCGACAAACCATGTTTAGTACCTGCTTAGGAAGAAGATTCAGACTGTGATTCCATTACTCCACAATATAGAAAAGAGTCAGAAATGTAAATGGGGAAATTCCAAGGGAAATATAAGGCTGCTGAAGAAAGTGTTGATTGAAAGGCTACGGGAAATTACATTTTTAACAGCTTGATAAGCCAAATCAATCTTGAGAATAACATTTTTCAACTCTTCTTTAAGTTTAAATGCTTGTTTCTGCCGTTCTTTACCAATATTCAAGCTAAAGAAGGGAAAAGAACATACCTTGTTGACAGGTCCAAGACAGACATAATGAGTATTTTCATCTTCAAAACAAATATGTTGCATTACAATATTTAGTGCTCTTTGCCTCAGTTTAGAGAGAGGCCATTGCATGAGAAGAGGTTCTGCAACCTTGTGCAGGCCAGCCCACAGAATATCTTGAACCAATGGATGGGGATAATACAGATCTTCCTGCATTAGAATCCCATTATGCCAAAGGTACCAATCAATTTCAAAAATCACAGGGTTCTATTCTCTTTACTATCCAAAGAATAGATATACGAATGCATTGAGAAAACAATAACTGCTTGCTCCACCGCCATTTAGGATTGATCTAGAGCTGCAAATTGCAGCTAAATAATAAAAAAAAAAAAAAAACTGCAGCCACCATTTCTAGAAGCTTGGATAGCAACTTGTATATGCAAGTTGGAGGCCTTCCACTGCCATTCTAGATTTATGATGAAAACACTACATAAATCTTGCAACTTGCATTGCCTAGAAATTTCCAGCTATAACCGACTTCGCATGCTGGTTCTTTCATGACTATAAATAGATGGCATGCTTGTAATCCATGAAGTTAATAAGTGAAGTGAGAAATATGAAGTGAAGAAGAGTGTGGTGTGTAATGAAGAGTGGAGTGCATGTGTAATGACATGTGAAGTGAGGTGGTGTGTATACAAAAGCATACATGGGGCATGTGTATGTGTGTCTAGCATGAGGTGTGTAATAGAGCACTAAATGCTCATGTTCTCTATGAAAGCTTGAAAGTTTGTGTTATAGTTTTGTGAGAGAAATAATTTTGTGAGTTCTTCTTATTGTTGTAACTCCTTTAATACATCAATAAAATTAGTTTTGAGTCTTCTTGGTCCTCTTCATTATTCTCAACAATTTGGTGTCAGAGCTAGGTTCACAAGATTCATTAAAACTCCAAAATCGAGTCAAAGAACGGTCAGTGACCGTGTTCAAAGTAGTCCGTTAGTGATCGTAGTATGTTGAGACTCTGCTGATGCGCAGTTACGGACTGTGAAGTTGGTTGGTTAAGGACTAAACTTACTTGGCTAAGGTGCGGGGCATCTCCAAGTCACAATGACAGACTTTGTCAACACGAACAATATTGAAAAGCTCACAGAGGGCAATTACAACGATTGGAGCATGTGTCTAAAGTTCTATTTGAGAGGACGAGGATTATGGGAGCTCGTAGATGGAAGCCAAACAACACCACCACCACTGGAAAATGTTGGAGAATACAACATGGGACAAAAATGCTGGTAAAGCCCTATCTATTTTAGCCTTAACAATTGAAAAACAATTTTTAGATTTGATAAAAAATGCAAAGATGCCAAAGGAAGCTTGGGATATTCTGGCAGAGAGATTCTCCAAAACTAATGAAGCTAAGGTGCACAAGTTTGAAAATGAGCTATTGGGAATCTCACAAGGTAATATGACGGTGAGTCAATATTTTGCCAAAGTGAAATCCTTAAGTGAAAAAATTTAAAAATTAGATCCTATTCTCCCTATTGATGAGATAAGCATGAGGAGAATTATAATTCGGGGGTTACGACGAGAATACACCCCAATTATAACAACAACACGAGGATAGCCTGAGCCACTGACACTCAATGTGTTGGAAAGCATGGTAGCAAATGAAGAAGCCTTAATTAGACCATCCTATTGTGCATCAACAAATGATGATGAGAAGGCTCTTTATAGAAGGAGAAGAGTATTTGAAGGACAGAAAAATGCCAAAATATCAATGAAATGAGACAAAAATAAAGAGAAACGTGATTTCTGACAGAAAGGGTGTCCAAAGAAAAGTACACATCAAGGGGGAGCACCACCACAGCAAAATAACAATATAAGAAGCCGACAAAAAAAACAACAAGTATTACAACTCCGGAAAGAAAGGTCACTTTGCTCAAGATTGCTGGCATAAACAAGCCAAAGAAAATGCTACCACCTCTTCATAGACTCAAGAAAGTGAGGATGAACGGGACTTTCATGCGTCCTGCGCGATTGAAGAAAAGGAGACACCGTCGAGCCTAGTTCAAGAAAAGGAAGAAGATCTGGCACTAGTCGCGGTAAGTGATAAACTTATCAATTATAAAAATGATTGGATTGTAGATTCGAGATGCTCTAATCATATGATAGGAGATAAAGAAAAGTTTTGCAGTATGGAAAAATATAAAAGTAGACGTGTCGTGGTAACTACTAATAATTCTAAGATGCCAATAACACATATTGGAAAAGCTCAAGTGGCATCACGATTTAACCCTATAGAAGTGGAGTTAGATAATGTGCTGCATGTGCCAGGTATGAGAAAGAACTTGTTATCAGTATCACGGCTAGCTTCAATAGGGAACTATGTTATCTTCGACCCAGACGACGTGAAGGTGTATCGTCAATTAAAGCTAGAAGGAGATCCAATTATGGAAGGATGAAGATTAGAGTTTATCTATGTAATATCTGTAGAGCTAGTATATGTAGATAAGGCTAAAAAGAAGGAGATACCAAATTTATGGCATGCAAGTTTGGGACATTTAAGCTATACCAGACTAAAGGTGATGATAAAAAGTCAATGTTGAAGGTCTACCACAATTGGAGGTTTGAGATAACATAATTTGTGCTGGCTGTCAGTATGGTAAAGCGCATTAACTACCATACGAGGAGTCGAAGTTCAGAGTTAAGGTGCTTTTAGAGCTAGTGCACTTAGATGTCTTTGGCCCAGTGACGCAGCCATCAGTAAGTGGTTATCGATATATGATAACTTTTTATCAATGACTATTCTCAATTTGTCTGGATTAATTTCATGAAAAAAAGACCAAAGCCTTAACAAAGTTTAAGGCATTCAAGGAGAAAGTAGAAAGTGAGATCGGCTATGAAATAAGGTACTTTCGCACAAACAATAGTGGAGAATACACTTCAGAGGAGTTTACAAAGTTCTTGAAACAAAATAAAATTTGACGGCAGTTGACATGTCTGAATACTCCACAACAAAATGGAGTTGTAAAAACTAAGAATCGACATCTTGCAAAGACGTGTAGAAGTATGCACCATACCAAGAATGTTCAACCACGGTTTTAGGCTGAATGCATGAAGACAACAGTATATATCACAAATCGCCTACCACAGGCGAAGCTTGACATAATCTCACCTTATGAGAAACTATGGAAGAAGAAGCCCATTGTAGCTCATATCTGAGTTTTCGGGTGCATATGTTACCTATTAGTTCCTGATCATTTAAGTAGCAAATTCAAAAAGAAGGCAATCCACTACATCATTATCGGATACGATTCCAAACGAAAAGGATGGATTTGTTGTAATCCTAACACAGGTAGATGCTACACAACTAGAAATGTTGTATTTGATGAAGCATCATCTTGGTGGTCATCTCAAGCTGAGAAGCTACCACAATCTGAAGAAATCTTAGAAAATTCAGTGAAAAAGCTAGAAGAACAAGAAAAAGATCATTTGACTTCTGAAACATTTGAAGAGGGTGACAAAGAATCACCATCGAATGAGTCACCATTAAATAAATCGAAGAGTCTGTAGCAGACAGGAGTACACAAAATTACAAAAAAATAGAGGCCTAGTTAATATGAAGAAATGGAGGAAGAAGAGGAAGCACAACCACAACTTCAGAGGTCTTCTCGAAACGAAGACCCAATCCAAAATATGCAAACGTATCCTTGATCGAGGATACTGCAAAAGAGCCAAACACGTACGAAGAAGCATCCAAACATAAGGAATGGAGAAAGGCAATGGAAGAAGAAATACAAGCACTAAAGAAAAACAAGATGTGGAGCTTAGTGCCAAGGCTGCTGAATATACAACCCATCTTCTTCAAATGGGTGTACAAATTAAAAACCAGGCCAGACAAATCGATTGATAGATATAAGGCTCAATTGGTAGCACGAGGTTTCTCACAAAGGTACGAGTTAGACTATGATGAGACATTCAGTCTAGTGGCAAAGATCACCACAATTCGGGTATTACTTGCCCTAGCTGCAAGCAAATCATGGAAGTTATGGCAGATGGATGTGAAGAATGCATTC
Organism: Voacanga thouarsii; assembly: GCA_026120185.1. Taxonomy (NCBI): domain Eukaryota; kingdom Viridiplantae; phylum Streptophyta; class Magnoliopsida; order Gentianales; family Apocynaceae; genus Voacanga; species Voacanga thouarsii. The sequence continues at coordinate 460,574 of JANUWF010001918.1, read as the reverse complement.
TGCCATGGGGAACTCGATCAAGACATATACATGCAACAACCACAAGGGTTTGAGAACAAGGCATATCCAAAGTACATGTGTAAACTTAATAAAGCACTTTATGGATTAAAACAAGCACCACGAGTATGGTATGGGAAAAACGCAAAATTTTTTATCCAAAATGGATATTCAATGGCACCAACTGATTCAAGTTTGTTCATTAAAGCTCAAGAAGGGAAGCTAGACATAGTACTTATGTACGTGGATGATCTAATCATTACTGGAGACGATAAAGAAGAGATTGAACAAATTAGGTCAAATCTCTCAATTCGCTTCCAAATGAAGGAGCTTGGAGAATTGAAACACTTTCTTGGCTTGGATATAGAACAAGTGAATGATGCGATATTTTTATGCGGCCAGAAGTATGCATAGGATCTTCTACAAATATATGGCATGCTTGACTACAAATCAACCTCTACTCCAATGGAGGTAAATGTTTGATTATGCTCAACTAAAAGGTAAGGAACTTGAAGACCGAACGATGTATCGACAGTTAGTGAGTAGTTTAATCTACGTAACACTAACAAGGCCAGATATTTCATATGCAGTTGGAATAGTAAGTTAATTCATGCAAACACCAAAGAAGCCACATCTTGATGCAGTAAAAAAGATACTAAGGTATGTTAAATGTACTATAGACTATGGCTTGCTATATAAAAAGACAGAAACATCTCAAGTGACAAGATATTGTAACGCTAACTATGCTAGAGACTACGATACACGACGATCAACTACTGGATATACTTTTAATCTCGAATTTAAAGTTATCTCATGGTGCAGTAAGAGACAACCAACAGTGTCACTGTCTAGCACTGAGGCAGAATATTGTGCTGCAGTAATGGTAGCTCAAGAATGTTCGTGGCTACTACAACTCTTGGATGATTTGCACCAACCAGTGGATAAAGCGATACAGTTATATTATAACAATCAATCAGTGATACGCTTAGCAGAAAATCTAGTATTCCATTCAAGAACAAAGCATGTGGAGGTTCAGTATCACTTTGTGCAGGAAAAAGTACAATATGGTCAATTTGAAATGAAGCACGTGAAAACTGAAGAACAAATTGTAGATATTTTCACTAAAGGTCTCAATGGAGTAAAGTTCGAAGAATTTCGAAGGAAACTCGACATGATTTCATGAGAAGAAATAAGAAAGCAGTCATTGAGGGGGAGTATTGAGACAACAATAATTACTTGCTCCACTACCATCGAGGATTGATCTAGAGCTACAAATTGCAGCTAAAAATAAAAAATAAAAAATTTGCAGCCACCATTTCTAGAAGCTTGGATAGCAACTTGTATATGCAAGTTGGAGGCCTTCCACCGCCATTCTAGATAGAAAACACTACAAAAATCTTGCAACTTGCATTGTCTAGAAATTTCCAGCTATAACCGACTTCGCATGCGGGTTCTTTCATGCCTATAAATAGAGGGCATGCTGGTAATCCATGAAGTTAATAAGTGAAGTGAGACATATGAAGTGAAGAAGAGTGTGGTGTGTAATGAAGAGTGGAGTGCACGTGTAATGACATGTGAAGTGAGGTGGTGTGTATACAAAAGCATACGTGAGGTATGTGTATGTGTGCCTGGTATGAGGTGTGTAATAGAGCACTAGATGCTCATGTTCTCTAAGAAAGCTTGAAAGTTTGTGTTATAGTTTTGTGAGAGAAATAATTTTGTGAGTTCTTCTTATTGTTGTAACTCCTTTAATACATCAACAAAATTAGTTTTGAGTCTTCTTGGTCGTATTTATTATTCTCAACATGCATTACATTAAACTGTGGACTACTTACTATAGGCCATTACAATACAACAACAACAACAAAGCCTTAATCCCAAGTAACTTGGGGTCGGCTACATGAATCAACGTCAGGCCAATACAATACTTAAGAAAATTCAAATACAAATTATCTTCTAAATATGACAACAAATTAGCATAGTAAAATGAGATTCAAACAAAAAGCAAGCGAACCTTAGCACATTGATTTCTGGCCAAGTTCCAATCGGTAAAATGGTAAGGTTGTTTATATAGCTCTCTTCTAAGTGATAGAACAGTGGCATTAATGGGGCTCACATACCTCTTTCCGTACAAATATGACATAGGTAAATAAACCATTCGACAATGGCACCACATACGACCTACAAAGGAAGCCATAGTATCAATTTAATTTATGTTATTTTCATGGCCAGGGGAAGGGGGTGGCGGGGTAGAGGGGGGCTATTTAGTTGTTTGATAGATCTGTAACAAGACAATGACCTTTTTGGCTTAAAAAGTGTAAGAATAATTGCCAACTTGTAAAATAACCCAAAATTTTAAGAAAGCATCACTTTACGACAGCTTTGCCATTTGGAAGAAAGAAAAATTTGCAATACACAATGTGAAAGAAATCCTCCTGACAATTTCCTATGGGAATACGGAATGTCAGTTACTCTTATATCAAGTAATCCCCTCCTATCCTAATTAAATGAGCTAAATAGCATTTTTTTTTTTTCTATAAAGGAACATAATACAAAGTAAATAAATTAAAACTTGTCAAAATTCATATGCTTTTGAAAAGAACTTCTGAGCTACAAGGCATTCTTAGCCAATGGCAATTCAAACAAGAGGAGGCGAAAGTTTAAAAAGTTTTAAGAGTAAATGGAGTACTGCCCAATGAAAACTGTAGCTTCATCCCCGTCTTCATCCAAAAATACATTAAGCAAACTTGGGGGAAGAAATAAAAGAGCCAAAGTAATACATATCGAATTTTCGTTTTCATTTTGAGAGGAGGCAGTCACCAACCGGCCAGCCCCTCTGGCTATGTTACTAGTCATATCTAAATGAAATCATTAAACCAGGCAAAATATGAAAGATTTTAGGGGCTGCCACTTATATTCACCTTTATTGTTATTTCTGCGCATTGAATTTGCAACTGACATCGACATTAATTAGTAACATATTGTGAAAAACACATCAAAAATTTTCTAGAAAAATAAACCATCACAAAACAAACAAATAGACCTGGATGGAATGGAAGAATGTAAGGAAGAAGCCATAATTCTGGAGGCAGAGGATTATTGCCGTTCCACTCGTATGCTCCGAGAACCTAAAGAAATGTCAAGTTTCAATATCTCGCTAACAAAAAGAAAAAAAAAATTATATTGAACAATTATTTAGATTTTATTAATGATATTTTATTTATTTATTTATTGTCTGTGGGTATGGTTTATCAAAAGAAATAATGCATGCATGCTCTGTAATTATTTTTATTAGCTTTTCATTTTTGTGACAGAACCAGACTTTTAGCTGCAGACCGCTACTCAATTGCTAATTGATCTTATTGATAAAAAAATTTTTAAGGTGTTTTAGTAGAAAATTGAGGTTTGGAATTAGATTTTAGAAAAATGGGGTTTGGGATCTATAAATATCAAACATCTCAGTACTACATGGAGAATTTTCCTAAAAACAATTTCTTACCGAAAGCCAAAATTTTCCCCAAGATGGGATTAAAGTGACTCCACCATGATCAAGAATCCAATTTCGCGCCTCTCCCATAGCTCCATCCCCACCGTCTACTTGCTCTCCGAGGAGTCTTAGCGAAACATAATTGAGAGCAGTGCAAAACATGGTGCTGTGGCCTTCAATATGCAATCCCCAACCTCCATCTGCATTCTGCAGCCAGGGTTTTTTTTAACACTTTTGAAGTAACAAAACCACACTAAGAAGTATAATTGTTCCTTGACCTTCTAGCTAGACAAAGTTTGATAGAAGGCAGGAAAGCTTGCTCAAGTAACTTGGGCAATCCTAGATTGGAAGAGAAATAACTCGGTACCAGGTTTGGAATGCCAAGAAATTAAGGATGTCAGAGAATTTCTTCTTGAAAGAAAATGGTTCGCTTATTTTATTTACCTGATGGTTATAAAGGTATCGACGAATTTCTCTCTGATGTTCTTCTGACAGGACAATTTCCACAGCACCCATCACATACAAGCTTATAATCTATATAAACTGAAAGTACTTTAATAAAAGTAATCAAAGATAAATCTTGAAACGTAAGAAAGAGGATTTTATTACCAAGCCTGGAAGGAGAAACAAAGGACCACCATAATCACCAGGCCAATGCCCATCTTCTGCCTGGAGGGTTGAGTAGAACCTTAGGGCCCCTCTCAAGGTAATTTCAACTGCTTCCTCAGTAACTTTTTCTTCGTTTCTTATTTTTACCTGGGGTAACTTCATTTGGCATGGATTCTCCTTAGCAAACTACAAAAGTGCGTTATCAATTCTAACAGAGCTATATAATTTAAAGAAATACAAAAACAGAGTTAGAAGAAGTGGAAAATTAAAAAAAAAAAGGTGGAAAATATCAAAATAATTCTCTTTTAGAGGATAAATCAGACCTGACCTTCCCCAATTTTGACGTAAGACAGAAAATTCTATTAACTGTAATTTACCTCTCTCAAAAATAGTGAATTAATTTTGATATCAAAGTCAACAGAATAAGCTACTCCAATTAAGGTAAACATGTTGAGGCCAACGTAAAGAATATGCATGCTCTTGTAATAACATTCTTCAGAAAGCCTTAAATTTTTGTCTAAAAGTTTGAAGCAAGACATGAAGAATAGTTGTTACCTGCATTCTCATCAGCAGATCAGAACTATGTTTGACCTCAAAACGATTCACACGAAACTCCTCACGAAAATTTTCAACCAAAGATCGTTCTTCCGGTGTTCCAATGTTTGAATCAAACTCCCAAAACTCTCTTCCGACATGATAATTCGAAGATTTAATCAATGGATCATCATTTTCCGAGAGCTTAAGCTTCCACATTTCCTTCTTTTTCCCCCTTGTCTATATATCTGATCAGGACCTTGAAAGTTTCAGAAATCATGAAAAGGTTTTAGATTTTATAGGTAATTTTCAGGTCATTATTTGCATTAGTGGAAATTGTAAGTGTCGAACATAAGATCATAAAGTAATCAGCAGCGCACAATACTCTGTACTCGTGTTTTTGTGTGGAAAACTTGAAGACCGTGCACGAAACCAATTGCTTCCCATTGAAGAACGAATTTTCCTTCTAAAGTACTCAAATACAGCTTTCACAAGAGGACTTGTGGATAGATCGATTTATAATACTCTATTTCTCAAAATCGAATATTCATATTTCTATTTTTCTTTCGTAAAACTTCTACGACTAATCTTTTTCATTTAAAAAAATACTATAAATTCTATTATTTATTTATTTATTTAATAAAAAATTTAGTAACTTAATTTAAGAGAGAGTGTGGACTTTTAAAGCAAGGTGAAGTTAGAAGTCTTGTTCTTTAGCGGATTAGTAAAATATTTTAAATTCATGTTATTGAATAGAAATTAAACGCAATTACTTTCTTAAGATAAAAGAAACTTACACAACAAATGAGTCTTCTCTTAAACTTAAAAGTCTAGTGACTATCAGCACACACACAGTGATTCTTTTAATTTAAGAATATTTGTAATAATATAAAAGCAAAATAATTTTGTCTCAGGCAACTTTTCTTTTAATATATTGAAAGACAAAATGTAAATCGCCTTATAAAAGGGTGTTTCTACCTATTTGAACTATTCTCATGCAGCTGCAACTCTAACATTTGGGATGCCAATTTTTTCTGTTCCCACTACTATTGTCTAAAAAACTCTTTATCTACTTTTTTATTTTTAAACTTTTATATGCACCGTATATAATAATTTCAATAAATTTAAAATCTATTTAAATAATACTACTAAGTAAAATAGATTGTCTCATCTACTGGTTGTATGTTTGAAAGACAATATAGTGATATTTTTCAAAACCAATAATATCATTTCAACCACTTCAAAAAATAAAATATGGTTCTGTCTTTGTCTTCTTATAAAAATAATTTAATAAAAGTTAAGGATAACAAAACAAAATAAACTATTCCATAATACAAAAAAGTTTAGTTGTATATATATTATTTAATAATTAAATAGTGCACGAAATATATATTAGTTGTGTTTCAACGATTGCATTAAATAAGTAATGCAATCATATAAGGACAGCTTCGCAACGATTTCATTTCTAAAAAATAAGCAACAATTTCAGTGAAAGTAATTTTGTATTTAAAAAAACATATTCTTAATTCTTTTAAGGTGAAGGGATCTTATCATGGCAACAGAGAGGGACCCAACCAACTGTTTGGGGAGAAAATTGGACCCTTGACTGATGATTTCGGAATAAGAGTATTAATCAACAATACAAATTTAATTTTCAAAAAAAATTATTGCGAAAGATGAAAATTCCCCTAATCGTTACTAATTTTTATGGGATGATTAGAAGCTGAATTGCCTAAAAAAAAAAAAATTGACATACTTATATTTCAGCGAATAAAAGTATTCGGCAACAATAAAGATTTCTATGAACGAAAAAAAAAACTGAAAAGAACAATAATATTTAACAATTATTGCCTTTAACAGCGAAATATTTTACTAAATGAAGTCTTCGGCACCAGTTCTTGATATTATTCTGGTGCCGATGTTAAATAGTAGGTAGGAGGAAATATCACGTCCAAATAATGAAAGTTTATTGTTACGCATTAATTAAACAAAATAAGGTTAGAGTGGTTAAACAATTATTTCACTATTACATTGAAGATGGAAGTTTACAAGATGTCATGCTTTGAGTGTAAATGTATCACCCAATGAGAAAAACAAGAGCAGCTTCAACGAAAAAGTATGAGGGTGGAAGGTTTAGAAAAATTTTCTGAATTTTTATAGGCATACTCTAAGCGTAAATGTATCACCCAATGAGAAAAACAAGAGCAGCTCCAACAAAAAAGTATGAGGGTAGAGGGTTTAGAAAAATTCTTTGAGTACTCTTTATGTATTTTTTCTTAGGTTTTGGGTATGAGAAAAATATTATTTTTGATATTGTATGATTGTAATAATTTTTTACATAATAAATATTTTTCTCCGACTGTCTTTTGATAACGGTCGTAGTTTTTCTCCATTTTTAAAAATTTTTACGTAAATTCTGATCTTATTACTTTTATCCATAATTGCTTAATTCTTTTCAGTGGGGTAATAGGGATATTTTTCCCAACATTTATAATATATTAGTTAATTTAAATCTTACAAAGGACACTACATTCATGATCTTGGTCACAAATAAAAGATGTAAGCTCCAATTACAAAGGACCTTATATTCATAGCATGCATTTTCGGGGTCTACACCAAAAAAGACGAACAACACCAAAAGCAAAAAGTAATTCAATGAACAAAAGTGCATAAAGTTTAATGGCGAATATGGTGCAATCATCACTAATACCTATAAAATTGAAAAATGTCTAGTTTTTAAACAAAAAGATATTATATCAGTATAATATTTTTATTGGGCAGTTGAATGTAAAAAATAACTTCTATTTAGTTAGACAGTTACTGATGACTTTTTTATTGAAAGAAAAAAAAATGATATGATTGAATTATTTATAATTAAATTATTATTAAATTATATGCTTTAACACTATTAAAATATTGTAAAATATTTAATTTTATGAATACGGAAGAAGAGCCATTTCCATGAAAATCCACCATTACACATCAAACCTGCAAATTTTGATAGAGAATATGTGCGATCCCTTTTTTATCAGAGAGTTCCCGTGAAAACTTGCCGTAGTTGAAAGTTTCAATCACTTGTAGAAATACACATGAAATGAGTGTTGTTATATTATCTTAATTACTTTTGATCATCGATTAGTCTATCAATTAAGAAGCCAATGCGTATCAATTCCCGTCAAATAATCATTTTATAAACCGGCAATATTTAGTGATAATATGAAAAAAAGAAAAAAGTTATAAAAATATCAACATCTTTAACAAAACAATACATATAGAAAGTATCGTAATCAACAAAAATCATTATCTTTATACAAACACCCAAAGAGAAAGAGGAAGATCGAACTTACAGAATACGAGATGGTTGCATAAGAATGGATTATAACGAGAGAAACTAAACCATTGGTAAAATCTTTGCGTATATATTGCCATATATATAGAAGCAAACGAAAGTGACGCAATTGTTTCAACTGAAAATAAAGAATAATTAGATTTTGTCATGGTATGTATAATTTGATTTCTCTGAAAGAATAATGAAAATGATTGCTTCAGATTCCACTAAGAAGAAACAATAATGCCAAATGTATAGTTGGTATAGGAGACAATGAAATTATATGATCCTCTCTTGTTTTGCTTCCTATATAATGACACTGGAAAATGAATGAATTTACAAATAGGTTTTCGGCGGAATTTAAACAGAAAATTATGTGTCCGTTCGAAAAGGCCAAAAGGAAGAAGACAAAGAGATTCGAATGGATTCTGTTCAGAGCAAGAGGATAAAAGAACTCATCTTAAATAAAGAACAAAATAGCACATATGCTTCTAGCCGACCATCATTATCACATGAGGCGTTTTGTCATATGGAGCTGTTTTTGCATAACTATTTTTCCTTCTCTTGGATTACGAGAAGAATTCATTACTACAGGTAGAAATCACATAGGGAACACTAATTTTGTAATTTTTCTTAAAAAATATTATTTTCAGTTTTTTTTTTTTTTTACGAAAAAATATGTCTAATGTAGATGATTTTTATTTTTAAAATATTATTAACTCTGAATTTCACTGTCTGACCGTCAAGTCAATAATTAGCCGAACTTGTTTAACTGTAATTGGACTCGCCAAAGGTAGCACTGGGCTAGTCAAGTAATTCACACTTATTACTTTTACTACACAATTATGTCTGAAAAATCACGTAGGCAGTTGAAGATCATATGAGACAATTCCTTGGAGCACTCCAAAAAGCCCCAAGCAAGCTTAATTTGTAAAGTGAATACAATAATCTGGTAGAATTGGAAGGGATGAGATGGAGATCAAAGTAATAACCCCAAGAGTACAAACACTGAATAATTTGAAAGAAAAATTTAGTTGGAATCAATTAAAAGCTATAAAAATACATGAATTTAAAGGAAAGGTGTAAAGAAAAATAGTAAAACAAGCTTTCAAAATGGAATTAATGAATGAAATATATTATTGAGATGATTTCTTGATGTCCCTTTTTTCTATTCGTCTTCTGACTTTTATAGGAAGAATTCCCCGATTCCCAAGCTTCCAAGTAAGGCTTTCATGATCAAAAATAGAGAAAATGACGATTGTGGTTGTTCTCCTCTACCCCATGATCATTAATGCAGGATGAGGAATTACTTGGAGAGAAATCCGTGCATTATTCTCTTTATAATTGACTTCCTTTCAAGGAGGTGCACTAAAGTCAAAACTCCTAATCATGGCTAACTTCCTTAAGGATAAGAAGTATCCTAGCTGAAGTCAAACTCCTAGCCACAACTAACTTCCTTAAAAATAGGAAATATTCTGACTGGGATTGAATTCCTAACCCGTTGCTTATTCAACTTGTCTAGGTTCTATTGGAGACTGTCTAGCCTGGCTTGCTTGCCTAATCTGAAAGCACTTGTTCGACCCATCTACATGATACTACTAACTAGCCCATACAGTCACGTCTTAACTTGTCCGCCCAATCAAGAATTGACTTGCTTGGCTAACTGCATTTTTAGGGGGTCAACAATTGCCCTTTTATTTGTCTTGCTGTCTTGTCAAAAGATATGGGACAAATATCTCTTCGACTTCCAAGAACAAATATCAACTTGGTCATGTGAGGCATTCCTTATCATTACCATCTTGAATTTCCAAAACCTAGATCAGATAAAATTTTATTCAAAATTTGAAAATTCCTCAATTTGATTGGCTTGAATTCAACACTTCAATCAAGAAATCCTCACTATTTTAGCAACCAAATTCCCGTGGGCTACCTGCATTCCGTCTTCTACTTACTGAATCATCCTCAACTGCCATGGATACCTGTCTAATGACTCCTTGCCCTAACCTCTCAAAAGCTTTCATCTTAGGCCCTACCATAATAGATCCAGCCAACAACATTGATCTAAGTATCCATATCAAACCCGCCAAACTGGAATTTCCCATTAAAAGTAATCAATTAGATTTCACAAAAAATTTCAGCAAATGGAGGAGCTGGCCAAGCTATCTCGAGGAGTATGAATCCTGGCTAAACATAGTTTCTGAACATTGTAGGAACAAATGATGGGAGTAGGGGATATATGACGTGATTCTCCTAACTACTCAGCGTTTCCCTATCGATCGAGCACTATTGTTAGTGGTAAGTGCTCTTTGGAACCCGACCATTAATATATTTATATTCCCCTTTAGAATGATTACCCCTACCTTGCTAGACATGATAGTGATTTTTTGCCTTCATGAAAATGGCCATGACTTTTCTTCCTTCCTTGAAGAAAAGAACTTACCCTATATTGTTAAACATTCTGGGGCCGTCTCTTTTTACCCTAATTCAGTAAGGCCAACCGTAAGTCTAGTGGTCTGGTCACTAATATAGAACATGCTGCATTCCTCCTTTTCTGGGTTTGTAGGTATGCCATATGCACTAGTGCAGTTAGTGCTATGGCTGAAAATATGCACTTTGTTCGCTTGATTATGCTGGCTATTCAGGTGGTCGGGCTTCCTTATTTCTTGCTAGTATCCATGGGGGTTTGTTCCAACATTTTCGAGCCATAGTTGAGGGTAGGAAAATTGAGTTTGTGACTAGACCAATCTAGGTACTTCGAATGTGGCTATACCAATACCTGCCCAACTTCGGCCTTTCTCGCAATGAATCTATAGAGACAAATAATCCCGTGACTAGTTATCACCTTTGTCGAGTCCCGGTTGTAACACCCCATATTTCCATGGCATAGTGGGCTGTTACTTTATGGGATGTTGCCTTGTCTAATTACCTATATAAGGGGTCTTTATAACAAACTTCATCTAATATGTAGTGGAGATTTTTCCAAAAAACTTTCATTGAATATGGGAAGTACATAGTGTCTGACATCTAATACCTACACTCAAGAACACAATAAGTCTAATACATGGCATGAGCCTCTGGGAGTCCACTGCACTTCCATTGCCTCTGATCTTAAAATTTTCAAAGAGAAATAACACATGTGTGAGCGTAAGGCTTAGTGAGTTTTGTGTGTGCTAGTGTTTTCAACTGAAAAGATTTCATAAAGAGTAATCTCAACATAAACAAGCTAATACAGAAATTCTTGTGAGAAACATTCTAAAACAAGTATTCAAGGATTTCAAGTGAAAACATACTAATTCAAGTATTCAATAATTTTAGTATAAGATATTCTAATTTAAATATTCATGTATTTGAGTACTCAAGTATTCAAGCATAGTCAGTGCTTACGTAGAGTATTCAAATCAGTGCTTACGCCAAGTATTGTACTTACGCCAAGTAGTATTCTTATGCCAAGCATTATACTTACGCCAAGTATTCAAATCAGTGCATACACTAAGTATTCAAGTCAATGCATAAGCTAAGTATTTAAGTTAGTCATGTATTGGATTCAAGGATTATCAGTTCAAGAATTCAAGATTCATAATGTTCATCATGTTTCCAAATTTATGTAGAAAGCTCGCATATGAGTATACCAGGAAAGTAGTTTCCATATCAGGAAAACACACTTTACCAAAATCGAAATTTGAAAATCGAAAAGATCATACGAGATATTTCATACTCAAGATATTCAAGAAATTAAGTACTTGATAATGCTTTCAAACTTAAGTATAACATCCATATCATAATATATCAGGAAAGCATATGATTATTTCAGAAAAACACTTAGCTAAACGGAATTTAAAAGACTTGGTACTCACCTTGTGTCCTAGCTATTGCGAAATATGATATTCGTAATCCTTAAGCCTTTGCAAGACCCTTAAAATAGATAGCCTACATTGGTCATCATTTCACACTTATTTTAATATTATAGAATTCACAACAAATACATATCACCAACTACATGTTGCTAAGGGAATTACCAAATTTCCAATTTCTTTATTTCTTACTAAAATGGAATATACCTTTCGGGGCAATTCAAATCCATTTCACTACTCCTTTCCTAAAACATATTTTCAAAGCTTTCACATAAGTCCTTAATCCTTCGTGCCTTTAATAGCTCACATGAAATAAACTCATAGCTTTACTTTCTTAAACCAAAATTCTGCATTTGTTTCTCACTTAGCATACCTTAGTATTCTTGTCATGATTTTTAATTCACAAGTCTGATTGATGCCAAACTAGTTCCAAAATATTCTCAAGACATTCCTTGATGATTTCCAACTCATGAACCAATGATTTCACTTCAAATTTCATTCAGTTTTGCTTACAACATCTCAATTTCTCAATCCCATCATATTTTCTTCATAACTTTTTATTCACTACTCCAAATCAAGTAAAATTAGTCTCAAAATGATCCTAAGAAATTTAGCTACAAGTTTTAGGTCATGGGGTTCTGAAAAAGAAAAACAAAACTGGACATATTGTTTAGTTTATTCAGTCTTTAGGTCTGCTCGGGATTTCCTTCAAAGCAGAATTTATATTTTGTTTATTTATTCACATTATCAATTCTCCTTTAATCCTAACAACCATATAACACTTAATCCATATCAAATTCTATCATAATAACCCTTAATTCTCTAATTTTTAGAGATAAAGTGATGTGTTCGGACTTGGGTATACAAATCATATAAAAACTAAGCACATTTCCAATTAAGTTTAAATTAAAACGTTCAACCCAAATCACACATATGAGCAAGCGTACTCATCATTAACCGAGCATAGGGTTCAAACAAGTGTCGATCCTCCAGGAACAAGTAGACATTAATCACCTTTCTTTCATTGTTTAACTGACTCGATAAAGTGAAAAACAAGTAAAAAGGAAAATAAAATAAAAATATGTACATGTCAAGGATGAAGAAGTATGTAATTCAAACCATTGTTTAGACAAATATGATCTCAAAGAACTCAATCATTATCATAACTAATTATTCTCTTGGCATCATGAAGGATTAAGATAGACTCACTTCTTTTTCAATCCATGAAATCACTTTCTTCTAGATAAATTAGAATCACTTGATTTCGTTTAAACTAATTCACCTAAAAGATGCATTAAACACAATCCTTGATTAAATTCCCTTGGTCTCAGCGAATTTATAACATGAAATTAACTAATGAATCCTTGGTCTCGGCAAACATCAATTAATCTTTAATTACCCAATCATCATTAACTAACCCCCTTGGTCTCGGTGAGTTAATAGGAAAAACCAACCAACTAACCTCATAATAAGCTCAAGTAATTAAATACCAAGAAAAATAATCAATCAATCAAAAAATCAAATACTCTAAATATCATGACTATCTAAAATAATGTCAAATTACATTAAAACAATTAAAAAATCATTGTTAAGAAAAAGAAAACAAAGTAAAAGAAAGCACTCATAGACATGCCTCATTCTTCTTCATTTGAAGACTTTCTTGTACAACCCTCCTTGAACTTGAAGAATTCCTTATTTGATTGAATAATCTTCTATGATAATCAATGAATTCTCCCCATTTTCCCTATGTTTTTCACTTATTTATAGGCTTAGGAAGTGCCTAAACTCGTAGGAACAAATTTCTTGGCCAAGAAAAGTTGGAAGATACTAAAACTCCTCAAATTACCAAATACCGCATAGAAAAATCACAACACCGCCTTAGCTTCAGGGCACAGCTGGTGCCGCCTTGACTCTCGGAGCCGGCGCCGGTTGTGTTTTGCTTCTCCACTCATTCGCCGATTTTTCTTTGAATTTTGCACAATGTGTCCCAGAATGCAGCCGGCACCGGTTCCAGCTTCACAGCTGACACCGCCTTGGTTCTGTTATGCTCTGTTTCAACAATTTTTTCGTCGCTTCGACGTTCGTTTCAACAATGCATGGCCGGCGCCGGTTCTAGGGTCCTAGCTGGTGCCACCTCTCCTCTGTTTTGTGATCTTTTTGTTTCGTTTTACCTTAAAAATCTGAAATAAAGAACAAAATACATTTTCAAGAGTAAAATCTCAAATATGAAGGAATATGACTAGTTATTGAACAAAATATATTACAAATGAATCTCAAATAATTAGGAAAAATATGACTAATTTAACCCCTATCATAAAGGAGTCAGTAGATTGATCTTTTCTCATCACAAAATCAACAATTATAAACAACAACAACAATAATTCATTTTCTTCAACAATTAAATCAAATTTTCCTTTCAATTTCTTACACCTTCTTGTGCAGCCATGAACTATCAATTAAACCACCATCAAAACACCTTTATAGATTATTTAAAACATAACACATATCCTTCTCAAAGCTTCTGACCCACACAACACACACAAACACTTCAAAACATGGCTAAATTCCAAAGAAAAACTATAATACTCATGAATTTCTCCACAAAATTCATATCAAAACAATCCTTATTCTTCATGCTTCAACTTTAATTCATGAAACATATACTTTTTCTTTGTTTTTTGATTGCTCTTGGCTGAAAATGCTTTAAGTTCCTTCCTTTTTCTCTTCTTGGAATTTTTTCTCTCTCTTTTTCCTTTTTCTCACAATTTTCTCTAATTTTTTTCTCTTTTTTGTTTCCTTTCTGCCCCTTCTTTCTTCCTCTCTTCTTATGAATAAAATTCAGGCTATATTTCAGGCTTTCCACTGCCATTCTTATGGAAAATATATCACATGGTCAATTGGAATTAGTGAGGTCAAAAGCTTATGAAAATCTTGCTAAATAAGTTTGGGAAAATACTTATAAAATTTATCTCAACCAATCAAATAGAAAGCCTTGGCTTTATTAACCAATCACTAAACGACACACATATTCTTAATAGCCAATCATCGAATACCGCTTGTTTCACTTTCGACCACACTTCACAAATTTGTCCAGGAATGAACTATAATTTGGATCAGTATTTATTTCAATAGGAAAAACTTTTTATTCCACCATAGGATTCTATGCATTTTACTGAATTCGATAGTGAGAATCAGAACTTCCAAATTTCTTTTCAGTTTTTCTCAATTTGAAGCTAAAATTCCAATCACGATCAAAATTACGATAATACCCTTGAAAACTCAAATTATACCAAAGTGTTTCTCTCACCGCGTTGATCAACTTTTGTTCTAAACTTATACATGAGTTCTTATTCTATACGAAGTAGTCGTTAACTGAAATATAAAAGTACGGGTAGAACAATATCAAAATTCGAGTTGGGTCCCTACGATTTTAAAATTCCAATAATGCCCCTAATTTTTTTATTGCACCAAAACGTTCAACAAAAAATGATTGGTATAATGAGATGAATGTTTTGGTGCAATAAAAAAAAAATAGGGGTATTATTGGAATTTTAAAGTTGTATGTGAGCAGAGGAGGCATTTTCTTGTTTCTTATTATATGGACAACTGGCTAAAGTATGTCCTATTTTTCCACATTGATAACATGTTCTATGTCTCTTACAACAATGCTCATAAGTATGTCCACCCTTATGACAATAAGTACATTGAATGTATTCTGACCTTTTTGAAATCGATCCCTTCTTTCTTGGGTGCTTTTCTTTGTACTGATGTCTAATTTCAACTTCCCTCTTGCGGTTTTGTTTGGCTTGATTCAAATATTCTATTTCTAGCCAAAAGGCTATTTCTACAATAGTACTGTATCTTGTCGGGGCCATAGCAATTAGCGTTTTCTTCATTTCAGGTCGTAATCCCTTTATGAATCGCAGAGTTCGATCAGTACCAGTGAAGGGCAATGCTTGGAAAGTCAAATAAACTCAGCATCATATTTCCCAACTGTCTTTTCTGCTTGGAAAATTTTTTGAAATTCTTCTTCCTTGTTTTTAACTAATCATCAGGGTATAAATTCATTCCTAAATTCTTCTAAAAATTCTTTGCAAATCCAATCCTTTTGTTCTTGTTCTCGCACTTCTTTCTTTATTAACCACCAATCTCGAGCAACTCCTTGAAGTTTAAAGAAGCAAATTGAACTTTTCTCTACTCAGAATAGTCTAAAACTGCAAATGTATCATCCAGTTGTTCTATCCAGGACTCAGCTTCTTGTTCTGAGTGTACTTATCCATAAAATTGAGTGGAACTAAACTTTAGAAACTGTTCTAGTGCTCTATCCCTTTCCTCCTCATGATATTGTCCTTCTCAGGTTGGAGCTTCAGTTATGCGCTGAAGTATTGAGGCAATATTTTTATTTCTTGTGCCATCTCATTTCCTTGAGGTTATGCTTCCATTCTAGGGATGGTGTTTCTAGTAATATTAGGCATGTTTCCTCCAGCTCGATCTCTAGTGCTACTACAGGTAACCTTTTGCGGTATATCTTCTTCTCTTTAAATCTACTTCAGAAAGCTCCAAGAAAATGTATCCATCTCAATAATTCCCATTCATATGATATGAAATAGAAGAAAATTT
This sequence comes from Voacanga thouarsii, assembly GCA_026120185.1. Taxonomy (NCBI): domain Eukaryota; kingdom Viridiplantae; phylum Streptophyta; class Magnoliopsida; order Gentianales; family Apocynaceae; genus Voacanga; species Voacanga thouarsii. Next base: position 444,148 of record JANUWF010001918.1, on the reverse strand, counting down.
CTATTTTGCACATGTAAACATGATTTCTTGAGAAATTCTCATATTCTTTTAGCCTAATAATATACCTTCACATACATCATTCTTGTACTTTAGAGGAAAAAGACAAAAGCATAAGGAAGAAATGAGAAATCGGAAGCTTTAGAGGCTCGGCTAAGCAGCGAGAAGACAACAATTCAAAGGAGAAATTGGCAGCTTCAGTGACTCGGTTGGTTTGCAGCTCGAATGAGCCGATGCAAGAAGAAAAGGAGATTTGGATGGTTGTAGTGGCTTGGGCAATTAAAGCTTCAACAAGAATTAGCCTTCAGCGCAAAAAGACAAAATCAAGTGTCCAATTCTTTCACGATTAAAGTCGGTGGACCTCCATTACTTTTTTTTTTTTTAGAATTCAACAAGGAAAATTACTATTCCTTCTTAGTTTTAGATTTTTGAGAAATTACTCCTTTTTTGCTTAGGATTCTTTTAGAAACTTTGTAAGCCTATAGATAAAGGCCAATTACCTTAGAAAAGAGGGGGGGGGGGGGGGAGTGCACAATATAGGGACTTAGAGTGCATCACCAATATTTTCTCTAGAGAAATTACTCAAGGAGCATTAATTCTTGGAGGAGTTTTAATTGAAAGTTGAAAGGCTTGTCTATAAGTATTTATCTCTTTCCTTTGTTTTCTTTTTCTTGAACAATGATGATTTTAATTCTTTCATTGTATTTGGATATTATTCTTGGATTTATGATTTTGGGTTAATTTAGTTCATTGATTAATTAATTATTTTCCTTGGTGTTTGATTACTTGATTTTATTTGATAGGTTGATGGAATTAAATTTATATGTAATGGACTTGAGAAATGAAGTTAAGATTAAAGACCCTAAGTAATCAAAGATTAGTTAATTTTGCCCAGAGCATAGGGTTATTGGCTAATTTCATGTTTATTATCACCTAGAATATAGGGATAATCTATAAGAAATCGAATTTAATGCATATTTTGATTATTTTAGTGTGATTGGGAAATTTGCTAATGTAATCAAGAGATAGTAATTCTATAGATTGGAAAAGAAGTGGAGTTTATGTAAGTGGATTCATGACTTGGGAAATGATTGAATTTTATTTTATATTCCTTTATGATATCAAGAAAATAATTAGTTGTGATAAGTATTAGATGATTCATGACATACTTTTGAGAATAACTATTTAATTACATGTTTATCTCTCCACGAGTTATATATATATATGTATATATATATATATATATATATATAATGTATACTTAGTTATTTAATTTTACTAACCTAATGTTAATGTGAAATATGTGTACTAATTGTATTTTTAATTTGATGGTTTTTATGTCTATAATTTTAAGTCAATACTAACTCTTTTTCTTGTCAGGTTTGGACTTTTGCTGACACGATATTTTAGACGGACTGAATTTTTATTTATTTATAATTTTAGTTTAATATTTAATTTATGAATTCTTTTTTTAAATGTACTGTGTTCATGCACTAAATTAGGATAGTTTTCATTTTAAAAAAAATTGGGCCAGAGCTGACCTGGCGCCAGGCCTAAAAATGGCCCAGGCGCTAGTCCACTACTCGACAGAAAACATACAAAAAAAAAAAAAAATCTTTTCCCCTTTTCGTTTGTTTCCTTACTCTTTTTCTTTTCTTCCCAGATTCTTCCTATTCTGTCTTTTCTTCCTTTTTCCTTTTTCTTTTGCTTTTCTTGTTTGTTTCTCTTGTTTGTCACTTGAAGCACCAACCTCCTCCCAAATTCCTTTCTTTGTGGGCTATTTTACTACGTTAGTCTTCTTCCTTTCTTCTTCACCCTACTCTTCTCCTCCTATGAATTATCCTCTAAAAAATTCAAAGTTGTAAAGCTCATATATTGGGGAATACATTGGTGCAAAACTTTCTGGATTTTATCCTCTTTAATTTCTTGGCATTTTGTATATGTGTTTTTTGAGGAAAAATTTACTAGACATGGATATCTCTTTGTTGAGTTTATTTGGTGGTAAAAAAATGTATAGAATGGATTGTGAGTCTTGTGATTGCTTCTAAAAGTTATCTATGCATTTTTCTGAAAGTTTTGAAAATATGGAAATCTTGGCCTCCTTGTATTATTTTGTTGTGTTGATTAAAGTTGGTTGACATTGTGCTTTTGATATCTACGTTCGATATTCTCCTTCTTTTTTCTTGAGCATCAAACATTTGGAAAAGTTCTTCACTAAAAAGAGAACCACGTGCAAAGTGTGTTTGGTTGAGACAAGGAGGATCTCGTGATTCATTTGTTAGTGTTGTGCCATAGAGGCAATCACTTGCACATTTTATTTTAATAAAAGACATTATTTATCTTACAGTTTCTTTTGTTTACTTTAAGTAATATAACTGTTCGATAAAGTCCCTACTACAGCACTGTGTTAAGGAAATCATGATAGAGATCATGATATGAGATTCATACTACACTGGATGGTTTTAGTACTTAAATAGTTCCTAGTCGTAGTATTAATGAGACAAGATATCATTAATGCGTTAAGACTAACATGTGTTAGATTTTCTGATTTGATCAGGTAGTGGTTCTCATATCCGTGAGTATTGAGAAACTCAAAGTTAACACATGGATGCTTGTTAATGGAATAAGTTCATTGGATGACCTAACTTTGAGATAATCACATGAATAACTATTTAGTGCCAGTGATATAATCTCAATATAGCAAACGTGTAATTATCCTTAGACTTGAGATTTCTGAGATACTTTGTTTGCTGAGCTTTGTACTTTGATTCCAATCTCCGGAACTCAATCGAGGGCCGCCTATGGGATGGATATTAGGTACATTATGAGGTAAACGAAAGTAGTTGAGAGGGTCAATAAAGGATTTACCACTCCTAATAGTAGGGGCGAATATCTCAGGCCACTTGTAGGAATTACTACTCGAAAAGTCCGTGGCCAAGGCGATTGTGTAGTGGAAACAGTTCCAATTGATACACATCTAGAGCAGTGGGTTCCTAGTACAAGTACTAATTCCATACTCAAAACCGAATGAGATATTGTATGGTGAAAGGAGTTAATTGCACTAAAGTTTGTTATTGAAGCGTTCATGTCAAGCCACTCGACTTCTTGGACTCTTTGGTGGTCATGATGTGTTACTAGATACCACTCATGATCTGAAAATATGAGTTTATTAATTGATAAATTAATAAACCAATCCTAATTAGAATTAATATGATTAATTCTAATTAATTATGGATTATTAATCTCAAATACGTTTGGATTAATTCATGTTCGCTACCAATTGACTGGGAAACCTAATAGGTTACATACAATAGAGGATTATATACTCAAGATGTTATTTGATAACATAGAGGGGTTAATTGCGAGAAATACAAGTTGTTGTGGATAAATTATAATTAGCTATAATTTGTGGTCTAAGTTATAATTGTGGGAACTTGATGTTTCCAATTACAATTAGGAAATTCTAATTGTTTTAGAATTTCAAATTTTCAGTGGATTTTGGAACATATATTGGATATGCTCGAAACCCTAATCTAAGGGTGATTCACACGAAAATAGGAGCCACAAAACAAACGTCTTCTCTCTCTCTCTCTCTCTCTCTCTCTCTCTCTCTCTCTCTCTCATTTTGCTGAAAACGAAAACAGCCCTAGCTGCCATCTTTTTCTGCTAGCACAGGAAATTTTGGTTCTTGAGTATTTCTCTGTGTGGATTATTGTTAGAGAGAATCACACACTGTAATTATAGTGGTTAGACGTCCAACTCTTGTGGAGTTTGCATAAGAGGATTGCTGAATCACGCCTCGACTTGAAGAAGATCAATCTTGTTCTTCAGACGATCACCCAAAGGTAAAAGTTGTTACCTTTATTATCATTATATCTTATTTTTCACACATAAACGGGTCCTGGGAGGGTATCTCGTTTTATTTTCCACTGTGCCGTATGGGATACGAGCTTGAGATACCCAATAGTGGTATCAAAGACATGCTATGTGTGGTCTATGAATATTATTTTGGCATGAAAAACTGTTTTCATGTATTTCTGTTTGTCTTTGTTCACTATAAAAATCATTTTCACTTGAGTCGAAATAGTTTCGAGGTTTGTGGGTTGGGCCCGTAACACAATATGATTGTGTAAAAGTTATAGCATATTTCGAAAGATGCTTTCTTTATGTGCTGAAAATTTTCTGCAGAAAAACATTTTCTTAAACATTGTAGTTGCCCTCCGTTTCATCTTGTGAATTTGATTTTCTGTTTTGTTTTGTCCAAACTAACAAATTGGTGGTTGTTTTGAGCTTTAAAATAGAAAATTATGTTGAGAATTGTTCTCACTAAAATTCTGCAGAAGATTAGGGCACAAGAAATTGTTTCTGAAATTTTTTTCTGAAAATTGCCACCACTTCCCAACTACAGCTGGTGCCAGCTCTGGCCTCCAAACCGGCACCGGTTCCGTTCTGTTCGTGATGTTCATAAATCGTTTTTGAAAGAGAAAAATTTTTGGAAATCAGAACAGAGCCGGCGCTAGCTCTGGCTTCCAAACCGGCACCGGTTATGCTTTGTTTTGCACGATCTAGCTGTTTAAAAAAAAAAATTGGAATAGAATTTTGAAAAGGGAAAAATCTCATTTGATGAGAGGCGGTAAAATAAAAATTTTTCCACAGGGGCATTACCCCCTTGACCCCCGCCCGTTGACCGGTCAGCAGGACCGCCGTTATCGTTACGAGACGGGACCCAAAAGCATTTTCTCAAAATTAGTTTTGAGACAAACAATTTTATTTTTCAAAATAGTGATTTTGAAAATTTAAAATTAATGTATTTTTCTAAAATATTAATTTTAGAATTTGTTTTATTTTTTCAAAATTGTGATTTTGGAATAATAAAAAGTATATATTTATTTTGTTTAAGGGACTAAAACCAATTATATCTGTTCATGCATTTTACAGTTTTGATTTTTTATGAAATAGGGCCTGCGTGTCCTGCCTTCTCTAGAATTCTTGTGTAATTCTCTTCTCATCTAACTCCCCTCGAATGTAACTCGAGGTTTTCTCTCTTTAGGAAATTATGTAATTAGTTTACATAGGTTAGATAGGAGTAGAATTATTTTTAATTTTGGAGATGGCAACCAAAGCAAGGCGAGAAGGTAAGACCTTCTACTTAAATCATGCATGAATACATAGGGTTAACTATGTTAATTTCTTTTATGGCTCAAAGAAATTAATTTAGGAAAAGTCCATAACTATACCACGTAATCGCTTTATTACCATGATAATCAATTATGTGATTTATTGATTTTTATGCATGTTATTCAAAGAAATAACTAAAAGGAACAAATCCCTCAATTAATATTAAACCTAATTCCTTCCGTTAATATAGTAAGAACAAGAGTCCTTTTTCAAGACCAGATTGTTGGGCAAACCCAAGCTTACTTGACATTGGGCATGTTCAATCTATGGAATTAAATTCTTGATTAATGGGTTGGGTTTAACTAAATTCTTTATCCCGATTAGGCAAACTTAAGCATAAAGAAATTTAGAGAAAAAGTTGGGGTAGCCTAAAAGGCTTTAAGATTAAAAACTGTTAATAACCTAATGATCCGGTAGTTACATACGATGTAATTGGTATTAGATACCTACCAATGAACTTAAGGGTGGCTTGTTGGGCAAACCCAAGGTTATCCTTGAGGAATTTGGATACCGATCCACTAGAAAAGCTTCCAATAGGCTTTCCCGAATCAGTAGTGGGGGCTATTGGTTTGAGTAAAATAGTGGAGTAAAAATGCGCTTAATTAAAGTCCTAATTATTTGCATATCATGTGCATATACAAGTAGCTAATGCTCTCTATCTTTACATCTAGGTCACTTGCATCATATCAACAAACTTGAACTTACGTAGCATCTTGAAAACCAATAAGTTAACCAAATCAAACTATCTTGACTGGTATAGAAATTTGAAGAATCGTTCTCAAATCGAAAAAGTTGTTCTACGTGCTAGATGTTCCTATTCCACCACCACTAGCCCAAAATGCTCATGCTGATAAGCATGCTATCCACAAGAGGCACAAGGAGGATAGTGATACAACATCATATATTATGTTGGAATCCATGACTCCTTAGTTGCAAAAATAGCACGAGCATATGGATGCTTAATCGATTATTTTCCATCTTCGAGAGTTGTTTGATGCCCAAGCTAGAACTGAGAGATACAAGATCTCGAAGCAACTATTCTATTGCAAAATGGCAGAGGATTCTTCTGTGACCACTCATAGGCTGAAGATGCTGGGCTTAATAGAGAAGCTTGGATCTCTCGAGTTTGCAATGGATCATGACTTAAGTGTTGACTTAATTCTACAGTTTTTGCCTAATAGTTTCTCAAAATTTGTGATTAACTATCAGATGAATAAGATTGAGCCCACCATTCCTGAGTTGATCAATCTCCTTAAAACTACAGAGTCCTCCATGAAGAAGAATTCCAATGCAGTTTTAATGGTAGAATCTTCCTCTTCTGAGAAGAATGTTCAAAAGAAGAAGAAGAAGATTCCCATAAAGCCCAAAGGTGTTGTGAATAAGAATGACATAGCTACTAAGGGCCCATGCCATCATTGTGGTATGATGGGCCACTGTAGGTACAACTGCAAAGCCTACTTGGAGACCATTAAGGATAAGAAGTAGAAGGAGAAGCTTACAAGCGCTTCTACTTCTACTCCGGGTATGTTTATGATTGAGATAAATACTGCCTTTAGAAATGAGATTTAGGTATTAGATACCAGATGCGAATCTCATTTGTGCAATAACTTGTACGAACTAAAGAGCAATAAAAGGCTAGAGAAAGGCGACGTGGACCTACGTACTACAAATGGGGCAAAGGTTGCTGCACTTGCTGTGGGGACATATGAGCTGAACCTGCCTTCGGGATTAATTCTAGAACTACAAAATTGTTATTTTGTACCAGTTTTAATGAAAAACATTATCTCAAGTGCATGTTTAGACTTATATGGATTTCATGTAATATTTAAGAATAAATGTTGTTCTTTTTCATTGAATGATATTTATTATGGTTCAGCAACTTTGGTTAATGGTTTATATGTTCTAGACTTGGATAATCCAGTTCTCAATATAAGCAATAAGAAACCTAAAATAGATAACTCTAACATCTCTTACTTATGGCATTGTCGTTTGGGCCATGTAAATGAAAATCATGTTTCTAAGTTACACAAGTTTGGTGACTTAGGGTCATTTGATTATGAATCATATGGCACATGCGGGTCTTGTTTACTAGGTAAAATGACTAAAACTCCTTTTCCTAGAAAAGGAGAAAAAGCCAAGGAGTTATTAAAACTCATATATTCTTATGTATGTGGCCTAATGTCAATACAAACAAGAGGAGGTTACAACTATTTCATAACTTTTATCGATGACTTCTAACGATACGAGTGTTTGTATTTAATGAAATAAAAATCTAAGGCCTTTGAAAGGTTCAAAGACTTCAAGAATGAAATAGAGAAACAACTTGGCAAAAGTATTAAGACTCTAAGATCTGATCGAGGAGGAGAATACTTGAGCTAAGAATTTTTGAGTTATCTTAGAAATAATGGGATATTATCTCAATGGACTCCACCACATACACCTCAATATAATGGTGTATCTGAGAGAAGGAATCGAACCCTTCTAGACATGGTACGGACCATGATGGCTTCTGCAGACCTACCAAAATTGTTTTGGGGGTATGCACTAGAGACTTCTATTTATATACTAAATAAAGTTCCGACAAAATTGGTTGATAATACCCCATTTGAGATGTTCTTTGGCAAGAGACCAAAGTTATCTTACTTGCCAGTGTGGGGTTGTCTTGCCTTTGTCAAAAGGCCATAGTCAGACAAACTTAATAGTAAGTCTGACAAGTGTTTGTTTGTGGGATATCCGAAAGAATCTTTTGGATATTACTTTTATCTACCCTCCGAAAATAAATTATTTGTTTCGAAGCATGCCGTCTTCTTAGAGAAGGAGCACATGCTCAAAGGGGACAGTGGGAGAAGATTGAACTTAGTGAAGTTCATGAAGATCAAATAAACGAAGATCAACCGTCTAACCCCACATCTATTGAGAGAATAGATGAACCTTCTAATACATAAGAACCTCGTAGATCTAGTAGTATACGTGTGGCACCTGAGAGATATGGATTTCGCATTAGTGACTACAATGACGTATTGCTCATTGATGAAGATGAGCCTACTAACTACAAGGATGTTCTGAACAGTTCAGAATTTAGCAAATGGCTTGAGGCCATGAAGTCAGAGATGGATTCCATGTATGACAATCAAGTATGGACTTTGGTTGATCTATCCAAAGGAACTAAACCTATTGGGTGCAAGTGGGTTTTCAAGAAGAAAATGGACATGGATGGTAACTTAGTTACCTATAAAGTACGATTAGTGGCGAAGGGTTGTCGTCAACAACATAGTATTGACTATGATGAAACATTCTCGTCAGTAGCCATGTTGAAATCCATCAGGATACTCCTAGCCATTGCTGTTCATCATGATTATGTGATTTGGCAAATGTATGTGAAAACAGCTTTCCTAAACGGAAATTTGACTGAGGAAGTGTGTATGACACAACCTGAGGGTTTCACATCCAATGATAGCACAAAGGTGTGCAAGCTGCAAAGGTCCATTTATGGACTTAAACAAGCTTCTAGGAGTTAGAATATCTATTTTGATGAAACAATCAAAGAGTTTGGTTTCATTCAAAACATGGATGAGTCTTGTGTATACAAGAAGGTTAGTGGGAGTGCAATCGTTTTCTTACTACTTTATGTAGATAACATATTGCTAATAGAAAACGATATACCTGTCTTGCAAACGGTTAAAGTTTGGTTGTCCAAATAATTCTCCATGAAAGACCTTGGAGAAGCAACCTATATTCTCGGAATAAAGATTATAGAGATAGATCCAAGAGGTTGCTAAGTCTTTTACAGTCTACATACATAGATAAAGTGCTAAAGAGGTTTAGCATGGATCAATCCAAAAGAGGATTCTTACCCATGTCACATGGTGTAAGTCTTTCAAAGTCGATGTCTCCCAAGATGCAAGTTGAAAGGGATTACATTAGTAAGATTCTATATGCCTCGACAGTTGGATCTATCATGTACGTTATGATATGTACTAGGCCCGATGTATCTTGTGCTCTCAATTTGGCGAGTAGATACTAATCTGACCCTGGTGAGGGTCATTGGGCAGCTATAAAAAACATTCTTAAGTACTTACGAAGGACTAAGGATATGTTCGTATATAGAGAAGGTGATTTGAAAATAAACGGGTATACTGATGCCAGTTTTCAATCTGACAAAGATGATTTTAAATCACAATCTGGCTACGTGTTTACGTTGTGCAGAGGGGCAATAAGTTGGAAAAGTTCCAAACAAGAGAGTATTGCCAACTCTACGATAGAAGTTGAGTACATAGCTGCTTCAGGAGACTGTTTAGATCAAGAAGTTCGTGACGGAACTGGGTGTGGTTCCTAGTGTTGTTGGTCCAATAACTTTATATTATGACAACAACGGAGCCATTGCACAAGTAAAGGAGTCGCGGTCTTACCAACGATCCAAACGTGTACTGCAACGCTATCATCTGATTCGGGAGATCATAGATAGGAATGATGTAAAGAAAGAGAGATTTCCCATGGATGAGAATATAGCTGACATGCTTACGAAAGCACTATCCCAAAAGAAACATGATTGTCATGTTGAGTCATTCGGTATTAAATACATGAATGATTGGCTCTAATACGAGTAGGAGTTCATTAGTGTTGTACCTTAGAGGCAATCACTTGTACATTATATATGACACATTTTATTGTAATAAAATGTATTATTTATCTTACAGTTTCTTTTGTTTAATTTAAGTAATATAACTGTTCGATAAAGTCTCTAGTACAACACTGTGTTAAGAAAATCATGATAGAGATCATGATATGAGATTCCTACTACACTGGATGGTGTTAGTACTTAAATAGTCCCTAGTCGTAGTATTAATGTGATAGAACATCATTAATGCGTTAAGACTAGCATGTGTTGGACTTCTTAATTTGATCAGGCATTGGTTCTCATATCCATGAGTATTTAGATACTCAAAGTTAACATATGGATGCTTATTAATGGAACAAGTTCATTAGATGACCTAGCTTTGAGATAATCACATGGATAACTATTTAGTACTAGTGATATAATCTCAATATAGCAAACGTGCAAGTATTCTTAGACTTGAGATCTCCAAGGCACTTTATTTGCTGAGCTTTGTACTTTGATTCCAATCTCCGGAGCTCGATCGAGGGCCGCTTATGAGATGGATATTGGGTACATTGTGAGGTAAAAGAAAGTAGTTGAGAGGGTCAATAAAGGATTCACCACTCCTAATAGTCGGGGCGAATATCTCACGGCTACTTGTAGGAATTACTACTCAGAAAGTCCTTGGCCAAGGCGATTGTGTAGTGGAAACAGTGGCGATTGTGTAGTGGAAATAGTTCCAATTGATACACATCTAGAGTAGTGGGTTCTTGGTACAAGTACTATTATATTTGGGCCATAATTAATTCTGGAGGGAGTTGGTACTAGTTTCGTACTCCAAACCGAATAAGATATTGTATGGTGAAAGGAGTTAATTGCACTGAAATTTGTTATTGAAGGGTTCATGCCAAGCTACTTGATTTCCTGGACTGTTGGGTGGTCATGATGTGTTGCTAGATACCGCTCATGATCTGAGAATATGGGCTTATTAATTGATGAATTAATAAACTAATCCTGATTAGAATTAATAGGATTAATTATAATTAATTATGGATTATTAATCTCAAAGATGTTTGGATTAATTCATATTCGCTACCAATTGACTGGGAAACCTAATAGGTCACACACAATAGAAGATTATATACTTGAGATGTTATTTGATAACATAGAGGGGTTAATTGCGAGAAAGAGAAGTTGTTGTGGACAAATTATAATTAGTTATAATTTGTGGTCTAAGTTGTAATTGTGAAAACTTGATGTTTCCAATTACAATTAGGAAATTCTAATTGTTTTAGAATTTCAGATTTTCAGTGGATTTTGGAACATGTATTGGATATGCTCGAAACCCTAATCTAAGGGTGATTCACACGAAAATAGAAGCCACAAAACAAACGTCTTCTTCTTCTTCTTCTTCTTCTTCTTCTCTCTCTCTCTCTCTCTCTCTCTCTCTCTCTCTCTCTCTCTCTTGCTGAAAACGAAAACAGCCCTAGCCGCCATCTTTTTTTGCTAGCACAGGAAATTTTGGTGCTTAAGTATTCCTCTGTGTGGATTACTGTTAGAGATAATCACACACTGTAATTATAGTAGTTAGACATCCAACTCTCATGGAGTTTGCATAAGAAGATTGCTGGATCGCGCCTCGACTTGAAGAAGATCAATCTTGTTCTTCGGACGATCACCCAAAGGTAAAAGCTGTTACCTTTATTATCATTATGTCTTGTTTTTCACATATAGACGGGTCCTGGGAGGGTATCTCTTTTAATTTTCCGTTGCGCCGTATGGGATACGAGCCTGAGATACCCAACACCATTTGAAGGTCGTGGTGGTCTATTTAGTGGTTCTTTTGGATAATCTGGAGGCCCGTTTGGAGGCTTTACTTAGAGGGGGACTTAAAGGCTTTGACTTTCTATTTTTCTTTTTCTTTGATTTTTTTTTTGAGATTTTATCTTGTTTTCTTTCAATTCCTTTTTAGGCTTTTACTTGTGTGTTTGTTTTTCTTTTTGTAGGCTTGTTTTGATAGCAATAATTCTTCCAACTTCTTGAAGGATGAACTTCTCTTATCTTGGGAACTAATTTGCACTTGGAGAGTATTGCTTAAACTTTCGACCCCTTTATCATTTTTTGTCCCATTGGAGATGCTTTTTTGTGTTTATTTTTGGCCAATGAGGACATTGTTCAGTTTAAGTGTGGAGGAGTGGTTTGGTGATATTCTTAATCTAAGTTTTTATCAATCATCTTAATGTTTTCTTATTGTCGAGTTAAGCTATGTTTTTATTGTTAGCTATAAGGGCTTTCTCCTATGTTTTGACTTATGACATATGTTAATGTCGACTAACTTGTATATTCTATATGTGATAGGACATGTTTGACTTCAGTTCTTCTAAGATGTATAAATAAGATTGCTAAGCAACTCTTGAGCAATGGAATCTAAGAATGGGTGATTAAGTAGAAGACCAAATTTAAGAGATTGCATACCAAGAAGTCCTTATAAAAGAACTTTAGACTAGGAATTGTTATTAAAGTATTTCTTGTTAATTACTATGTCTCTTTACCTTATGATTCAATTGATTTTTACGTTGAAGCACACAAAGAAAAAGATTTCAAAGTTTTAAAAATCTTAGAATTTTGGATTGAGTAGTTTGGATGATTTTGTATCTAAAATATTTGTCCAAAATCCTGTAAATAGTGTCGAATCGTTTTAATCTGAAAAAGTGCCATTTTGGACTTACCTTTTGGATGCATCGTCGTCCGAAATATGAGTCCAAAATACGGGTAAATTTAATAGAAAAATTATAGCCATTTTATAGTTGTTGGTACTTCACTTTATAGCTCTATATAAAGCCTCTAAACATGATTTGACATAAGATTTTTGGGGAATCCTTCTAAGAAACACTCTTTTTCTATAGAAAACAAAAATCTCATTTATCAAAATGCTTTAAAGTGAATTCAAATTGTGTCTAAAAGTTAAAAGTGTTTGTGCTTTTTTCCTTGGTGCACATCTGCTCAAACAAGTGAGCTTTTACTGTTCCATTGATATTCAATCTCTTTTATATTACAAGGTTATGGTGTAAAACCCATTTGGGATGAACTTTGATTTGATTGTTTGGTTGAGAGGTTTTGGAAAACTAAGTGTGGTGATCCTCTCTTGTATTTGGTACAATTTGATTTCATTAAGTTGAGTAAATGAAATCTGGTTGAAAATCCTTAAGTGTGAGCTTAAGGTAGTGGATGTTCGATCTTGATAGATCGAACCACTATACATTATGTGTCTCATTTCTCGGTATACAATATTGCATTGTATTTCTTACTTTAGTCTGAATCTGGATAGTTCTCAAAGTTTTCTTGGATAAGTTTTCTTTATTGCCATGAAGTTGGTTCAAGAAACTTGAAGATCATCAATATTCTATATATCAGATGACTTGAAAATTTTTAGTTTGCGAAAAACTTTATTCACCCTCCCTCTAAGATTTTTTGTAACACCCCACCTTTTTACTTCCGATTTGCTACTACCTGTAATGGGATGAGAATTTATATCAATGGCCAGAACAAAAGTTGATCGGTATAATGAAACGAATACTTTGGTAAAATAAAGTTTTGTCAGGACCTGGATGTAATTATTAGATTTGTTCTACCCGTACCCTAAATTTTTAGAAGGCTATTAAGATTAATAAAATAAGAATTTTAGGGTACTTTAGAAAGAGAAATTGATCAGTACAATAAGACGCACGTTTTGGTGCAAACCATGCTACACGGGGTATCGAGGGCATTTTTGTCATTTTGACCGCGTTCGTGACTTCGACGGCAAATTTGACCAAGTAGAGAGGGAATTGAAGAATTTAAGTGTTACCAATGGATTTAGTGAAATTTTTGGAGTTGGATAGTGAAATAAAATATTTTTCCATTACGGATCCGATTTCGGTCATTTCTGAAGAAAATAGAAAATTACGGTTGGAAATAGGACGTGTGGCTTCTTATGATTGTTAGATGAAAATAAGTGTTATTTAGTGATTGGTTAATGAAGACAAGTGCTTCTATTTGATTGGTCAATGAGGTTAAGTGTTTTTATTTGATTGGTTGTGATAAGTTGAGATAATTTAGAGGGCCCACAAGAAATAAATAACAATGGCCCACAAGCATGAAAAGTTTGACCAAGTTGGACCGCCTTTTTGACCTCATTTGACCAAGCTTAATTAAGCTAATCTTGATTTGAGTAAGTTAATCATGGTTGATTACGCATGGCCATACAAGATTAGAAAATATCTATTAATTCTTGAGAATTCTAGGAATTTCTACACTTCATCACCATATCGACCAATGAAAACTCACCAAGTGTTGATTCTATGAATGGTTACAAGAACATTCATGCAAGAACTTTCTAAAGAATTCCATAGAACTCTTGAATATTCCAAAGAACACCTAAGTAGCTAAGTGGACCAATCAAGGGCTTCCAAATGTTAAGGCCATTTAATGCACCTTTGACTTGAAGACCATATTCCTCTCTATATATAGGCCATGAAGGCCAACTAAAATGGCTTTAGATAGCCAGAATTTCAGAGAAAACAAGAGAGAAAAGAGAGAAGAGAAAAGAAAAGGAAATAGAGAAGAAAGAGAGAGAGAGAAATCGGAAATAGAGAGGAGAGAAAGAGAGAGAGAAAAGCAAGAAGATGCTTGGACTGTTCAGCCTCCAAATGCAGCAAAGAAAAGGTAAAGATCTACCTTACTTGAAGTAAAGTTATTATATAAAGCATGGAGATCATTTTGGTATATATATTGTGAGAAGTTTATGTGTGAATTATGGAAACTAGTTAGGTGAAGTTGTGTGAAAGCTGTGCTTGTGTGCAGAAAATTCTGGGAGGTTTTATGATTCTGTAAATCTGTAACGTTTCTGGATTTGAACAAAGAAGGCATATATATTTGTATCTAAGGATAATAGAGACATTTTAGAACAATTTTGAGGTTAATCGGATTTATGGATCAAAAGTTATGGTGAAAATTGTAAAAGGTGCTAAATCAGTAACGGGGTTTTACTACTGGATCTTTGTGTTCAAAACTGAACAAAACAGACAACAGAATTGGTACCTCAAGAATTGGAAATTGTAAAGGAATTTCTTATGGATATTTTAAAATTGGTTTGACATCATTTGGATTTGTGGATTAAAAGTTATGGGCAAAACAAGTTAGGATGTCAAACTGGAAAATTGCAGAATGTTAAGGAAAGAACGAATAGTGAAACTAAGTTAAAACTACTGAGGCTATTTTTTCCCAATACCGTGGTACTAGAACCAGAACTCTAAAAAGGGCCTATACTTAATTAAATTTAAGAGTCTTACGGTCATTTTGGTATATCATGGAGCCAAATCGGAGCTGTAAATTGAAAGTTATGTGTAAAATAAAATGGTGTGTCAAACTAGTGAAATTCCAAAAAGTAGTTCGAAAATGAATGGACTTAAGTGTGACTACTTATGTGATTTTGGATAAATTAATTGGGAAAACATGAAGTGAATCCCTTGTTTATGAAGGGAGGAATGATGTGGAAAAAGGAAAATGAAAGAATTGATCAAACGACGAAAAAATGACGCGAACGAAAGTTAAACATTTTCCTTAACCGACGGCTAACCATCGGCCTCGTCGGCTAACCGTCGACCCCATCGGCTAAACAACGGTTGAACGTCGGCTACCTGTCAGCTATTTTTTGGCCAAACACGAATTGACCCGAAAATGATGTTTGATGTAGGTTTAGCGATAGATGGTCAACAGAACATTGAAAACGGTAGAAACGAAGGTTAAACAGCCATGAACAAAAATGATTGCTTAGGACACAAGGTGAGTCCCTTGGCTTTCTTAAACTCTTTTAAAGTTAGTGTGCATTATTTTTCCATGAAATGCTATATTATTTACTGTTTGGAACATTTTATAGAAATATGTTTGTAAACATTGAATTTAATCCTCTTTTGAGATTAGAATTCTAGATTTCCTTAAATGAGTTCCTTTTTGGAATCGGGTATTTGGAAAATGTTCCAAATGTCCTTATTGAAATATTTTATGAAAACCTTTGGAACTCGGGTATTTGGTAAATGACCGAAATATCCTTATTGGAACTCTTATGAATATTTCTCAAATCGGGTAAGGGTAAAATGACCCGAATACCTTCGAAAAATCTTTTGGAAATTGGGTATCGGTAAAATGACCTGAATACCCTTGGAAATGACTTTTGTGATCGACTACGGGGAAAATGACCAGGTTACTCTTAGAAACACATGTTGATGTGTAAATTGAACCCTTTATCTGGTTTCATCATAATTTTGGAAAAATGTTGTTTTGCCCCCAAAACTGTTTTGATATGAAAATTTTGTGAGATCAGATAACCCTCTGGCCTAATTAGTCAGACGGGGGTTGGTGACATTGAGTACTCAATAAGGGCTCTGATCTTTGTACTAGCTCATGTTAGAGATAGACGACCCTAAGTAACCTAATCAGTTTTGTGGATTATCGTACTCCAAACAGAGCGGCAGGACATTGAGATGAGTCATCCTGGCTAGCCATTTTGAGCCTGGCAATTGCTTATTGATTATGATGGTGGATTGTTCATATGATACCGGGTGGGTACACTCAGTGTGTTCAATCCCTTGCCATCTCGATGGTGATTGACGTCAGGATTGGGATCCCTAGCTTATGGTGGCAAGTAAAAGATCCCTAAGTGCAAGGTGAGGTACATTTGTACACTGCTCACCGTTCCGTCATGACATGGGTGACGTGCTGTAAGGCGCAGTCCCTGGCATAGGAGACTGTGTAGCCGAAGGCAAAGATTGCGGGACTTGCATATAGGCCGACCTTCTGTTACAGAAGTGCCTGTGATTGGAAAAAAAATGGAGTAATGATTTGAAAGTTGAAACACCATTTTTCAAAAAAATTATTGAGTTCTGAATACACTCTTCATTAAAGAATTTTGGATTTATTTCTAATGAACAAATGATATGTTATTTCATAAAAGTTTTATGTACTCTACTTCTTTAATAAAACATTAGCACACACGAGACTCACTGAGTGATTTTCCACTCACACGTGTTTTTTTACCTTACCCTTTTGTAGGATCCGGAGTTGAAAGGATCTAAGGATAGAGGATGATACCATAGTGATAGTAGAAAAGGTTCAGACATTTTCCTTTTTCGATAATGTACCTTATTACTGAGGTTGAATGGAAACTTTCATGTATGAAATTCTTTATTACTTGTGCGCACTTGACCATTAGTATGGGTTATTGTATGAATTTGGACTTGCATACTCTGTTGATTCCCGTTATAAAGACCCCTTGTCTGGGTAACTAGACGGGGCAACACCCGGTGTTGATATGCTTCCGTTGTACTTTAGTAAGGGTGTTACACTTTTCATTTGGTATCAAAGCTTGGTCTACATATTCTTGGTTTAACAACCTTGTAAGAAAGATCTTCATGGCAAGCTCATCCTCTCTTCCATATGTTAAAGAATCTTTAGCAAATCAATCTCCTTTGTTCAATGGAAATAACTACACATTCTGGAAAAACAGAATAAAAATCTATATGTGTTTAATCAACTTTGAGTTATGGAATTTGATAGAAAAAGGTCCTTTTATTCCGATAAAAGTTATTGATGGCGTAAAAATGCCAAAACAGAATGATGAGTTTAATGTTGAAGACAATGCTAAGATAACATTGAATTTTCAGGCTATGAACATCTTATGCTGTGCACTAGATGCGACTGAATATAATTAAGTTAGTGGTTGTGATTCAGCCCATGAATGTGAAAACTTGAGGTCACCTATGAGGGGACAAACCAAGTTAAAGAATCAAAATTGGGGCTTCTATTTCATGATTATGAATTATTCACAATGAAGATGAATGAAAGTATCAATGATATGTTCACTAGATTCACAAACATCACAAATGGTCTCAAAGCTTATGAGAAGGTTTATTCCCTTGGGGAAGAAAACTAAAAAATTCTGGATGCCTTACCTAAAAGCTGGTAGCTTAAAGCTCTTGTAGTGGAAGACTTCAAGGATTTAAAATCCTTACCAACCGAAGAGCTGATCGGCTCTCTTCTAACATATAAAATGAAACTTAAAAGGTTTCAGGAATTCGATGATCATGATAAAGGTAAAAAGGGAATATCATTGAAAGTTGAAAAACAGGATGAAGAAACTAGTCAATATGACAGTAGTGATGGTATGAAAATAGATAATGAAGATATGTCAATGATTGCAAAAAATTCAGAAGGATGTTCAACAAAAGAAACTTCAAAAGAGGAAAGAAGTTTGTGAGAAAAAAAGGACAAACCTCAGTATTCAAACCTCAATGTTATGAATGTAAAAGCACTAAACACTTCATTTCTGATTGTTCAGTTGGAAAAGGAAAGAAAAGTAGAATGCTTAGAAAGAAGAAAGACCTGAAGGCAAAGAAAGGTAAAGGATTGATTGGGACTTGGGACCTAAATGGGACTGAGTCTGAAGAAGAAGATTCTGAAAATGAAACTGCCAACATATGCTTCATGGCTATGGAAAACGAGGTAAACTCTACTACAACTAATTTCATGTCTAATTCGCTTATATCTATGACTGAAAAGCATGATGATCCAATTGAGTTGTTAATTGATATGTTCCATGAACTAAAAAAATTATCCAGAAAAAATAAAGAAATGAAATTCAAAATTAACTATTTGATAAATGAGAACAAAAAGTTGTTGAGTGAGAACGAAATGTCTCTTGAGTCACATATAAGTGCTATTATTAAAAAAGATGTGATCATGACTACTTTACAGTATATATCTCTAGAAAATAGAAGTTTGTGTGATAGAATTCAAACTCTTGAAAGTATGGTTAGCACTTTTGATGACATGAAAAATAGAGTCAATAACCTTACCACATGTATTGAAAAATTCACAAGTGGAAAAAGCAACCTGGAAAAATTACTCGGGACTCAACATTAAGCTGGAAATCGAAATGGCTTAGGATATAGACATGAGAATAAGGACAAAATTCACAAGCCTCGATTTGTTAAACCTGTCTCATGTTACACGACACATAAAGTATGCACATATTGTGAAAAATCGGGACATATAGCATCGAGATATCTTATTAAAAGAAAAGTGGAATCCAGTGGAATAAGTTTCTAGAAAATCAAAGGAAATGCTACTAACCTCCATGGACCCAAGAAAGTGTGGGTACCAAAAATCACTCATCCTTCTCATGTATAGGCACATTCTTTGAGCTTCACCAAGTGGTTCTTGGACAGCGGTTGTTCAAGACACATGACTGGAGACGCAGCCTTGTTAGAAGATATATAGACCACAAATGAAAGATTCTTTACTTTTGGAGACAAGAAGAAAGGAAAGATTCTTGGTATTGGAATATTGGTAAAGGTTCCTCAACCATTATAAAGTAAGTATTACTAATTGATGATTTGAAATATAATTTGCTTTGCATTAGCCAACTATGTGATAATGGCTGCAAAGTTATTTTTGAAAAGGATTCTTGTTCTATCATGGATAGCTCAAATCTTGAAACAATCTTTGTTGCCAACTGTGTTGAAAATGTGTATGTATTCTATTTAAATGACCTTATAACTCATGGTATTAGATGCCTCTCCATATATGACAATGATGGTTATCTTTGGTATAGAAGGTTAGGTCATGCATATTTTGATTTGCTAAATAAATTATCCTCAAAAGAGCTTGTTAGGGGACTGCCCAAAATGAAGTTTAATAAAAGCAAGTTTGTGATGCATGCCAATTTGGAAAACAAATCAAAACTTCCTTTAAACTCAAGAAAATGATTTCAACCTCAAAACCTCTTGAATTAATTCATATGGATTTGTTTGGACCAATAAAGATTGTTAGTCTTGGAGGTAAAAAGTATGCATATGTGCTAGTTGATGATTTCTCTAGATTTACTTGGACTTTATTTCTTGGACAAAAAGATGAAGCCTTTTCTAAATTTATGAAATTGATCAAACGCGTCCAAAACTCTATTGGATGCAAACTGATTTCTATTAGAAATGATAATGGTAAAGAATTTTGCAACAATGAATTTACACACTTTTGTGATGAAAATGGAGTTTTTCACAATTTTTCAGCTGCCAAAACACCTCAACAAAATGGTGTTGTTGAAAGAAAAAATCAAACTTTGCTAGAAATAGCTAGATCTATGCTTAGTGAAAATGCCTTTCCAAAATACTTTTGGACTGAAGCTGTTAGTACAATTTATTATGTAGTAAACCGAGTTATGCTGAGATCGTTTTTGAGAAAAACACCTTGTTAACTTATGTTTGAAAAAACTCCATCAATCTCTTATTTTAAAGTGTTTGGTTGCAAATGTTTTGTCCTTAATACCTGAGACAATCTTGAAAAATTTTATAGCAAATCCGATGACGCCATATTTCTTGGATACTCTTCTAACAAAAAGGCTTATAGAGTGTACAGTAAAAGAACTCTTTGTGTGAAAGAATCTGTACATGTTGCGTTTAATGAATCTAACATTAATGCTCCAATGAAAGATGATGATGATGTAGGAAGTTCAAAGGAAGTAAGAATAGACTAACTCAAAGCTCCAGCGCTAGATACTCATGCAAAAGAAAAAGAAATTGAAGAACAACAAGCTGAACAAGGACAGGAACAAACTGAAGATTCTACGAATCAACAATTACCAAAGGATTGAAAATACAAAACAGGTCATCCCAAAGAACAAATAATTGGTGATCCAAACTATGGAGTTAAAACTAGACGGTATTTCATTGATAACTTTGCTCTTCTCTTAAATATAGAACCTAACTATATTAATATAGTACTACATGATGAATTTTGGATTATTGCTATGTAAGAAGAATTAAACCAATTTGAAAGAAATCAAGTTTGGAAACTTGTTCTTAGACCACTTGATCATCTGGTTGTTGGTAGCAAGTGGGTATTTAGAAATAAACTTGATGAAAATGGAGCAATGATTAGAAATAAAGCTAGATTGGTTGCCCAAGGGTTTAATCAAGAAGGGAGCATTGATTATGATGAGACATTTGCTCCCGTTACTAGACTAAAGTCTATAAGAATGCTTCTTGCTTTTGCATTCTTCAAAAATTTTATGCTCTATTATATGGATGTTAAGAATGCATTTCTAAATAGTTTTATTGAGGGGGAAGTATATGTTAAACAACCTCCTGGTTTTATTCATAAGCATTTTCCAAATCATGTTTTCAAACTTTCTAAGGTTCTTTATGGGTTAAAACAAACTCCATGAGCTTGGTATGAGAGGCTCAGTGGATTCTTCATTTCAAAAGGTTTTTCAAGAGGCTTGATTGATACCACTTTGTTCATCAAATCTGATAATTCCAGTGATCTACTAATTGTTCAAATCTATATTGATGATATCATTTTTGGTGCTACTAATGATTCTTTGTGCAAGATGTTTGCTAAGACAATGCAGCAAGAATTCGAAATGAGTATGATGGGAGAACTAAACTTCTTCCTCGGGCTGCAAATTAAGTAAACCAAGGATGGAATCTTCATAAATCAAGCCAAGTATGCTAAGGAGTTGCTCAAAAGGCTTGGTATGAACGAAGCCAAAGAAATCTGTAAACCTATGAGTACTTCTATAAAACTTGACCAAGATGAAAAGAGTAAGAAGATAGATGAACATACGTATAGAGATATGATTGGAAGCTTACTCTATCTTATTGCTAGCTGACTTGACATTATATTTCCAGTATATCTTTGTGCCCATTTTCAATCATGTCCAAAGGAATCACACCTATGTGCAGTAAAACGCATCCTTTGATATCTAATTAGCACATATGATTATTGCTTATGGTATTCTCACACTAGCACATTTGATCTTATAGGATACACTGATACAGATTATGTGAGTTGCAAAGTGGAAAGAAAAAGCACTAGTGGCTATTGCAATTTCTTGGACACTCTCTAGTGTCATGACACAGCAAAAAGCAAGTTTATGTATCCTTATCCATAACTGAGGTTGAATATATAGCAGCTAGCAGTTGTTGTGCACAAATTTTGTGGATGAAGAATACATTACTTGATTTTGGTCTTAGCTTTAATTGCGTACCTATATTATGTGACAATACAAGTGCTATCAATCTAACAAAAAAAAAAATCATGTTCAACATTCTAGGACAAAGCATATAGAAGTTAAACATCATTTTATCCGTGATCATGTGCTTAAAGGAGATGTGTGTGTTGAATATATTTCAACTGATGAACAACTTGCTAATATCTTTACAAAACCTTTGGCTGAAGAAAGATTCAACAATTTGAAAAGAGGATTGGGAATTACAAAAATCACATAACTAACCTGGTGGCACAAGTTTTCTTTATTTTGCAGGATTAGTGAAGACGAAGTTTTTAGACATAGTGTTTGTCTCAAAAACACACGAACAACGTTTTTAGATGCAGTATTTGAGTCCAAAACCTACATCTAAAATTCATTTCTAAAAAAGTTTCGTTTGAATGATTATTTCGGTTTAGGTCAAAATCCAAAACAGAACTATTTTTTTATACTTTATATTTCTTTTTTTTTTATAAAATAACTGCTTCCATATACCAAAATTTGAATTTCAAAAAAGGTTTGCATTTTTCTCTAAATCTTTGTGTTAATTTGTCTTTTCAATGTGCTTTATATCACAACTCTCCAGACATTCAAACGACTTTGTTTCTTCTCTCCTCAAAATCTCTGTAACTGACATCTTCTAAAAACTCTCTGAGTTCTTTCTCTCCAAAACAACCGATAGTTCAAAAGCCCTAATCTGTTCAATGGCAAAAACAAATTTATCTACACCAAAACCTAAGAAGGCAAAAAAAATGTCTCCAAAAACGAAGAAGAAGGGTTCAACCTTGAACAAAGTACAAGGAAAAGAAGTCTCACCAGAACTAGACTTCTCGGCATCACATTATAATTCTTCAAAGTCTTCATCGGAACAAGTGAGTTTTGGAAATTAGGTACTTCGATTTATTGACTCTAAGAGTGAATTTGATTACAATGACTGGATTTCTAGAAATAGAACCGTTATTTCTGGATATCATGTTAATCCTTCATCCTTTCTGAATCTCTCAAATATGTTGGATATGTTTGAACATATTGGTTGGGGTAGTTTACTTTCTATTGATGAAAAACTATATACTCCACTTGTTTGGGAATTTTATGCCAATCTAAGGAAAGGATGTCTTGAGGAGACTGGGGAGGTTTTATGATTCGTTGCTATGTTTCAAGAGTTAGATGAAAGGACATTGAGTTTGATCATTGTTTACTAAATAAAATTTGTGAAGTAAAGGATAGAGGGGTTCAATATTTTGAGTTAAATAAATTTTCAGAGGGAAATGACATATTTGAGTTAAAGAAATTTGAGGAAATTTTTGTTGTAGAAAGGAGTTTTGGGAATTTAAGTAACAAAAATACAAAATTGCTAAATGGAGTAGGGAGGATCTTGCACCATATGGTCTCTACCATAGTGGTGCTGAGTTTTGGTCATAAGACCTCCATAAATATTTTGCAAATGGTAATTATATTAGCTTTAGCAGAGGGAAGGCAAATTAGTTTTGGGTTTGTAGCTGCTAAGTTGATGCTGTAATCGAGAAATACCTCTAGCAAAGCCTTTCCATTTGGAAATCTGTTAACTAAGGTCTTCAGATATTTTAATGTTGATTTAAATTCAGTTTCCTGTGATCCATAAAAAATGAATGTTTATAGCTTTGATTCTTTTGAGAGAATGGGATATGTAAGAGTGGGCAATGAATGGAAGTTGCTTCGAGATACTGAAGGTGAGGAAAAAGAAAGATTGTTGAAAACAAAAGCAAAAGGAAAGATTGCCTCTTCTGTTGGGTCAAAAAGAAAACTTGAGGAAGATCCTCAAGAAGAATCCTCTACTCAAGGAAAAGAAAAGGACATGGAACTATCTGAGAGTATTTTGGATGCTATCAACTCACTGGCTGTCAAACTGGATAGCCTCAGTTCAAAGCTTCAAAATCTTGGCAATAGACTGATAGCAGTGGAAAAGACAGAAAAAACAGATGACCCGGTGTCTACACCTACAGTATCTACTCAAGCAAAGGCAACAGAAGAAGAACCATTCATTGAGGAAGAGACTGAACAAGAACTACCTGCAGCGGAGGAAGTGCCTGCTACTGTGCAAACAAAGGAAAAATCCCCGATTTAGGAAGCTGTAGCACCTTTTGCCACCTCCAAACCACATATCTCATTTGGAAAGAGACAGAAGCATATTGTGGTTAAAAGAAAATCTAATAAGATTGCTAGTCAACACTCTCAAAGGGGTGCAGGATCAAAAGCTAAAACAATTCATTTTTCCTAAGAAGACCAGTTTGGCAGAATGTTCTTCAGTTGATATTCTCTTTGATATTGTGAACAATTTACTTTTTGCAGTTGAACAATTTACTTTTTTGTCTTTACTTATGCACTAAGGCTATCTGCTTAAATTCTGAATACTTCCTATATATGTATATTCTATTTCTTCCACTTCTTTTCTATTATTACTTTTTTTGATTGATGACAAAGGGGGAGAAAAATATGAACAAACTGGATATGATTACTGAAACTGACCGGGAAGTTTTTGTTTAGAATGTTGGGATTTTCTTCATACAATTCTGTGAGTATTATAATTGACTTTGTTGACTGGGCTATAATTATTCTACAGATTTATTTGATTATTTATCTATGTGATAGTATGCTATGCTCTTTGTTCCACTGATTAAGTAGTAAATTTACTTGAGGGAAACTTTGTGCTTTAATTTGATATTTTTGGATGAACTGCTTGATATGAATATTGATCATCTCTGATCTTAGTTTGTTAATATCCAAATTGGATACTAGTTTGGTATCCTAATTTTTTTTTTTGTCCAAAAGTATTCTATTCGTAATTAAGGTATCTTTAAGACTAGATTGATAAGATGTTTTTAAGTTATTGATATGATTCTGTGACAATTTCATTGGTAAAAATTTTAGTCAGATGGATTACGTTTTTTATGTTCAAAACTCTTTGAGATTCTAAAAAATCTATTATTTCGTGCATTATGTTAGGGAGAGTTTTAGACTCATATTTTCTTTATCCAAAAATCTTTTTTCATACTGTTTTGGATACACACCTTTTGGACATCCAAAACTCGTATTCATAAAGGTTTCATATATACTTTCCTCAATGTTTTGGACGTACGTTTTGGACGTACAAAATTGACTTCAGTTTCTCTCTTATTTTCAAATATTCATATATGCAAATATTAAGGGGGAGCATCTCATCATATAACTTGTCTGCTATATCTCCTTTATAAAATTCACTATATCATTATTTCTTTTTGGAATAATCGTTTAATGGAAGGAAGGAGGATATGGAGGTAGGTTGGGCTATAGGCTCATTGAGCCATGTTTGTGAGTATATGTTTTTACTTTCAATCTTAATCTCATAGGCACTCTTTGAGTCCTATAAATAGAGATTACATTTCAATGAAATATATTCTTATTTCTCTCGGTCTAACATGTTTATATAGTTATTCATTTCACAATCCCATCAAGTTTTGTCATCACTCAAAAAGGGGGAGATTGTTAGCCCTAAAGGCTTTCTCCTATATTTTGACTTATGACAAATATTAATGTGGACTAACTTATGTAATCTATATGTGATACGACATGTTTGACTTCAGTTCTTCTAAGGCGTGCAAATAAGATTGCAAGCAACTCTTGAGTAATGGAATCCAAGAATGGGTGATCAAGTAGAAGACCAAGCTTAAGATATTGCATACCAAGAAGTCCTTATGGAAGAACTTTATACTAGAAATTGTTATTAAGGTATTTCTTGTTAATTCCTATGTCTCTTTACCTTATGATTCAATTGATTTCTATGTTGAAGCACATAAAGAAAAAGATTTTAAAGTTTTAAAAATCTCAAAATTTTGGATTGAGTAGTTTGGATGATTCTGCATCCAAAAGATTCGTCCAAAATCCTGTAAATAGTGTCGAATCGTTTCTGCCTGAAAAAGTGCCATTTTGGACTTACCTTTTATATACAGCATCATTTGAAATATGAGTTCAAAATACGGGTAAATTTAAAAGAAAAATTATAGCCATTTATAGCTATTATTACTTCATTTTATAGCTCTATATAAAGCCTCTAAACATGATTTGACATAAGATTTTTGGGGCATCCTTCTAAGAAACACTCTTACTCTATAGAAAACAAAAATCTCCTTTATCAAAGTGCTTCAAAGTGAATTCAAATTATGTCTAAAAGGTAAAAGTGTTTGTGCTTTTTTCCTTGGTGCAATTTGCTCAAATAAGTGAGCTTTTACTATTCCATTGATATTCAATCTTTTTTGTATTACAAGGTTATGGTGTAAAACCCATTTAGGGTGAACCTTGATTTGATTGTTTGGTTGAGAGGTTTTGGAAAACCAAGTGTGGTGATCCTCTCTTGTATTTAGTACAGTTTGATTTCATTAAGTTGAGTAAATGAAATCTGGTTGAAAATCTTTAAGTGTGAGCTTATGGTAGTGGATGTAGATCTTCGTAGATTGAACTACTATACATTGTGTCTCATTTCTTGGCATACAACATTAACTGCATTGTATTTCTTACTTTAGTCTGAATCTGGATAGTTCTCAAAGTTTTCTTGGATAAGCTTCTTTGTTGCCTTGAAGTTGGTCCAAGAAACTTGAAGATCATCAATATTCTGTATATCAAAAGACTTGAAAATTTTTAGTTTGCCAAAAACCTTATTCACCCCCCTCTCTAAGGTTTTGCATTTATCAATTAGCTTGATGTTTTCTTGTTGTTGAGTTAAGTTTCCTTGGAAAAATTTTAAAATTTGGTCAACCATTTTTCCATCTTGAAAAAAATTTCTTTGAAAATTTTGAAATTTGAAAGTTTGAAAATTTGGAGCAAAAATGAGTTTATTTGTCTATAATAGAATTATGATTCTCTTTTTGACTTTGGATATGATTTTGTCATTCGTTATGATTGATTTTATTTAAAATGGTAAACGTGTGCATTAAGTTGGATTTTGCTAAGTCTTGAGAATTTAAGTTAACCTTAGTTATATTTGGTATTTGAGTTTTGTTTTATTCTTTGAGTTTGAATATAGATGATATGATGAAATATGGGAAGAATTATTGACTAATTCTTGTATTATAGATTTAAATTTTGCTTGACTTTAAGTTGTGAATAAGGAATGTGAGAAAAAAAAAAATTTAGGTGAAAAGAAAAAAATGTGAGGAAAAAAATTGAGCTGAAAAAAATGCTTTTGTTTTTGAAAAGAAAATATAGTGACCTTTTGTTGAAAAGGGGGCCAATATGGTGAGTGGAAAAGAAGAAACAAAGAAGCATTACACTCTCTTAAGGCTAATCTGAAGGTAAGAAGGTAAGTAAAGAAAGAAAGAAAAAATTGCCGAAGAACGATAAATGATGACTATAAGGGGGCCAATACGGTGTGTGAAGAGAAATCCATGCACTTGAGGCTATCAATTCCCTAAGTTGTTGAAAAAACATTTTGAGAGAAAAAAAAAAAAAGAGAGAGAGAATGGAGTATTTTCCTTGTTTCACTAACTCAAGTTTTGTAAATTGGAGTTTATAATGCTTGAATTGGTTAAATGACTTGACTTGTATGATTTATGTTATCTATGTTTTTGCTTGGGGAGTGGAATAATTTTCTTGTACTAGATATAAGCTTGTTTAACTTAACTTTGATAGCCTCAGGAATATTTGATTTAATACAATAGTTTACAAAGGTTTTTAAAGGGTGAATGAATGATAGTTTTTTTTATCTAAGGTTGAAAAAAAAATTATGACTTTATTATTGATGAATATAAAAAGAAATAAATTGTTTTGACTGCTTTGTTTCTGTACTTTACTTAAGGACAAGTAAAGATTCAAGTGTGGGGGTATGTGATAGGGGTTAAAATCATCATTATTTTTCTAGTTATTTGAGGTTAATTTGAGATATTTTTAATAGAATAACTAGTCATGTTCATTCCTATTTGATATTTCATTTATAAAAATGCTTTTTTTATAATTTTATGCAAAAATAGGTGAAATTTGGAGCTAATTGTGTAATTTTTCAGTACAGTCCCAGCTTCAGGCCTAGAAGATGGACTTGGCGCTAGTCCTATACTAGAAGAACAGATAAAAGCAGATGAAAATAGGTGAAACATAGCAATTGGAAATTGGAAAGGAAAAGGAGACAATGGCTCAAAGGTGGAAGCCGTGGCTTGGGCAGCTCAAACAAAGAACAAAAGGTAACAAAAATGGAAAAGAAAGAAAAGAACAAATTCAGTGGGCCAAGGAAAGTAAAACAAAGACATAAAGCAAAGAGGAAAAAGATAAAAGCATAAGGAAGAAAAGAGAAATCGGAAGCTTTGGAGGCTCAGCTCAGCCGCGAGAAGACAACAATTCAGAGGAGAAATTGACAACCTTTGTGGCTTAGTTGGTTTGCGGCTCGGATGAGCCGATGAAAGAAGAAAAGGAGATTTCGGATGGCTATAGTGGCTTGGGCAATTAAAGCTTCAACAAGAATTGGCCTTCAGTGCAAAAAGACAAAATCAAGTGTCCAATTCATTAACAATTAAATTCAGTAGACCTCTATTACTTTTATTTAGAATTCAATTAGGAAAATTACTATTCCTTTCTGGTTTTGGATTTTTGGAAAATTTTTCCTTCTTTGCTTAGAATTCTTTTAGGAACTTTGTAAGCCTACAAATAAAGGCCAATTACCTTAGAAAAATGGGGGTGCACAATGTAGGGACTTAGTCATATTTTTTAGAGTGTATCGCCAATATTTTCTCTAGAGAAATTACTCAAGGAGCATTGATTCTTGGAAGAGTTTTCATTAAAAGTTGAGAGGCTTGTCTATGAGTATTTATCTCTTTCCTTTGTTTTCTTTTTCTTGAACAATGATGATTTTAATTCTTTAATTGTATTTGGATATTATTCTTGGATTTATGATTTTGGGTTAATTTGGTTCTTTGATTAATTAATTATTTTCCTTGGTGTTTGGTTACTTGATTTTATTTGATAGGTTGATGGAATTAAATTTATATGTAATGGTATTGGGAAACGAAGTTAGATTGAGTTTAATTTAATCAATTCTACATATTTGTTAAATCTTAATGGGCTTGGGAAACGAAGTTAAGATTAAAGAACCTAAGTAATCAAAGATTAGTTAATTTAGCCTAGAGCATAGGGTTATTGGCTAATTTCATGTTTATTATCGCATAGAATATAGGGATAATTTATAAGGAATCGAGTTTAATACATCTTTTGGTTATTTTAGTGCAATTGGAAAATTGGCTAATGTAATTAAGATATAGTAATTCCATGGATTGGGAAAGAAGTGGAGTTGATGAAGTGGATTCATGACTTGGGAAACAATTGAATTTTACTTTATGTTCCTTTATGATGCCAATAAAATAATTGGTTATGATAAGTATTAGATGATTCATGATATACTTTTGGGAATAACTATTTAATTCCATGTTTATTTCTCCATGAGTTATATATATTATTTTTAAAATTTTATTTTGATTTCTTTATCAATTTATTGGGTTGGTTGAATAATGAATGAAAAGTGATTAGTGTGTACTTGTTCATTTGAGGATAGATACTCGTTAATTCCCTATACTATGCTTGTGATGAGTATATTTGCTCGTATGTGTATTTTAGGATTAATGTTTTAATTAAAACTTAACCATGGGATGTGAAACCCCACCTAAAGCTAACCCTAGAGTAAGGGGGTCGGGATGCAATCATATTTTCTTGCATGCATAAATATATTTTTGAATGATTTTATGTGCTTGAGGATTATAATTTATAGTCTAGAAATCGTGCTTATTGAGTAGGAATGGTAAAATGGTAATTTTGCTTGAGGTCAAAATAGAGAGATAGCTTGAGGATTAAATAGGAAGAATATTTAGGAGAGGAAATAAGAACAAGAGTTGTTGTGGTTTAGTAGTTAGAGCTTTGGAATTAATCTCTAAAGTCTTGAGTTCAAATCCCACCAATTAAGTTTTATCATGATTAAATTTTATTTTATATAAGGTGGAATATTTTCGACCTTTGCATGCCATAAGAAGAAGTAGGAGTGTTGTCGTAGGAGAGACATGAAGGGAATGTCTTAATCCTATTCTTATGCCCTACAAGAATTCTTAAGGGATTCATGCCCTTTTTGTTCCCTAACTCATCTTAAATTCTTCACCAATTAAGCTCGTTCAATTTATTCAAATCCATATTTTAATTCCAGAAAATTCAGCAAGGTTTATTGACCTTAGAATTTCGAAAATGGCTCTTAGAGGATAGAGTTTTGGCTGAAAATAGGGAAGGAGTTAAGGAAGATTCCAAGAGAATTAATCTCCATGGTTGAACCTTCAAACTCCACTCCATAAGTATTCATTTTCTTTATGGTAGTAATCTGGAAATTTTCCAGGTTCTTGGTCAATCCAGCTTTCAAAAACATCAGCCATTTCTCTCACTCAATTTCTGCCAGAAAAATGGCCAACTTGTTCAGCTTGAAGACTGAAATCCTTTGCCAAAAATCGGACTGCACAAAGCTGTACAAACCAAAAAAAATTTCTGGGCAAGTTTCGCAGCTTGGCAGGCAAAAAACTAAGCTGTTTCTTCCACCTTTCAAACCAGCAATCTAACTCTGTCTTTTCTCCATAAAGAAGGCTGGAAACCAGCCTTAAAGGACACTCCAATACCCCTTCAAACTCTCTGCAAGTTGGCTGGAACATTGCAGAAAAAACTGTACAAAAATTCCAGCAAGCCATGCGAAAATCAAACCAGAAATTCCAGCCTTGCTCTCTCTTCAAGCATTGTCCGAAAATCACTTCAACTTTTTGTGAAAATAACCTTAGTCAGCCATGAATTGAATTTCATCCCCCTCTTTCACTGACCTGCACGATGGAACTCCATAGCCACTCCTTACATTCCTCCTTCAATTATTCCAATCAAGCTTCCAATTAAAATTCAAAATTCCAGCAAATTGCTCCATGAAAACTTCCTTGGATTAAGCTTCAACAACCAGAAATCCTCTCACCATTGCACTCAACATTTTGGCCACCCTATAGCTCCTTCAAACCTCATTCATCTCAGCAAAACTTCAACAAATTCTAGTCGGCCATAGCAACTCTATCAACTAAACCATTCTTACCATATGTTTTACCTTAATTTACTCCCTAAATTACTTATTTTGAATTTTAAACAACCAGCTTTCCCTCTTCTCCCTAATCTGAAAATTCAATCACCAGAATTCTTCTAACCATTCGGCCAACACCATTAAGCAAATTTCGTCCAGCCTTTTTTCCATCCTCTCCATTTCTCCAAGAACACCAAGAACACACACCACCATTCTCTAAGCCTAAGACCACCCTAAACACGTCCAATCTCTCCCAAAAACTCCAGATCACGTCTACTCACCCTTTAGAATCCATTTCTGTATTTTATAACATAAAACACTAAAAAAAAAAAAATTCTACTATCGGATAAAAAATCAGAATTTTTCTTGAAGATTCAAGAACTCTCTCAGGGTAACCATGAACGATTATGTTCATCTTCTTTCCTCTTCAATCTTTAATATAATATACTAATACTCTCTCTCTCTCTCTCTCTCTCTCTCTCTCTCTCTCTCTCACTCTCTCTGCCGAAATGGTTGTTTCAACCATGGCCATTTTTTCTTCTTCCTTCTTGGTCGGATCAAGCCTTCCAAGCGTGTGGATTCTCTTGAAACTTCATCAAGGTAGTCATCAATTGAGTATGTCTCTTTAACCCTCTCCTTAATTCTAAAATCATGTCTCTTGGATGTTGATAGAAAAGGATAGATTATGATTGGAGATTGAGTATGTGTTTAGATGAAGGAGTTGAGATTGGAGCATGAGGATGATTTGTCATGGTTGAGTTTTATGATGCTTTGTGGTTTGTTGCATGCTCTTCATGTCATGAGTTAGTAAGAATGATTAAGCATAATAGAAATTATGTCACCTTTGGTGAATAGGGTTTTATGTTCTTGTATTCTTGTTGAAGCCATGAATATGATTATGCTTAGTGAAGTTTGGATCATGTGATGGTAGATATAGATTTAAGCCTTTATTCATGAATTAAATGGTTTGTTGATTGGTATTAGAGTTTATGT
The DNA here is from genome assembly GCA_026120185.1 of Voacanga thouarsii. Classification (NCBI taxonomy): domain Eukaryota; kingdom Viridiplantae; phylum Streptophyta; class Magnoliopsida; order Gentianales; family Apocynaceae; genus Voacanga; species Voacanga thouarsii. The sequence goes on along the minus strand of JANUWF010001918.1, from coordinate 412,222 downwards.
TCATGATTCTTGTTAGCCATAGGAAAAGTATGATCATGACCTTGTTGATCCTAAACTATTTAAGTTAGCCAATTTTATTACATAAATAAAAAAAATTAATACTATATTTTCTTCCAATAATTTCAAAAACCTTAGGAAGCTTTGGAATTGGATTGCTAAATAAAATAATGATATTTTAGCCGAATGAATGATATCTTTATTAAAAATAATATATATAAATATTTATGTATAATAATAATATTAAATAAAGCCTTTTATAATCATAATAGGTAAAATATTAATCTTATAAGTTATATATTCATAAATACTAGTAAATTTTATTTATTACCTTATGATCAAAATTAATAAAATTTACTATTAATTTTATTCACTAATTATTTTCTATCTATTAATTATTAATTAAGAGATTGGTAGTAATTTATTACTTTTAATAAAATCATCTAAGACTTAGGACATTTCATCAAATAAACCCTAGTTTATTTATTAATAACAAAAATTTATATTTGAACCTATAGCTTATTAGTAATTATTTTGCGATTCCTAGTTATTTTATTATCAAGCTAGATTTATTTTATAAAACCTTTTTATCATCTAGCCTTAAAGTTTGGGACATTAGGGTCATGATAGTAGCAAGTTGAACTAGGATTACTAATGGAAACGAATTTGGCTTGAGTTTAATTATGGCTTGTGTTTACCCTAGGCAGGGCTAGGTCAGCTTTGGAAGATCTTTGAATTAGCTCAAGCAAAGAATCAGGTAAGCTCCTGCATAAAACTTATTTGATGTCAAAAGGTTACTATAGCAAGCCAAACGCGAAGTGTATGAACAATCATTTTGGTAAAGGTAATTAAGGACTATTTCCTTTCTGTTTCAGTCAAATTATTTGGAATCAACAAGCAGTTTTACGCAAACACTAAACTCTTTCTTAAACCAACTTTGGCACGAACTTTAGAAACCCTTAATTACTGTTTCCAAATTAAACAATGTTTTATCAATTTTCTCCTAAGTGGGACAATCAACGTTAAGTTATCAATAAGGGTAGTCTAGTAGTACTAGTTTTGAACAGCAAGAGCGAGTCTTCTATTAGGAGGCCACCTTCAAAAGATGAACTCAACTTGGAGAAGCGACAGTACTACTTAATCATGCTGGTCCGAGCTAGCAAGTTTCAGTCATGTGGACTGTGTGTTTTCAGAGTGGACAACCGGTATATTTGGGTATAGAGAAGGCGGAGTATCTTACCCAGTAAGTCGTATACCTACCTTTTGTTAGTCTACACAAAGTGTAGCATTCTGACCGTTATATGGACATGGGGCTCAACGTGTGGTAACCCATGGCCGCCCATTTGAGTGGTTGAATTTATTGTGCATTTGTATGGTTTGAAAAGAGGAAAACACCACTTTTTATTTTAACCTTATTTAATGCTTGCCAATACATTTTCTTATGAAGTTTTTACAACTTGCATACATAAAACTGTTTTACCTGAAATACTCAAAGTACACACGGACTTACTGAGATTTTTATCTCATCACCCTTTTATGCCATGATTTCAGGTCGATCCTGCTGTGGGGATGAGTAGCTAGACTATTGCCTTCTTGAAGACTCTATGTTTGTAACACCCCACTACCTAGGCCTATTAGGGCCGGGGATGTCGCCCCGTCCAAAGGACAATGAGTCTTTATAACTACGTCACACAAAAAAAAAAAAAATAATACTTTAAAATTAAAACTTATTACAATCCAAAAATTCATGAATAAATCTAAAATAAAAATTGTTCACTCTCAACTCCCAAAGCATTATATAAAATAAATAACAGAATATCTTTCAAGGCAGGAAACAACTAGCTACTCATCCCCACAATAGGATCAACCTGAAATCATAGTAAAAAGGGTGATGAGATAAAAATCTCAATAAGTCTGTGTGTGCTTTGAGTGTTCAGTGAAAACAGTTCGTGAATGCAAAGTGTAAGAACTTCATAAGAAAAAAAAAAAAATACTGGCAAGCAACAAACAATGTTCAAAATCAAGAGTGGCATTTTGGCTTTTCCATCCATACATGTTCAATAAAATCAACCACTCAAAAGGGTGGTCATGGGTTACCACATGTTGGGCCCCATAACCATACAACGGTAAGAATACCACACTTTGTGCAAACTGACAAAATGTAGGTGATCGGCCTACCGGGTAAGATACTCTTCCTTCTCTACACCCAAACAAAATCGGTTGTCCACTCCGGTAACATACAGTCCACGTGACTGAAACCTGCTAGCTCGAACTGGCATGACTAAGTAGTACTGGCGTTTCTCTAAGTTGATTCATCTTCTGGAGGTGTACTAGCCTACCCTTATTGAGTACTCGACGTAGTTCATCCCACTTGGGAGAAAACTGATAAAACATAGCTTTACTTGAAAATGGTAATCAAGGGTTTCCAAAGTCTTTGTCAAAATTAGTTTTAGAAACAGGTTAGTGGTTAATAAAACTGCTTGTTGTTTTTCAAATAATTGGTTTAACTGAAACAAGAAAGGAAACAGTCCCTAATTGCCTTTACCAAATCAGTGTTCACAAACTTCGTGTTTAGCTTGCCATAACAACTTTTGCAACAAACAGGTTTTATGCAGGAGCTTATCTGATCCTTTGCTCGAGATAAAATAAAGATCTCCAAAAGTTGACCTAACCCCGCTTGGGGTAAGCACAAGCAATAATTAAACTTAAGTCAAAATTTACTTTCATAAATAAACCTAGCTCGACTCACTACAATCATGACCCTAGTGTCCCAAGCCTTTAATGCTAGATAATAAATAAAGGGTTTACAAGATAAATTTATCTTGATATTAAAATAACTAGGATTTGTGAATTAGATACTAATAAATTGTAGGTTTAAATCTTGCTATAAATAAATTAGGGATTATTTGATGAAGGGTCCTAGGACCTAGATGATATTATTTAAAATAATGTTTTATAATAACTAATGGTTAGAAAATAATTGGTAAATAAAATTAATAATAAGTAAATTTTAATATATCTTGACTAAAAGATAATAAATAAATTTTAATAGTATTTATGAATATAAGACTTATAAATTTAATATTTTACCTATTATAATTTTTTATATAAAAGGCTTTATTTGATATTATTATTTTATATAATATCTATATATTTTATTTCTTTAATAAAAGTTATCATTTATTTGACTAAAATATTATTATTTTATATAATAGTCCAAATCCACATTTTCCTAGGATTTTTGAAATCACTAGAAGAAAGTATAGTATTAATAATTTTATTGATGAAATAAAATTGGCTAACTAAATTAGCTTAGGGACAACAAGGTCATGATCATAATTCCTATTGCTAACCATAATCATGAACATACACTCTACACCAATCAACAAAACATCCAAATCATGAATAAAAGCATAGATCCAAATCTACCAACACATGATCTAAACTCCACTAACATAATCATATGCATGGCCTTAACGAGAATACATGAACACAAAACCCTATTCACCAAAGGTGATATAATCTCTGACATGCTTCATCAATCATACTACTCACGACATGAAGGCATGCAACAAACCCTAAAAAACACCATACATTCAACCAAGAAAAATCATCTCATGCATCAATCTCATCTCCATCATACAAACACATTCATTCTCATGCTTCAATCCCAACTCCATCACAAAACACATGATCAATCTCCCAATATATTCCATCCTCATCCAACTACATCTAAGAGACATGAATCTAGAATTTAAAGAGAAGATTGAAGAGCTTACTTGAATGATGACTACCTTGAAGACATTTCAAGAGAATCCTCTCGCTAGGAAGGCTTGATCCATCCAAGGAGAAGAAGAAAAATGGCCATGGTGGGAGTAACCATTCGACCGAGAGAGAGAGAGAGAGAGAGAGAGAAATAGAAAAAGAAAGTTTATTAGTATATATTCATTAAGGTCAAAGATGGAAGAAGATGGAGTTATTTGATCATGCTTACCATGAAAGTGTTTTTGAGCGTTCAAGAAAATTCTGGTTTTTGATCGGAAAGTGGAACTTTAATTTCAGCGTTTGATGTTAAAAATTGCAGAAATGGATTCAAGAGGATGAGTAAGTGTGATATGGAGTTTTTGGAGTAGATTGGAGAGGTTTTGAGTGGTCTTAGGCATGAGAATGGTGGTAGGTGTTCTTGGTATTCTTGGAGGTTTGGAGAGAATAGAGAGAATGGATGAAGGCTGGCCAAAATTTTTCTTAGAAGGAGTGGCCGAATGGTTTGGAGGTTTTTGGTAATTGGATTTTTAGATTTTGGAGGAAAATAAAAGCTAGTTGTTTAAAATTCAAAAGGAATACTTTAGGGAATCAATTATGGTGGCAAATATGGTAAGTAGATCTTTGTTGATGGAGGTCTTTTGGAAGCTGTAATGGCCGGCTACTTGGTTGGAATTTTTTGCTGAGTTGAATGATGTTTGAATGAGCTTTAGGGTGGCTGAAATATGGAGCATAATGGTGAAGGAATTTTCTGGTTAGTTAAGGGTTAATCTATGGAAGTTTGCTGGAATTTTGGACTCCAATTGATGGCTTGATTGGAGTGATTGATGGAGAGATTTTAGGAGCAGTCATGGATCTTCTTTCGTGCAGAACATTGGTGGGGATGATGAAGTTCAGTTCATGGCTGTTCAAGGTGGGTTTTACAGAAAAATGGGATGAGTTTCGGACAAGGGTGAAGAAGGAACAAAGTTGGAAATTCTGATTAACCTTTCGCAAGGCTACTGAAATTTCTGGGCAGATTTTTCTGCCATGCTTTAGCCAACTTGTAGAAGATTTGAAGGGGTTTTGGAGGGTCTTTTAAGATTGGTTTCTAGACATCTTTATGGAGGAAAAACAAGGTTGAATTGCTGGTTGAAAAGTTGGAAGAAACAGCTTGGTTTTTGGCTCACCAAGCTGCGAAAACTAACCAGGAAATTTTCCTGGTTTGCACAGCTTTTGTGCAGTCCGGTTTTGGCTGAAGTTTTCAGTCTTCAAGCTGAGTAAATTGGTCATTTTTCTGGTAGTATTTGACAGGGAAAGATGGCTGAAAATTTTGACAATTGGACTGATCGAGAAGCTGGAAAAATTTCCAATTTACTACATGAAGAAGATGAACACACATAGGTTGGAGTTTGAAGATTTAACCATGGAGATTAATTCTCTTGGGAACCTTCCATAACTCCTCCCCATTTTCGGCCAACAAGATACCCTCACATGGACATTTTCGAAATCTCAATATCACAGAACTTTGCTGGAATTTTCTGGAAATAAAATTGGATGTGATAAATTAAGCAACTTAATTGATTAAGAAGTAAGGAAAGTTAGAGATCAAGAAGGGTATGAATCCCTTAGAAATTTTTGTAGGGCACAAGAGTGTAATTAGGACATTCTTTTCATGTCTCCCCTAGGACAACTCTCCTACTCTTCCTTAAGGCATGCAAAGGCCGAAATATAGCCTACCTAACCAAAAATAAAATTTAATTGTGATAAAACTCAAATGATAGAATTTGAACTCGAGACCTCAAGAATTAATTCCAAAGCTCTAACCAATAAACCACAACAACTCTTGTTCTTATTTTCTCTCCCAAATATTTTTCCTATTTAACCCTCTAGCTATCTCCCTATTTCCACCTTAAGCAAAATTACCATTTTGCCCTTCTCACTCAATAAGCACAACTAAGCCATCTAGACCACAAATCACATATCCAAAGCACGTAAAATCATATAAAAATATATTTATACATGCAAGAAAATATGATATGCATCCTGACCCCCTTACTCTAAGGTTGGTTTTAGTTGGGGTTTCATAATGTTATTTATTTTATATGATGCTTTGAGAGATGATAGTGAACAATTTATTTTGGTTTTGTTCATGAATTTTTGGGTTGTAATAATTTTTAATTTCAAAGTGTTGTTTTATTTTTATTGTGTGACCTAGTTATAAAGACCCCTTTTTCCTTTGGACGGGGCGATATCCCCAGCTCTATTAGGCCAAGGTAGTGGGGTGTTACATGGGATGGATTTAAAATTGATAATTTTTATACACAAAAAATTTACGCATCAATAATCTATAATTAAACATCATGTATTTATATCATTTTTCATATAGATCATACTTTCATTTCTTTAGATTGCCCTAATCAGTTTCATTCAACTTTCTGAGTAATTTCCAAGGGTAACCCTTCCTAGGATTTCTTTAGCCTAAGCATGCTGAACTTCAAATGTCTTATGATTCCTGGTACATTAATGTTGATATAATCATATCCTTTCACACATTCTCACAAAACAGGACTTTTAGCACTCGAATATAATACCGGAACACTATATAAGTGTGCATATCCTTTTCTGCACACTTCATATCGCACTATACACATAGGGCCTTTAAGTGTTCAACTTTCTTTATTCATCATCTCAGTATTACTGGTCCCAAAATGGGAAGTTCAGAATTAATAAATACTTCTTCAAATAGATCAAATATAAGGCCTCCCTAACCTCAATCCCTTTACTATTGTTCGATTTCGGGTTCATAGGCCCTTTTTCAAATATATCAAAATTTTCTCAAATCTCTTTTCTTCTAACAAATCAAAAGAAATTATGTCCAATTTAAATACCTCAAAGTCATATGTCACATCTACTTCAACATTCGATTCCAAAAAATTCACTATCTTCTATCTCTATAAATTAATATTTGCATATATTATAATGGACTCCCCAATGTCCCACTAGAGGCTCAGCTATTTTCTATCAGAAGCTCTATTATATATTCTGCTATACTCTGATACCATTTGTAACTCTCCAAATTTTCATAGCGTAGTGGGCTATAACTTTATGGGATGTCGCCCCGTCTAGTTGCCCGGACAAAGGGTCTTTGTAACAAACTTCATCTAATATATAGTGAAAATTTTTCCAAAATACTTTTATTGAATATAGGAAGTATATACTGTTTGATATCTAATACATACACTCAAGGACATGATAAGTCCAATATGTAGCATGAGCCTCTGGGATTCCAATGCTCTTCTATTGCCTCTGATCCTAAAAATTTTCAAAGAAAAATAACACACATGTGAGCATAAGGTTCAGTGAGTCCCACGTGTGCTAGTGTTTTCAACTGAAAAGATCTCATGAAGAGTAATCTCAACATAAACAAGCTAATTCAAAAATTCTCGTGTGAAAACATTTTAAAACAAGTATTCAAAGATTTCGAGTGAAAGTATGCTGATTCAAGTATTTAGGAATTTTAGTATATGATATTCTAATTAAAGTACTCAAGTATTCAAGCTTAGTCAGTGCTTACGCTGAGTATTCAAGTCACTCCTTCCGCTAAGTTGTCAAGTTAGTACTTATGCCAAGTATTGTGTATTGGATTCAAGGATTGTCATGTTCAAGAATTCTCGACAATTCAAGATTTATAATATTCATCATGTTTCCAAATTTATATAGAAAGCTCGCACTTAAGTATACCAGGAAAGCAGTTTCCATATAAGGAAAACACATTTTACCAAAATCGGGATTTGAAAATCGAAATGATCACACAAGATATTTCAAATTCAAGATGTTCAAGAAATCGAGTACTTGATAATACTTTCAAACTCAAGTGTAACATCCATCTCATAATATATCAGGAAAGCATTAACTATATCAGGAAAGCATATGTCCATTTCAGAAAAACACTTAGCTAAATGGAATTTAAAAAACTTGGGACTCACATCGTGTCCTAGCTATTGCATAATACGGTATTCGTAATCCTTAAACCATTATGAGACCCATAAAATATATAACCTACATTGGTCATCATTTCACACTTCCTTTAATATTATAGAATTCGCAACTAATACATATCACCAATTACATGTTGCTAAAGGAATTACCAAATTTCCTATTTTTTATTTCATACTAAAACAGAATATACCTCTCGGGGTAATTCAAATCTGTTTCATTACTCCTTTCCTCAAACATATTTTCTAGGTTTTCACGTGAATCCTTAATCCTTCATGCTTTTAATAGCTCACCTGAAATAAACTCATAGCTTTACTTTCTTAAACCAAATTTCTGCATTTTTTTTCTCACTTAGCATACCTTAGTATTCTTGTCATGATTTTTAATTCACAAGTCCGATTGATGCCAAACAAGTTCCAAAATGTTCTCAAGATATTCCTTGATGATTTTCAACTCATGAACCACTGATTTTGCTTCTCATTTCATTCAGTTTTGCTTACAACAATTCAGTTTCTCAATCCCGTCATAGTTTTGGCAGCTTGTGGTATTTTCATCACAATGTTTTATTCACAGCTTCAAATAATGTAAAATTGGTCTCAAAATGATCCTAAGACATTTAGGTACAAGTTTCAGCTCATGTCGTTCCAAAACAACATGCCATATTGTTCAGTTTAATCAGTTTTCAGGTCTGATCGGGATTTCCTTTAAAGCGGAATTTCTATTTTGTTTATTTCTTCACACCATCAATTCTCCTTTAATCCTAACAACTATATAACACTTAATACATCTCAAATTCCATCATAATAGCCCTTAATTCTCTGCTTTTATAGATAAAGAACTCAGCAAACTGATATTTTCTCATCACAAAATCAACATTTGTAAACAACAACAACAACAATAATTCATTTTCTTCAACAATTAAATCCATTTCCGCTTTCCATTTCTTACACCAACTTGTGCAGCCATGAACTATCAATTAAACCACCATCAAAACACCTTTATACACCATTTAAAACATAACACATATCCTTCTCAAAGCTTCCAACACACACAAATAGTTCAAAACATGGCTAAATTCCAAAGAAAAACTATAATTCTCATGTATTTCTCCATAAAATTCATATAAAAACAATTCTTATTCTTCATGCTTCAACTTTAATTCATGAAACATAAACTTTTACCTTGTTTTTTGATTGCTCTAGGCTGAAAATGCTCCAAGTTCCTTTCTTTTTCTCTTCTTGGAATGTTTTCTCTCTCTTTTTCCTTTTTTTTTCTCAATTTTCTCTAGTTTTTCTCTTTTTTCTTTCCTTTCTTCTCCATCTTACTTCCTATCTTCTTATGAACGAAATTCATGCTATATTTCAGTCTTTCCACCACCATTCTTATGGAAAATTTATCACATGGTCCATTGGAATTAGTGTGGTCAAAAGCTTATTAAGAAAACTTTTGAAAATCTTGTTAAATAAGCTTGGGAAAATAGTTATAAAATTTATCTCAACCAATCAAATAGAAACCCTTGGCCTCATTAACCAATCACTAAACGACACACATATTATCAATAGCCAATCATAGAATACCGCTTGTTTCACTTCCGACAGCACTTCACAAGTCTCTTTAGGGATGAACTGTAATTTGGGTCAGTATTTATTTCAATTGGGAAAGCTTTTTTTCCACCAATAATTCTATTAATTTTATTGAATTCGATTGTGGGAATTAGAATTCCCAACTTTCTTTTTAGTTTTTCTCAATTTGCAGTCAATATTCCAATCACGATCAAAATTACGACAATACCCTTTAAAACTCAAATTATACCAAAATGTTTGTCTCATCGCATTGATCAACTTTTGTTCTAATCTTATACAAAATTCTTATTCTATATACAGTATTCATTTATTGAAATATAAAAGTACGAGTAGAACAATCTAAAAATTCTATCTGGGTCCCTACAATTTTAAATTTCTAATAATGCCCCTAAATATTTTTTTATCGTACGAAAACATTTATCTCATTATACTGATCATTTCTTGTTTTGGTCACGTATACAAATTTTTATTCTATACAAAGTTGTAGCTAATTAAAGTACAAAAGTGAGGTTATTACACAGATTGTTGATTTCCCCCTTGTTGATATTCTCGTTGATCTTCATAACAATCGAGGAAAAACTGCTTTTGATTTCACTAGAAAAAAAGGGAGCAAATAGGATTGTAGCTAATGCGACAATAAAAAAACCATTGCAAAAAGCAATTATAAGCGATGGTTGCAGACTGTCGTATTAAATAGTTGATATATAATGGTGGCCACGCAACCTTTGTATTAAGTCAACAAAATATGACAGTTATATACGATCGTGGTATTATCTCCAAATTTCAATTTATAAGGGTTTACCAAACCGTCATTTTAGATTTAAATAAATATCGTGGTAATTCAATAAACCGTTGTTTAAAGTTAGATAATACGACGGTTTTAGCCGTCATTTTTTATTCCAATTATATATTTTCCTTTAATAAAATCCAAATTGTTTTTGATTATTTTCAAATTTAGTCATAATAGTTTTGGTAATAATTTTAAAACATATAATGATTAGATTATTAATTTGATATCTTTACAGCTATAAATACACTACTTTTTCTTGCTATTGTATAGAAAATATTGCCCCAAAGATGTAGTAAAATAAGACAAATGACCTTCAAATTTTGTCACTAAACTTGTTTTAACTTTATAAATACATCTACAAGATTGGATAATTGATTTCTGATGCGTAAATTTTGGGTATATAAAATCATCAATTTTAAATCCATCCCTTAATCAAGTTTTAATTAAAACATTAATCCCAAAACATAAATATGAGCAGGTATACTTATCGCAAGCTTAGTATAGGGAATTAACAAGTATCGATCCTCAAAGGAACAAGTACAAATTAATCACTTTTCATTCATTGTTTAATTGACCCAAATAAAGTGATAAAATAATTTAAAAAAATAAAAGAAACATATACAACTCAAGGATGTAGGTTTATGCAATTTTGACAATTATCCTAGAAAACATGACAATGAATCACTTAGCCCATATCACAATCAATTATTATCTTGGTCTCATGAAGGATTTAATATAGACCCACTTCATTTGCAATCCATAGAATCGCTATCTTCTAGTTAAATTAGTGAACATATTCTATCTCGACTAACTTATCCAAAAGATGCATTAAAATCAATCCTCATATAAACCCATATACTCTAGGTGATTTGGAGCATGAAATTAGTCAATGAATCCATATTCTAACGATCATAAACTAACCTTTGATTACCAATGTTCTAAACAATTAACCCCATTTTTCAAGCAAGTTAAGAGATAACAAATATAAAACTAATTAATTGAAGTCATTACCAACCTTTTTTTCAAGTAAGTTAATAACAAAACCCAATCAATCAACTCCGTAAGAAAAACAAGTAATCAAATACCAAGAACAACAATCAATTGATCAAGTAGTTAAATTGATGCATAAATCAGGAATCCCAAAATATTGCTAAATTACAATGAAAACATTGAATATATCATTGTTAAAGTAAAAGATAACAAAGAGAGAACTTATTGACAAGTCTCTTTCTTCTTCTTTGGAGACTCCTTTTGGCAATCCTCCTTCACTTAGGTGAATTCCTCTTTTAACGAGAGAATCTGAATTTTTACCCTTTAATTCACCTCTTTAAGCTATATATCTCTCAAACCTTTGTGTTCTCTTATGCTTTAATAAGCCTCTTGGATGCCAATTTCATGGCTGAGGAAGTCTTGGCCGAGTAGGAATAGGAAAATACCAAAAATCCTTGTATAAGCCTTAATTCTGCGTACAAAATATTCGCCTCCAGAGCCTACTTGGTATACCTTCGACCCAACTAGCGCTAGGTGCACTTTGTTCTTCCTCTATTTTTGCTCTATTTTTTGCTGTCTCTCCTTGGCAGTCTGAATGGACCCGGCACCAGCTACACTTGCCAGACCTGGCACAAGGTTTGTTCTGGAAAAACTCTTGAAGCTCGCTCAAACTCTACTGTTGGACAGAATGGACTGGGTGCCTGGTCCACTGGATGGGCTTAGTGACAGGTACATTCTATTTCTGTGCACTTTCTACTCGATTTTAACTTAAATCTGCACATATTTACCAAAAACACCTTTTATAGGCAAAATGTCAAATAGGAAGGAATATGCCTAGTTATTACAACAAATGTATCTTAAAATAACCTCAAATAAACTAGGAAAAGAATGGTGATTTTAACCCTATCAATTCCCTCACACTTGAACATTTGCTTGTCCTCAAGTAAATCACTTTAGTCTAAGAAAAATTATCAAGACAACATAAGTTTTTTTCTCATTCAATAGTTTCGTCATCATAGCAAAGATCATGTCTTCCTTTCAAACTTTAGATACCTTATCATTCATACCCTTTGAAAATAATTTCAAACTTTGAAACATTGGCCAAGACATCACAAAACTCTTAAAGTCAGATTAATCAAGTGCATACTTTAGTCTAAGAAAATTATTTCACTCTTCAAGTAAAAATATAGATAACATAAATTACATAGGTCAAGACATCTACCAACTCAAGCATTATAAATCCAAAAATTACGCAACTTAAGTTATGATGTGAGGAAAGCACTCCAATTTATTTCTCTCAATTTTTTTTTTTAATGACTTAGGGAATTGATAGCCTCAAGTGCATGGATTTCTCTTCACATACTGTATTGGCCCCTTTTTACAGCTATCACTCATCTTTTTCTATGTTCTTGCTCGCCTTTTTGCCTTTGGGATAGCCTCAAGAGAGTGCACTGAATACAATTGTTACTTCACCCCATATTGACCTCCTCTTTCATCTAAAGGTCTTCAATGATCATCAATAAGAGCTTTTTGTTGCAATTCACACCAACAATAGTGTTGCTTCCACTCATTGTTTTTTCTCTCAACTCTAATAAAAATTTTCAACAGTCTCCTCAATTTTTCCTCTCAAAGATCTTTCTTGCAACTCACATTACTAGAACAAAAATAGGCTTTTGTGACGCAAAATTTCATCACTAAAGGGAGGATTTCGTGACACTTTTGGCCTGGTGACGTTTTACCATGGCGTCGTCCAAAATCGCAACACAATAGGTGGTGTGACACTGGAATGCGTCAATGAAAGCGTCACTAAAGAACGTTTATTATGAATTCGAGCATCATAATAGGTCTCATATGGTGACACTTTTTTGCAACACAAAAAATGTCATTAACTCAATGTTAATTTGACACTATAGGTGGTCTCATTAGGTATTATATTGTGACATTACTAGGTGTCAGGCAAATACCACTACTATGATACAGCAATATGTCAAGAAATCATGGCTAATATGACAGTTTTTTCCCTCACAAAAGGTGTTGTACAATGACATTTTTCGGTGTCACAATCGATACTATAATATGTCGCCACGGCGTCATGAAAGTACATCTAATATGACATTCAAAGTGTCAGTATATGACCTTTTGTACGACACTGAATAGTGTCATGTAATGTGTCGGCTTTAATATGACGGAAAACAGCGTCACTATAGGTTATGAATGCCAATAAGTATCAGTGCTCGTTAGGCCTCTGTTTTTTTTTAACCTGCATTAAATGTATACATGTTTCCCCTAGAAAAAAAAAATAAATTTTAAATGAATTTTATGAAAGATCAAAACAATCAAAAGCCACACCGAAGAGAAAGTAAATCCAAATATAAATTTTATAATATCCAAATTTAACATTCATATTCATCGAACAAAAACAGCACAAAAGTGAGTACTAGTATATTTGAATACATTAGTTCTTGAAACCAAGCTAATCTAAAACTAAAAATTCGTTCTTCCAAACCAATCATCATTTATGTTGTCCCAATCCCAAACCGTTTTGATACTGAGATGCATATTCAATCTTCTTCGTGAATTCTCACCTACATTTATTATATGGAATGAATTTAGTAACAATAACATTATAAGCCATGATGAAAAACATCTAATATTAAACTAATTAATAAGGTAAGTGTTTAGATAGTTACCAAATTGCGTGGCCAAGCAATAGATAATCTAATGGAGTCTTCAATTGTTTGAATGAGATCTAATGGCCTTATCAATTGCTCATCATGATGAAAATGAGCTAAAACCACAACTTCACACCATCCCTCACCTAGCCTTAGTCCCCCAACTTGTTGGGATGGATCCAAATTCTGAATGCGGCCTGTAGCAACTACTTTAGTTGAATCCAACATGCTTAAAATTGAAACATATCCACCAACCTACAATGAGTATTTTATTCAGTCTATATTTAATGGAATTAGTGAAACAAGCTAAACAACTTATGGTCATGAAAAAGGAATTGACTATGCAAAGTAAGCATCAATATTTATCAGCAAAGTTAACTTTTACTATGATCTGTCTCAACAAAATAGCTGCAATTTATGCATCCTTTCAACTTTATAAGAAACATCTATTCATACCAACAGCATAAGCAGTAGACATCTCAAGAAGAATAAGGAAGTCGGAGGAAAGGGGAAAAATAAGAACAAGAACAAGAAAGCTAAGCAAAAATTAGGTGTTAAACATAAAAGCCTAATGCATAAATTCACAAGTTAGCCCTAAGTTCTATGTTCATCCGTTTTGTACGCGGAATGTTTAGAAGACTCAAATAAGTGTATTCTGCATATGGAGAGGTTTACTGACCGCAACCATATCTGAGGAACCAATAAAGGCCACAAGGTTAACTTAAGGTACCTAATGCATCTTACATTTGTAGTTTTCTGCCTTCCAAGCATAACAAACTTAAATATAGTCAAAGGCAATAAGTAATTAAGGTTAGTAATGGAATGGTCATTAGCAGCATTTCTCCTCCATTCAACACAAGCTAAAAACAATTATTGAAAATTAGAGATGTAGAACCAGCAAGCTAAAAATGCATTGAAAATTCACTAAAAATGCACTGAGACCAACATCAGCCAACACCAAAGATGCACTGAAAATGCACTGAATCCAACATCAGCCAATACTAAAACAAACGTCAGCCAATACTAACCAAAACCAACACCAGCCAACACCAATACCATCCAAAACCAGATCTAAAAAAAAAAAGAAAGAAAAAGGGATGATGAACTATTTATACGCATGCTTCACTACATTAACGAACAAGTAAGGCAGGAATTATGTTAAAATATGGTCTATACCCTTAATGTAGTGGTGCTACTATCGGAACACATTGATGGTATTCTTGAATCTGATGGGGGACGAACTATTTCTCCGAGGCATTAACAATGCATGTATCTCTGCAAGTTCTTTTGCTTGTTCACTTAACTGGTGTTTCATACTTGTAATTTCATCTCTTTGCTATTCAATTATACGAAAGGACGTGCTGCGACTTGGTATTTCACCCCATACATCCGAAGGGTGAACACCACTGCCAAACATGCGGATTTTGCCATATTTATCCGGGCCAACAACTTGAAAGAATATATCATTTGGCCTAAGTCTATCTTCTGAGCCAGGAGTGAGCTGTGTAGTTCATTCATCCATTTCATTCTATTGAAAGAAGAACATTGAACAAAATATATGATTAAAATTGCAACACTTGCTCCAAAACAAAATTCTGCATATATCATGATAGCCCCAAAACATAGCCATTTTCTAAGCATATATAATGATTTTCATGAATTTCTCAAAAAAATTAATGTTAGCTCTCCTATAACATAACTCTAGCCAACTGACAAAAGAAAGTCCATGAGAATACACACAAATGACTCCAATAAGTACTTTCTGAATAAGTTCTAGAAATTCCCAAACATGCATTTGACTATTCCCAAACAACTGACCAATGAATTACCTTATCTATTCACGTAGTAAAATATTCTGTATATGACAGTTTCAGCTAGCAAACGAAATCAAATTGAATGTTTAAATGCAAGAGGAAAGAAGCCGTATTAGGTTACTAAAGGATGAAAGTAACAGTCAATTAGAATGGTTGGAAAAACAACTGCCAAATGTGCTTGTCAAACTGTCAGACAAGTTTAATAGCAACCTTAAAGTTACTAAAGTATGTCTACCATCTCAATATATAACTTTTCTCAAACCCACGCACAACATCTCATGAAAAAAAGAAAGTTGAGATATTTCAATCTACAGATTTCATACAAAAGTTTTAATCTTTCTAGCATCTAAAATGCTTCAACATTCTTTTTGTCATATAATTCAAGCGATAAGTAAACATACCAACTCTCTCTTTAATACCATATAGGTAGCTTTCAGCTTTTAGCTTTTAACACTATGTGCATGGATGTCCAGGAAAAAAAAAAAATAGAAATAACTACAACTAGAAACCAGCTTACCACTGCATTGGCAATATGAGGTGGGAAGAACTTCCATTAGCATCCATGTAACATTTCTTGAACATTTGTACACGAGTTGGGGAATGGCCTTGCTCCGCTGTCTGAATCATTCAATATAGTTCATTAATTACTAACAGACATTGAAATTAACACTTCAAATTGGAGCAAAATTTAAATTTACCATATCTGCACGAATTTGACAATGTAGCTTCTTCCTTGTCCTATGATTCATGTTTTTCATGTTCCTATTCCTTTTGTTCTTTTCTGACAATGCCTGTTTTTTTTTTTTTTTAACACCAACAGATTTACATGTCATTAGTCCATATAAAAATACAAAATTTCCAGAAATAAAGCTTGAATTTTCTATCAAACAAAAATAGGCTTGCCCATGCTTTGAATTGCATTCAAAGCCAATGATGAAGCCTACCATTGTAAAAACCCAATTAAAGACTGAAAGTCATAAAAATGTTGCTTTTCCTATAGTCGAAGGAAGTAGTCATACCTTCCCTTCTGATGAAGCCCACCATTGTATGAGATTAGTCCATTGACTTAAATTTATCTGCATAAAGGAATTTAATCAAGCTACATTAATTCCAACTCGTCAAAAGTTTTCACCCACAAAAATCGCACCAAACAATCTCTAACTCAACAAAACTTAACAAGAACAAAAAAAAAAAAAAAAACACTTGGCTTAGTGGATGAATGCCAAAATTGCATTAACACTTTACCTAAAACAAAAAGTTATAAACAACTTTTATTCCAACTAGATGGAGTATGCTTTGCTTTCTATTTCATTAGCTAAGAAAAGGCATCCAAACATGCAGTATCTATCCAAGATCCAATAGCAGTGAAGACTTTCATCTTTTCTTTTAGTACGTACTATATTTGATATTGGATTTCCAAATTGTAAGAAATTGGAGTAGGTTGAAGAAATGGATAACTACAGGGAGTCTTTGATAGTTTTATTCCAAACCTAAAAATAGTGAAGAATCAAAGGTAGATCTTAAGTCAAGTTGTATGGATTGTATGGGTATATTTGACAGATATTGCACAAGTTTCAATATGCATCTTTTTAGAGAAGACGATGAACTATTTTTCTTACCATATATTTAGATTCATTATGATGCTCATGGTTTTTATTTGCTAGCTTGGTTGCTGTAATTCATCAGTTGTATCTGAGTACTCTTTATTCCATCCTTAGTATTACTAGTTTTTATAGTTAAATATTCAGCCACCAAATAGTGAATGACAAGCGAGAATTTCTTCCCTATTTACTTCATGTTTTGAGTTCATCAGCATGCATTTATGATGCCTTCTGGTTCAGCTTTCCCTTAACATTATGTTTGTTCTAACTGCAGCTTATGCAACATATTTTTAAGAATAAGAATACAAGATACAAGCATTTAATAAGTAGTACAGAACAAAGAATTGGCTATGTCAACCAGTGAGACCACATCATACAAGCGTAAATATGTAAAAGTAATAAAAAGAATACATATATATTGTTTAACTACAAGCATCCATGAAAATTCTACTTTTACATGTATATGCTACAAAAGAAACCTCTACAAGTGTGGCAGAACTAACACCAACTTTGGGAAAAAAAATATTTGTCATTGCTTGTGATTTGACATCCTTATTTTCTAAACACCTATATTTCAAAGCAGAAAATATCTCTTTCCTTTTATGATAAAAAACACAGAAAATTCTTTCCTACCTGCTAAGAAGTAATAGTAACAATCTACCCCCACCCCTCCCCTCCTACCCAAAATAAATAAATAAGAAATAAAAAGCCAATGCATTTTTCAACTTTATCTTAGTAACAACCCACCCCACCCCTCCCCTCCTACCAAAATAATAATAATAATAATAATAAATACATAAGAAATAAAAAAGCCAATGCATTTTTAAACTTTATCTCAATCAAGAAGTTACAAGTCCAACTTAGCTTCCTTTCCATTAGAAAAGAAAAAAAAAACTATAAGCAAATTGAAATTTGCATATACAAGCTAAACCAAGGCACTAACCAACAAGCCCTCTTGAAGGGCCAACTGCTTTGCAGTTTCAACAGCTTCATTGTTTGATATCTGATAGGTAATTGAATAAATGCCATAAGTAACTAGCTAAAAGAAATCAGCTATCATAAATAATAGTAGCTGCCAACATGCTTAATTGTAAAAGGCAAAAGGAAATTGGAAAAACAAGATGATCTAAACACACATGCTAGTAAAGTCATATGCGAAGAAAAATGCTGATCCAAAAGTATGAAAAAAAAGACAGACAAGAGAAAAAGCTACTATTACAGATTAAACATGTAAATCACAAAAGAGAAGTGGAAACTGCATAAGTTGGGCATTAACAACCATAAGATCTAAAAGCAAAAGAATGACACACTCCTATTGCATAAAGGTATAAGAACAGAAGCCCCCCCCAAACACGGGACAAAAGACAAACAAAAAACATAAAACAATGGTAACAAAGAGAATTCAAAAAAAAGTGTTGTACGGGCAAATCACAAAAGAGAAGTGGAAACTACATGAGTTGGGCATTAACAACCATAAGATCTAAAAATCCAAAGAATGACACACCCCTATTGCATAAAGGTATAAGAATAGAAGTCCCTCCCAAACACGGGACAAAAGACAAACCAAAAACATAAAATAATGGTAACAAAGAGAATTGAAAAAAATTGTTGTACGGGCATCGACAGGGAGAAGATAAGGACTTCAAGTGCATAACATAATACATATCGAGGTGATCTAGGAAATGTCAAAAATGGGGTATTGGTACAAATCTACCTTTTTAATCACCAAGATGCATATTGAGATTGATTTTCTTTTACTTTTTATTTTGGTTTGTAGCATTCCTTCTACTTAAGCATGTATCTGTCAATGCTTGGACAAGTTGTTGCTTGGCAAATTTATGTTTAATTTCATTTCCAATTTCTGCTATACTCATCAGTTGGAATGTGTAAATGTAACTAAATACATTAACTAAACTTGGTTCAACAGGTATCCATGGGTAATAGATTGATTACATCTCATGCCCTGATGAGTTTAGAAGCTCGTGGAATTCTATTTGCCACTCCTCGAATGGAGATAAGCAAATGATTCATTCTAGTTTTTATTGTTAATCTCACTTCTTGATTGTTCGTGGTTCTGTTTTCCTTTTTCCCTCCAAATTTTATTTTCATGCTGATCTTCCAAAATGATTACCATATACTTAATAATAATAATAATAATAATAATAATAATAATAATAATAATAATAATAATAATAATAATAATAATAATAATAATAAAAACATGTACTTTCTCAATTTAAAATCACAAGAAGTTCAAAACAAACTCTTTACCCTAGACAAGTAAAATACCCCTAACACATAGAACCACACTTTAAAAGTACATGTGCAGGGATTTCTAGCAGATTATTTCCTGTAAATGTAAATTCAGAATATGCCAAAAAAAAAAAAAGATTATTTTGAAAAATTTTCAACTTACCAGTTATCTCTGTCGTTATCTTCCAATTCTGTTGGTCAATCTATCAGCAAATGGGTTCAATTGGGTGGTCACCAGTTGATTTAATGGCAGACAACCAAAGCACTTTGCACAGTAGTAGCGACCTCCACTCGGGTTGAAGAAGAAACAGAGACGCGACTCGAAGGTGAGGAAGAAACACGGCGATGGAGGGGGATCGGGTGTTCAGTTAGACAATGGTGGTGGTTTAATGGCAGACATATGACTGTCTCTTCACACAGTAGAAGCGGCTGGCCGGTTGAAGAAGAAACATAGATCATTCCACTTGGCGGAGAAGGACACTAACGGCGATGGAGGGTATTTAATCGGGTGTTTATTTGGGACAATGGTGGTGGTTTAATGGCGGACATATGGCTGGCCGGTTGAAGAAGAAATAGAGCTCGAACAATTTGGAGGTGAAGGACATAGTGTTTGAGAGGGGTTTTGGTGTGAAAATAAATAAAGAAAAGCTTGCGCGTTTTTTAGGAAAAATCCTAAATGGGTGCCTTTTTCTTATTTTCACAAACAAAGTGTCAAGAAATATATGAGATCTTTCGTGACACCACAATTTGTCATAATCGAATATCAGTATAAACCAATTTATTAAAACTACGTCGTTTTGAGTTTATTATAGTGACATGAATAAACCTAATGTCATTATAAATATTATATTATGACATTTTTTGAAAAGCGTCATAAAAGAGGTGTCACGAAAGCCTATTTTTCTTGTAGTTTCAATTCTTTCATCATAACTCAAAGCTAGCAAAATTTAAACTCATAATACAAAAGCTAGCCAATAAACTCTTCCTATATTCATCATATCTTCTATATTTCAACTAGATAAGTCAAATAACATTCAAACACCAATGGATAAACAAGATTAATCAAAATGCTCAAGTCTTGACAAATATCTTTTCTAATAAAACCAATTTCATCAAACTCCACCTAATGAATGACAAAACTCATATCCAAGTAAGAAAAAGAATTACAGCCTTGCTTAACAATGAAACTACTAAAATTTTTGAAAAAATTTATCACAAACACAGCATATATCATTGCAAGAAAAAAAGGGCTTTCTTAACGAGAAAAATCGTCAGGACAGTAGGTCTTTAGTGACGCTTTTGACCTCATGACACTTTGGAACAACGTCATCCAAAGTCAAGTCACAATAGGTGTTGTATTGTGATGCTTTACAAGAATCAAGCAAAGTGTTCTGTTCTGACACTATTTAGAGTCACAATAAGTACTTTATTGTAACGCGTAAAAGCGTAAGGAAAAATATAATGTCATGGCATAATTTAGTGTCACAATAGGTGCTGTGACGCTTTTAGAACATCAAGAAAAGTGTAATATTATGATACTATTTTCCCTCACAATAAGTTTTGTAACACTTAAAAAGTGTTAGGACAAGTTTCACGTTATGACACCATTTAGCGTCACAATAGGTGCTATAATACAACAATAAAATATGTCATTATAGTAGTTATATTTGACACTTTATAGTGTCACTAAAGGTACTAAACAATGTATTTTAAATGTGTCAGCATAGATTCCTTTAATTAACATCTTTTTGTGTGCCAGATAGGCTTTTTTTCTCCTTGTCCTATTAATATATATATATATATGTATATATATATATATATATGTATGTATGTATGTGTATACACACACACACGCACACATACACACACACACACACACACATATATATATATATATATATATATATATATATAAACAATCAAAAGTAGACAATATTGAAGAGAAAGTCAGATTCAAAATATAAATTTCAAAACATCCAAACTTAACATTCATAGTTGTTCAAAAATGAGGAAAACAATATTTAAAATACATAAGTAGTTCCTTAAGCCAAGAATCATTTATCTTGTAGTTCCTCAAGCCAAGCATTATTGATAGTCTTCCAATCCCAGGATGTTGTGATATTGAAACACCTATTTAATCTTAGTCGTGGATCTGCACCTATAATATTATATAGAGTAAATTTAGTAACAACATTGTAAAACATGTTGAAAAATTAAAAAAAAATTATTAAACTAATTAATAAGCTGAGTAATATTAGAGATTACCAATATTAGAAATAATAACAATTAAGAACTTAAAACTCTCAAATTGAAGACTACTTTTGCGTAAAGCTCTACTTGCAAATTGAAGACTACTTTTTGTCTCATCAGTATGAATCTGTATTCAACTTATCACAAATTAAGGGTACATAAAAAAATTGACACAGAATACAAGAACGAGTTCAGGAAGCCAAGAAGAGAAGAAACTAAACATGAAGGTAGAAGTATTAGCTACTCAAATGCAAATGCATTCCACATATTATATACATGCGTTTTCTCCCATGTATCATTACTATCTCTTTCTTACTATAGGTCCCACGTGTACTTTAAGTTTTGACAAAACTGAACAAACCAAACTCTCTCATCTTTTCTCACTCTTCCTGATATTATCTTTTACCCTTCCTCCTTGTCTCTTTCTCTTCCTCTTCCTCCTTGTCTCTTTCTCTCCTTAGTCCTCCATCCCCCCATTTTAAGTCGGCAATTTAATTTATGTGATGGCTTACGAACTCCAATGCACTACTTTTTTATAATTGCATTCATATTAAACTATCTCTCTTCATGGCCTCTTTTCTTTCTCGCACATATATATATATATATATATATTTTTTTTTTTCTTCATCAGTCATTAGTGGACTTAAAAAAACCACAAAGGGACTGAGATTTCTTCTTCGGTTCTCTTTCTCAGAGGTGGGGAGGCGTAATTCGTTAGAGAGATGGTCAAACTTTGAATTGGTTTCCAAAAAAGAAGATTTTGATGTGTTTTCCTTTCCAAGCCAACCACTTCCTCTTAATTTCAGGTGAAGTATTTTTAATTCGTTTAGCTTTTCACTCATCGTCTTCATCTAAAAATGTGCTTGATAATGAAACTGAATTTCTTTTAGTTTTGTTGTGATATGAATCAATGGATGTTCTGGACTTGCTACTTTTGATTTCCAATTTGATCTGCCAATTCAAGAGACTGCTTTTGATGCTGTTCCTCTGATGGAGGATATATTTGTGCATGATCCTTTCTGCTCCCTAATGAATTTTGAACAAAGCCAGAACATGATTCAAGGTTATCATATATTAGAGCTCGTGATTCTAGAAAATTACAAATACTTCCGTTGAATGGTATTACTTTTACTGAGATTAGTTTTCTTTTTCCATGAGAAATATGAAGTGGTTTTTGCAAAGAATTTGGAGTGAAGAATCATGAAATATAACTTGAAGGTATCACTTCAGACAAAGTTTCTATGGAGAAAAAGATAATTAGGAGGCATAGAAAGGAGAAGGATAATAGCTCTAAGACATTATCAAGAGCAACTATTTCGAAGTACTTTTACATGTCACTACTCAGGTGGCCAAAGAAGTGAATATTGGCCTAACCCTTCTCACGAAAAGATGTAGGGAGCTGAGAATTCGTCGATGGCTTTACAGGAAGTTGATGAGTTTGGAGACCCTATCAAGAATATTCAGGTTCTCTCTCACAAACACTTGTGCATAAATGAAAAAATAAGGGAAATGACAAAGAACTAATAATTTCCAATTTGATTTTGGTTGGGATGCGAAATGAAGAATAAGAAAGACATATGGCTGAGAAGAACTTGAGAGAAGCCATTAAGCTACTAGAACGTGAGAAGAAGTTGATGGAAGAAATCCCTGATACGCAATTGGAGGACCAAACAAAGAGACTGAGACAAGCATAGTTTAAGGCCAATTATAAGAAGAGAAAAACAAAGAAACTTGCAAATTTTCTTACTAACATGAAAACTTGAAGGAGATACAATCAGAATTTCTATTTTCCAGCCTGGGTAGCCTATGGTGAAAAATGCATAACTTTCTATCCACAAGTCCAAATCATGTGAAATTTGTCTCAAAATCTTCCTAAGACATTTATCCACAAACTACAAGTTAAAGGTTACAATAATCCACTACCATTTTGCATAGTTTAATCCAAGAACCGACTTACTTTACAAAGGACACAATGACTACAATCATTCTTCCTAAAGCTCAGTGAGAAGAGGGATAATCAAGAGGAGGAAGCATTTAGAAACGAATCCAGGGGTAAAACCAATTGCTATCCTGACTTTTGCAAAGAAAAAATTTTAACAAAGTTTTCACTATAAATTGAATATTTTCGAGGCACTAGGCCACCTCAAAATGTGAAATTATGCAATTTAAGCAACAAAAAACTCATAAAAACTAATTTAAGGGTAATCACCCATTACCCATGGGAAGTGATCACCCATCACTCACGGGGATCCAGTAGTAAAATATAAAAATAATTCTTTGATGAAAATCATGATAGTTATTTTTTGGAACAAACCTAACTTACCTAGATACGCGGACTGCATCACATGAATTTTCTGCATCAGCTTCCTTAGTTTTCTCCCTACTCTCCATTATGGTTAAGTTCCTCACCTTGCAAAATTCAATTTTTATCATCATAAAATTTACCAACATGTTAGCTAACAAAAGAAATTCCCAACTATTGGTATATCAATATGCTGCAAACGTTTGCTTACCTGATTTAGAAGACCAAGACTGAACACTTTAGTGCCTTTTGCTTCTGCTTTAAGAATTGCTTTCTCAATTAAGGTTGAGAAAACAAGGTTGAGAAGGCTTCCTGCCAGCACATTCTCATCTAACTATTTGAGAAATTGAAAGCCAAGCCCAACCTACCATTCCAAAAGGCATGGAAGAAAGGGATACCCCTCTAATGTGGAAGCAAAATACTTTTAGTCTCTAAAATGACAAGAAATAAAGTACACATCAACTGCTCAATGAAATACCCAAGAAACCCAAAAATCCAGACTTCTGAGTAACAAACCAATTTTCTAATTTTCAACCTACCAATTGGAAATTTGCTAACGCAACTGTGGTTTCCAAAACAGCAAAAATGCGTTCCTTCGATCAGATATTCAAGAGAGCAAAAGCAGGAACACAAACAGCAATAACCCCACAAAAAAGAAATTCATACAGAACAAAATTCATGAATGAAATTGAGCTGAACAAGAACGTACCTTTCGAATAAGAAATGAATAAAATTGCAGTTCCAATTATGAGCAGAATCAACTGATATCCACAGTCTTCATTGATAAACCCCCTGGGTTTTTTTAGTCTAATCTAGAGATGGCTTCAAAACCCTAAGAAATTGGATTTGAGATTGAATTGCGGAAAGAGTGAAATTTTTGGCACAATACACAGCAGCAAAGATGGTGGCAAAATTTTGAAGGACATTTTGAACATAGAGAGGAATGAAACACAGAGATGGCTTTTGAGGAGAAGTAAAGCAAACAGAGACGATGCCCCATAAGTTTTCAACTAAGAAGGAGATTTTCCTCAATCAATCAATTAAGAACATAGAGACAGTGCATCAATTAGCAAATAAATAAACACACAGATGCCATCACGAAATCTGATCCTCATGGAATCTGATCTATTTAGACCCTCTATTTCTATCAGCTTCCCCAGCCGCCATCACCGCCACTACTGTTGCCTTACGAGAGAGGTGTATTTTGTAGATTCTTTTATGAATATGAGTGTGCTAAACCATATGTTAATAATGGTGAGGATGGGAGAACTCTTTCAGCAAAATCCTAATTTTTTCTGCAAGCAACATATGAACAGAGTTGAAAATCAACAAGAACTATAAGAATTGCAATTTTGAGGATTTTTGACCAAGAAGGAGAGAGATTGGTTAAAAGTTAAAACTTGCCCTTATCTCGCACTTTTTTTTTTCAAGGAAAATTTCTAAAAGAGCATCTTTTATTTCTTTATGATAAGAATGTGTCACAAAAGATATGTTATCTTTTGTGACATTAAAATTGTGTCACAATAATATATCAATTTGAATTATCTTAATAAAACTACGTGTTTTGTTTTTATTATAATGACGTGAATAAAACTAGCATCATTATAGGTATTCTAAAATAACCCTTTATAAAAAGCGTCATTAAAAACATGTCAAGAAAGCCCTTTTTTCTTGTAGTGTATTCACAAAAATAATATGGAAAAGCATTTCTTCAACCATTATTCTCCCCGCACACTTAAACTGGATATTGTCCTTAATGACCAAAGATAAAATAATAAAAGTACAGCCAAGAAGACAAGATGAAGAAAGAAGAAGAATAAAGTGAAGAAAATACTTCCATTATATTGTTGTGCCACTAGGTTTTAATCCACCTCAAGGAAGGATCATTACAGAAGGACCTACTAAAAGAAAAGAAACAAAAGAAAGAAAATATAAATCTAGAAAAAAAAATAAAATAAACAAAATAGCTACATGCTTTATTAAAAAATGAGCATAAGAATGAGAAAGAGGAACAACATGCATGAGATCTAAAATAAGGATCATGGTCATAGAGAAAAACATCTACATGAGCCAAAGTGTCCAATGTCTCCCCAAAATAATGCTTTACCTGATTCCCATTAACCTTAAAAGTACTATTATCCAGGTGAGAAACTTCAAGTGTACTAAAATGATAAACCTTAGTTACCACATACGGCCCGGACCACCTTGATTTCAATTTTCTTGGAAAGATGTGCAAATGAGAGTTAAATAGCAACACTTGATCCCCTTCTTTAAACTCCCTAAATTGAGAAATATGTTTGTCATGCCACTGCTTTACCTTTTCCTTGTTGATGAGAGAATTATCATAGGCAAATAGGCGCAATTCGTCCAAGGCATTCAAGTGAAGTAACCTAGCTTGTCCAGCACGATCAAGATCAAAGTTGACAAGTTTAATAGCCTAATAAGCTTTGTGTAACACCCCGGAAAACCTAGGCCCGCCAGGGCCAGGGATGTCACCCCGTCCAAAGGACAAGGGGTCTTTATAACTAGGTCACAAATAAATAATACTCAAACAAAAAAAAAGAATCTATTACAACCCAAAATACTTCACAAGTACATCCATGAAATTTCAAAACAAAAACCATAATTAAAATCATCCACTCTCGTCTCCCTAAAACAATACATAAAATCAAAAAATACATTCTCTTCCAAGGTAGCTACTCACCCACAACAGGATCAACCTGAAATCATGATAAAAGGTGGTGAGACAGAAATCTCAGTAAGCCCATGTGTGCTTTGGGTGTTTAGTGGAAACAGTTCGTGGATGCAAAGTGTGAAATCTTTATAAGAGAAACATTGGCAAGCAATAAACATTAGTCAAAAGCAAGAGTGGCGTTTTGGCTCTTCTAGCCATACATAAGTAATGAAATCAACCACTCGAAAGAAAAGGGATATGGGTTACCACACGTTGGGCCCCATAACCGGTCAGAATGCCTATCACTTTGTGCAAACTGACAAAAGTAGGTGATCGGCCTACTGGGCAAGATACTCCTCATTCTCTATACCCAAACAACCGCCGGGTGTCCATTCCGGCGAAAACACAGTCACTTGACTGAAACAAAATAAACTGCTAGCTCGGACCAGCACAACTCACTGGAACTGGCATCTTATCCAGGAAGGACTCACCCTTCAGAAGTGGCCACCTACTGAGTGACTTACCCTAACCCTTCAAAGACTAGTCCTAGTAGTCCACCCTTATTGAGTATTCAACGACATTCCCCACTTGGGATAAAATGAACAAATCATTGTGCTTCATGAAAATAACAATTTGAGGGTTTCCAAAGCTTTGGGAGAAATTAGTTTTAAAAAGAGTTTCAAGTTTGGAAAAATCTACTCAAAGACTTTTAAATAATTTAAGCGTTGGAATTAATGATGAATTCAACCCTCAATTGCTTTCAAATAACCGAGTGTCCTTGCACTCCACATTTGGCTTGCCATAAGGAAATCATTTCACATCAATCAGGTTTTATGCAGGAGCTTACCTAATTCTTGCTCACAACAACAAGGTCTCGAACAGCTGACCTAACCCCACATGGGCAAATACAAATCTTAATCAGATTCAAGCCACAATTCACTTCCTCAATTTTAAATCAACTCAATTCACTACTACCATGATCCTAGTGTCCCAAGCTTTAAGGCAAAACAATAATTGAATATGTTTATAAGCTAAGTTTTATTTGTTATTTAAAATAATTAATGGATTAGGAAATAAATTCTAATAAGTTAAAAGTTTAAATCTTGTTAAGGAAAATTTAGAGTTTATTTGATCGGGAGTCATAGGTGGTACTAGGTAAAATAGTGATTTAATGATAGCTTAGTTGTTAGAAAATAATTGATAGCTAAAACTAGTTAAGATTAAATTTAATAAGTCTTTCTTGGAAAATAATAAGTAAATCCTTAAGGGTTTTGATTTAGTAATTATTTTATTAAGTATAAATCTTTTTCATAAAGGCTTTAATTAATTTCTTTATTTTAAATAATATTTATTTATTTTATTTTCTAGAAAATTTATTATTTATTTGACTAAAATATCCTTTACATATATTGTAATTCCAAATATACCCTTCCTAGGGTTTTCGAAATTCTCTAGTAAAAATTATTAGTAAATATTTTATTCATGAAATAAAATTTGCTTAGGGACAACTAGATCATGATCAAGATTCCATGGTCAACCATAATCAATAACATACTCAATCCTTCAATTCATCAAATCATCCAAATCTTGCACATAGGCATAGATCTAAATTTATTAAGACATGCTTTAACCTCTCCTAGCATAAACATGATCGTGGCTTCAAAATCTAATCATGCATACAAATCCTATTCACCAATGGTGACATAATCTCTAGCATGCTTCATCACAAATACTACCTATGACATGCATCAAACCTCAACTCATCATTCAATCCACCAATATAATCCTTCCATGCATAAATCCTATCTCCTTCACAATCATCCATATACTCAAGCTTCAATCTCGACAACAACACATACACAAACCCATCGCCATTCATCTTCTCACAACATCAACCTAGAGACATGATTCTAAAGTTTAAAGAGAGGATTGGAGGTACTTACTTGGTTGATGAATGACTTGAAGGAGTTTAGAGAAGATCTCAACTCCTAGATGGCTAATCTTGTTCAAGAAAGGTGGCGAAAGCATGGTCATGGAGGAAGAGACCATTCGGCCAAGAGAGGGAATTTCGGTCCATGAGAGAGAGAGAGAGAGAGAAGAAGAAGTCATTAGCATGATTATTTATATAGATTCTCACTAGAGATCAAGTTTGAAGAGGATGATGTTGATAGAGTGAATTTACCTTGAAGATGTTCTTGTTCAGAAATTTCTGCTTTGATCCGAAGTAGCAAGATGTTTGGAGGAGTTTGATGTTAATAATGGTGTTGATGGATTCCCAGCAATGAGTAGACTAAATCTGGAGATTTTCGTGAGGGTTTGAGGTGGTTTGGAGGGGTATTAGGTGTAGAGAAGAAGTGGGTGTTCTTGGTGTAGTGTGTGTGTGTTCTTGATGCTTGAAGAAAAATCGAGAGAGGGAGAGATGGTTTGTGCAGCTGCCAATTTTTCTGTGGGAATAGGCCTGGCCGAATTCTAGTAGGGTTTAGGGAGTTGATTCTCTGATTTGGAAGGGAAAAGGAAAGGTTAGTTGTTACAATCCTTGAAGAATATTTTTGGGAAGTGAATTTGGAAAGTAGATATCCTAAGAATATCTTGATTTGTTTGGACAGCTTGAAGTCTCCTATGGCTGACTGGATTTTGCAGCTCTTCTGGGGAATTAAGGCTGGTTAAAGAAGGCTTGTGATGGCCGAAACTAAGGTGTACAATGGTGGAGAAGATGTCTGATCAATTGAGCAAATTTTATGGAAAGTTGTTAAACAAGATGGTTGAAATTTTGGAAAGTAATCAAGCTAAATTGCAGGGATTTGGTTGAGGGATTTTTGGATAGCCATTAATGGAATTTCATGCAGAAGTTCAAGGGCATCAATGGAGCTTTGTTGATGGAGGTTTAAGGGAGGTTTTGGCAGATTAAGGTTGGTGTTTTGGCTGGAAGAGAGATAGGAAACAAGCTGGACGAAAATCTGCACAGAATTTTCGCTGCACAGTGATTTTTTTGGCAGATTTTCGTCTGCTATTTAGAGCCATTTTGCAGCGAGTTTTGAAGGGGATTTCAGGGGTATTCAAGGCTGGTTTCCAGCCTTCCTTATGGAGGAAAAACATGGCTAAGGTGCTGCAAAAAATTTGGGAGAAAACAACTTGGTTTGGAGCTCTCAAAATTGATTTTCGTACAGGAATTTTTCCTGTTTTGCTCCAGCTTGAGCAGTCCAAAATTGGGCAAAAACTTTCAGGTTTCAAACTGATCCTAAAGACCATTTTTCTGGTAGCATTTGAGAGGGAATGTGAGCTAGAATTTTTGACCTTTTGAAGGTACAACAAGCTGGAAAATTTCAGCTCATTCCATGAAGATAGATGAACTAAGATAGAGGAAAAATTTCAGTAAGCTTTCAAGAGGGATTTTCCTCTTGAATTTTCCCACAAATCTACCATATTTTCCAAACCAAAAGAAGTCTTTTGCCAAGACATTTTGATCCTAAAAGACCTCAGCACTCTACTGGATTTTCTGGAAATAAAAAGGCTAGAACATCTTGATCAAACCAATGAGTTGAAACTAAGGAAAACTAAAGATCAAGGAAGAATGATTTTCCCTATAAGAATTTCGAGAAGAGTAAAAGGAGTGGAATGAGATTACTTCTATCATTTCTCTCCTAGAACATCATCACCACATTAATCTAGGCCCTTAAGGCCGAAACCATCCTTTTCCAAGCAAAATAAAATTTACTCAAGCTAACGCTTCTATGATGGACTTTGAACCTTAGACCTCAATAATTTATTTCGAAGCTCTAATCACTAAACCACAACAACTCTTGTTGATACTTTCACTAGAAAAAATTATTTTCTATTCAATCCACAAGCTATCTCCCTATTTTCACCTCGGGCAAAAATTACCATTTTGCCTTTCTCACACAACATTTACCCACATAACTTCAAAACAAGAAACTCACATCCAAAGCATATAAAAATCATATGAAAGCATATTTAAACATGAAATAAAGCATGTTATGCATCCCCAACCCCCTTACTCTAAGGTTGGTCTTGACTGGGGTTTCACACTTTATGCTCAATCTCTACCAGTAAATGACAAGATTTCCCATACACCAATTGATAAAGGGTAGTATCTTCCTCTATGAAAATCAATTAATGCTTTAGCAGCTGCTAAAAAAAGTCGACCAAGGATTAAAGGAACTCTAAAATCTTCATTCATGTCAAGAATTACAAAATCTATAGGGAATATGAATTTATCCATTTTAACCAATACATCTTCAATTATTCCTCTAGGATATTTAATCGATCGATCTGCAAGTTGAATACTCATCCTAGTGGGCGTGGGTTCACATAGGCCTAGCTTTTTGAAAGTTTTATACGGTAACTGTAACACCCCATTACCTAGGCCCAACAGGGTCGGGGATGTCGTCCCGTCCATAGGACAAGGGGTCTTTATAACTAGGTCACATAAAATAAAATAAAAAAATACTTTAAAATAAAACTTATTACAACCCAAATATACATGAACAAATCCAAAATAAATTGTTTGCAATAATCTCTCAAAACATCACATAAGGGAAATAATAGAGAGTCTTTAGAATCATAGGCAACAAATCTAGCTATTAACCTCCACATCAGGATCGACTTGAAAACATGGTATGAAAGGTGAGTAAACCCGTGTGTGCTTTGAGTGTTTCAGGTAAAACAGTTCATGAATGCAAGTTGTAAAAATTTCATAAGAGAAAGTACTGGCAAGCATTAAATAAATGTTAAAATAAAGAGTGGTGTTTTACTTTTCAAACCATACATGTGCAGAATAAACACAACCACTCGAAGAGGTAGCCATGGGTTATCACACGTTGGGCCCCATGACCACATGGTCAGTATGCCACACGTTGAGCATACTACCGGTCAGATTGCCAGACGTTGAGTATGCTAACAAAAGGTAGGTGTACGACCTACCGGGTAAGATACTCCTCCATCTCTACACCCAAACTTACCAGTTGTCTACTCCGAAAACACACAATCCACATGACTGAAACTTGCTAGCTCGGACCGGTATGACCTACTGATTTGGCATCCTATCCGGAAAGGACTCACCCTTCAGAGATGGCCACCTACTGAGAGACTTACCCTAACCCTTCAAAGACTAGTCCTAGTAGTCTACCCTTATTGAGTACTCAACGTTGCTTGTCCCACTTAGGAGAAAATTAATCACACATTGATTTACTTGGAACTAGTAATTAAGAGTTTCTAAAATTCTTGTCAAAGTTGGGTTTTAGAAAGAGTTTAGCATTTTGTGTAAAACTGTTTATTTAATTTTTCAAATGACTTGCTTGACTGAAATAAAAAGGAAAACAGTCCTTAATTGCCTTTACAAAATGAATGTCCATACACATTGCATTTGGCTTGCCACAGTAATTTTGGTCTTCAAATGACTCCGTGCAGGAGCTTACCTGATTCTTTTCTTGCTCAACTTCAAAAATCCTCCAAGGCTGACCTAACCCCGCCTGGGGTAAACACAAGGCATAAGATTATACTGGAGCTATACTTGCTTACATAAATAATTCTTGGTTCAACTAATTACAATCACGACCTTAATGTCCTAAGCTTTAAGGCTAGATGATAAAGAATTTTATCAAATAAGTCTAGCTTGATAAGTTAAAATAACTAGGGGTTGTAAAATAATTACTAATAAGTTATAGGTTCAAATAAATCTTGAGTGTTATTATTAATAAATAAACTAGTGTTTGAATATTGAATAATACTAAGTCCTAAATAATATTAATAAATGGTAATTTTTATATAGTATTATTATAAATAAATAAATTAATTAATACTTAATAAATAATTAGTAATAAATAAAATATATTAATTTTTTTATTAATAGATAACAAATAAATTTTAATATAAATAATATTTATGAATATAGGTAAAAGTTTTAACTATGGTCTACAAGGTCTTTAATATTTTATTTATATTATTATTATTATTATTATTATTATTATTATTATTATTATTATTATCTATATAGAAGATCTTATTTATTATTACACACACACACACACACACATATTATTTTTAATAAAAGATATTATTTATTTAACTAATAAAATATCAATATTTTATTCAATATTCCAATTCCAAAACTTCCTAGGAATTTTGAAATCTTTAGAGAAAAATAATATAGTAATAAATTTAATTAAGGTAATAAAATTTGTTACCAAAAATAACCTAAGATTAACAAGAAAATAATCATAAATCCAATTGCTAAACAAGATTCATGAACACATTCTCCAACACCAAACAATAAACTAATCCATTCAGGAACATAGGCTTAAATCAACACATACTATCACATGGCCAAATCCCTACTAGGCATAATCATCAATCATGGCTTCAATGGAAATAAGAACATAAAAATCATATTCACCAAAGGTGTCATAACATCTAACATGCTTTAAACATTCATAATTTTCTTAAGACATGATGAACATACTTTGATTCTCAAGAAAATCCATATAGCATAATCATGAACAACTATTCTCATATCCTAATCCCAACCCCTTCATTCACATCCATATACTCAATCCCCCCATTCATATTCTATTCTTCCTATCAACATCTAAGAGACATGATTGCTGAATTAAAAAGATGGATTAAGGAGAAATACTTGGTTGATGTTTACTTCGATGAAGATTTAAGAAGGTCCACGTGATTGAGAGTCTTGAATTGTCCAAGAGGAAGAAAGACAGCCATGGTTGTTGATCAACCATTTTAGCCAGAGAGAGAGAGAGAGAGAGAGAGAGAGAGAGAGAGAGAGAGAGAGAGAGAGAGAGAATTAGTATGATACATTGAAGGTTGAATGGAAGAAGATGAACAAAGGAGTTGTTCTTGATACCTTGATGATGTTCTTGAGACCTTCAAGAAAAAAAACTGGTTTTGATCCGAATGCAATTTCTTGTTTTCAAGATTTTGTGTTATAAATACCAGAAATGAACACTAGGGAGTATGTAGGTGTAATATGGAGTATTTTAGAGGGATTGGGGGTGTTTAGAGTGGGTTTTGGTTTTCAGAAATGTGGTGTGTATTCTTCGTGTTTTTGGTGAAAATTGAGAGAGTTTGAGGAAAAATGCTGCACGAAATCTAGGAGAATGCTGGCTAAATGGTTTAGGGAGTTTAGGAGTTTTGGTTTTCAGCTTAGAGAGGAAGAAAATATTCTAATTTGTTTGAAATTCAAATGGAGAGAATTGAGGAGTGGTTTGAGGTATAGGATATGTTAATGGTGTTTGATTGATGGAGGTTTCTTGGAGCTACAATGGAGCTGGCTGGACTGGTATGTTTTGTTGAAATGAATGGAGAATGATAAGGCTTTAAGGCTAGCTGAAATTCAGAGCTTGATGGCAAAAGAATTTTTGGTTGTGAAGCTTAGTACAAGGGTGTTTTCATGGAGCAAAAGGTTGGAAATTTTTGAAGTTCAAATGTAGTTTGAATGGAGTGATCTTAGGAGATATTTGGGGTGTGGTTTTGGAATCCAAGTGTTCAAAGTAAGTGGAGAGGTTAATGGTGTTCAGTTCATAGTTGAACAAGGGTCATTTTACAGAGGTTTGTGGGTGGTTTCTTCGGCCTAGGCCTAAGGGAACAAAGCTGGAAATTTTCTAGTTTCATGGTGTTCAAGGTTCGAATGTTTGTTGCATTTTTCTGTGCAGAATTTCTGCACTTCTTCAGCCCGATTTGCAGAGGATTTTGAGAGGTGTTTAAGGGCCTTTTAAGACTGGTTTCTAGCCTTCTTTCTAAAGGAAAAACAGAGAAGTTTTGTTAGATTGAAGACAGAAGAAAACAGCTTCATTTCCAGGTTGAATGTCAGCGAAACTACCCAGATTTTTTTCTGGTTTATGCTATTTTTGTGCAGTCCAAATTTGCACTGAAATTTCAGTCTTCAAGTTGTATGAGCAAGGAAAATGAGCAAAGAACTTAGCTGAGTTTTTCGGAAGTTAGGCTGCTCACAAATCTGGAAAATTTCTAAGTTTCCTTCATCAAGAATATGAACACTATGAAGATGAGCTTGAAGGTTCAACCATGGTGATTAATTTCCCTTGGGAACCCTTCCTAACTCCTCTCCTATTTTCGGTCAATCCCCCAACCTCCAAGATCAATTTTCGAAACTTAAAGCCAAGAAATCCTCACTGAATTTTCTGGAATTAAAAAGTGAATTTTGATAAATTTTAAATAAATTTAATTTGTGAAGATGTTAGGACAAGCTAGAGGTAATAAAAGGACAAGAATTCCTCTAGAATTCTTTTTAGGACATGATGATAGGATTAAGACATTCTTTTCATGTCTCCCCTAGGACAACATTCCTATTTTTAAGGAATGTAAGAAAAGAAAGTTTTCAAACTTAACTAAGATAATCATGAATAAAACTTAAGTGATGGGATTTGCACTCAAGACTTTAGAGATTAATTCCAAAGCTCTAACCACTAAACCACACCAACTCTTGTTCTTATTTTCTCACCCAAATATTCTTCTTATTTAATCCTCAAGCTATCTTCCTATTTTTTCCTCCAGCAAAATTACCATTTTACCCTTCCTACTTCATAAGCATAACTAAGCCTTTTAACCTATAAATCATAATTCTAAAGCACATAAAATCATTCAAAAATATATATATTCATGCAGAATAATATGATATGCATCCCGACCCCTTTACTCTAAGGTTGGCTTAAGATGGGGTTTCACAATAATAGATTAATTCTAGCATCTAGGTCGGCTAAAGTATTGCAAAATGTAAGAGTACCAACAAGACAAGGAATAGAAAAACTCCCTGGATCACGTTCTTTTTATGGTATCGTCTGTTGTTCTTGCAAGATAGCTCAACACACTTCATTTAAAACCCAACCTTTTTTTGTTTACAAGCATGCTTTTGAGAAATTATGTATATTTAGGCATGTGCACTAAGGCGTTACTAAGTGAAATGTTTATATGTAGTTGTTTAAAGATTTCCAAAAACTTGACAAATTGTGCATCTTTTCTTACTTTGTGTGTGCGAGTGGGGTAGGGTACCAGTGGCTGAAAATCTGGGTTTTTATGTTATTTTTCGAAAGGTTCAACAATAGAGGTTGGTTCTGGCCCATCTTCTTTAAAGGGTACTGGCTCCATGTTGGGATTGGGTAGCTTCTTACCACTCCTTAGGGTAATGTCTGCTGAATCATGTTGTGCTTCTACCCTTACTGGTGACTTTATCACTAAATTATTAAAAACCAAATTTGCCTTTCTGTATTTCAAACCATGCCCTCAAATTTTTCCAGTGTGTCTTCTATTTCAGAAAAACGCTTAGTTACATAGGTGGAAAATTTTTCCAACACCCTTTCTAAGGTAATGGAGTCGAATGGTTTAGATGTCAATCCATGAAATATGTTAGAAAATCGTCCTAAGCTCCAATTGGACATCTTACTTATACAAAATAGCTGGTTAGTATCACATCATAATATGAAATCAAGTTAGTTAGTTAAGGTACATGTTTCACAAATTAAGTTAAAAGGAATTGCAACATACAGAGATATTAAAGTACAAATATTTAAGAAAACAAAGTACAGCACCTAAGCATACAAGGAACACATATACATATTCACCTATTTACATATAAACATATTAACATCGTTAAATCAACAAAATCCAAGCTTTCATGATATAGTTTCTCAGCAATGGCGCCAAAAACTTGATGCGTAAATTTTGGGTATATAAAATTATCAATTTTAAATCCATCCCTTAATCAAGTTTTAATTAAATCGTTAATCCCAAAATACACATGTGAGCAAGTATACTCATTGCAAGTATAGAATAGGGAATTAAAGAGTATCGATCCTCAAAAGAACAAGTACACACTAATCACTTTTCATTTATTGTTTAACAGATCCAAATAAAGTGATAAAATAATAAAAAGAAAAGTAAAAGAAACATATACAACTCAAAGATGTAGGTTTATGCAATTTTGACAATTATCCTAGAAAACATGATAATGAATCACTTACCTAATATTGCAATCAATTATTATCTTGGTCTTATGAAGGATTTAATATAGACTCACTTCGTTTGCAATTCATGGAATCACTATCTTCTAGTTAAATTAGTGAACATATTCTATCTCGAATAACTTATCCAAAAGATGCATTAAAATCAATCCTCATATAAAACTCTATATTCTAAGTGATTTAAAGCATGAAATTAGTTAATGAATCTATATTCTAACAATCATCAACTAACCTTTGATTACCAATGTTCTAAATAGTTAACCTATTTTTTAAGTAAGTTAAGAGATAACAAATATGAAAATAATTAATTGAAGTCATTACCAACCTCTTTTTCAAGCAAGTTAATAACAAAACCCAATCAACCAACTCTGTAAGGAAAATAAGTAATCAAATACAAAGAACAATAATAAATTGATCAAGTAGTTAAATTGATGCATAAATCATGAAATCCCAAAATATTGCTAAATTACAATGAAAACATTGAATACATCATTGTTAAAGTAAAAGATGACTAAGAGAAAAGAAAGCACTCATAGACAAACCTCTTTGTTCTTCATTGAAGACTCCATTTGACAATCCTCCTTGACTTGGGTGAATTTCTCCTTTAATGAGAGAATCAGAATTTTTTCCCTTTAATTCACCTCTCTAAGTTGTATATCTCTCAAACTCTTGTGCTCTTTTATGCTTTTATAGGCCTCTTGGATGTCAGTTCCGTGGCTGAGGAAGTCTTGGCCGAGTAGGAATAGGAAAATACCAAAAATCCTTGGATAAGCTCTAATTCCACGTACATAATTTCTACCTCTAGAGGCTACCTGGCGCTGGGTACCTTTGACCCACATGGCTCTAGGTACACTCTATTCTTCCTTTGTTTTTGTCTATCCCTCCTTAGCAGATAGAATGGACCCAGCACCAAGTATACTTAGTAGACTTGGCGCCAGGTCTGTTCTGGAAAAACTCCTGAAGCTCGCTCAAACTCTGCTACTGGATAGAATGGACCTGGCACCTAGTCCATTGGCTGGGCCTGGCGCAACGTACATTCTGCTTTTGTGTACTTCCTACTCGATTTTAACTTAAATATGTACTTATTTTCTAAAAACACCTTTTACAAGCAAAATGTCAAATAAGAAAGAATATACTTAGTTATTACAACAAATATATCTTAGAACAACCTCACATAATTAGGAAAAAAATGGTGATTTCAATCAATTTGTTAATTAAAATTTGTGATACATCTTAAGTTTTCATATATATGTATTAAAGAAGATGGATTTCATTTTATCAGTTATTCTATTATATGTTTATATGCACCATAGTGTATTCTTCATTGAGTAGTGAGCAATAAATTAATATGTTACAAAATCTAAATAAATTTTCAATTACGAACGTACATGTATGAGCGTGTGTACATACATACATACATATATGTGTGTGTGTGTATGTATCTGTATATATATATATATATATACAAATATATATAAATATATGTATATATGTATATGTATGTACATGTACACATATACATATACATATATGTGTGTGTGTGTGTGTACACACATATATATGTGTGTACACACACACACACAGATATATGTATATGTATATATATATACATATGTGTATACACATATATAATATGTACATATTTATATGTATATATAAGTATATATATGTATATATATAGATACATACACATATATATACATATATATGTTTGTGTGTGTGTGTGTGTGTATATATATATATATACATATATATATGTATGTATGTATATGTATATAACATTCATTAATACATATGTGTGTTTGTGTGTGTGTGTTTTGCTTTTGTAATAATAAATGTATATACATACATATATGTATACATATATGTATACATATGTGTATGTATATACATTTATTATTACAAAAGCAAAACACACACACACACACACATACATATATGATAATATAAATTTATTTGTCACACTAGTAAATATACACATATATATTTGTATATATAAATAAAATTCAAGTTGAAATGAATTAAATGATTGAACCGTCGTATTTGAATATTTAATACGACGGTTATTAACCGTCGTATTTATCTATTATAGACAGATTAAATATGATGGCTAAAAACTATCGTATCTAGTTAAATAAACCACCTATAACACCCTTTCTTCCAACAATTCTTTGGCCTATTTTCGATGTTTCAGTGGATCCTCCTCCTTTTTGCTTCTTTCCTCCTTCTCCCACGCTTGATGCTTCTCCTTCTTTGTACTTTCTTTCCTCTTCCTCATGCCTAGCACTCCTCTTCCTCCTCCACTCATTGCCACCATTTCCATCTACTGTTGCTGGGCCTCTTCCATTGTCGTTTCTTATTGTGGGTTTTGCCTGATTTGGCAGCCAAATGTACAACTGCCCAGGTATTGTTCTTGGAGAAGGTGTGGGTTTCACAGATTGAACACATTAGTGAGTTTTGTGATTTTTTCCATATTGTTAGCTTTAATTTTGTTTTCTCTATCATACACCAACTCCTATTTTGGGGCCTTTGCATCCTGCACATTATATTTTGCCTTTTTCCTTAGCTTTATTCTTAGCTTTTTGTCATTGTGTGAAATGAATATTGCCCAGATAATTTGGGGTTCAACACCAGTTTCTTGAAAAAGCTACTGATTAAAACATGATGTAAATGATTTCCTACTTGTGTAATTGAGCTTTTGTAAACTATCTTCTTTACTTTGGCCACTTAATCTACAACCATATATGTGTAACTAATCTTTGTGGAATGGTTGGCCTAGTTCTTTATTTATTTCACTATTTGTATTTTGATTTTCTTCTTTTTTTCCCTGTTAATATTTTTAGTTATGCTGATGCCATGTATTTGTGAATATTTGTGTGACCAAATAGTGTATATGTTAAGCACTAAGTAATATGTAAGTGTGTTTGGTATCTAAAGATGTAAAAGATTGATTGCTGGAGGTGTTAACATATTATTCTAACCAATAACATATGCTCCTAGAAACTTTAATTTTATCTGGATAATTTTGTTTCTTACAATATGATTTTTTTTTAATTTTTAAATTATATTAACAGAAACATTGGTGATTTGGTTACATTCCTTTTGGATTGTAGCATAGCATCCTATTGTTTATGGTTCGAAGTGTCCAATGTGTTCTCTCTTGAAATATTTGCCCCATTACTAAAGCGAGAAAAAACGGACATTAGGCAGATTGAAATATCTTTGTATAATTTATACTTTTCATTTTTCACCCCAAAAAAAGTTTTGAGAGAAATTTATGTAAAAGTTTTGGGCTATATTTGGTTTTTTATTTTTATTTTTTGTTCTTATTTGATTTGTTTTTTTTCTCTAATAAGCATAAAGTATGATTA
Organism: Voacanga thouarsii; assembly: GCA_026120185.1. Taxonomy (NCBI): domain Eukaryota; kingdom Viridiplantae; phylum Streptophyta; class Magnoliopsida; order Gentianales; family Apocynaceae; genus Voacanga; species Voacanga thouarsii. Next base: position 372,175 of record JANUWF010001918.1, on the reverse strand, counting down.
AACAATATAGTTATCTGTCAAAATTAGAAGTTTTTTTGCTTTTTTTTAACTTTGTATTCATTAAGGTCAGTAGACAATAAAAATTATTAAAGTCATTTTCTATCATTTTTTAAAATCGATATAGATACGTGGGTTAACTAAAATCAATAAAAAATCAAAAGTGCCAATAGTTAGTTGTTAGTCCAAAGGGCATTCTCATATGTTTTGATTTATTACAAATATTGATGTGGACTAACATGTGTATTTATATATGATAGGATTTTTGGATATGCCATGTTTGATCTTTGTTCTTCAAAGTCTTGCAAACAAGATTGCCAAGCAACTTATAGTCAATGAAGCCTAAGAAGAATGATCAAAAGAGGCATTCAATCCAAAGAAGTGAAAACAATGAAGATTTTGAAAAATCTTAGACTAGGAAATTGAGGATAAGGTATCAAATGTATTTCCTATGTCTCTTTACCTCTCTTCAATTTATTTCATATTGAAGCACATAAAAATGATTTCAAAAATAGGGTATTTTTAAATCAGAGTTTTCTATAAAAACTTGGTTGAGTGATTTTGGATGGACCACTGAATCCAAAATACCCATCCAAGAATCTATAGGTGTTCATAATATATTGTTGTATAAAGTTGTGTTTTGGACTCACCTTTCGGATAAAGTTTTCAATCTTGTGAATCTAAAATTCTGGAAAAGTCTGATAGCGAAAAATAACCATTACTAGCCATTACCATTCTTCTTCCAGTTATTTGAGGTTGTTTTAAGATACATTTGTTGTAATAACTAGACATATTCCTTCCTATTTGACATTTTGATTATAAAAGGTGTTTTTGGAAAATATGTAAAGATTTAAGTTAAAATTGACTAGAAAATGCATAATTCCAGAATGTATCTGGTGCCAGGCCCAGCCAATAGACTAGGCATCGGGTCCACTTTGCTCCAGCAGAAGAAGTTGAGCCAACAACAGGGGAATTCCAGAATAGGCCTGGTATCAAGTCTGGCAAGTGCACCTGGCGTCGGGTTTGGTCTATCTGCCAAGGAGATGCAGCCAAAAATAGAGCAAAAATAGGGGAAGAATAGAGTACACCTGGCGCCAGGTGGGTCTAAGGTACTCGGCACCAGGTACGCTCTGGAGGCAAAATTCTGTACACAGAATTATGGCTTATCTAATGATTTTGGTATTTTCCTACTACTATATAGCCAAGACTTCCTCAATCACGAAATTGGCATCTAAGAGGCCTATAAAAGTACAAGAGAACACAAGGGTTGGATATACAACATAGAGAGGTGAAATAAAGGGTAGAAATTCTGATTGTCTAATTGAAGGAGGAGTTCACCCAAATTAAGGAGGATTGTTCAGGGGAGTCTTCAAAGAAGAAAAAAGAGGCTTGTCTAGTGTGTACATGTTCCTTTGAGGATCAATACCCGTTAATTCCCTATACTATACTAACGATGAGTATACTTGCTCATATGTGTATTTTGGAATTAATACTTTAATTAAAACTTGACTAAGGGATATATTTAAAATTAATGGTTTTTTGCACCCAAAATTTACGCATCAAGTTTTTGGCGCCGTTGCCGAGGAACAATATTATAAAAGCTTGGATATTGTTGATTTAACCATGTTTATATGTTTATATGTTTATATGTAAATATGTGAATATGTATATATGTTCCTTGTATGACTAGGTGTTGTATTCTGTTTTCTTGCATACTTATATTTTAATGTCTCTATATATTGTAATTCCTTGTAATTTAATTTATAAACATAGCCTAACTGTCTAAGTTGTAAATTCTATAATCTCAAAAATTTTCTGTCTTATGTAGACCTTGCTCTTAGTTTATGACTAGACGATCCTGTTGGGTACCACAGGTTCGTATCCTATACGACACAGTGGAAAATAAACAAGATACCATCCCAGGACCCGCCTATGTGTAGAAAATAAGACATAAAGATAATAAAGGTAGCAGCTTTTTACCATTGTTTGATCGTCTGAAGAACAAAATTTCTTCTTCAAGTCTAGGCACGATCCAACAATCCTTATGTGCAAACTCCATGTGAGTTAAACGTCTAACCACTATAATCACAATGTCTGATTATCTCTAACAGTAATCCACACAGAGGAATACTCAAGCACCAAAATTTCCTGTGCTAGCAGAAAAAGATGGTGGCTAGGGCTTCTCCACGTTTTCAGCAAAATGAGAGAGAGAGAGAGAGAGAGAGAGAAGATCGTGTGTTTTGTGGCTCCTATTTTCGTGTGAATCACATTTGGATTAGGGTTTCGAGCATATCCAATATATGTTCCAAAATCCACAGAAAATCTGAAATTCTAAAATAATTAGAATTTCCTAATTGAAATTGGAAACATCAAGTTTGCACAACTACAACTTGGACCACAAATTATAACTAATTATAATTTGTCCACAACAACTTCTCTTTCTCGCAATTAACCCCTCTATGTTATCAAATAACATCTCGAGTATATAATCCTCTATTGTGTGTGATCTATTAGGTTTCCCAGTCAATTGGTAGCGAACATGAATTAATCCAAACGTCTTTGAGATTAATAATCCATAATTAATTAGAATTAATCCTATTAATTCTAATCAGGATTAGTTTATTAATTCATTAATTAATAAACCCATATTCCCATATCATGAGTGGTATCTAGCAACACATCATGACCACCCAAGAGTCCAGGAAGTCAAGTAGCTTGGAATGAACCCTTCAATAACAAATTTCAGTGCAATTAACTCCTTTCACCATACAATATCTCATTCAGTTTGGAGTACGGAACTAGTACCAACTCCCTCTAGAATTAATTCTGGCCCGAATATAATAGTACTTGTGACAGGAACCCACTACTCTAGATGTGTATCAATTAGAATTGTTTCCAATACACAATCGCCTTGGCTAAGGACTTTTTGAGTAGTAATTCCTACAAGTGGCCGTGAGATATTCGCCCCTATTATTAGGAGTGGTGAATCATTTATTAACCTTCTCAACTATTTTCGTTTACCTTACAATGTACCCAATATACATCCCATAGCCAGCCCTCGATCGAGTTCCAGAGATTGGAATCAAAGTACAAAGCTCAGCAAACAAAGTACCTTGGAGATCTCAAGTCTAAGGATAATTGTACGTTTGCTATATTGAGATTATATCACAAGCATTAAATAGTTATCTATGTGATTATCTCAAAGTTAGGTCATCCAATGAACTTGTTCCATTAACAAGCATCCATGTATTAACTTTGAGTATCCTAATACTCACGGTTATGAGAACCACTGCTTGATCAAATCAAGAAGTCTAACACATGCTAGTCTTAGCACATTAATGATGTCCTGCCTCATTAATACTATGACTAGGGACTATTTAAGTACTAACACCATCCAGTGTAGTAGGAATCTCATATCATGATCTTTATCATGATTTTCTTAACATAGTGTTATACTAGGGACTTTATCGAACAGTTATATTACTTAAAGTAAACAAAAAAAAAACTGTAAGATAAATAATGTCTTTTATTAAAATAAAATGTGTCATATACAATGTACGAGCGATTGCCTCTAGGGCATAACACTAACAAACTCCCACTTGCACTAGAGCCAATCATTCATGTATCTAATACCGAGTGACTCAACATGACAATTATATTTCTTTTGGGATAGTGCTTTCGTAAGTGGTCAGCTATGTTCTCATCCGTGGGAATTCTCTCTATCTTTATTTCCTTAACTGCTTTAGAAGCGGCTATGTACTCAGCTTCTATCGTAGAGTTGGCAATAGTCTCTTGTTTGGAACTTTTCCAACTTATTGCCCCTCCGCACAACGTAAACACTTAGCCAGATTGTGATTTGAAATCATCTTTGTCATATTGAAAACTGGCATCAGTATACTTGTTTATTTTCAAATCACATTCTCCATATACTAAGAACATTTCGTTAATCCTTGGTAAGTACTTAAGAATGTTCTTTACAACTGCCCAATGACCCTCACTAGGGTCAGATTGGTATATACTCGTTAAAATAAGAGCACAAGATACATCGGGCTTAGTACATATCATAGCTTACATGATAGATCCAACTGCTGAGGCATATGGATTCTTACTCATGCGATCCCTTTCAACTTGTGTCTTGGGAGATATCAACTTTGAAAGGCTTACACCATGTGATATGGGTAAGAATCCTTTTTTGGATTGATCCATGCTAAACTTCTTTAGCACTTTATCTATGTATGTAGACTGCGAAAGACCTAGCAACCTTTTGGATCTATCTCTATAGATCCTTATTCTGAGAATATAGGTTGCTTTACTAAGGTCTTTCATGGAGAATTGTTTGGACAACCAAATTTTAACCGTTTGCAAGACAGGTATATCATTTCCTATTAGCAATATGTCATCTACATAAAGCAGTAAGAAAATGATTGCACTCCTACTAACCTTCTTGTATACACAAGGTTCATCTATGTTTTGAATGAAACCAAACTCTTTGATTGTTTCATCAAAACGAATGTTCCAACTCCTAGAAACTTGCTTAAGTCCATAAATAGACCTTTGTAGCTTACACACCTTTATGCCATCACTGGATGTGAAACCCTTAGGTTGTGTCATATACACTTCATCAGTCAGATTTCCATTTAGGAAAGCTGTTTTGACATCCATTTGCCAAATCTCATAATCAGGATGAGTGGCAATAGCTAGGAGTATCCTGGTGAGAAGGTTTCATCATAGTCAATACCATATTGTTGACGATAACACTTCACCACTAGTCGTGCTTTATAGGTAACTAAGTTACCATCCATGTCCGTTTTCTTCTTGAAAGCCCACTTGAACCCAATAGGTTTAATTTCTTTGGGCGGATCAACCAAAGTCTATACTTGGTTGTTGTACATGGAATCCGTCTCTGACTTCATGGCCTCAAGCTATTTGCCAGATTCTAAACTATTTAGAATATCCTTGTAGGTAATAGGCTCATCTTCATCTATGAGCAATACAGCATTGTGGTCACTAATAGAAATCCATATCTCTCAGGTACCATGCATATCCTACTAGATCTACGAGGCTCTTGTGTATTAGAAGGTTAATCTATTCTCTCAATAGATATGGGGTTAGATGGTTGATCTTCATGAATTTCACTAAGTTCAATCTTACTCCTACTGTCCCCTTTGAACATGTGCTTCTTCTCTAAGAAGACGGCATGCTTCAAAACAAATAATTTTTTTCGGAGGGTAGGTAAAAGTAATATCTGAAAGATTCGTTCATATATCCCACAAATAAACACTTGCCAGACTTACTATAAAGTTTGTCTGACTGTGGCCTTTTGACAAAGGCAGGACAACCCCATACTCACAAGTGAGATAACTTTGGTCTCTTACCAAATAACATCTCAAATAGGGTAGTATCAATCGATTTTGTCGGAACTTTGATTAGTATATAAACAGAAGTGTCTAGTGCATACCCCCAAAATGATTTTGGTAGGTCTGCGAAGCCATCATGGTACATACCATGTTTAGAAGGGTTCGATTCCTTATCTCAATACACCGTTATGTTGAGGTGTATGTGGTGGAGTCCATTGAGATAATGTCCCATTATCACTAAGATAACTCAGGAGCTCTTGGCTCAAGTATTCTCCTCCTCGATCAGATCTTAGAGTCTCAATACTTTTGCCAAATTGTTTCTTTATTTCATTCTTGAAGTTTTTGAACCTTTCAAAATCTTCAGATTTGTATTTCATTAAATACAAATACCCGTATCATGAGAAATCATTGATAAAGGTTATGAAATAGTTATAACTTCGTCTTGTTTGTATTGACATTGGGCCACATACATCAGAATGTATAAGTTCTAATAACTCCTTGGCCCATTCTCATTTTCCTGGAAAAAGGAGTTTTAGTTATTTTAGCTAGTAAACAAGACTCGCATGTGCTATATGATTCATAATCAAATGACCCTAAGTCACTAAGCTTGTGTAACTTAGAAACACGATTTTCGTTTACATGGCCCAAACGATAAACCATAAGTAAGAGGTGTTAGAGTTATCTATTTTAGGTTTCTTATTGTTTATATTGAGAATTGGATTATCCATGTCTAGAACATATAAACCATTAACCAAAGTTGCTAAGCCATAATGAATATCATTCAATGAAAAAGAACAACATTTATTCTTAAATATTAAATGAAATCCATATAAGTCTAAATACACAATTGAGATAATGTTTTTTATTAAAACTGGTACAAAATAACAGTTTTGTAATTCTAGAATTAATCCCGAAGGCAAGTTTAGCACGTATGTCCCCACAGCAAGTGCAGCAACCTTTGCTCCATTTGCAATACGTAGGTCCACATTGCCTTCTCTAGCCTTTTACTGCTCTTCAATCCCTACAAGTTATTGCACAAATGAGATCCACATCTGGTATCTAATACCCATATCTCATTTCTAAAAGCAGTATTTATCTCAATCATAAACATACCTGGAGTAGAAGTAGAAGTGCTTGTAAGCTTCTCCTTCTGCTTCTTGTCCTTAATGGTCTCCAAGTAGGCTTTGCAGTTGTGCCTCCAGTAGCCCATCTTCCCACAATAATGGCATGGGCCCTTGGTAGTTGCGTCGTTCTTGTTTACACCACATTTGGGCTTCATGAGAGCCTTCTTCTTCTTCTTCTTTTGAACTTTCTTCTTAGAAGAGGAAGATTCTACCATTAAAATTGCATTGGAATCCTTCTTCATGGAGGACTCTGCAGTTTTGAAAAGATTGATCAACTTAGGAATGGTGGATTCAATCTTATTCATCTGATAGTTAATCACAAATTGTGAGAAACTATTAGACAAAGATTGTAGAATTAAGTCAACACTTAAGTTATGATCCATTACAAACCCAAGAGATCCAAGCTTCTCAATTAAGCTAAGCATCTTTAGCCCATGAGTGGCCACAGAAGAACCCTCTGCCATTTTTCAACGGAATAGTTACTTCGAGATCTCGTATCTCTCAGATCTGGCTTGGGCATCAAACTGCTCTCGAAGTTGTAAAATGATTGATTGAGCATCTATATGTTTGTGCTGTTTTTGCAACTCGGGAGTCATGGATGCCAGCATAATACGTGATGCTGTATCACTATCCTCTTTGTGTCTCTTATGGACAGCATGCTCATCAGCATGAGCATTTTGGGCTGGTGGTGGTGGAATAGGAGCATCTAGCACGTAGAGCAACTTTTTTGATTTGAGAACGATTCTCAAATTTCTATACTAGTCGAGATAGTTTGATTCGGTTAACTTGTTGGTTTCCAAGATGCTACGTAAGTTCAAGTTTGTTGATATGGTGCAAGTAACCTAAATGTAAAGATAGAGAACATTAACTACTTGTTTATGCACACAATATGCAAATAATTAGGACTTTAATTAAACGCATTTTTACTCCACTATTTTACTCAAACCAATAGCCCGCACTATTGATTCGGGAAAGCCCATTGGAAGCTTTCCTAGTGGACTGGTATCCAAATTCCTCAAGAATAACTTTGGGTTTGCCTAACAAGCCACCCTTAAGTTCATTGGTAGGTATCCAATACCAATTACATCGTATGTAACTACTGGATAATTGGGTGATTAACAGTTTTTAATCTTAAAGCCTTTTGAGCTACCCCAACTTTTCCTCTAAATTTCTTTTTGCTTAAGTTTGCCTAATTGGGATAAAAAAATTTAGTTAAACCTGACCCATTAATCAGGGATTTAATTCCATAGCTTGAACATGCCCGATGTCAAGTAAGCTTGGGTTTGCCCAACAACCTGGTCTCGAAATAGGACTCTCGTACTATATTAACGGAAGGAATTATGTTTAATATTAATTGAGGGATTTGTTCCTTTTAGTGATTTCGTTGAATGACATGCATAAAAATCAATAAATCGCGATTACATGGTATGGTTATGGACTTTATCCTAAATTAATTTCTTTAAGCCATAAAAGAAATTAATATAGTTAACCCTATGTGTTCATGTATGATTCAAGTAGAAGGTCTTACCTTCTCGCCTTGTTTTGGTTGCCATCTCCAAAATTAAAAATAATTCTACTCCTATCTAACCTATGTAAACTAATTACATAATTTCCTAAAGAAAGAAAACCTCAAGTTACATTCAAGGGAAGTTAGATGAGAAGAGAATTACACAAGAATTCTAGAGAAGGCAAGACACACAGGCCCTATTTCATAAAAACCAAGACTATAAAATCATGAACAGATATAATTGGTTTTAGTCCATAACCATCCACCATGCCATTGACTATGCTTTAACAAAATAAACATATACTTTTAATATTCCAAAATCACTATTTTGGAAAAATAACATAAATTCTAAAATCAATATTTAAAAAAAAATACATTAATTTTAAAATTTTAAAATCACTATTTTGAAAAATAAAATTGTTTGTCTCAAAACTAATTTTGAGAAAACTAATTTTGAGAAAATGCTTTTGGGTCCCGTCTCTGGCAATGAAAATGCCAGTCCCGTTGGCCGGTCAGCAGGCGGGGGTCAAGGGAGCAGCGCCCCTTTGTTTTTTTTTTTATATTTTATAAAACAGAGCCGAATCGATGCCGGTTTGAAGGCCAGAGCCGACGCCGCCTGTGTTCTGATTTTTTTAGGAAAAATTTTCTAGAAACGATTTCTAGATGTTCGCAAAACAGCAGACAACCGACGCCGGCTTGGAGGCCGGCGTTGGCTGTGGTCTGGAACAATGGCGGCGATTTTTGAAAATTTCCAGAAACAATTTCTGGTGCTTTCTTCTTCTGCTAATTTTCAGTGAGAACGATTCTCAGCAATATTTTCTATTTTAAAGTTCAAAACAATAACCAATTTGTTAGTTTAAACAAAACCAAAATAGAAAATTAAGATAAAATGGAAGGCAACAACCATGCTCTTGAAAACGTTTTTCTGCAGAAAATTCTCAGCACCTAAAGAAAGCATCTTACGAAATATACTATGACTTTAATACAATTATATTGTGCTACGGACCCAACCTATAACGCTCGAAACAATTTCGAGTCGAGTGAAAATGATTTTCACAACAAACAAAGATAAACACGAATACATGAACACAGTTTTTCATGCCAAACAATGTCCGTAGACCACACACAGCATGTCTTTGATACCACTGTTGGGTATCTCAGGCTCGTATCCTATATGGTGCAGCGGAAAATAAATGAGATATCATCCCAGGACCCGCCTATGTGTGGAAAACAAGATATAAAGATAATAAAGGTAGCAACTTTTTACCTTTGTTTGATCGTCCGGAGAACAAAATTTCTTCTTCAAGTCGGGGCGCGATTCAGCAATCCTCTTGTGCAAACTCTGCGTGGGTCGAACGTCTAACCACTATAATTACAGTGTGTGATTATCTCTAATAATAATCCACACAAAGGAATACTTAAGCACCAAAATTTCCTATGCTAGCAGAAAAAGATGGCAGCTAGGGCTTCTCCACATTTTCAGCAAAACGAGAGAGAGAGAGAGAGAGAGAGAGAGAGAGAGAGAGAGAGAGAGAGAGAGAGAGAGAGAGAGAGAGAGAGAGAGAGAGAGTGTGTGTGTGTGTGTGTGTGTTTTGTGGCTCCTATTTTCGTGTGAATCACACTTGGATTAGGATTTCGAGCATATCCAATATATGTTCCAAAATTCACTGAAAATCTGAAATTCTAAAATAATTAGAATTTCCTAATTGTAATTGGAAATATCAAGTTCTCACAATTACAACTTGGACCACAAATTATAACTAATTATAATTTGTCCACAACAACTTCTCTTTCTTGCAATTAACCTTGTATGTTATCAAATAACATCTCGAGTATATAATCCTCTATTGTGTGTGATCTATTAGGTTTCCCAGTCAATTGGTAGTGAACATGAATTAATCTAAACGTCTTTGAGATTAATAATCCATAATTAATTAGAATTAATCCTATTAATTCTAATCAGGATTAGTTTATTAATTCATCAATTAATAAAACAATATTTTTAGATCATGAGCAGTATCTAGCAACACATCATTACCACCCAAGAGTCCAGGAAATCAAATGGCTTGACATGAACCCTTCAATAACAAACTTCAGTGCAATTAACTCCTTTCACCATACAATATCTTATTCGGTTTGGAGTACGGAACTAGTGCCAACTCCCTCCAAAATTAATTCTGGCCCGAATATAATAGTACTTGTACCAGGGACCCACTACTCTAGATGTGTATCAATTGGAACTATTTTCAATACACAATCGCCTTGGTCAAGGACTTTCTGAGTAGTAATTCCTACAAGTGGCCGTGAGAGATTCGCCCCTATTATTAGGAGTGGTGAATCCTTTATTGACTCTTTCAACTACTTTCGTTTACCTCACAATGAACTCAATATCCATCCCATAGGTGACCCTCGATCGAGCTCCAGAGATTGGAATCAAAGTACAAAGCTCAGTAAGCAAAGTACCTTAGAGTTCTCAAGTCTAAGGATACTCGCACGTTTGCTATATTGAGATTATATTACTGGCACTAAATAGTTATCCATGTGATTATCTCAAAGCTAGGTCATCCAATGAACTTGTTCCACTACCAAGCATCCATGTGTTAACTTCGAGTATCCCAATACTCACGGTTTTGAGAACCATTGCTTGATCAAATCAGGAAGTCTAACACATGCTAGTCTTAACGCATTAATGATGTCTTGCCTCATTAATACTATGACTAGGGACTATTTAAGTACTAACACCATCCAGTATAGTAGGAATCTTATATTATGATCTCTATCATGATTTTCTTAACATAGTGTTGTACTAGGGACTTTATCGAACAGTTATATTACTTAAAGTAAACAAAAAATCTGTAAGATAAATAATGTCTTTTATTAAACTAAAATGTGTCATATACAATGTACAAGTGATTGCCTATAGGGCACAACACTAACAGATCCAAATCCAAGATATTCGACCTTGATTCAGAAATTGAGAGAACTCTTACTAAGGTTCAGAAGGTTATATCGAACGCATAAGGAAATCGATGGAAGTAAATCAGCCCAACGATGGTGGTAACAGTAGAGCTAACAAGCAGGTCATGAATGACTTTGTAAAACCCACAAACTTAGGTACAAGCTCTAGTATCACACGGCCTAAGATAGAAGCTAACAATTTTGAGATAAAACCCAATATTATCCAAATGATCCAGAATATGGTCCAATTTGATGGGTTACTTGAGGAAGATCCCAATGCCCACTTTGCGAGCTTTCTAGAAATATGTGACACATTTAAGATGAATGGTGATTCTGAGGGTGCCATCAAGCTAAAACTCTTCCCCTTTTCCTTGAGAGATCGAGCAAAAACATAGTTAAAATCTTTGCCTACCGGATCCATAACTATTTAGAATATGTTAGCTGAAAAGTTCTTGGCCAAATATTTTCCACCAGCTAGAACTTCGAAACTAAGGATTGAAATTTTTTCTTTCCAACAATTAGAGGTTTAAAGAAATGCTAAGAAAATGTCCTCACCGTGGATTCGAGTTGGGAATGCAAATATAGTTCTTTTACAGTGGGTTGAGTTTTGTTATGAGGCAACTAGTTGATGCATCAGTCAAAGGCTCCATCAATTCTAAAATCCCAAAAAAGGTATTTGACTTGATTGATAATCTAGTTACAAATAACTATGTCTAGGGTAGTTCACGATCTGGAGCTCATATACATGGAGTACACAAGGTGGATGCAATGGCTACCTTAGAGGTAAAGGTGGAAGCACTCACGTAGAAAATGGACCAATTGGTAATACCTTTGCCCTAAGAACAGGTAATAAGTGTAAATTATGATTTTTGTGGGGAAGGGCATCCACACCATGAGTGCCAAAATATGGGGTCTTCATAAGAAGTATTGGAACAAGTGGCGTTTGTAGGTAATGGTCAGCAAGGTAATAATCCTTATAGCAATACTTGCAACTTAGGTTAGAGGACTCACCTTGACTTTTCTTGGAACAATCAAAACTAACCTTGGCAAGCTTCTTCAAATTTTGGTATGCAAAGGACTCAACTACCTCTGCTATACAACGCCCCACCAACTAAACCATCATTGGAGGAAATAGTCACCAAACTGGTAAGTGGAATGGAAACACAGTTGCAAGGGATTGATGCGAGCACGAGAAACTTGGAAGCATCCTTGCGCAACCTTGAGGGACAAATTGGATAGTTAGCTAAATTCCTTGGTGATTGTCAACTAGGTTCACTTCCAGGAAACACGGAGACCAACCCATGGGACCAAGACAGTGGGAAACGCTGATTTTGAACTGCTTTTATTTTTGCTGAACGATCATTTTAATTCCCATCTGTTTTTATTTATTTGGCTATGAGACTGCATGCTTCATATGATTTCATGTTCCTTTGTCTTTATTTTCATTAAAATGAATCTTTAAAAAAAATGTGATTTTTTGGCCGAAGTTGACCTAGCACCGAGCCCAACCCGTGGCCTAAGCATCGGGTCAGCATGGCCTGACAATAAAGTGCAGGCAGAATAGGTCTAGTGCCAAGCCCAGTCCATCGGCCCGACGCCAGGCCCGTTCAGCCGCCACACTTAAAGCAAGCCTTCTTGGCCATTTTTGTTGAAAAACCTCTCATCCCTCTCAAATTTTCTCTCAACCCATCACTGGGTTCATCTTCAAAACGCTGCCGGATCACTTTCTATACCTCTAAACCACTTCCAAAACACAAAATCTTCACTTTGTTCTTGAAAGTTTGGATCAAAATAAGGAAAAGTCCAATCTTTTCACCAAAAACCCATTTTTCAATCCTTATATTGGGGGCACAATTCCTTCAAACTGTTTGCATAGAATCATTGCCCATGCAATGAAGATCATTATGGTATGAATTTTCTACACTTTCTATAGTTAAATTTTTTCTTATAAAATTTGGGTAGTTTTCGATGCATTTTTAGGTGAAAATCCTTGAATATTTTCTAGTGAAGGATTTGATTGTTATGATTAGTTGCTTTAGGCTTTTATTGGCATGAGAATAACATTAATACTACTTTATGATTAATGCCATTGAGATTTTATACATTTTTGGAAGTGATTGAGCATGCATGCTTTGTGATTAATTTTTGGGGGAAAGGATACTTGTTCAATGTTTCACTTAGCCTTATGCTAATAAGTTTTACATTGTGATACAAATGGTATGGCTAATTGAGCATTGTGATTCTAAGTTAAATATGGTTTTATCGAGCAAAATTGAACATTGTGGATTTGACCAAGCTTGTTGATATGGTGTTTGGATTAGCATATGTCTTATTTTCTTGCAGGTTTATTGGAGGACATTGAGTGGTGTTTATTGATTATCTTGAGGTGTTTTGTGTTGCATCGTGGTGGTGTTATATGGTGTTGTGATTGTGAGATGATTGAGAGTTGAGCATTTATTGTAAAGAGTGACTTGAGGGCCTCATATTTTTCTGTTCTACAAATTTTTTCATCATACTATCATGTCTAGACGATCTAGAAGGTTAGCACCGGGGGCTAAGAGAGCTTGAGAGGCATTTTCATCCACATCTTCTTTTGAGCCTCTACTTACCCAACCTACCCAATTTTTTGATCCTATGTGCTAAATTTGGTATGACAAGCACTGTCTTCACCATGGTCAAAGGGATTCCTATTGAGTTTGATAGGGCTAGACTAGTTAGAATTTTAGGAGTCCCAGATAAGGGACAGTAGATAGCTATGGACCATAATAACTAAAAGATCATCTCTGAGCCTGCATGGGATGTGGGGGCTATATGGTTTAGTTTTCATATGAGGAAAAAAAAGGGAAATAGGTCAATATCAATATCACTTCAATAATGACCTTGAGGCTCAGTGGCGTGCCCTAGTCTATATCTTTGCTTTCAATGTCTATCCCAAAGCTAGTGGTTGCAATGAGTCTAGGATCCTTGACCTTTATATTCTAGATAATATAAGGAGCCGTGAGCCTATTCCCCTTGTTCCAATTATCATTAACTCTATGCGTGAGGTTGTGGCCTCTAACATTGCAGCTAAAGTGCTCAAAATTTCCTTTGATTATTATGCGTATTTTAAGAGACTTTGGAGTACGACTGGATGGAGAGTTGAGTGAGCCCACTACTAACCATGACCTCATGACGGAGCATACTTTGGTTTAGTATGGGTATTGCTATGATGAGAGGGCCAAGAGGTGGAAGAGGCCATATAATAGATTTAAAATTGATGATTTTATGCACCCAAAATTTACGCATCACCAAAAACTTGATGCGTTAATTTTAGCTACATAAAATCATCAATTTTAAATTCATCCCTTAATCAAGTTTTAATTAAAACACTAATCACAAAATACACATGTTAGCAAGTATACTCATTGCAAGTATAATATAGGGAATTAACGAGTATCGATCCACAAAGGAACAAGTACACACTAAAAACTTTTCATTCATTTTTTAACCGACCAAATAAAGTGAGAAAAATAAATAAGTATATACAACTCAATGATGTGAAAATATGTAATTTAGACAAAAGCTTTTGAAAACATGATAATGAATCACTTAGCCAATATCACAATCAATTATTATTTTGGTTTCATGAAGGATTTAATATTGACCCACTTCGTTTGCAATCTATGGAATCACTATCTTCTAGTTAAATTAGTGAACATATTCTGTCTCGACCAACTTATCCAAAAGATGCATTAAAATCAATCCTTATATAAACCTTTATATTCTAGGTGATTTAAATTATGAAATTAGTCAATGAATCTATATTCTAGTAATCATCAACTAACCTTTCAATACCAATGTTCTAAACAATTAACCCCCTTTTCAAGCAAGTTAAGAGATAACAAATATGAAAATAATTAATTGAAGTCGTTACCAACCTTTTTTCCAAGAAAGTTAATAACAAAACTCAATTAACCAACTCCGTAAGAAAAACAAGTAGTCAAATACCAAGAACAATAATAAATTGATCAAAAGACTAAGTTAATCAATAAATCATGAATCACAAGAACAATGTCAAATTACAATGGAAATTTTGAATACATGATTGTTTAAGGAAAAGAAAACAAAGGTAAAGGAAAGCACTCATAAACAAGTATCTTTCTTCCTCCATGAAGACTCTCTTGAACAACCCTCATTGATTTGGGTGAACTCCTCTTTCAATAAGAGATTGATAATTTCTGCTCTTTAATTCACCTCTCTATTGTCTCCTGTCTAATTCTTGTGTTTTCTTGTGCTTTTATAGGTCTCTTGGATGCTAAATTCGTGGCTGAGGAAGTCTTGGGCGAGTAGGATTAGGAAAATACCAAAATCGTTGTAAAATTCCCAAATTCATGTACAGAATATTCGCTTCTAGAGCCTACCTAGCGCCGGGTACCTTCAACCCACCTGGCACTAGCGTACTATGTTCTTCCTCTATTTTTGCTCTGTTTTCTTCTTGGTAGACAGAATATACCCGACACCAGGTACACATACCAGACCTAGCACAAGGTCTGTTCTGGTTCCCCTTGAAGCTTGGCTCGAATTCCTCTGCTGGACCATAATGTACCCGGTGCCTGGTCCACTGGCTGGACCTAGCGCCAGCTCTATTATAGTTTTGTGTACTTTTTGCTTGAATGCTATTCAAATATGTACATATTTGTCAAAAATATCTTTTTCAATAAAATGTCAAATATGAAGGAATATGCCTAGCTATTATAACAAATGTACCACAAAACAACCTCAAATATCTGGAAAATAATACTAATTTTAACCGTATCAGCATCTTACTTTTTAACCCTATAAAAGCCCTTTAAACACAATTTTTAGAAAGCGATTTATGTGAACACTTCCAGAAACACTCTGAGTCTTTCAAAAATAAGAATCTCTCATCTACATTATGCTTCAAAGTAAGATTAATTGTTCAAAAGGTAAAAAGGTAAAAGAACTCTAGTTGGTGTATATCTGCTCAATCTAT
Source organism: Voacanga thouarsii (assembly GCA_026120185.1). Taxonomy (NCBI): domain Eukaryota; kingdom Viridiplantae; phylum Streptophyta; class Magnoliopsida; order Gentianales; family Apocynaceae; genus Voacanga; species Voacanga thouarsii. The sequence goes on along the minus strand of JANUWF010001918.1, from coordinate 356,239 downwards.
TAGCTATTTTTTGTACTTTCTCTGGATTTTTTTTGTATCAAGGTTTGGAAAGTAAAACCCAATTGAGGTTAGCCTTGATTGTGGTGTGTAAAGAGGTTAGATGTAAAACCAAGTGTGGTGATCCTCTTGTGTAAGTTGGTGTTGTCTACCACAATTGATTTGAGAAAAATGTTTTAGTGATTATGTTGAAATCCTTAAGTAGATACTTACGGTAGTGGATGTAAATCATTGAAAGATCAAACTACTATAAATCTTTTGGTCTATTCTCTTGCATTTAAATCTATATTTTTTTGACTAAAAGTTCACTGTTTTATCAAATTTAAGATCACTACATTCTTTCCTCCATTCATTGATCTATTGAAGGCTTCTCAAATGAGTAGGGTTATTTGTATCTTGTCTGCCCCTTCTTAATATAGTCTCAAATCATATCATTCAGTGAAGCTGTGAAAGATCTGTGGGCTTCCATTTAAAATACAAAGCGAATCAGTTTTTTTTTTCAAACACCTATATTTTTCAACTCCTTTTTACAAGTTGTCAAAAGACTTTTAAAGTTTGCATTTGTTTGTCATAAACCTTCTTCACCCCCTCTAAAATTGATTAATTGGTATCAGAGTGTTGGTCTACATTGTTCTTAGCTTAACAGCCTTGTAGGAAAGATCAAGATGGCAAACACCTCATCCCTACCATATATTGAGGGGTCTTCGACAAATAGACCTCCACTATTAAATGGAAGCAACTATATACTATGGAAAAATCGAATGAAAATCTATGTATGCTTAATTAACTTTGAGCTGTGGAATCTAATTGAAAAATGACTATTTATCTTGTCTAAAAATGTTGACGGCAGAACAGTGCCTAAACAGAGTAATGAATATGACAGCTAATATAATGCCACAATGACTTTGAATTTTCAAGCAATGAACATACTATGTTGTGCTCTTGATGCAAATGAATGCAATCGAGTTAGTAGTTGTAATTCAGCCCATGATATATAAAAATTATTTGAAGTGACCCATGAGGGGACAAATCAAGTGAAAGACTCAAAATTAGGACTCTTAATCCATGACTATGAGTTATTCATCATGAAACCAAATAAGAACATTATTGACATGTTCTCCAGATTCACTAATATAGTGAATGGATTAATGGCTTATGGGAAAGTATATTCTCTCGGAGAATAAAATAGAAAGATACTTGATGCCTTGCTAAAAAGCTGGCAGCCTAAGATATTGGCTATGGAAGAATCTATGGATTTGAAAGTTCTACCAACCGAAGAGTTGATTAGATCTCTCTTAACACACGAAATAAAGCTTAAAAGGTTTGAAGAACATAATGATAATGATAAAGGCAAAAGAGGATCATCCTTAAATGTTGCAAACAATGAAGCTTTCAATGAACAATCTAAAAGTTATTGTGGCATTGATTTGGACAAGGAAAAATTGGTTATGGTTGCTAGAAAATTCAAAAAGATGTTTAGAGAAGGAAACTTTAGCAAAGGAAAGAAGTTTGTCAGAAAGAAAGGACAAATTTTGTCCTTCAAACCTTAGTGCTATAATGTAAGAGTACAGAGCATTTTATTGCTGATTGTCCAATAGCTAAAGACAGAAAAGGCAAGCACAACAAGAAGAGAAGAAAGGACATTAAAGCTGAGAAAGGAAAGATCGATCGGAACTTGGGATAAAAAAGAATTAGGAACTGAAGAACACAGTGAATCTGAACCCGAAACAGCCAAATAATCATAGTTCAACAATAGCTTTACAAAGCTTTACAACATTTGACTTGCCACCACAAGCATTTAACAAAAAGAGTTTATGCAAGGACTTACCTGGATAAATCACAGCCAAATCCCACTCAATCGAATGCTCTACTTTCCACCCCTTCCTTATCTAGAGTAAATAATCCCACAATTAGGATTTAATCATTCCATCCATTATTTCATACAATATGACTCTCCATGATTTCATTATCTACCTATTTCATCCATGGTATTTAATTCAATAGATCACATGTATAACTTTCCTTTACTATTGTAATGATCATAACCATGCATTGATTTAAATCAATTCATCACATGACAACTTCTATATTAACTAACATAAAATCATCATAAATAGCCCCCATAAATATTAAAGGATCTCATCATTTGCCTATTCAGCATGGATCTAGATTCATCAAGATAAGATACATCAATGTCCTATCTCATACATGCTTTGTCTATAGCTTTCACCAACATGCTCATCAATATAATATATTCATGCTTTCATACTAGACTCCATAGGCATCCTTAAGCCAATATTTTGAAGTTTAAGACCATTTAAATCAATAAAGATAGGATCTTGATTACCTCTTAGCGATTTAGACTTAAAACACGGCAACTCCTTGTTGACTAGCTTGAGTTTGATCAATGGTTGAAGAGTTTGGATCGCTTGGATGGCCTTGATCAAGTCTCACCAAAGAATAGTTAAAATCAATCCCTTATGGACATGATTTAAGGTAGAGAAAAGGAAAAGAATAGAGTAAGGGTTGAGTAGAAGGGTTGAAGATCAATTACCTTGCAAAGAGATTCGGTTTTTGGCTTTACTTTTGGAATAGGCTAGCCGAATTTTGGAGCTAGTTGAATTCTGGTTTTTTCGTGACTTTGAGGGGCTGAAAGGGTGGAGATTTTCGTGGTTTTCTGAATAGAAAAGGCTAAGGTTTTAGGTTTAGGTGTTTGAAGGAGTTTTGGTCTTGCTTTGGAGTCTTGATTACAAGAGAAAAGTTGGACAGCTTTAGCTCTTCTATGGGTGCCGAAATTGGTCAGGGGTTTAGGGCTGATTCTGCTGTATTTTTGAAACTTAGAACGGCCAAAATTCTTGACAGAAAGTGGGAGGAAAATCTGGACAGAATGAGTGAAGAAATCTGGTTGGTTTTGTTCTCTAAAGTGGTGAAATAAGAGAAGAAAAAGAAGCCTTTGTGTAGCTATATTTTGCTCGCTAGTTAGAAGAATTTTTGTGCAGGTTTTTGCTGAGAATTTCGTGCAGAATAAGGCTGGTTTTTTGCCAAAATTCTGAAGGAATTGTAGGGAAAAATTCTGTTATTCTTTTGGCTAAAAGAAAGTCCTAGTTGGTTAAGGCTTTCTTGGACAATCCTAGCTAGGTTTTAGAGAGTTTGATTTGGATTATATTTGCTCCAAGGGTGGCGGTAGCTTTGATGCAATTTTCCAGAATATTTGGTGAAGAAACTAGGTTATCTATTTAAGAAATAATTTAATTAATGCCCTATTTTAATTTGAGTAAATTTTAAATAGCTAATAAATAGTTATATTGAAAGAAAATTCTAGTTTCCTACTTCCTTGAAGCTACCGAATTCTTCTTCCTTTTCCTTCCTAAATTTTCGAAAATCATCATCTTATCCAAGAGATAATTATTTCATTTAAAATTCAAACTTTATCCTTTTATTTCTTTTTTTTTAAATTATATAAAGAAAATTAAAATATGGAAGTTTATCCCTTAAAAAGTGGCAACCACCACATAAAACAATACCTATAGATTTTCATATATTCTATCTCCTAATATATTACCTAGATATATCTTTTAAAATCTAGATTAATAATATTTAAAATTCTCTAAAAGATTATGATAAGATATTAGGAATAAAATTTAATTTATTCTCAAATATTTTATATAATAATTCCCAAGATAAATCACACTCCTAATTTTTAGGAAATTGGTTCCAAGGTGGCGGCAACTCTAGGGTGTTTCGCCCAAGTGGAAAGAAAGTTAGGGAAGAAGAAAACAAAAGAAATGAATGAATTTGAAGTAGCTAAGAGTCGAACTCAAGGCCATCAAGAATTAAATTCCAAGCTTTATCCACTAATCCACACTAGTTCTTGGTAGATATTCTCCTAAAAAAATTCCTTGATTCCTACTCATTTGCTCCATCCTCCTCCTAATAAATTCTTCTTAATAAAATAAAACTCAACTAACTCCAATGACATGACCATTTCGAAACAAATTAATTCATACAACAACAAGCTGACATTTTCATGAAAATAGTTCAAATCACCAATTGCAGTATAAAATAATGTGACATACTTGACTTTTCCCCACTTACTAAATGTGGTATAATACAGGGTATTACATCCTCTCCCCTTTAAGAGAATTTCGTCCCGAAATTCAGGGTGCTAAATTTCTAAAGAAAATTTAGATACTTCTTCTTCACCCATTCCTCAGTCTCCCATGTTGCATCCTGAGCTTCATGATGCTCCTATAAGATCTTTACCATAGGTATCTACTTATTCCTCAGCGTCTTGATACTACGATCTAAACCCTTAATTGGTTTCTCCATATAACTTAAGTCAAGCTGAATGATCAAGGGTTCCTCATTCAATACATGCTCCGGGTCAGGGTTTAATTTCTTCAATTGGGACACATGAAACACATCGTGAGTTCTAGTCAACCCTTCGGGTCACTACAGGAAAATTCAAAATTTGCGACGGCAAAAAACCGTCGCAAAACCATCGCTGACCGGATTTAAAAAAAAAAATTGACAAAATCTCCTCTATAATTGGATATTTCCCAGGCACAAGGCCACCTCAAGATTTGACAATCAAAACACTGTTACAAACAACAAAGACAGATATTTCAAATATAAAAAAAAAATCCAAAAAATAACTAGGGGTAATCACCCATTACCCAAGAGGAATGATCACCCATTACTCACGGGGAATGATCACCCATCACTCACGGGGTTCCAATTAAAATGTTAGATATAGTTAAAATCAAGCTAAAAATTATAAATCCAGACTTCCACAGGTGGAGCTTAACTTGTGCTGGATCTAGATACTTTTTATTCTTATATTTTGCACACGGACATCTAATTACTCTTGATATTGCATTTGATAAGGCAAATGTCAAAAAAGCTTTAGCCCCTTCCTCAAATTCAATAGTGATCCATTTTACACCTGAAGCATGCCTTCTATACATCCAACTATGATCCTCCATGACGTCTAAACAAGAGAAAAAAACAATCCACTCAATAATTAAAATCACCCATTAAACAAAAGGAAGAGAAGTGTAATTACATTTTCCTTTCTATTATCTAACAAAAAGAGGTCCAAAACATAGAATATACAATTGCTATCTTTGGATACAGTGACACCTTCAATATTTACGTTTTATCCTAATTCTACATTTATTTGAGGTGAAAAGTACAATTATTTGAAGAGTGAAAATAAATGTGGAAATAAATGAAAATTTTTGTATTTGATTAAGATAAATAATATTAAAGCTAATTATATTTTTATTTTACACATTCCAATGGTTAAAATAATAACATTTGATATAGTGAAAAATATTTTATTTATTTTCATTCCATCTTAATTAAATAAGATCAAAATAAATCTAGTTTACTTCCTTAATATAAATAAAATTACTACTTTCCTTCTCCTTTTTTTTTTTTTTTTTGTTCCTCCTTTGTAAACCAAACAAAATATTAATATTCAAAAGTTTCGCATCATATGTTAAACATCTGCAAAACTTTTAATTTTACATAAAAAATAATAAATTTTAGATCTGACAACATGTGAAATAATTTAATAACATTCTATCCTAGTAAACGACTGTAACTTAGAGTCAAATTAAAAATGATATTATCACCCAACAAGAATTTAGATTTAATTTTAAAAAAACCTAACAAACAATACATTTTTAATTTCTTTAACAATTGCTATCTTTGGATTGGTATTTTTTTTAATGATATTATTATTATTATTATTATTATTATTATTATTATTATTATTATTATTATTATTATTATTATTATTATTATTATTATTATTATTATTATTATTATTAACTATGAAGCAAAATACACGACCCCAAAATTCTTTACCAATGAACATTTAAATAGATAATTTTGACTATTTTGACTATTTTTTTTAGTGATCTCAACAATAATAACAGTATTTAAATTATTTTTCGTTATATATTTTACTTTATACACCACTTAACCAAATAGATAAATCAAAAAATTAGACATATGTATATAAGCAGCTATATAGTATAATATATATTAACATGTAGGAGACAAATAACATTATAAACTGATCTCTACATTATAAATTTCACCATTTTTTTAGTGATATCAACAATAATAACAATATTTGAATTATTTTTCTTTATATATTTTACTTTATACATTACTTAATCAACGTGATAGATAAAAAAATTAGACATATGTCTATACATACCTACATGTTATAATATATATATTAAACTAAATAGATACTTGTATATATTGTATACATATACTTATATATTAGAATAAGTATATAACATAACATAAACTGTATATATTTATTTATCCAATACATTAGGTATATAACATAACATAATTACATATACAAATTTATAAAAAAAAAAATGCACAAATTGAGACATGTTATTAAAAATATTTTAGTAAATTTGTCAAAACACACCACCACACAAACACATAAATAAAAATTTAAAAATTAAAAAAAATATAGAGTAAAACCCTATTTTGTCGTAAAACCCTCGCAAATTGCGACGGTTTTGCGAGGGCAAAAGCAAATTCGTCGCAATTAGTGACGGATTTGCAACGAATTTGTGACGAATTAGGGTTTTCAAATTTAAAAAAAAAAAATTAGGTTTCAGATTTTTATTTAGAAAAATCATCGCAAAACCCTGGCAATTTGCGAGGGTTTAAAGGCCGTCGCAAAACCCTCGCAAATTACGAGAGCTTTGCGATGGACATTCAATTTTTTTTTAAAAATATTTTTTTAAAAAAAATCAGCCGTCGCTAAGCTCTCGCAATTTGCGAGGGTTTAAAAGCCGTCGCAAAACCCTCGCAAATTGCGAGGGCTTTGCAATGGCCATTCAAATTTTTTTAAAAAATATTTTTTCAAAAAATAATCGGCCGTCGCAAAACCCTTGCAAATTATGAGGGTTTTGCGACGGACTTTTAAAATATTTTATTTAAAAAAACTATCGCAAAACCCTCGCAATTTGCGAGGATTTAAAGGCCATCGTAAAACCCTCACAAATTGCGAGGGCTTTGCGATGGACATTCAATTTTAAATTTTTTTTTTAAATTAGCCGTCACAAAACTCTCGCAATTTGCAAGGGCTTTGCGATGGACATTAAAAAAAAAAATTTAAAAATATTTTTTTTCATAAAACAATCGGCTGTCGCAAAACCCTCGCAAATTGCGAGGATTTTAAAAAAAAAATTATTTAAAAATACCCTCGCAAATTGCGAGGGCTTTGCGATAGACATTCAAAAAAAATTTAAAATATATTTTTTAAAAAATAATCAGCCATTGCAAAACCCTCGCAATTTGCGAGGGTTTTGTGATGGTCCATCAAAAAATTTTATTTAAATATTTTATTTAAAAAAATCATCGCAAAATCCTCGCAATTTGCAAGGGTTTAAAGGCTGTCGCAAAACCCTCGCAAATTGCGAGGGCTTTGCGATGGACATTCAATTTTTTAAAATCGGCTATCGCAAAACTCTCGTAATTTGCAAGGGCTTTGCGATGGACATTAAAAAAAAATTTAAAAATATTTTTTCATAAAAAAATCGGCCGTCGCAGAACCCTTGCAAATTGCGAGGGTTTTGCGACGGACTTTCAAAAACTTTTATTTAAATATTTTATTAAAAAAAACTATCGCAAAACCCTCGCAATTTGCGAGGGTTTAGGCGCCGTCGCAAAACTCTCGCAAATTGCGAGGACTTTGCGATGGACATTCAAAAAAAATTTTAAAATATATTTTTTAAAAAACAATCGGCCATCACAAAACCTTCACAATTTGCGAGGGTTTAAAGGCCGTCGCAAAACCTTCGCAAATTGCGAGGGCTTTGCGATGGACATTCAAAAAAAAAAAAATTTAAATATTTTTTTGAAAAAATATTCCGTCGTCACAAAACCCTCGCAATTTGCGAGGGCACTTTAGCTGTCGCAAAACCCTCGCAAATAGCGACGGTTTTGTGACGGGTATTTTGGGCGTCCAAAACCATCGCAAATTGCGAGGATTTTGCGACAGTGTTGGTCAACTCAGGAGTTAATTGATAACTATCGCAAAAATGGTCGCTATTAGCGACGGCATTGTAGCTGTCGCAAAAAATTCGTCGCAAAATGTGATTTTTCCTGTAATGGGTAGCTCCAATCGGTATGCTACGGGTCCAATCCTTTCAATTACTGGAAAAGGCTCTAAATATATAGGACTCAACTTCCCTCCCTTAGGATGCTTTAGAATTCCTCTACTAGGCGTTATCTTTAAAAATGTCTGATCTCCTACTTGAAACTCCAACTCCCTTTTTCTATTGCTGGCATAACCTTTCTGTCGGATTTGAGCGGCTTTCAGCCTATCCCTTGTTACCTTCACCTTGTCAGCCATTTCCTCAATATTCACTTCCCCAAACTTGTTGATTTGACCATCCTCTGTCCATCCCCAATACATGGGTACTTGACATTTTCGTCCATATAACGCTTCATAGGGTGCTATCCCAATCGACGCTTGATGACTGTTGTTGTATGCCAACTCAGCATAGGGTATACAATTTATCCACTTATTTCCAAAATCCAGCACACAATCCCTAAGCATGTCTTTTAATATCTGGATGACTCTCTCAGACTGTCCATCAGTCTGTGGATGAGCAGATGTGCTAAGCTTTAGAGTCGTCCCCATCGACTCTTGAAACTTGGTCCGAAACCTTGAAGTGAACTTAGGATTTCGGTCGGACATGATCCCCGATGGGACACCATGCAGTCTAACCCCTTCCTAAATGTATGTCTTAGCCAACTTCTCCATAGAATCTTTAATATTTACTAGAATAAAATGAGCAGTTTTGGTCAATCTGTCAACCACTACCCACACAACATCCTTCAAAGACTTAGATATCAGTAATCCAGTAACAAAGTCCATCGTCACCTCTTGCCACTTCCACTCGGGAATAGGCAACCACTGTAGAAATCCGGCTACCTTCTTGTGCTCCGCTTTTAATTTCTGACAGGTCAGGTAAGTAGAGACGTATTGCGCCATATCTCTTTTTATTTCCGGCCACTAATAGGCGTTTTTTTTTTTAGATCTTGGTACATCTTCACTTCTCTCAGATGAATAGATTACTTACTCTTGTGAGCCTCACCCATTATCTTTCTCTTCAATACTGAGTCATCTGGTACACATAGTCGCTCTCGAAAATATATCACCCCCGCTTCATCTGTCCTAAATTCCTTATTTCCTCTCTTCACTTCCTTTGCCTTGAAAGTTTGAAATTCCTGGTTATTCCATTGAGCCTCACCAATCTCTTTCCTCAACTCAGGCTCTAATCTCATGTTGCTCAAGCTAATTTTCCCTTCTCCCACTTTTGCCTTTTTCCCCGACATTTCTTGTACTATTTGAACCTCTTGCACCCTCAAGTTAGCCATCCTCAACTTCCAGCTCAACGCATCAGCTACCGCATTCGCTTTTCCCGAATGGTAGTTAATTAGACACTTATATTCCTCCAAGAATTTCATCCATCTCCTCCGCCTTAAGTTTAAGTCCTTTTTGCGTGAATATGTACTTCAAGCTCTTATGATCCGTGAAAACTTCATATTCCGCCCCATGCAAATAGTGTTGCCATTTCTTCAAAGCAAACACTATCGCCGCCAACTCCAAGTTGTGCGTCGAATAGTTTACCTCATGCGGCTTCAACTTCCTCGAGGCATAGGCGATGACTTCTTTGTCTTGCATCAGTACTACCCCTAGACCTTCCTTAGACGCAACCGTGTACAAGGAGTAGGCCTTACCTTCTTCAGGTAGGCTTAATACTGGGGCTGTCATCAATTTCCTATTAAGCTCTTGGAAGCTCTTCTCGTACTTATCATTCCAGACGTACGGCACATCCTTCCTAAGTAATCAGGTCATCAGCATCGCCAGCATAGACAAGTTCTTAATAAAACGGCGGTAATATCCTACTAATCCAAGGAAACTCCTAATCTCGGTTACGCTCTCTGGCTGCTTCCAATTTGAGACAGCCTCTGTTGGAATTCGTGGTCTTCTAAACACAGAAAACATCCACGAATCCCTCCCGAGGACCCAAGTAAACGATTAAGAAGATCTAAGGTTTAAGAATTACCTCTGGTTGTTGTAATCAAAATCCTTCGATTCTAATTGCGCTATTGTACGTTCAACCCGAACAATCACCAGACGCTACAGTATGCGAACGTCCTCTATCGGATACATACCGCGAACTCACTCGATTCCCGGGGAGTGCTAGCACCTAGGGTTTGAGAGGTTTTTTTTTTCCTCTTCTGGTAGAGAATGGCACGAATGTTCTCAACCGAAAAATTGGACTCTTGAAAAGACGGCTAGGGTTTTCTTAAAAATCCCCGAACCACTTAGAGTCCAACCCTAATAATATCTTATCATATTCTAATTTAAATTCAAATTAAATTAAAACTGATATGATAAGATTCTGCCATTATCTCGGTAATTTAACTAATTAATTTACCGAGTCAGATTCTTATAATCTAGACATCATCCAGATACATCGTATGTGGACATATTTCCAGATTCATTGTATCTGGTAAATTTTCTAAGTACGATTAACTTAGACATATTTCCAGATTCATCGAATCTGGTCACTAGAAAAATAACCTAACAAGTTCGCTTATTGTGTGACCCTATAGGTTCATTTAACACTGGCAGTGTGCCTAAATCATATTTAAATGGCCCACAAGTTATAAGCGGTTTCTATCAAATATTATAACTATCCAGGTTAAATGAAGATCGGTGATCTCTTTGAACCAAATCATAATTTTATATTTAGTCCTTTTGTCACACGATATCCAGATTAAGCATAAGGCATGGAGCATGTCATCCTTATTAAGCTTAATCAATTATTTCTTGATTTTATAGTAGACTGTTCAAACAAATGATATTAATATCTTAGATTGATATATTTGAGCACGGCCATGCATTTTTAACAGTCTAACTTATCAAGAGGCCCATGGATATCTCTCCCATAATTAAGAAAGATAAATTCCTTCACAATCAATCATATTCCTCTCCTTGATTTATTCTATATCTAACAGTAGTCTAATTTATTATCTGGTTAAAGACCACTTTAGACAATGTCAAAATATAGAATTTATCAAGTAGAAAACTATGATGAATTTAGGTCGAAGGACTTTCAATATTATTATAGCTAGAAAGTATTTATGACATATTCCATGAAGTACTCTCACAGTGGGTCATGTCCAATACAATGTTCTCTAACATTTATTTATGTCTTGACTCGATATCACAAATATCCATGGCCAGTAAAATATAGCCATCAAGTCACAAACATACTAATCTTAATTTATTATTATTTCAATAATAATAATCGATCGAGACAGTTTTAGAATAGTCATTATATTCATTGTAGGGTTTTACTATCAAGTCACGTACTTGATGACCACAAAATAAAATTCACTATTCATGGAAAGGAAAGCCTCATATTATTATATAAAATATAATGACAATAGTATATGTAAAAATTGACTCTAGGGTATATCCCCAACAGCCTTGACTTTCGATGGATCCACCTTGATTCCATCTTTAGATATCACGTAACCAAGAAAAGCCACTAAATCTAACGTAAACTCGCATTTGCTAAACTTAGCATATAGTTTATGCTCTCTCAATTTCTCCAGTGCCAACTTTAAATGCTCCACTTACTCCTCAGGACTTTTAGAATAGATTAGAATATCGTCTATAAATACTACCACAAACTTATCCAAGTACGGCTGCAAAACCCTGTGCATAAGATCCATGAAAATGGCAGGTGCATTAGTTACTCCGAATGGCATCACCACGAATTCGTAGTGGCCACACCTAGTGTTAAAAGCCGTCTTGGGAATATCTTCCTCATTGTTTCGCACCTGGTAATAGCCTTGCCGGAGATCCAACTTAGAAAAGTAACACGAACCTTACAACTGATCGAACAATTCATTAATTAAAGGCAAGTGATACTTGTTCTTGATTGTGAGGTTATTCAGCCCTCTATAGTCTATGCACAATCTCAACGTCCCATCCTTCTTCTTCATGAACAACACAGGGGTTCCCTATGGCATGTATTGGGTCTTATGTACCCTTGCTTGACCAATTCTTCTAGCTGTTCCTTTAGTTCTCTCAATTCTGTGGGTGCTATTCGATAAGGAGTCTTCGACACCGACTCCACTTCAGGAACTAAATCGATGGTAAACTCGAATTCTTGAGAAGGTGTCAGAGAAATGAGTTCCACCGGAAATACATCCGCGAAATCCTTTACAACTTGGGTGCTTTCCAAAGTACACTGATCGTTGGGCTTATTGATTAGATAAGCTAAATATCCTACACAATCCTTCATCAGCATTTTTCGCGCCTTTGCGCTTGCTATCAAGAATTTCAACTTCCTCACCTTTCTCCCATTAAGTTCTAATACATCGCATCCGGGTCTAACAAACTGCATTGCCTTGGCCTTGCAATCCACTCTTGCCCCAAGCCTTGCTAACCAGTCCACAACTAGAATCAGATCATAGTCGTCGATGGTTATGATTATGAGATCCGCCTTCAAAATCTCTTTTTCAACCATAACTTCGCACCCTTGGACTACCTTACTCGCACCTCTTTGCCTCCCCAAAGGTGTACTTACTAACATAGTATAAGGTAACTCTACCCCGTCCCAACCCAAATGGCATGCACACTTATCGTTCACACATGAATAAGTCGACCAGGGTCTATAAAAAAGAAATAGAGTGACATTGCTCCACTTCGCCCTAAAATGTCGGAGGTTGGAACTTCAAGAATTGTTCCAAGGCCTCATCCTCACCCCTAGGTGCTCTCCTATCCACATTATCCACTTTCTCAATCAAGTTCTGAAGAATGGCAGCCATCTTATCGAAGGTCTGCCCTATGGTCACTTGTTAAGACCCTCCTGATGTCAACTCCTGCTCCTGCTCGGGATCCCCTTCCACATCTGGTGTGGATCACCGAGCCTGCTCAGACTCAGGAGCCGATGGCTCACTTTCTTGGCAGCCCTACCTTGTCCGGCAGTCCTACGTCTTGGTGCCATCTATCGGTATCCAAGATGAGGTTCATTAGGGGAAAAGTTCATGACATGCAATAAATTAGCTCGTAGTTTGGGGGAAAAAAAATTTTCTATTCGATGAAAAAAAAAAATTTGTATAACACTCTAAATGGTGTAGAGAAATTAATAAAATCATGCTTCCCTTAACCAGATCCAACTTAGTACAAAATAAGAAAGCATCCTACTAAGTACTTCTATTCTTGTGGAATGAAATTCAAAATAAAAGAGTAAATGCTAAATCAAATAAATAAATGAACATCTGTTTATGGAAATAAAAGAATAGTCACTAAGGGTCCTATAAACTCTAAGCTTTACTAGAGTCACTGGAATCCTCATAAGTCTCTGTAGGGGGTTCCACTAGCCATCTTGTACTGCTGTTAGGATGATCTCGCACCCGATCCTTGGCGAAGCCAAAAGATCGAGGCTTCTTCTTAGGTTGACCCAAAATGTACTCCTCACCATCCCTACCTCTTAGCTTGGCCCTTAACTTCACATCCCTAAGCTTTTCCCTGGCTAACATCAGTGCGTTCTTAGGCCTCACTATCTTTGACTTATACGACTCACTTCCGAGAAGCGTTGGGAATCCTTCTTCTATAGATGAAGTCGCAGGTGTACTAATACTACCCTCTCCATCAATCACTTCCGCTTCACTCTCGCTCTCTAGCTCTCCTACCTCCCTCTCAATCTCGAATTCCCCTAGCTCGTTTTCACTCTCATCATCACTCTCATACTCTGCTAAATCCTCATTCTCCCTAAGTGCAGTCATCTCAGGTATTGGGTCCTCAGTTTCCTCCTCTACTCCTAAGTCCTCTACCATAGGTGACTCATGGTCGATCTTATCCTTACTCAGGATCCATCCACCCTTAGGTTCCGTCTCTGACTCCGATGGTGAGGAATCTGGTATAGGTATTGGGCTAGATGCTCTACCACTTGCGGGACCGCACATAAAAGGCCAATCATGAGTTATAGCCGCGGACCTTCTAGACATCCTATAAAAGAACATGAAGAAATTGGAACCTAATCTCACTTCCTAGAGTTCAACCACTTTTCAAGGAATCTCAATTCCTAAGGGTTAGGTACTACCCAATAATATCATTTGCCTAAACATAGGCTCTGATACCACTTTTAACACCCCCAACAACGTACCCTCAAAGGGCAGGGATGTCCTCTCGTCCAAAAGACAAGGGGTCTTTAAAACGAGGTACATAATATAAAGTCAAACCAAAGATGTCAAACTTAAATAAATAAAGGGAAACTCTTATTACATCAAAATCAAACTTGAGTAAGTCTAAATATATGCATACATCGGTTCTAAAAACATAAATGACATCTGTCTCTCAAACAACATAAATAAAGCAACAAAAGCTCCAACTACTAGACATCCCGCTTGCTTAGCAGTATCAATCTCCTGAAAACATGTTATAAACGTAGTGTGAGATTAACATCTTAGTAAGTCCTGTGTGTGCACATGGTACTTTAAACAATTCGTGTATGCATAGCTGAAAACATTTGTAGAAAAATTTGGCAACTCGTGAATAATTTCACTTTGCAAGGAGTGGAGTTTTCTCATTGTCACACTTTATACAAAATAAATCATCCACTCAAAAAAACAGTCATGTCACCACACTTTGGGTTCCATGATAAGAAAACGATCAAGGTACCACACTTTGTGCACCTTGACTGGATCAGATTACCACACTTTGGGCGTTCTGATCAAAGATGGGTGTACGACCCACCAGGTGAGATACTCCTCCATCTCTACACCCAACAAAACCATCCGGGTGTCCATGCTGGGAAAATAATACCTTACCAAATAAAAATGCTAGCTTGGACCGGCCTAACCAATTAATACTGTCGCCTTTTCAAGCAGAGCTTATCTTCTGGAGGTGGCCACCTGCCAGAAGACTCACTCAAGCCCTCCAAGACTAGTATTGTTAGCTTACCCTTATTGAGTACTCAACGAACATATCCATCAATTCTAGATTCACATTATATAATTCCATACCTTGGCTTTGTAAAACGTGATTTTCTTGGAAAAAGAGTTTTCTAGCATGTTTAAGAGAAAGAACAGTTTTTTGATAAAGGCGTTAGTTTGACAAAACCGTTTTAAGAATAAACATCCACATTTACAACCCAAATAATCATAGTTCAACAATAGCTTTACAAAGCTTTACAATATTTGACTTGCCACTACAAGCATTTAACAAAAAGAGTTTATGCAAGGACTTACCTGGATAAATCACAGCCAAATCCCACTCAATCGATTGCTCTACTTTCCACTATTTCCTTATCTAGAGTAAATAATCCCACAATTAGGATTCAATCGTTCCATCCATTATTTCATACAACATGACTCTCCATGATTTCATTATCTACCCCTTTCATCCATGGTATTTAATTCAATAGATCACATGTATAACTTTCCTTTACTATTCTATTGATCATAACCATGCATTGATCTAAATCAATTCATCACATGACAACATCCATATTAACTAATATAAAATCATCATAAATAGCCCCCATAAACATTAAAAGATCTCATCTTTTGCCTATTTAGCATGGATCTAGATTCATCAATGTCCTATCTTATACATGCTTTGTCTATGGCTTTCACCAACATTCTCATCAATCTAATATATTCATGCTTTCATACTAGACTCCATAGGCATCCTTAAGCCAATATTCTGAAGTTTAAGACCATTTAAATCAATAAAGATAGAATTTTGATTACCTCTTAGCAATTTAGACTTAAAACATGGCAACTCCTTGTTGACTGGCTTGAGTTTGATCAATGGTTGAAGAGTTTGGATCGCTTGGATGGCCTTGATCAAGTCTCACCAAAGAATAGGTAAAATCAATCCCTTATGGACATGATTTAAGGTAGAGAAAAGGAAAATAATAGAGTAGGGATTGAATAGAAGGGTTTAAGATCAATTACCTTGCAGAGAGATTCGATTTTTGGCTTTACCTTTGGAATAGGCTAGCTGAATTTTGGAGCTAGTTGAATGCTGGTTTTTTCGTGAGTTTGAGGGGCTAAAAGGGTGGAGATTTTTGTGGTTTGCTGAATAGAAAAGGCTAGGGTTTTAGGTTTAGGTGTTTGAAGGAGTTTTGGTCTTGCTTTGGAGTCTTGATTACAAGAGAAAAGTTGGACAGCTTTAGCTCTTCTATGGGTGCCGAAATTGGTCAGGGGTTTAGGGCTGATTCTGCTGTATTTTTGAAACTTAGAATGGCCAAAATTCTTGACAGAAAGTGGGAGGAAAATCTGGACAGAATGAGTGAAGAAATCTGGTTGGCTTTGTTCTCTAAAGTGGCGAAATAAGAGAAGAAAAAGAAGCCTTTGTGTAGCTATATTTTGCTCGCTAGTTAGAAGAATTTTTGTGCAGGTTTTTGCTGAGAATTTCGTGCAGAATAAGGCTGGTTTTTGGCTGAAATTCTGAAGGAATTGGAGGGGAAAATTCTGTTATTCTTTTGGCTAAAACAAAGTCCTAGTTGGTTAAGATTTTCTTGGACAACCCTAGCTAGGTTTTAGAGAGTTTGATTTGGATTATATTTGCTCCAAGGGTGGCGGCAGCTTTGATGCAATTTTCCAGAATATTTTGTGAAGAAACTAGGTTATCTATTTAAGAAATAATTTAATTAATTCCCTATTTTAATTTGAGTAAATTTTAAATAGCTAATAAATAGTTATATTGAAAGAAAATTCTAGTTTCCTATTTCCTTGAAGCTACCGAATTCTTCTTCCTTTTCCTTCCTAAATTTTCAAAAATCATCATCTTATCCAAGAGATAATTATTTCATTTAAAATCCAAACTTTATCCTTTTATTTTTTTTAAATTATATAAAGAAAATTAAAATATGGAGGTTTATCCCTTAAAAAGTGGCGACTACCACATAAAACAATACCTATAGATTTTCATATATTCTATCTCCTAATATATTACCTAGATATATCTTTTAAAATCTAGATTAATAATATTTAAAATTCTCTAAAAGATTATGATAAGATATTAGGAATAAAATTTAATTTATTCTCAAATATTTTATATAATAATTCTCAAGATAAATCACACTCCTAATTTTTAGGAAATTGGTTCCAAGGTGGCGGCAACTATGGGGTGTTTCAGCCAAGTGGAAAGAAAGTTAGGGAAGAAGAAAACAAAAGAAAGGAACGAATTTGAAGTAGCTAAGAGTCGAACTCAAGGCCATCAAGAATTAAATTCCAAGCTTTATCCTCTAATCCACACTAGTTTTTGGTAGATATTCTTCTAATAAAATTATTTGATTCCTACTCACTTGCTCCATCCTCCTCCTAATAAATTCTTCTTAATAAAATAAAACTCAACTAACTCCAATGACACGACCACTTCAAAACAATTTAATTCATACAACAACAAGCTGACATTTTCATGAAAATAGTTCAAATCACCAATTGCAGTATAAAATAATGTGACATGCATGACTTTTCCCTACTTACTAAAGGTGGTCTAATACAGGGTATTACAAATAGTATCGGTTTTGGACATGTGAGCAAAGCTAAAAGATATAAATTCCAGTTTGATAAAGTTTGCTACTCACATACAAATCATATGTGCTATACTTAGTGTGGTAAATATGGATATAATGCATCTAGGTGTCATGTTAGGAAAGGAGTCGAATCGGGCATAAAAATTGTGTGGAGATTGACAAGAACCATCACTAACCCTTATAGACCCAAGAAAATATGGGTACTAAAAGTCACTCATCCTTCCTATGTATAGGTACATTTACTACAAAAGATGAGCTCCACAAAACGGTTCTTGGACAGTGGATGTTCTAGACATATGACAGGTAATAAAGTACTCTTGGAAAATATTCAAGCTATTACAAATGATGGATTTGTCACATCTAGAGAGAAGAAGAAAGGGAAGTTACTCGGAATAGGTAATATTTGTAAGGGATCTTCTACTTTTATTAAACAAGTACTGTTAATTGATGAATTAAAATATAACTTGCTTAGCATTAGCTTATTATGTGATAATGGCTCCAAAGTTATTTTTGACAAGGATTCTTGCATTATTGTGGGTAGCTCTAGTAATGAAACAATTTTCGCTGCCAAACAAAATAGAAAGATTTATGTACTCTATCTTGATGATCTTAATGAACATGATGTAAAGTGTCTCTTCATAAATAATGATGATGGCTACCTTTGGCATAGAAGACTAGGACTTGTGTCTATTGATTTGCTAAATAGATTATCTTCAAAAGAGCTTGTTAGAGGACTACCCAAAATGAAGTTTGACAAAAATCAATTATGTGATGTGATGCATAAATTTTAGGTGAATAAAAATCATTAAATTTAAATAAATTCTTTAGTCAGTTTTAATTAAAACATTAATCCCAAAATACACATACGAGCAAGTATATTCATCGCAAGCCTAATATAAGGAATTAACGAGTATCGATCCTCAAAGGAACAAGTATACACTAATCACTTTTCATTCATTATTTAACCGACCAAATAAAATGATAAGATAATAAAAAGAAAAATAAAGTAATATGTACATCTCAAGGATGTAAGAATATGCAATTTAGAAAACTATCCCAGCATACATGACAATGAATCATTTAGCAACTATTTCAATTAATCATCATCTTGGAATCATGAAGGAATATTAATTAAAATTCAAACGTTTCCCAAGTCATGAATCCACTTATATAGACTTCATTTCTTTCCCAATCTATGGAATCACTATCTTTTAATTAAATTAGCAGATTTTTCAATCAAACCAACATAACCAAAAAGATGCATTAAACTCAATTCCTTATAAATTATCCCTATGCTCTAGGTGATAAAAACATGAAATTATTTAATAACATTATACTCTAGGCGAAATCAACTAATCTTTGATTAGTTTGGTTCTTTATCTTAACTGCATTTCCTAAATCCGTTAAAAAATAATAAATATAAAATCAATGAAATAAAATCAACTCCTAACATCATTTCCCAAGTCAATTAGAAGGAAATCTACCTTCATCAACTCTTCATAATTACAAGTGATCAAACACCAAGAATGATAGAAAATTGATGAAATAACTAAATTAATCCAAAACCATGAATCCCAAAATAATGTTAAATTACAATGAAAACATTAATAACATCATTATTCTAGAAAAAGAAAACAAAGGTAAAAGAAAGAACTCATAGACAAACCCTCATTTTTTCTTTGGAAACCTTCTTTAATAATGCTCCTTGAATGATGAATCTCTTACTCTTTTGAGTGATTGGAAGTTTTGATCATTGGATTCACCATTTGTTCTTGTGTTTTTCTTATCTTTATAAGCTTCTTTGATGCCAAAATTCGTTGTTTGAGGAGTCTTGGTCGAGTAGGATTCGAAAAATACCAAAATCCTTTGGAAGATACCAAATTCGTGCACAAAATTCCTTGTGTCCAGACCGGACTTGGCGCTAAGTGTAAGCTGGAATTTTTCTCTTTTCCCCCAAAATCCACTCAATTTTGTGCAAATTTGTCAAAAATACTTTCCACAAGAAAAATATCAAATATAAAAGAATATGTCTAGTTATTGCATGAAAAGTATCTCAAAGTAGCCTTAAATAACTTGGAAAATAGCGATGCATTTAGCCCCTATCATGATGCACGCAAATTTAGAAAACAAACTAAAGCTTCTTCTAAATCCAAGAAAATGATTTCAATATCAAAACCTTTTGAACTCATACATAGAATCTATTTGGACAAATGAGGACCACTAGTCTTGGTGGTAAGAGGTATGCCTATATAATAGTGGATGATTTTTCAAGATTTACTTGGACCCTATTTCTTGTACAAAAAGATGAGGCATTTTGTGAATTTTCAAAACTACTCAAATGTGCTCAAAATTCCCTTAGGTACAAATTGATATCAATTAGAAATGACAATAGTAGAGAATTTTACAACCATGAGTTTACAAAATTTTGTGATAAGAGTGGTGTCTCTCACAACTTTTCAGAGGCAAAAACTCCTCAACAAAACGGTGTAATTGAGAGGAAAAAAAGAACTTTGCAAGAAATGACAAATTCAATGTCTTGTGAAAACTCTTTTCCAAAATATTTTTGGGCTGAAATGGTGAATACAACGTGCTACATTGTTAACCATGTTATGCTAAGGCCATTTTTAAGAAAACACAATTTGAACTTATGTTTGACAAAATTCCATCCATTTATTATTTCAAAGTTTTTTGCTACAAATGTTTTGGTCTTAACACTCAAGATAATCTAGGAAAATTCAATAGCAAATCGGATGATGCTATATTTCTTGCATACTCTTCCAACAAAAAGGCATATCGAGTGTACAATAAAAGAACTCTATGTGTGGAAGAATCCGTACATGTCGTATTTGATGAATCCAACATATATTTTCCTAGATGATGATGTAGGAACCACAAGAGAAAAATGTGGTGATTAGCAGAAAGCTCCATCACTTGACATCCACACCAAGGAAGAAGAATTGGAAGAACAACAAGTTGAAGAAAGTGAGCAAAGGAGTGAAGAACACACTAATCAAAACCTACTAAAAGATTAGAAGTACAAAACTAGACAACCAAAAAAGTAGATTATTGGTGATCTAAGTTGTGGTGTGATAGGGGCTAGTTTGGTTATATTTTGCATAGTTATTTGAGGCTCTTTTGTAATACATTTTGTGCAATAACTAGTCATATTCTTTCATATTTGAGATTTTATCCTTGGAAAGGTATTTTGGTCATTATTTCAGGTTTTTGGGTAAAACGAAGCAAAACATCGCGAAACAAAGCAGAGGTG
The DNA here is from genome assembly GCA_026120185.1 of Voacanga thouarsii. Lineage (NCBI taxonomy): Eukaryota > Viridiplantae > Streptophyta > Magnoliopsida > Gentianales > Apocynaceae > Voacanga > Voacanga thouarsii. The sequence continues at coordinate 335,350 of JANUWF010001918.1, read as the reverse complement.
GCGCCGGCTGGAAGCCTGGAACTGGTGCCGGCTATACACTAGATGCACGGACTTCAAAGCGATGAAAAAATTGGAGAAGCAGAGTAGAATAGAGCCTAATCGGCAGCAGTTGTAAGGCTGGAGATGGCGCTGGCTGCATTCTGGAATGTATGTGCAAAATTCGGAGAAAAATCGGTGAACGAGTGGAGAAACAAAACACAGGCGGCGCCGGTTCTAAAGGACCAAGGCGGCGCCGGCTGTGGTCTGTTCCTGAGGTTGTGCTGTGATCTTTTGATGCGTTTTTGAAAATCTGGAGAGTTTTAGCATCTTCCAACTTCTACTTGGCTAAGAACTTTGTACCTACGAGTTTAGGCACTTCTTAAGCTTATAAATAGATGAAAAACACAAGGAAAAAGGGAGAATTCATTGATCATCATGGAAAATCACTCAGTCTAAGAAAGAATTCTTCAAGTTCACGGAAGGTTGTACAAGAAGGTTTTCAAAGGAAGAAGAAGGAGGCTTGTCTATGAGTTCTTTTCTTTTACTTTGTTTTCTTTTTCTTGACAATGATGTTTTAATTGTTCTATTGTAAATTGACATTGTTTTAGATAATCATGATTCTTGGAGTTATTTGATCTTTTGATTAATTGACTATTCTTCTTGGTATTTAATTACTTGGGCATATTTCGAGATTAGTTGGTTGTTTCTATTGTTAACTTGCTAGACCAAAGAGGTTGATGATGGTTGCAATTGATTAATTTTCGCATTCATTGGCAGTTAACTTGCTAGATCAAAGAGGTCAATTGCTGAGGATTGAGTAATTAAAGGTTAATTGATGTTTGCCAGACCAAGGATTCATTGATTAATTTCATATTTTAAATTTGTCAGACAACGGAAATTTAATTAAGGATTGTGTTTAATGCATTTTTTTTTGATGAATTAGTTGAGACAGACTAAGTGATACTAATTTATCTAGAAGGTAGTAATTAGTTGAGACAGACAAAGTGATGCTAATTTACCTTAATCCTTTATGGTGCCGAAAGAATAATTGATTATGATAATAGTTATGTTCTTGAAGATCGTGGTTGTCTAATCAATGGTTTGAGTTGCATACTTCTCCATCCTTGACATGTACATATTTTTATTTTGTTTTATTTTTAGTTTTCCTTTTTATTTGATTTTCACTTTGTTGAGTCAGTTAAACAATGAAAGAGGGGTAATTAATGTTTACTTGTTCCTTGAGGATCGACACTCGTTTGAACCTTATGCTCAGTAATGATGAGTACGCTTGCTCATATGTGTGATTTGGGTCCAACGTTTTAATTTAAACTTAATTGGGAATGTGCTTAGTTTTTATATGATTTTTATGCCCAAATCTAAACACATCATGGTGTCAAAATAAGATGGTATTTCATTGATAATTTTACTTTACTTTCGAATATAGAACCTGATTGCATTTGTATAGCTTTGTGTAATGACAGTTCCACCTTTCGCTTTTATATCCTCGACCATTTTGTAAACCTTGAGGAAGTGTCAAAAGAAGAACAGATTCTGGTCATGTAAGAAGAATTGAATTAATTTGAAAGAAATCAAGTTTGAAAACTTGTTCCTAGACTACTTAATCATCTCGTGATTAGTACCAAGTGGGTTTTCAGAAACAAACTTGATGAGCATGGTGTAGTTATTAAAAACAAAGCCAGGCTTCTTTTCCAAGGATTCAATTAAGAAGAGGGCATTGATTATAATGAGATTTTTTGTAACACCCCACAACCTAGGCCTAGCAGGGTCGGGGATGTCGCCCCGTCCAAAGGACAAGGGGTCTTTATAACTAGGTCACACAACAAAAATAAAACAATACTTTGAAAATGAAAACTTATTACAACCCAAAAATTCAAGAACAAATCAAAAATAAATTGTTCACTCTCATCTCTCAAGACATTACATAAAATAAATAACACAATATCTTCCAAAGCAAGCAACAACTAGCTACTCATCCCCACAACATGATCGACCTGAAATCATAGTAAAAAAAGGTGATGAGATAAACATCTCAGTAAGTCCGTGTGTACTTTGAGTGTTTAGGTAAAATAGTTCATGTATGCAAGTTGAAACATTTCATAAGAGAAAATGCTGGCAAGCAATAAATAAAGTTAAAATAAAGAGTGGTGTTTTCCTCTTTTCAAACCATACAAGTGCACAATAAATATAACCACTCAAATAGGTGGCCATGAGTACCACATGTTAGGCCCCATGTCCATACAACTGTCAGAATGCTACACTTTGTGCAGACTGACAAAAGGTAGGTGTACAGCCTATCGGGTAAGATACTCCTCATTCTCTAAACCTAAACAAAATCGGTTGTCCACTTCGGCAACACACAGTCCACATGACTGAAACTTGCTAGCTTAGATCGGCATGACTAAGTAGTACTGTCGCTTCTCCAAGTTGAGTTCATCTTCTGGAGGTGGCCTCCTGCCAGAAGACTTACTCTTGCTCTTCAAAACTAGTACTACTAGCCTACCCTTATTGAGTACTCAACGTTGATTGTCCCACTTGGGAGAAAACTGATAAAATACAGCTTTACTTGAAAATGGCAATTAAGGTTTTCTAAAGTCCGTGTCAAAATTGGTTTTAGAAAAAGTTTAATGTTTGAGAAAAACTGTTTATTGGTTTTCAAATAATTTGTGTGATCGAAATAAGAAAGGGAATAGTCCTCAATTGCCTTTACAAAAATGCGTGTTCACACTCTTCACATTTGGCTTGCCATAGTGACCTTTTTACATCAAATAGGTTTTATGCAGGAGCTTACATAATCCTTTGCTTGAGCTAACTCAAAGATCTTCCAAAGCTGACCTAACCTCACCTGGGATAAACACAAGCCAAAATTAAACTCCAGCTAAATTTGCTTCTATAAATAATCCTAGTTCAACTTGCTACAATCATGACCCTAATGTTCCAAACTTTAAGGCTAGATAATCAAAGGATTTTATAAAATAAATCTAGTTTAACAATAAAATAACTAGGGTTTGTGAAATAGTTACTAATAAGTTGTAGGTATAAATCTTTGTTATTAATAAATAAACTAGGGTTTATTTAATAAAGGGTCCTAAGTTCTAGATGATATTATTAAAATAATAAATTATTACTATTCTTTTAATTAATAATTAATAGTTAGAAAATAATTGATAAATAAAATTAATAATAATTAAATTTTAATATACTTTGATTAAAAGATAATAAATAAATTTTATTAGTATTTATGAATATATGGCTTATAAGATTAATATTTTACCTATTATGATTATTTATATAAAAGGCTTTATTTAATAATAATAATATTATTATTATTATTATTATATATAATATTTTTATATTTTAATTTTAATAGAAGATATCATTTATTTGGCTAAAATTCCACTATTTCATTTAACAATCTAATTCTAAATCTTCCTAGGGTTTTCGAAATCATTAGAAGAAAATATAGCATTAATTTTTATTAATGTAATAAAATTAGCTGACTTAAATTGTTTAAGAACAACAAGGTCATGATCATAATTCTCTTATTGCTAACTATAATCATGAACATAGACTTTAACACTAATCCATAAACCATTCAATTCATGAATAAAAGCATAGATCCATATCTACCATCACATGATCCAAACTCCACTAAACATACTCATATTCAAGACTTCAACAAGAATACAAGAACATAAAACCCTATTCACCAAAGGTGACATAATATCTACTATACTTTATCATCCACACTAACTCATGACATGAAGAGCATGCACAAACCCTAAAACATCATAAAACTCAACCATAACAAATTATCCTCATACTTCAATCCCAACTCCATCATATAAACACATACTTAATCACCAATCATATTCCATCCTTTTCTAATTACATCTAAGAGACATGATTTTAAAACTAAGGAGAGGGTTAAAGAGACATACATGAATGATAACTACGTTGATGAAGTCTCAAGAGAGTCCACACGTTTGGAACACTTGATCCGACCAAGAAGAAGAAGAGAAAATGGCCATGGTTGAAACAACCATTTCGGCCGAGAGAGAGAAAGAGAGAGAGAGAGAGAAAGTATTAGTATATTTCATTAAATATCGAAGAGGAAGAAAGATGAACATAATCATTCATGTTTACCTTGAGAGTGTTCTTGAGTCTTCAAGAAAATTCTGATTTTTTTATCTGAAAGTAGAGTCTTGATTTCAGCGTTTGATGTTATAAATTACAAAAATGGATTCTAGAGGATGAGCAGATGTGATCTGGAGTTTTTGGAGAAGATTGAAGGTGTTTAGAGTAGTCTTAGGCTTGGAGAATGGTGGTGTGTGTTCTTGGTGTTCTTTGGAAAAATGGATGGAATGGAGGAAAGGCTAGACGAAATCTATTGAGTGGTGTTGGTCGAATGGATGGAAGAATCCTTGTGATTGAGTTTTTAGATTAGGGAAAAGAAGGAAAGCTGGTTGTTTGAAATTCAAAAGGAGTAATTTAGGGAGTGAATTAAGGTAGAAAATATGGTAAGAATAGCTTGGTTGATGGAGGTTCTTGGAGTTGCTATGGCCGACTGGATTGTGCTGGAGTTTTGCTGAGTTGAATGAGGTTTTAATGAGCTATAGGGTGGCCGAATCATGGAGTGCAATGGTGGAGGAAGTTTTTGGTTGGTTGAGGCTTAATTTATGGAAGTTTTCATGGAGTAATTTGCTGGAATTTTGAATTCCAAATGAAGGCTTGATTATAGTGATTGAATGAGTGATTTAAGGAGTGGCTATGGTGTTCATTTTGTGCAGATCAATGGAGGAGATGATGAAATTTAGTTCATGGCTGACTAAGGTTAGTTTTACAGAAAATTGGAGTGAGTTTCGGATAGGGTTGAAGAGGGAACAAAGTTGTAATTTCTGGTTGTTCATTTAAGAGATTTGTTGGAATTTTTATGCAGATTTTTCTGCAATGTTCCAACCGACTTGCAGAAGGTTTGAAAGGGTATTGGAGGGTCCTTTAAGGCTGGTTTCTAGCCTTCTTTATGGAGGAAAGACAGAGATGAATTACTGGTTTGAAGGCTAGAAGAAACAGCTTGGTTTTTTGGGCTGTTATACTGCGAATTCTGCCCAGAATTTGTTTCTGGTTTGAACAGCTTTGTGCAGTCCGAATTTTGGCCAAAGTTTTTAGTCTTCAAGCTGAGTAAATTGGCTATTTTTTTGGCAGCATTTGAGTGAGAAAAATTGCTAAAGATTTCAAAAGTTGGACTGACCAAGAAGCTGGAAAAATTTTCCAGATTACTACATGAAGAAGATGAACACTTATAGGGTGGAGTTTGAATGTTCAACCATGAAGATTAATTCTCTTGAGAACCTTCCATAACCCCTTCCCCATTTTCAGTTAATATGCTATCCGCATATAGACATTTTTGAAACTCCAAGATCGAAGAGTCTTGCTGGAATTTTCTAGAAATAAAAAAGGCTTGGATAAATTGAGCAACTTAATTGATAAAGAATTAAGGTAAGCTAGAGAGCAAAAATGGTATGAATCCCTTAAGAGTTTTTGTAGGGTACAATAGTAGGATTAGGACATTCCTTTCATGTCTTCCCTAGGACAACACTCCTACTCCTTATGGCCTACAAGGGACAAAAATATCCACCTATCTAAAATAAAATTTAATCATGTCAAAACTTAAATGATGGGATTTGAACTCAAGACCTTAGAGATAAATTCCAAAGCTTTAACCACTAAACAACAACAACTCTTGCTCTTATTTTCTCTCCTAAATATTCTTCCTAGTCAATCCCTAAGCTATCTCCCTATTTCCACTTCAAGTAAAATTACCATTTTGCCATTTCTACTTAATAAGCACAATTAAGCCTTCTAGACTATAAATCATGATTCCAAAACATATAAAATAATTCAAAAATATATTTATGCATGCAAGAAAATATGATATGCATCCCGACCCCCTTACTCTAGGGTTGGTTTTAGATGGGGTTTCACATTTTTACTCCCGTAGCTCGACTGGAGTCCATTAGAATGTTGCTTGCTTTTGTGTCATTCAAAGGTTTTATGCTCTATCAAATAGATATTAAAAGTACCTTTTTAAATTGTTTTATTGAAGAGAAAGTTTATGTGGAGCAACCTCCAGATTTTGTTCATGAACATTTTCCAAATCATGTCTTTAAGTTTTCCAAAACTCTTTATGGGTTGAAACAAGCTCCACGAGCTTAGAATGAAAGGATTAGTTGTTTTCTTCTTTCAAAAGGATTTTTAAGAGGTATAATAGACACTACATTATTCATTAAATCTAAAAGATCTGATGGCCTCTTAATTGTTCAAATATATGTTGATGACATTATCTTAGAGCTACTAATGATTCTTTATGCAAGAAATTTACAAAGAAAATGCACCAAGAATTTGATATGGGTATGATGGGGGAACTTAACTTTTTTCTCAAGCTACAAATCAAGTAAACCAAGGATGGGATTTTCCTAAATCAGGCTAAGTATGCTAAGGAACTGCTCAAAATATTTGGAATAAATGAAACTAAAGAAATCAGTATACCTATGAGCACATCATTAAAGCTTGACAGAGATAAAAAAGGTAAGAAAGTGGATGAATTAAAGTATAGAGGTATGATTGGAAGACTTTTATATTTCATTGCTAGTCGACCCGACATCCTGTTCTCGGTCAGCATTTGCGCATGATTTCAATCATGTCCTAAAGAATCCCAACTATATGTTGTAAAACGTATCATTTGGTATTTAGCTGAAATGTATGATTATGGTCTATGGTATCCACGAACTAACTCTTTTGATCTTATAAGATATACAGATACTGACTAAGCCTACTACAAAGTTGAGAGAAAAAGTACAAGTGGACATTGTCAATTTCTCATACATTCTCTAGTCTCTTGGTTTAACAAGACGCAAGTCTGTGTTTCACTCTCAACAACCGAAGTAGAATACATAGCAGTAGGAAGTTGTTGTGCACAAATTTTATGGATGAAAAATACTTTACTTGATTTTGGCCCAAATTTTAATTGCTTGCCTATTTTGTGTGATAATACTAGTGCTATTAATTTGACCAAAAATTCTATTCAGCATTCTAGAACTAAACACATTAAAATTAAACATCATTTTATTAGAGATCATGTGCTTAAAGGTGATGTTTGTGTGGAATATATTCCAACTAACGACCAGCTTGCAGATATATTCACCAAACCATTGGTTGAAGAAAGATTTAATCATCTATGGAGAGGTTTGGCAATTACTAGATTTTGTAACTAACGATTTTGTCAGAAATTAGTTGTTTATTCTTGCAGAATTCTGGATATTTTTTCTTTTTGGATAAAGTCAGTGGATGCAGCTCCTGGACAATGTGAATCTAAAACCCTTCACTAAAATCACATCACTAGCCAACAACCTCTGTATCCATATTGGATGGACATTTTGGACTGAGCTTCAAGTCTAAAATGGAAAAACCCAAAAAGTCGTGAAATATATCTCTTAAATAATTTGGATGGAAATATCTAGGTCCAAATCCTTCTTTTTAAAATTCAAAATACTCGCGCCCTTCTAGAATAGCTTTTTCATATCTCCACAATGATAGTACTTATCCTCTCAAATACCTTGGAAATCCCAAAAAGACTTTCAAACCTATTTGAGTTTCTCTTTCTTTTGGAAAACTGAAATCGTGATTGACCTCTCTCCTTTTTTCCTTGCAAATCTTTGTGCTCTCTGCAAAACCTGATAACCCTAGTTTTTACTTTTCATCCGCCATGGATAGAACTTCTAAAACTAGTGAAGGAAGCGAGAGCAAGTTAAAGAAACTTAAGAAAAGCAAAGCGGTTGAAAAAAAATCTATTGTCGCTGCCAAATCGCTCACAAAAAAGAAGGGAAAAGAAGTTGTTGAAGAACCAGCCACTCAAACTACATCATTAGAACAACGTCCTAAAGATGAAAGCTCAGACACTTAGGTACCCCTCTTCTTTGACTCCAAATGTGAGTTAAAATTTAATAAATGGGTGTCGAGAAATAGGGCCATTGTCATAGGTTATTGGGTTCACTTTGATTCATTCTTAAATTATGTGAATATGTTAAATATGTTTGAATCAGTTGGTTGGGGAGAGGTGTTGTCTATTAATGAAAAACTATACACTGTGTTGGTCAGGGAATTTACTCGAATCTGAGAAAAGGAAGATGCGATGCAACAGGGGATAGGGTTCAGGGTTCAATGGTATACCTCGCGGGTGGGCTATGTCAACATTAAGTTTGATCATCGAATGCTAAACATAATCGTTGGAGTTAGAGATGGTGGAATTTAGTTTTTTGAAATGAATAAATATCCAGAGGAGTCTGATCTATTTGATTTGGGAAGACTTAAAGCTAAGTTTACTGGAGGCAAGAGTTTTAAAAACTCAAACGATCCCAACACGAAATGGCTTAATGGAATTGGGAGAATATTGCATCACGTGGTTTCAACTGTGGTGGTACCTATCTTTAGGTACAAAACCTTAGTAAGCATCATGAAAATGATATTGATGTTAGCCCTATCAGAGGGTTGGCAGATCAACTTTGGATTTTTAGCTGTGAAGTTGATGCTCTAATCAAGGAACACCTTGAACAATGCCTTGCCATATGGAAATCTTCTAATCAAAGTCTTCAAACACTTAAATATGGATCTCAGTACAAATGCACCTAGACACTCTAAGATGAATGTCTACAACACGGATTCATTTGAGAAAATAGGTTTTGTCCAAATGGACAATCAATAGATTTTGCTTAGAGATGCCGCAGAAGAAGAAAAGGAAAAGCCTATTATGATAAAATTGAAGGAAAGAAAGCTGTACCTACTACCTCAACTGGACAAAACGCAAAGCTGAAATCGTAGAAGAATTTTCAAGTAAAGGCAAATAGAAAATTGAAGAGAGTGGACTGACACAAAGTATTCTGAATGCTTTGAATATCTTGTCTGAAAAATTTGATGGTTTCAGTACCGAAGTGAAGACTGAATTACAAAATTTGGGCAGTTGATTAAGTGATGTGGAAAGGAAGAAAGTAGAAAAGAGTACTGGTAGTATCTCAAAAAAACAAGACACTCCACAATATCAAGAGACTGGGCCTGTCATTGCCTCTCCCGAAAAGGATACTGGAAAGCCAACTGCTAAAGAGAAAACCATTGTTGATGATATTCCAGTTCTACCCACTGCAGAACCCACGATTGAAGTAATTTTGTCTCAGCCTACTGAAGAGATGACTACTACACCTTCTACTGACTCAGTTGCCCCTATAAAAGACAAACCAATTTCCCCTGGCAGCTTATCAGGTCACAAACAAAAATATGTTGTAGTTAAAAAAAAGTCCTGCAGAATTGCTGGGCAGCACACAAAGAAGTGTGCTGGTGCTAAGTCTGAGACTATCCTCATTCTATGAGCTATGGCACATGAAGATTGATGACTAATGACTTTTTCTAATTAATTTTATTTTGATGGCACATGGACTTTTACATGAGCTGTTTTCTACATTATATTCACATGAACAATTTTCTTTTATTTTTTTTGGACTGATAATGCTATTGATATTTTGTTGCCTTTGTTTTGCTTACTTTTAGGTACTCTTTTTATTTCCACCTACTTGCTTACTTTGTTTTGCTTATCATTTTTTTTTTGTTGATGACAAAGAGGGAGAAATTCTTGATTATATATATATATATATATATATATATATATATATATATATATATATATATATGGATTGTTAAGTTGACTGTTGTGTTGTGTTGAAAATAAAAATGAAAAGAGCTGGATGACGAAAGGCATACCTGATTTTTGTTATTGTGTGAAATAGGATGAGGATATTTGAATGAAATGCTTATGGCAACTGTGTTGTGATGATTTGATTAGATGAATAGTGAAAAACAGTAGGACCATTCTATAAATATTCCGATTGATTTTGTTAAAACGTTGATCTATCTTTGGGAAAATCTCTATTTAACTTTGCATAGACACATGGGGAATTTTGGTTCCTCAAAAATTTTCTCTTTGATTCAAAACTCCAATCTAAAAATGCTTTTTAAAGAAGTTATCTTCTGCCTTATTTTAACCTATTTTAGATACACCTTTTGGATGTCCAAAATTTCAAATCCTAGTTTAGTTTATAACACACTCCAGCGTTAGTATCTTTCTATCTACTTTATATGCACATACATAAGGGGAGCATTGTTTTATATGTTCCATCCTCTACACCTTCACTTGTAAATTCTAATATACTTATGCTTCACACTCTTTTGTGTGTAATCACTATTTGGCTATTTCCTTGTGAAATAGTCATGATGCATAAATTTTGGTTGTGTAAAAATTATTAAATTTAAATCCATCCCTTATTCAATTTTTAATTAAAATATTAATCTCAAAATATACATACGAGCAAGTATACTCATCGCAAGCATAGTATAGGAAATTAACGAGTATCGATCCTCAAAGGAATAAATACACACTAATCGCTTTTCTTTCATTGTTTAATTGACCCAATAAAAGTGATAAAATAATAAAAAGAAATATGTTCAACTTAAGGATGTAGGAATATACAATTTAGACAATTATCCGAGAACACATGACAATTGATCATTTAACAATTATCTCAAGTAATCATCTTCTTGGCATCATGAAGGAATATAAAGTAAAATTTAATCGTTTCCCAAGTCATGAATATACTTATATAGAGTCCATTTCTTTCCCAATCCATAAAATCACTATCTTTTAAATAAATTAGCAAATTTTCCAATCAAACCAACATAACCAAAGCATGCATTAAATTCAATTCCTCATAAACGTGAAAGTAGCTAATGACCATTTGCTCGAGATGAAATTAACTAATCTTTGATCACTTTAGTCCTTTAATCTTAACTTCGTTTTTCAAGTCCATTAAGATTTTACAAATATAAAATCAATGCAATAAACTCCTAATACCATTTCCCAAGTTAATTAGAAGAACTCGCATCATTAACTAATGATAACAAGTAATCAACTACCAAAAATGATAAAAAAAAAAAATTGATCGAATAACTAAATTAACAAAAAACCATGAATTCCAAAATAAAGTTAATTTGTTTAAGAACAAAAAAACAAAGGTAAAGAAAGCATTCATAGACAAGCCTCATTCTTCTCATTTGAAGACTCTCTTGAACAACCCTCCTTGAATGGTAAATCTCTCATTCTTTAGTGAATGGAATTTTTTATCTTGGATTCACTCCCAATTTCTAATGTTTACTCTTGATTTTATAGGCTTCATTGATGCGAAATTCGTTGCTTGATAGGTCTTGACTGAGTAAGAATTGAAAAATACCAAAATCTTTAGAAAATTCCCAATTTCGTGCATAGAATTCTTACCATTCCAGGGCGGACTTGGCGCCGAGTCCTTTTGACCCACCTGGTAGCAAGTGTGTTCTATTTTCCCCCAAGGTTTTGCTCTATTGTCACTGGCTAGAGCAAAATGGACCTAGCGCTTGGTCCACTTGCTAGACCTGGCACTAGGTCTATTCTGGAATTTGCCACTTTTTGCTTGAAATGAATTTAAATCTGTACAAATTTGTCAAAAATACTTCTACAAACAAAATGTCAAATAGGAAGGAATATGCCTAGTTATTACATCAATTTTTTTTTTTAAATTTAACTTCAAATAACTAGAAAAATAGTGTTGATTTTAGCCCCTATCAAGTCCTCTTAAAGAAGAAATGAGGATATGGAGGTTGGTTGAGCCATAGGTTGATTAAGCCTTATTTATTAGACTATGCTTAGATTTTTATTCTAAACTCATAAACACTCTTTGAGTCTTATAATGAGAGATCATATTCAAATTGATCATAACTTTCACTATTTCTTGGTCTCACATGATTCATACAAGCTTACATTGCTCTTCCTATCTCAATCCGACAAATCTGTTATCACTCAAAAAGAGGGAGATTGTTAGCCCAAAGGGCATTCTCATATGTTTTGATATATGACAAATATTGATGTAGACTAACATGTGTAATTATATATGATAGGTTTTTTGGATCTGACATGTTTGACCTCTATTCTTCAAAGTCCTGCAAATAAGATTGCCAAGAAACTCATAGTCAATAAAGACTGAAAAGAATGATCAAAAGTGGCATTCAATCCAAGAAAGTTGCACACCATGAAGATTTTGAAGAATCTTAGACTAGGAAATTGAGGATAAGATATCAAATGTATTTCCTATGTCTCTTTTGTTAGGATTCGTGGACTCCTAAACGCGGAAAACATCCACGAATCCCTCCCGAGGACCCAAGTAAACGATTAAGAAGATCTAAGCATTAAGAATTACCTCTAGTTGCTGTAATCGAAATCCTTCGATTCTGGTTGCGCTGTTGTACGTTCAACCCGAACAATCAGCAGATGCTGCAGTATGCGAACGTCCTCTATCGGATACACACCGCGAACTCACTCGATACCCGGGGAGTGCTAGCGCCTAGGGTTTGAGAGGGTTTTTTTTTTCTTTTCTGGTAGAGAATGGCACGAATGTTCTCAACCGAAAATTTTTGGACTTTTGAAAAGACAGCTAGGGTTTTCTTAAAAAACCCCCGAACCTCTTAGAGTCCAACCCTAATAATATCTTATCATATTCTAATTTAAATTTAAATTAAATTAAAACTGATATGATAAGATTCTGCCATTATCTCGGTAATTTAACTAATTAATTCACCGAGTCAGATTCTTATAATCTGGATATCATCCATATTCATCGAACTCTGGTCACCGTAAAAATAACCTAACAAGTTCGCTTATTGTGTGACCCTATAGGTTCATTTAACACCGGCGAGTGTGCCTAAATCATATTTAAATGGCCCACAAGTTATAAGCGGTTTCTAGCAAAACATTATAACTATCCAGGTTAAATGAAGATCGGTGATCTCTTTGAACCAAACCATAATTTTATATTTAGTCCTTTTGTCACACGATATCCAGATTAAGCATAAGGCATGGAGCATGTCATCCTTATTAAGCTTAATCAATTATTTCTTGATTTTATAGTAGACTGTTCAAACAAATGATATTAATATCTTAGATTGATATATTTGAGCACGACCATGCATTTTTAACGGTCTAACTTATCAAGGGGCCCATGGATATCTCTCCCATAACTGAGAGGGACAAATTCCTTCACAATCAATCATATTCCTCTCCTTGATTTATTCTATATCCAACAGTAGTCTAATTTATTATCTGGTTAAAGACAACTTTAGACAATGTCAAAATATAGAATTTATCAAGTAGGAAACTATGATGAATTTAGGTCGAAGGATTTTCAATATTATTATGGCTAGAAAGTACTTATGACATATTCCATGAAGTACTCTCACAGTGGGTCATGTCCAATACAATATTCTCTAACATTTATTTATGTCTTGACTCGATATCACAAATATCCATGGCCAGTAAAATATAGCCATCAAGTCACAAACATACTAATCTTAATTTATTATTATTCCAATAATAATAATCGATCAGGGATAGTTTTAGAATAGTCATTGTATTCATTGTAGGGTTTTACTATCAAGTCACGTACTTGATGACCAACAAAACAAAACTCACTATTCATGGAAAGGAAAGCCTCATATTATTATATAAAACATAATAACAATTGTATAAGTACAAATTGACTCTAGGGCATTTCCCCAACATCTTTAGCTCAGTTTAATTTATTTTATATTGAAACACATAAAAATGATTTCAAAAAGAGGGTATTTTCAAATCAGATTTTTCTATAAAAACTTGGTTGAGTGATTTTGTATAGACCATTGAATCTAAAATGCCCATCTAAGATTCTATAGGTGTTCAGAATATACTGTTGCATAAAGTTGTGTTTTGGGCTCACCTTTTGGATGCAAAATTTTCAATCTTGTGAATCCAAAATTCTGGAAAAGTCTAACAACAAAAAATAACCGTTACTAGTCGTTGGCATCTTATTTTTTTACCCATATAAAAACCTTTTAAGCACAATTTTCAGAAAGGGATTTATGCTAACACTTTCAAAAACACTCTAAGTCTTTCAAAAATAAGAATCCCTTGTCTACATTGTGATTCAAAGTGAGATTAATTGTTTCAATGGTAAAAAGGTAAAAGAACTCTAGCTAGTGTATATTTGCTCAATATTTAGTTATTTCTGTACTTTCTCTGTGAATTATTTTGTATCGAGATTTAGGAAATAAAACACAGTTGAGGTGAGCCTTGATTGTTGTGTGTAAAGAGGTAGGGTGTAAAACCAAGTGTGGTGATCCTGTTGTGTAAGATTGGTATTGCCTACCACAATTGATTAGGGAAAAAGGTTTTAGTAATTGTGTTGAAATCCTTAAGTGGGTACTTAAGGTAGTCGATATAGATAATTGGAAGATCACACCACTATAAATCCTTGGGTCTATTCTCTTGCATTTAAATCTGTATTTTTTTTTTTTTAACTAAAAGTTCACTATTTTATCTGATTTAAGACCAATACATCCATTCTTGCATTCATTAACCTGGTGAAAGGCTTTTAAAATAAGTAGGGTGATTGGTATCTTATCTACCCTTCCTTAATATAGTCTCAAATCATATCATTTAGTGAAGCTGTGAAAGATTTGTGGGCGTCCATTTAAAACCGCACAGCGAATCAAATTTTTTTTTTCAAGCACCTATATTTCTCGGCTCCTTCTTACAAGTTGTCAAAAGACTTTTAAAGTTTGCATTTGTTTTCCATAAACCTTATTCCCCCCCCCCCCCATTTATTTACAATAATGTATTTTTAGTGCTAAAACTCATAGAATGTCATTGTATAATGACATTAATCAAAATTTAAGAATCATGTTCTCTCTTCTTAGTGTTTAATTTTTTTATGCAAATTAATTAACTTAATTAAGATAAAACAAATGTGCCTAAACCTGTAACACCCCACTACCTAGGCCCGACAGGGCCGGGGATGTCGCCCCGTCCAAAGGACAAGGGGTCTTTATAACTAGGTCACACAAAAGAAAATAAAAGTAATACCTTGAAATTCAACTTATTACAACACAAAAATACATAAACAAATCCAAAATAAATTGTTCGCTACCATCTCTCAAACAACACATAAGGAAAATAACATAAAGTCTTCAAAGCATAGGCAACAAATCTAGCTATTCATCTCCACAGCAGGATCGACCTGAAAACATGGCATAAAAGGTGATGAGATAAAAATCTCAGTAAGTCCGTGTGTGCTTTGAGTGTTCAGTGAAAACAGTTCGCGGATGCAAAATGTGAAAACTTTATAAGAGAAATATTGGCAAGCATTCAACATTAGTAAAAAACAAGAGTGGTGTTTTCGGCTTTTCCAGCCATACATAATTTATAAGATCAACCACTCAAAAGAAAGGATTATAGGTTACCACACGCTGGGCCCCATAACCGGATGGTCAGTATGCCACACTTTGTGCACACTGCCAGTCAGAATGCCGACACTTTGTGCAGACTGACAAAAGGTAGGTGATCGGCCTACCGGGCAAGATACTCCTCCTTCTCTATACCCCAAACAACAACTGGGTGTCCATTCCGGTAAAACACAATCACTTGACTGAAATAAAAATTGCTAGCTCGGACCGGCATGACTAAGTAGTACTGATGTTTCTCTAAGTTGAGTTTTATCTTCTGGAGGTGGCCTCTTGCCAGAAGACTCACTATTGCTCTTCAAAACTTGTACTACTAGCCTACCCTTATTGAATACTCAACGATAATTGTCCTACTTGGGAGAAAACTGGTAAAACACAGCTTTACTTGAAAATGGCAATTAAGGGTTTCCAAAGTCTTTGTCAAAATTGGTTTTAGAAATAGTTTAGTGTTTGTGTAAATCTGCTTTGAAAATTTTCAGATAATTGGTTTGACTGAATCAAGAAAAGAAACAGTCCTTAATTGCCTTTACCAAATCAGTATTCACATACTTCGTGTTTAGCTTGCCATGGTAACCTTTTACAACAAACAAGTTTTATGCAGGAGCTTACCTGATCCTTTGCTTGCTCAAATTCAAAAGTCTTCCAAAGCTGACCTAACCCCGCCGGGGGTAAACACAAGACATAAGGTTACACTCAAGCTATATTCACTTACACAAATAATCCTAACCCTAATGTTCTAAGCTTTAAGGCTAGATGATAAAGAATTTTATAAAATAAGTCTAGTTTGATAAGTTAAAATAACTAGAGTTTCTAAAATAATTGCTGATAAATTATAGACTCAAATAATAACTCTTGAGTGTTATTATTAATAAATAAACTAAGGTTTGAATATTGAATAATACCAAGTCCTAGATAATATTAATAAATGGTAATTTTAAAAAAAAATAGCTTTATTGTAAATAAATAATAAATTACAAATATTTTTTAAATTAATTTTTTAATAGATAATAAATAATTAGTAATAATTAAAATTAATAATAAATGAATTATATTAAATTTTTAATTGATAAATAACAAATAGATTTTAATATAAATAATATTTAGGAATATAGGTAAAAGTTTTAACTAGGGCCTACAAGGCCATTATTTAATTCTAATATTTTGTTTATTTATTATTATTATTTATATAAAAGGTTTATTTATTATTATATATTACTTTTAAAAAAATATTTTATTTATTTGATAATTAAAATATTAATATTTTAATTAATAATCCAATCCAAATCTTCCTAGAGTTTCTAATTTTATAGAAAAATATAGTGGTAATTCTAATTAGAGTAATAAAATTTTGCTAATAAAAAATAACCTAGACTTAACAAGAAAATAATCTTCCACCATGATTTTCCTATTGCTAGAAGAGATTCATAAATACATTCTCCAACATCAAACAAGAAATTAATCTATTCATGAACAAACACTTGAACTATCACATGGCCAAAATCCTACTAAGCATATCATCAAACATAATTTCCATGGGAAAATAAGATCATAAAAGCCTAATCACCTTTGGTGTCATAATATCTAATCATGCTTCAACATCCATTAAATTCATCAATCATGAAGAACATAAATTGATTCGAAAGGAAAACACATACATCCTAGTCAAATACAACCATTATCATGTCATAACTTCATCCCCCTAATCCTCATGCACATATTCAATCTCCCAATCATATTCCAATTCTCTATCATCATCTAGGAGACATGATTTCAGAATTTAATACGAGAAATTTAAGAATGAATACTTGATTGTCGAGTCCTTTGGTGAAGACAAAAGAAGGTCCACGCGCGATGGAATGACTTGATTGGTCCAATGAAATAACATCCATGGTTGATGGTTTGATCAACCATTTCGGTTAGAAGAGAGTGAGAGAGAGAGAGAGAGAGAGAAAGAGAAAGAGAGCATTAGATAGGTGTATTAAGAATTGAATGGAAGAAGATGAACAAGAATGTTGTTCTTGTTTTACCTTGTTGATGTTCTTGAGGTCTTCAAGAAAAACTGATTTTTGATCCGGTTGAAAATTCTTGTTTGCGAGATTTTGTGTTATAAATGGCAGAAATGAAGTCTAGGGATTAAATAGAGATGATCTGGATTATTTGAGAGTGATTGGAGGTGTTTTAGAGTAGGTTTAGGCTTGAAGAAGTTTAGTGTGTGTTCTTGGTGTTCTCGGTGTTCTAGGTGAAAATGGAGAGAAATTAGAAGAAGTGCTGCACGATTTCTGCTAGAAGGCTGGCCGAATGGTAAGGTGTGATTGAGGGTTTTAGTTTTCAGCTTTGTGAGAGAGAGAAATCAGATTTTATTTGAAATTTAAATGGAGGAAATGGTGGAGATGTTTAAGGTAAAAGATCAGCTATGGTGTTTGATCAAGAGAGGTGTCTATGGACTTTAATGGTGTCGGCTGAAGCTAGGTTGTCTTGCTGAAATGACCGAGGTTTAATGTTGCTCAAGGCTGGCCGAAATTCAGTCCTTAAAGGCAGAGGAAATTCTGGTTAATTCAGCTTAATGCAAGAGTGATTTATGGGAGTGAAATGCTAAAATTATTTGAAGTTCAAATGGAGTTTGAATGGAGTGATCTTATGAGTGTTTTGTGGTGTAGCTATGGAGTCCTTATGCTTCAAGGTAAGTGTGGGTTTAATGGTGATCAGTGTATAGCTGAGCAAGGCTCAATTCTACAGAGATTGAAGATGATTTTCGGTCTTAGGCTAGAAGGAACAAGGCTGGAAAATTCTGATCTCAAGTGTTCATGGTTTTCCGAAAAATTGCAGAATTTTGGTGCAGGATTTTCGCACTCTCTTAGCTAGGTTTTTCAGCGGTTCTTCAGGGATGTTTAAGGGTCTTCCAAGGGTGGTTTTTCAGCCCCATTTCTGGACAAATACAGAGGAGTTTTCTTGCTTGAAGATGAACTAAAAACAGCTTCATCTCCTTGATGAAGAGCTGCGAATTGCCCAGAAAATTTTTATGCTTTGGTGCTGTTTTGTGCAGTCCGAAAATTGCACAATTTTTCCAGCTTCCAAACCACTTGAAATGACCATTTTCTTGGCAGCAATTGAATGGGTTTATGGCCTGAATTTTTGAAGAAAAGGTCTGCAACAAATCTGGAAAATTTCCAGATTTCTTACTACTAAAGCATGAACATCATGAAGATAGATTTGAAGGTCCTTCCATGGTGATTGATTTTCTCTTGGAACCGTTCCAATTTCCCCTCCTATTTTTCGGTCAACCTCCCTTCCCCAAAGCTGATTTTCGAAATTCAAGGGGAAGAAATTATCACAGAATTTTTTGGAATTCAAAGAAAAAGATTTAGTGGATTTTAGTTCATTTGAATTATGAAAATGCTAGGACAAAGCTAGAGGTAATAAATTAGACAAGAATTCTTCTAGAATTCTTTTAGGACATGAGGATAAGATTAGGACATTCTCTTCATGTCTCCCTTAAGACAATCATTCCTATTTTCATGGAATGCAAGAAAACAAAAATTCAAACTTAATTAAGATAATCATGATAAAAGCTTAAATGATGGGATTTGAACTCATGACCTTAGAGATTAATTCCAAAGCTCTAACCACTATACCACAACAACTTTTGTTCTTATTTTCTCACCCACATATTTTTCTTATCTACTCCTCAAGTTATCTTCCTATTCTGACCTCAAGCAAAATTACCATTTTACCCATCCTACTCAATAAGTATAACTAAGCATTTAAACCTATAATCCACGATTCTAAAGCACATAAAATCATTCAAAAACATATATATTCATGAAAAATAATATGATATGCATTCCCGACCCCCTTACTCTAGGGTCGGTTTTAGGTGGGGTTTCACAAAACCATTCCAGGGAATTGATTTAGTAAAACTCCAAATTTATGTGTGTGTTCATATCCCTTTTCTTGTTCATAACTTTTGGTGTCATAAATTTTCGGCAATCTTTTAGTTACTGGGGATACCAACTATATAAAACTAAAAAATTAGGGAAGAAGTGTCATGATTTTGAAATATTTCTCAAAGTCCCTATAGATTATGATGAATTTAGAAAGATTAACGTAAGTTTTCCTTATGGTTTTCGCTTGACAAAGCATATAGCATAGTTCATATCGATATTTGCCTTTATTTTTTATTTTATTATTGCACTACCTGAATTGGAATGATAAGTTAGAAATTTAATGTAATTGCATGGTTGCTTGTTTAATAATGTGCTTTTATTCTTTTTTTTTTCTCCTTAGTTTATTCTTAGTTTGACTAATTATGTAGTATTTGCTATGTTGTACAGGTTAGAGATACAATTATTTATTTGACTGTCTGGAGGAGTATTACTAAGGTAAGAAAATCATTTTTACTACTGGATCCTAGTGAGTGATAGGTTATCATTCCCCGTGAATGTTGGGTGATCATTTTTCATGGGTAATGGGTGATTACCCTTAAGTTAGTTTCATACTATATAGATTTAAATTAGTTTTACTGAATGGTTGAATTGATTTTTTAATGTATTTTTTGTTGTTTGACTTAAATGCTCGACACATCTTGAGGTGGCCCAATATGTGGAAAATGTTCAATTTATAGGAGATAATCTGTTAAATTGTTTTCAAAAATATAAGGGAATAGAAAGAAATGAGTGTTCCAAGGAGAGATTTGAGCATTTTGAAACTTGAAAATTTATATTTTGATTTCAAATTTCTAATACTCTTGTATATTGTAGCTAAAGAAATGAATTGAAAATGACTTAAAGGAATTTTTGTGGCTTAAGAAGGAAAACTTTGCCAAAAGTTTAAATTGAGGTTTTGAACTTGATTTCAAAATAGATAAGATCAAAATAATCAATTTCATAGTTTTCCTTGTCATTGTGTTTCACCAATCCATAGCTTTATATTTCTCTTCTCCATTAGCACATTGATATTTAATTTAATGTTGTATTTTCAAAGCACATTTAGATGAGGTATGGTTTTTTTTTTTTTTTTGGTCAAAAAATGACTTAGGCAGATGCACCAGTCATGCATTGAGTCACAAGGATGTCTAAGTAAGGAATAAAATAAGGGTTTGGATACCTTTGTAGAATTTTCATTAAGAGACAAACTTGATGGATCCAAAATCCATTGTTCTTATCTGAAGTGTTAGAATAGGTATTTTTATAGTATAATAGAAGTCAAACAATATTGTCAAATATGGGGTTCCATGTATTGGTACAAAAAAAATGGACTTTTCTTGGCGAAACATGTTAGTGTTGTGCCCTAGAGGCAATCACTTATATATTGTATATGACACATTTTATTTTAATAAAAGACATTATTTATCTTACAGTTTCTATTGTTTACTTTAAGTAATATAACTGTTCGATAAAGTCCATAGTACAACACTGTGTTAAGAAAATCATGATAGAGATCATGATATGAGATTCCTACTACACTGGATGGTGTTAGTACTTAAATAGCCCCTAGTCATAGTATTAACGAGATAGGACATCATTAATGCGTTAAGACTAGCATGTGTTAGACTTCCTGATTTGATCAGGCAGTGGTTCTCATAACCGTGAATATTGAGATACTCAAAGTTAACACATGAATGCTTGTTAATAGAACAAGTTCATTGGATGACCTAGCTTTGAGATAATCACATTGATAACTATTTAGTGCCAGTAATATAATCTCAATATAGCAAACGTGCAAGTTTCCTTAGACTTGAGATCTCCAAAGTACTTTTGTTTGCTGAGCTTTGTACTTTGACTCCAATCTCCGGAGCTCGATCGAGGGCCGCCTGTGGGATGGATATTGGGTACATTGTGAGGTAAACAAAAGTAGTTGGGAGGGTTAATAAAGGATTCACCACTCCTAATAGTAAGGGCGAATATCTTACGGCCGCTTGTAGGAATTACTACTCGGAAAGTCCTCGGCCAAGGTGATTGTGTATTGAAAATAGTTCCAATTGATACACAACTAGAATAGTGGTTTCCTAGTACAAGTACTATTGTATTTGGGCTAAAATTAATTCTGGAGGGAGTTGGCACTAATTCCATACTCCAAACCGAATGAGATATTATATGGTGAAAGGAGTTAATTGCACTGAAGTTTGTTATTGAAGGGTTCATGTCAAGCCACTTGACTTCCTGGACTCTTGGGTGGTTATGATGTGTTGCTAGATACCGCTCATGATCTGGGAATATGGGTTTATTAATTCATGAATTAATAAACCAATCCTGATTAGAATTAATAGGATTAATTCTAATTAATTATGGATTATTAATCTCAAAGACGTTTGGATTAATTCATGTTCGCCACCAATTGATTAGGAAATCTAATAGGTCACACACAATAGAGGACTATATTAATTCATGTTCATCATGAACTTCTTGATCCAAACAGCCTCATTAGCTGCTTTAGAAGTAGCTATGTACTTAGCTTATGTCATAGAGTCGGCAATAGTCTTTTGTTTGGAACTTTTCCAACTTATTACCCCTTCGCACAACGTAAACACGTAGCCGGATTGTGATTTGAAATCATCTTTGTCAGATTGAAAACTAGCATCAGTATACCTGTTTATTTTCAAATCACCTTCTCCATATACTAAGAACATATCCTTAGTCCTTCGTAAGTACTTAAGAATATTCTTTACAGTCGCCCAATGACCCTTACCAGAGTCGGATTGGTATCTGCTCGTCAAACTGAGAGCATAGGATATATCGGGCCTAGTACATATCATAGCATACATGACAGATCCAACTGCCGAGGCATATGGAATCTTACTCATGTGATCCCTTTCAACTTGTGTCTTGAGAGACATCGACTTTGAAAGGCTTACACCATGTGACATTGGTAAGAATCCCTTTTTGGATTGATCCATGCTAAACCTCTTTAGCACTTTATCTATATATGTAGACTGTGAAAGATCAAGCAACCTTTTGGATCTATCTCTAGAGATCCGTATTCCAAGAATATAGGTTGCTTCTCTAAGATCTTTCATGGAGAATTATTTGGACAACCAAATTTTAAGCATTTGCAAGACAGGTATATCGTTTCCTATTACCAATATGTCATCTATATAAAGTAGTAAGAAAACGATTGCATTCTCACTAACCTTCTTATATACACAAGGCTCATCCATGTTTTGAATGAAACCAAACTCTTTGATTGTTTCATCAAAACGGATATTCCAACTCCTAGAAGCTTTCTTAAGTCCATAAATGGACCTTTGCAGCTTGCACACCTTTGTGTTATCACTGGATATGAAACCCTCAGGTTGTATCATATACACTTCCTCAGTCAGATTTTCATTTAGGAAAGCTATTTTCACATCCATTTGCCAAATCTCATAATCATAATGAGCAGCAATGGCTAGGAATATCCTGATGGATTTCAATATGGCTACTGGTGAGAAGGTGTCATCATAGTCAATACCATGTTGTTAACGATAACCCTTCGCCACTAGTCGTACTTTATAGGTAACTAAGTTTCCATCCATGTCCGTTTTCTTCTTGAAAACCCACTTGCACTCAATAGGTTTAATTCCTTCGGGTGGATCAACCAAAGTCCATACTTGGTTTTCATACATGGAATCCATCTCTGACTTCATGGCCTGAAGCCATTTGCCAGATTCTGAACTATTCAGAACATCCTTGTAGGTAGTAGGCTCATCTTCATCTATGAGCAATACGTCATTGTGGTCACTAATGAGAAATCCATATCTCTCAGGTGCTACATGTATCCTACTAGATCTACGAGGTTCTTGTGTATTAGAAGGTCCATCTATTCTATCAATAGATGTGGGGTTAGATGGTTGAACATCATTTGTTTGATCTTTATGAATTTCTCTAAGTTCAATCTTACTCCCACTATCCCCTTTGAGCATGTGCTCATTCTCTAAGAAGATGGTATGCTTCAAAACAAACAGTTTGTTTTCAGAGGGTAGGTAGAAGAAATATCCAATAGATTCTTTAGGATATCCCACAAACAAACACTTGTCAGACTTACATTCAAGTTTGTTCGACTGTGGCCTTTTGACAAAAGCAGGAGAATCCCATATTCACAAGTGAGATAATTTTGGTCTCTTACCAAAGAACATCTCAAATGGGGTAGTATCAACCGATTTTGTCAAAACTCTGTTTAGTATATAAACAGAAGTCTCTAGTGCATACCCCCAAAACGATTTTGGTAGGTCTGTAGAAGCCATCATGGTCCGTACTATGTCTAGAAGGGTTTAATTCCTTTTCTCAGATACACCGTTATGTTGAGGTGTATGTGGCAGAGTCCATTGAGATAATATCCCATTATCTCTAAGATAACTCAGAAACTCTTGACTCAAGTATTTTCCTCCTCAATCTGATCTTAGAGTCTTAATACTTTTGCGAAGTTATTTCTCTATTTCATTCTTGAAGTCTTTGAACCTTTCAAATGCCTCAGATTTGTATTTCATTAAATACTAATACCCGTATCGCGAGAAATCATAGATAAATGTTATGAAATAGTTATAACCTCCTCTTACTTGTATTGATATTGGGCCACATACATTAGAATGTATGACCCGTTCTCCTTTTCCTAGAAAAGGAGTTCTAGTCATTTTACCTAGTAAACAAGACTCGCATATGCCATATGATTCATAATCAAATGACCCTAAGTCACCAAGCTTGTGTAACTTGGAAACACAATTTTCGTTTACATGGCCCAAACGACAATGCCATAAGTAAGAGGTGTTAGAGTTATCTATTTTAGGTTTCTTATTATTTATATTGAGAATTGGATTGTCCAAGTCTAGAATATATAAACCATTAATTAAAGTTGCTGAACCATAATGAATATCATTCAATGAAAAAAAATAATATTTATTCTTAAATATTAAATAAAATCCACATAAGTCTAAACACGCAACTGAGATAATGTTTTTCTTTAAAATTGGTACAAAATAATAGTTTTCCTGTTCTAGAATTAATCCCAAAGGCAGGTTCAGCTCGTATATCCCCACAACAAGTGCAACAACTTTTACCCCATTTGTAGTACGTAGGTCCACGTCGCCTTTCTCTAGCCTTCTACTACTCTTTAGCCCCTGCAAGTTATTGCACAAATGAGATCCACATCCGGTATCTAATACATATATCTCATTTTTAAAGGTAGTATTTATCTCAATCATAAACATATCTGGAGAAGAAGTAGAAGTTCTTGTAAGCTTCTCCTTCTACTTCTTGTTCTTGATGGTCTCCAAGTAGGCTTTGCAATTGCGCCACCAGTGGCCCTTCTTCTCACAATGATGGCATAGGCCCTTGGTAGCTGTGTCTTTCTTGTTCACACCACCTTTGGGTTTTATAGCAGCCTTCTTCTTCTTCTTTTGAACTTTCTTCTTAGAGGAGGAAGATTCTACCATTAAAACCGCATTGGAATCCTTCTTCATGGAGGACTCCGTAGTTTTGAGAAGATTGTTCAATTCAGGAATGGTGGACTTAATCTTGTTCATCTGATAGTTAACCACAAATTGTGACAAACTATTAGGCAAAGATCGTAGAATTAAGTCAACACTTAAGTCATGATCCATTGCAAACCCGAGAGATCTAAGCTTCTCTATCAAGCCCAGCATCTTCAGCTCATGAGTGCCCACAGAAGAACCCTCTGTCATTTTACAACGAAATAGTTGCTTCGAGATCTCATATCTCTCAGTTCTGGCTTGGGCATCGAACAGCTCTCGAAGATGTAAAATGATCGATTGAGCATCCATATGCTTGTGTTATTTTTGTAACTCAGGAGTCATGGATGCTGGCATAATACATGATGCTGTATCACTATCCTCCTTGTGCCTCTTGGGGACAGCATGCTCATCAGCATGAGCATCTTGGGCGCTGGTGGTGGTGGAATAGGGGCATCTAGCACGTAGAGCAACTTTTTCGATTTGAGAATGACTCTTAAATTTCTATATCAGTCAAGATAGTTTGATTCGGTTAGCTTATTGGTTTCCAAGATGTTACTTTAGTTCAAGTTTGTTGACATGATGCAAGTGATCTAGATGTAAAGATTGAGAACATTAGCTACTTGTATATGCACATGATATGCAAATAATTAGGACTTTAATTAAACGCATTTTTACTCCACTATTTTACTCAAACCAATAGCCCCCACTACTGATTCGGGAAAGCCCGTTGGAAGATTTTCTAGTGGACTGGTATCCAAATTTCTCAAGAATAATCTTGGGTTTGCCCAACAAGCCACCATTGAGTTCATTGGTAGGTATCTAATACCAATGACATCGTATGTAACTATCAGATCATTGGGTGATTAACAGCTTTTAATTTTAAAGCCTTTTTGGCTACCCCAACTTTTCCTCTAAATTTTTTTATGCTTGAGTTTTCCTAACCAGGATAAAGAATTTAGTTAAACCCGACCCGTTAATCAGGAATTTAATTTCATAGCTTGAACATGCCCAATGTCAAGTAGGCTTGGGTTTGCCCAACAACCTGGTCTCGGAAAAGGACTCTCGTTCTTACTATATTAACAGAAAGAATTAGGTTTAATATTAATTGAGGGATTTGTTTCTTTTAGTGATTTCATTGAATGACATGCATAACAATCAATAAATCACATAATTGATAATCTTGGTAATAAAGCAATTACGTGGTATGGTTATGGACTTTTCCTAAATTAATTTCTTTAAGCCATAAAAGAAATTAATATAGTTAACCCTATATTTTCAAGCATTATTTAAGTAGAAGGTCTTACCTCCTCGTCTTGTTTTGGTTGCCATCTCCAAAATAAAATAATTCTACTCCTATCTAACCTATGTAAACTAATTACATAATTTGCTAAAGAAGAGAAAACCTCGAGTTACATTCGAGGGGAGTTAGATGAGAAGAAAATTACACAAGAATTCTAGAGAAGGCAGGACATGTAGGCCCTATTTCATAAAAACCAAAACTGTAAAATAAATGAACAGATATAATTGGTTTTAGTCCATATCCATCAACCATGCCATTAACTATACTTAAAATAAACATATACTTTTATTATTCCAAAATTACTATTTTTGAAAAAATAAAAAAAAAATTTAAAATCACCATTTTAGAGAATACATCAATTTTAGATTTTCAAAATCATTATTTGAAGAACAAAATTGATTGTCTCAAAACTAATTTTGAGAAAATGCTTTTGTGTCCCATCTATCATCAAATGCGGTTTTTCCCTTTCAAAATTCTATTCCGAATTTTTTTTTGAAATTGCTGGAAGTCGCAAACAGAGCAGAACCGACACCGGTTTGGAAGCCAGTGCAGGCGCCGACTTTGTTTTGGTTTCCAAAAATTTTTATCTTCCAAAAAAGATTTTTGGATATCGCGAATAGAATGGAACCGTTACCGGCTTGGAAGCCAGAGCCGACGCCGCCTGTGTTCTGCAACAATGGTGGCGATTTTCAAAAAATTCCAGAAATAATTTCTGGTGCTTTCTTCTTCTGCAAATTTTCAGGGAGAACAATTCTCAGCAATATTTTCTATTTTGAAGCTCTAAACAACAACCAATTTGTTAGTTTAAACAAAATCAAAATGGAAAATTAAGATGAAACGGAGGGCAACATCCTTGTTGCAAGAAAACGTTTTTCTTGCAGAAATTTTCAGCACCAAAGAAAGTATCTTTTCGAAATGCGCTGTGACTTTTACACAATCATAATGTGCTACAGACCCAACACATAAAGATCAAAACGATTTCAACTCAAGTGAAAATGATTTTCACAGCAAACAAAGACAAACACGAAAATAGTTTTTCATGACAAAATAATGTCCGTAAACCACACATAGCATATCTCTGATACCACTGTTGGGTATCTCAAGCTCGTATCCCATACGGTGCAGCAGAAAATAAATCGAGATACCCTCCCAGGACTTTCTATGTGTGGAAAACAAGATATAACGACAATAAAGGCAACATCTTTTACCTTTGAGTGATCGTGCGAAAAATAAAATTTTCTTCTTCAAGTTGAGGCGTGATCCAGCAATCCTCGTGATTAACCTCCATGTGAGTTGAACATCTACCCACTATAATCATAGTGTGTGATTATCTTTAATAGTAATCCACACAGAGGAATACTCAAGTACATAGTTTTCTATACTAGCAGAAATTCTAAGTGGCTGCTAGGGTTCTTCTTCAAGATCAAATCGAGAAAGAAGAAGAGAAAAAAGTTCGTGGCTTTTGTTTTTCTCACGTGAATCCCCCTTAGGGTTTTTCGGTTATATCATCATACTGTCGAAAAATCACTGAAAATCTGGAATTCTAAAACAATTAGAGTTCCCTAATTGTAATTGGAAATATCAAGTTCTCACAATTACAACTTGTACCATAAATTATAACTAAGTATAATTTGTCCACAACAACTTCTCTTTCTCTCAATTAACCCCACAATGTTATCAAATAATATCTTGAGTATATAATCTTCTATTGTGTGTGACCTATTAGGTTTCCCATTCAATTGGTAGAGAATATGAATTAATCCAAACGTCTTTGAGATTAATAATCCATAATTAATTACAATTAATCCTATTAATTCTAATCAAGATTGGTTTAATAATTCATCAATTAATAAATCCATATTCCCAGATCATGAGTGGTATCTAGCAATACATCATGACTGCCCAAAAGTCCAGGAAGTCAAGTGGCTTGACATGAACCCTTCAATAACAAACTTCAGTGCAATTAACTCATTTCACCATACAATATCTCATTCGGTTTGGAGTACAGAATTAGTGCCAACTCCTTTCAGAATTAATTCTGGCCCGAATACAATAGTACTTGTATCAGGAACCCACTACTCTAGATGTGTATCAATTGAAAGTATTTCCAATATACAATCGCCTTGGCCAAGGACTTTCCGAATAGTAATTCCTACAAGTGGCCGTGAGATATTCGCCCCTACTATTAGGAGTGGTGAATCCTTTATTTACCATCTCAACTACTTTCGTTTACCTCACAATGTACCCAATATCCATCCCATAGGCGGCCCTCGATTGAGCTCCGGAGATTAGAATCAAAGTACAAAGCTCAGCAAACAAAGTACCTTGGAGATCTCAAATTAAGGATATTTGTACGTTTGCTATATTGAGATTATATCACTGGCACTAAATAGTTATTCATATAATTATCTCAAAGCTAGGTTATCCAATGAACTTATTCCATTAACAAGCATCCATGTGTTAACTTTGAGTATCTCAATACTCATGGTTATGAGAACCACTGCCTGATCAAATCAGGAAGTCTAACACATGCTAGTCTTAACACATTAATGATGTCTTGTCTTATTAATACTATAACTAGGGACTATTTAAGTACTAACACTATCCAGTGTAGTAGGAGTCTCATATCATGATCTCTATCATGATTTCTTTAACATAGTGTTGTACTAGGGACTTTATCGAACAGTTATATTACTTAAAGTAAACAAAAAGAAACTATAAGATAAATAATGCCTTTTATTAAAATAAAATGTGTCATATACAATGTACAAGTGATTGCCTCTAGGGTACAACAGTAACAGTCTTAACGTATTAATGATGTACTGTCTCATTAATATTATGACTAGAGATTATTTAAGTACTAACACCATCCAGTGTAGTAGGAATCTCATATCATAATTTTCTTAACATAGTGTTGTACTAGGGACTTTATCGAACAGTTATATTACTTAAAGTAAACAAAAAAAACTGTAAGATAAATAATGCCTTTTATTAAAATAAAATGTGTCATATACAATGTACAAGTGATTGCCTCTAGGGTATAACACTAACAAACTCTCACTTGGACTAGAGCCAATCATTCATCTATCTAATACCGAATGACTCAACATGAAAATCATGTTTCTTTTTGGATAGTGTTTTTGTAAGCGGGTCAGCTAAGTTCTCATCCGTGGGAACTCACTCTATCTTTATTTCCTTAGCTGCTTCAGAAGCGGCTATGTACTCAACTTCTGTCGCAGAGTTGGCAATAATCTCTTGTTTGGAACCTTTCCAACTTATTGCCCCTCCGCACAACATAAATGCGTAGACGGATTGTAATTTGAAATCATCTTTGTCAGATTGAAAACTGGCATTAGTATACCTGTTTATTTTCAAATCACCTTCTCCATATACTAAGAACACATCCTTAGTCCTTCATAAGTACTTAAGGATGTTCTTTGCAACTGCCCAATGACCCTCACCAGGGTCGGATTGGTATCTGCTCATCAAATTGAGAGTACAAGATACATCGAGCCTACTACATATCATAGCATACATGATAGATCCAACTGCCGAGGCATATGGAATCTTATTCATGTGATCCCTTTCTACTTATGTCTTGGGAGACATCGACTTTGAAAGGCTTACACCATGTGACATGGGTAAGAACCTCTTTTTGGATTGATCCATATTAAATCTCTTTAGCACTTTATTTATGTATGTAGACTGTGAAAGACCAAGAAACCTTTTGGATCTATCTCTATAGATCCTTATTCTAAGAATATTGGTTGCTTCTCCCAGGTCTTTCATGGAGAATTGTTTGGACAATCAAACTTTAACCGTTTGTAGGACAGGTATATTATTTCCTATTAGCAATATGTCATCTATATAAAGTAGTAAGAAAACGATTGCATTCCCACTAACCTTCTTATATACACAAGGCTCATCCATGTTTTGAATGAAACCAAACTCTTTGATTGTTTCATTAAAATGGATGTTCCAACTCCTAGAAGCTTGCTTAAGTCCATAAATAGACCTTTGCTACTTGCACACTTTTGTGCCATCACTAGATGTGAAAACCTCAGGTTGTGTCATATACACTTCCTCAGTCAGATTTCCATTTAGGAAAGCTAATTTCACATCCATCTGCCGAATCTCATAATTATAATGAGCAGTAATGGCTAGGAGTATCCTGATGAATTTCAACATGGCTACTGGTGAGGAGGTTTCATCATAGTCAATACCATGTTATTGACGATAACCCTTCGCCACTAGTCGTGCTTTGTAGGTAACTAAGTTACCATCCATGTCAGTTTTCTTCTTGAAAACAGAATTGCACCCAATAGGTTTAATTCTTTTGGGTAGATCAACCAAAGTCCATACTTGGTTGTTGTACATGGAATCCATCTCTGCCTTCATGGCCTCAAGACATTTGCCAGATTCTGAACTATTCAGAACATCCTTGTAGGTAGCAGGCTCATCTTCATCTATGAGCAATACGTCATTGTGGTCACTAATGAGAAATCCATATCTCTTAGGTTCCACACGTATCCTACTAGATCTATGAGGTTTTTGTGTATTAGAAGGTCCATCTATTCTCTCAATAGATATGGGATTAGACAGTTGATCCTCGTTTGTTTGATTTTCATGAACTTCAATAAGTTCAATCTTACTCCCACTATCCCCTTTGAGCATATGCTCCTTCTCTAAGAATACGGCATACTTCAAAACAAACAATTTATTTTCGGAGGTTGATAGAAGTAATTTCTGAAAGATTTTTTTAGATATCCCACAAACAAACATTTGTCAGACTTACTATCAAGTTTGTTTGACTGTGGCCTTTTGATAAAGGCAGGACAACCCCATACTCGCAAGTGAGATAACTTTGGTCTCTTACCAAAGAACATTTCAAATGTGATAGTATCAACCGATTTTGTCAGAACATTGTTCAATATATAAACAAAAGTCTCTAGTGCATGCCCCCAAAACGATTTTGGTAGGTCTGCAGAAGCCATCATGCTCCGTACCATGTCTAGAAGGGTTTGATTCATTCTCTCAGATACACCGTTATGTTGAGGTGTATGTGGTGGAGTCCATTGAGATAATATCCCATTATTTCTAAGATAACTCAGAAACTCTTGGCTCAAGTATTCTCCTCCTCGATCAGATCTTAGAGTCTTTATACTTTTGCTAAGTTGTTTCTTTATTTCATTCTTGAAGTTTTTGAACCTTTCAAAGGCCTCAGATTTGTATTTCATTAAATACAAAAACACGTATCGTGAGAAATCATCGATAAAGGTTATGGAATAGTTATAACCTCCTCTTGCTTGTATTGACATTGGGCCACATACATCATAATGTATGAGTTCTAATAACTTCTTGGCCCATTCTTCTTTTTCTTGGAAAATGAGTTTTAGTCATTTTGCCTAGTAAACAAGACTTGCATGTGCCATATAATTCATAATCAAATGACCCTAAGTCACCAAGCTTGTGTAACTTAGAAACACGATTTTTGTTTACATAGCCCAAACGACAATGCCATAAGTAAGAGGTGTTCGAGTTATCCATTTTAGGTTTCTTATTATTCATATTAAGAATTAGATTATCCAAGTCTAGAACATATAAACCATTAACCAAAGTTGCTAAACCATAATGAATATCATTCAATGAAAAAGAACAATATTTATTCTTAAATATCAAATGAAATCTATGTAAGTCTAAACACGCAACTGAAATAATGTTTCTCATTAAAACTGGTACAAAATAACAGTTTTGTAGTTCTAAAATTAATCTCGAAGGCAGGTTCAGCTCGTATGTCCCCATAGCAAGTGCAGCAACCTTTGCCCCATTTGCAGTACGTAGGTCCACATCGCCTTTATCTTGCATTCTACTGCTCTTTAGTCCCTGGAAGTTATTGTACAAATGAGATCCACATTCGGTATCTAATAAGCATATCTCATTTTTAAAGGCAGTATTTATCTCAATCATAAACGTACCTGGAGAAGAAGTAGAAGTACTTGTAAGCTTCTCCTTCTGCTTCTTGTCCTTAATGGTCTCCAAGTAGGTTTTGCAGTTGCGCCTCTAGTGGCCCATCTTTCCACAATGATGGCATGGGCCCTTAGTAGCTGTGTCCTTCCTGTTCACACCACCTTTGGGTTTCATGGCAGCATTCCTCTTCTTTTGAACTTTATTCTTAGAAGAGGAAGATTCTACTATTAAAACTGCATTGGAATCCTTCTTTATGGAGGACTCCGTAGTTTTGAGAAGATTGATCAATTCAGGAATGGTGGACTCAATCTTGTTCATCTAATAGTTAATCACAAATTGTGAGAAACTATTAGGTAAAGATTGTAGAATTGAGTCAACACTTAAGTCACGATCTATTGCAAACCCGAGAGATCCAAGCTTCTCAATCAAGCCCAGCATCTTTAGCCCATGAGTAGACACAGAAGAACCCTCTGCCATTTTGCAACGAAATAGTTGTTTCGAGATCTTATATCTCTCAATTTTAGCTTGGGCATCAAACAGCTTTCGAAGATGTAAAATGATCGATTGAGCATCTATATGCTTATGCTGTTTTTACAACTCAGGAGTCATGGATGACAGCATAATACATAATGCTGTATCACTATCCTCCTTGTGCCTCTTGTGGACAGCATGCTCATCAGCATGAGCATCTTGGGCTAGTGGTGGTGGAATAGAAGTATCTAGCACGTAGAGCAATTTTTTCGATTTGAGAACGATTCTCAAATTTCTATATCAGTCAAGATAGTTTGATTCGGTTAACTTGTTGGTTTCCAAGATGCTACTTAAATTCAAGTTTGTTGACATGATGCAAGTGATCTAGATGTAAAGATTGGGAATATTAGCTACTTGTATATGCACATGATATGTAAATAATTAGGACTTTAATTAAACGCATTTTTCATTCCACTATTTTACTCAAACCAATAGCCCCTACTACTGATTCGGGAAAGCCCGTTGGAAGCTTTCCTAGTGGACCGGTATCCAAATTCCTCAAGAATAACATTGGGTTTGCCCAACAAGTCATCCTTAAGTTCATTGGTAGGTATCCAATACTAATTACATCGTATATAACTACTGGATCATTGGATGACTAACAGCTTTTAATCTTAAAGCCTTTTGGGCTATCCCAACTTTTCCTCTAAATTTCTTTATGCTTGAGTTTGCCCAACCGGGATAAAGAATTTAGTTAAACCCAACCCATTAATCTGGAATTGAATTCCATAGCTTGAACATGCCCGATGTTAAGTAGGCTTGGGTTTGCCCAACAACCTGGTCTCGAAAAAGGACTCTTGTTCTTACTATATTAACGGAGGGAATTAGGTTTGATATTAATTGAGGGATTTTTTTCTTTTAGTGATTCCGTTGAATGACATGCATAAAAATCAATAAATCACATAATTGATAATAATGGTAATAAAGCGATTACGTGGTATGATTTTGGACTTTACCCTAAATTAATATCTTTGAGCCATAAAAGAAATTAATATAGTTAACCCTATGTGTTCATGCATGATTTAAGTAGAAGGTTGATATGGGCTAAATTAGTCATATTTTTTCTAGTTATTTGAGGGTTTTTTATGAAGAATTTTGTTTAATAACTAGTCATAATCCTTCATATTTGAGATTTTGCTCTTGGAAAGGTGTTTTGTTCTTTATTTCAGATTTTTAGGGTAAAAAGAAGCAAAAATGTCACAAACCAGAGGAGAGGTGGCGCCAGCTAGGGCCCTAGAACCAGCATCGGCCGTGCATTGTTGAAATGGAATGTGAAGCGACGAAAAAATTATTGAAACAGAGTAGAACAGAACCAAGGCAGCGCCGACTATGAAGCTGAACCGGTGCTAGCTGCATTCTGGAACTCATTGTGCAAAATTCGGAGAAAAATCAGCGAATAAGTAGAGAAGTAGAACACAACCAGCGTCGGCTCCGAGAGCCATGGCGGCACCGGCTGTGCCCTAGAGTAAAGGTGGTGCTGCGATTTTTCTACGCGTTTTTGGTAATTTGAGGAGTTTTAGTATTTTCAAACTTCTATTCGGCCAAGAACTTGGTACCTACGAGTTTAGGCACTTTTTAAGCCTATAAATAGATGAAAAACACAAGGGAAAATAGGAGAATTCATTGATCATCATAGAAAATCACTTAATCAAATGAGGAATTCTTCAATTCAAGAAGCGTTGTGCAAGAAGGTCTTCAAAGGAAGAAGAAGGAGGCTTGTCTATGAGTATTTTCTTTTACTTTGTTTTCTTTTTCTTGACAATGATATGTTAATTGTTTTATTGTAATTAACGTTGTCTAGATATTCATGATTTCTAGAGTTGTTTGATCTTTTAATTAATTGGTTATTATTCTTGGTATTTAATTACTTGTGTTTATTACGAGAATAGTTGGTTGTTTCTATCCATTGACTTGCTGGACCAAATGGGGTTGATGGTATTTTCGATTTATTAATTTCATATTCTGTTGGCTATTGACTTGCTGGACTAAAGGGGGTTGATTACTTAAGAACTGGTAAATAAAGGTTAATTGATGTCTTCTGAGACCAAGGGTTCATTGATTAATTTCATGCTTTAAATTTTTCGAGACCAAGATAATTTAATTAAGGATTGCGTTTAATGCATCTTTTGGATGAATTAGTTGATACGAACCAAGTGATTCTAATTTATCTAGAAGATAGTGATTTCATGGATTGACCATCGAAGTGAATCTACCTTAATCCTTCATGATGCTAAGGGAATAGCTAGGTATGACAAAGATTGGGTTCTTTAAGATCATGTTTGTCTAAACAATGGCTTGAGTTACATAATTCTACATCCTTGACATGTACATATTTTTATTTTCTTTCATTTTATTGTATTTGTTTTTCACTTTATCGAGTCGGTTAAATAATGAAAGAAAGGTGATTAATGTCTACTTATTCCTTGAGGATCAACACTCGTTTGAACCCTATGCTCGGTTAATGATAAGTACGCTTGCTCATATGTGTGATTTGGGTTGAACGTTTTAATTTAATCTTGATTGGGAATGTGCTTAGTTGTTGTATAATTTTTATACCCAAGTCCGAACACATCAAAGGTCTTACCTTCTCGCCTTGTTTTAGTTGCCATCTCCAGAATAAGATAATTCTACTCCTATCTAACCTATGTAAACTAATTACATAATTTCCTGAAGAGAGATAATCTCGAGTTACCTTCGAGGGGAGTTAGATAAGAAGAGAATTACATAAGAATTCTAGAGAAGGCAGGACACGTAGGCCCTATTTCATAAAAACCAAAACTGTAAAATGCATGAACAGATATAATCGGTTTTAGTCCGTAACCATCCACCATACCATTGACTATGCCTAAACAAAATAAACATATACTTTTATCATTCCAAAATCACTATTTTGGAAAGACAAAACAGATTCTAAAATCACCATTCTAGAAAGATACACTAATTTTAGATTTTCAAAATTATTATTTTGAAAAACAAAATTGTTTGTCTCAAAACTAATTTTGAGAAAATGCTTTTAGGTCCTGTTTCTCATCAAATGAGATTTTCCCTTCCAAAATTTTGTTTTGATTTTTTATTAAAAATACCTGGAGGTTGCAAACAAAGTAGAACCGGTGTCGGCTCTGTTCTGGTTTCCAAAAAACCTTTTCTTTTCCAAAAACGATTTTCGGACATCGCAAATAGAATGGAACCGGTGTAGGCTTGGAGGCCGGCACCGCCTGTATTCTACAACAATGGCGGCGATTTTTCAAAAATTTCCAGAAATAATTTCTGGTGCTTTCTTCTTTTGCAACAATTCTCAGCTCAGCTGTATTTTCTATTTTGAAGCTCTAAACAACAACCAATTTGTTAGTTTAAACAAAATCAAAACAGAAAATTAAGATGAAACGGTGGACAACATCTATGTTGCAGAAAAACGTTTTTCCTGCAGAAATTTTCAGCACAAAAGAAAGCATCTTTTCGAAATACGCTATGACTTTTACACAATCATATTGTGCTACGAACCCAACCCATAAAAATCGAAACAATTTCGACTTGAGTGAAAACGATTTTCACAACAAACAAAGACAAACATGAAAACCGTTTTTCATGCCTAAACAATGTCTATAGACCACACATAGCATGGCTCTGATACCACTGTTGGGTATCTCAGGCTCGTATCGTATACGGCGCAGCGGAAAATAAAACGAGATACCCTCCCAGGACCCGTCTATGTGTGGAAAACAAGGCATAAAGAAAGTAAAGGTAACAGCTTTTACCTTTAGGCAATCGTCCGAAGAACAAAAAAAAAAAAAAATCTTCTTCAAGTTGAGGTGCAATCCAACAATCCTCGTGATCAACCTCTGCGTGAGTTGAACGTCTAACTACTATAATTACAGTGAGTGATTATCTGTAACAGTAATCCACACAGAGGAATACTCAAGCACGAAGTTTTCTGTGCTAGTAGAAATTCTAAGTGGTGGATAGGGATCCTTTTCAAGATCAAATCGAGAGAGAAGAAGAAGAGAAGGTTTATGTAGCTGTAGTTTTTCTCACATGAATCACCCTAAGGGTTTTCGGTTATAACATCATCAAACCGAAAATTCACTGAAAATCTGGAATTCTAAAACAAATAGAGTTCCCTAATTGTAATTGGAAACATCAAATTCTCATAATTACAACTTGTACCATAAATTATAACTAATTATAATTTATACACAACAACTTCTCTTTCTCTCAATTAACCCCACAATGTTATCAAATAACATATTGAGTATATAATCTTCTATTGTGTGTGACCGATTAGGTTTCCCAGTCAATTGGTAGAGAATATGAATTAATCCAAACGTCTTTGAGATTAATAATCCATAATTAATTAGAATTTATCCTATTAATTCTAATTAGGATTGGTTTATTAATTCATGAATTAATACACCCATATTCCCAGATCATGAGCGGTATCTAGCAACATATTATGACCACCCAAGAGACCAAGAAGTCAATTGGCTTGACATAAACCCTTCAATAACAAATTTTAGTGCAATTAACTCCTTTCACCATACAATTTCTCATTCAGTTTGGAGTACAGAATTAGTGCCAACTCCCTTCAGAAATAATTCTGACCCGAATACAATAGTACTTGTACCAGGAACCCACCACTCTAGATGTGTATTAATTGGAACTATTTCCAATACACAATTGCCTTGGCCAAGAACTTCTCGAGTATTAATTGCTATAAGTGGCTGTGAGATATTCGCCCCTACTATTAGGAGTGGTGAATCCTTTATTGACCCTCTCAACTACGTTCGTTTGCCTCACAATGTACCCAATATTCATCCCATAGGCAGCCCTCGATCGAGCTCCATAGATTGGAATCAAAGTACAAAGCTCAGCAAACAAAGTACCTTAGAGATCTTAAGTCTATGGATACTTGCTTGTTTGCTATATTGAGATTATATCACTGGCACTAAATAGTTATCCATGTGATTATCTCAATGCTAGGTCATCCAATGAACTTGTTCCATTAACAAGTATCCATATGTTATCTTTGAGTATCTCAATACTCGCGGTTATGAGAACCACCACTTGATCAAATCAGGAAGTCTAACACATGCTAGTCTTAACGCATTAATGATGCCCTGTCTCGTTAATACTATGATTAGGGACTATTTAAGTACTAACACCATCCAGTGTAGTAGGAATCGCATATCATGATCTCCATCAAGATTTCCTTAGCACAATGTTGTACTAGGGACTTTATCGAACAGTTATACTACATAAAGTAAATAATAGAATCTATAAGATAAATAATGCCTTTTATTAAAATAAAATGTCTCATATACAATGTACAAGTGATTGCCTCTAGGGCACAACACTAACACTAACTCCTCTCGAATGTAACTCGAGGTTTTCTCTCTTTAGGAAATTATTTAATTAGTTTACAAAGGTTAGATAGGAGTAGAATTATTTTTTAATTTTGGAGATGGAAACGAAAATAAGGCGAGAAGGTAAGACCTTCTACTTGAATCATGCATGAACACGTAGGGTTAACTATATTAATTTCTTTTATGGTTCAAAGAACTTAATTTAGGGTAAAGTCCATAACCATACCACGTAATCGCTTTTTTACCATGGTTATCAATTATGTGATTTATTGATTTTTATGCATGTCATTTAATAAAATCACTAAAAGGAACAAATACCTCAATTAATATTAAACCTAATTCCTTCCGTTAATATAGTAAGAACGAGAGTCCTTTTTCGAGACCGGGTTGTTGGGCAAACCCAAGCCTACTTGACATTAGGCATGTTGAATCTATGGAATTAAATTCCTGATTAATGGATCGGGTTTAACTAAATTCTTTATCTCGATTGGGCAAACTCAAGCATAAAGAAATTTAGAGGAAAAGTTGGGGTACCCCAAAAGGCTTTAAGATTAAAAGTTGTTAATTATCCAATGATCCGGTAGTTACATACGATGTAATTGGTATTAGATACCTACTAATGAACTTAAGGGTGGCTTGTTGGGCAAGCCAAGGTTATTCTTGAGGAATTTGGATATCGGTCCTCTAGGAAAGCTTCCAACAGGCTTTCCTGAATCAATAGTGGGGGCTATTGGTTTGAGTAAAATAGTGGAATAAAAATACATTTAATTAAAGTCCTAATTATTTGCATATCATGTGCATATACAAGTAGCTAATGTTCTCTATCTTTACATCTAGGTCACTTGCATCATGTCAAAAAACCTAAACTTACGTAGCATTTTAGAAGCCAACAAGTTAACTGAATCAAACTATCTCGACTGGTATAGTAATTTGAGAATTGTTCTCAAATCGAAAAAGTTGCTCTACGTACTAGATGCTCCTATTCCACCACCACTAGCCCAAGATGCTCATGCTGATGAGCATGCTGTCCACAAGAGGCACAAGGAGGATAGTGATATAGCATCATGTATTATGCTGGTATTCATGACTCTTGAGTTGCAAAAACAGCACGATCATATATATGCTCAATCGATTATTTTACATCTTTGAAAGCTGTTTGATGCCCAAGCCAGAACTGAGAGATAGGAGATTTCGAAGCAACTATTCCATTGCAAAATGGCAGAGGGTTTTTCTGTAGCCACTCATGGGCTAAAGATGCTGGGCTTAATAGAGAAGCTTGGATATCTCGGGTTTGCAATGGATCATGACTTAAGTTTTGACTTAATTCTACAATCTTTGCCTAATAGTTTCTCACAATTTGTGGTTAACTATCTGATGAATAAGATTGAATCCACCCTTCTTAAGTTGATCAATCTTCTCAAAACTGCGGAGTTCTCTATGAAGAAGGATTCCAATGCAGTTTTAATGGTAGAATCTTCCTCTTCTAAGAAGAAAGTTCAAAAGAAGAAGAAGAAGGCTCCCATGAAGCCCAAAGGTGGTGGAACAAGAAGGACGCAGCTAGGCTCGTACAATCATTATGGGAAGATGGGTCACTAGAGGCGTAACTGCAAAGCCTACTTGGAGACCATTAAGAACAAGAAGCAGAAGGAGAAGCTTACAAGCATTTCTACTTCTACTTCGGGTATGTTTATGATTGAGATAAATATTGCTTTCAGAAATCAGATATGGGTATTAGATATCGGACGTGGATCTCATTTGTGCTATAACTTGCAGGGACTAAAGAGCAGTAGAAGTCTAGAGAAAGGCGATGTGGACCTATGTACTCCAAATGGGGCAAAGGTTGCTGCACTTGCTGTGAGGACATACGAGCTGAACCTGCCTTCAGAATTAATTGTAGAACTGGAAAACTGTTATTATGTACCAGTTTTAATGAAAAATATTATCTCAGTTGTGTGTTTAGACTTATATGAATTTCATTTAATATTTAAGAATAAATGTTGTTCTTTTTCTTTGAATGATATTCACTATGGTTCAGCAACTTTAGTTAATGGTTTATATGTTTTAGACTTGGATAATCCAATTCTCAATATAAACAATAAGAAATCTAAAATAAATAACTCTAACTCCTCTTACTTATGGCATTGTTGTTTTGGCCATGTAAACAAAAATCGTGTTTCTAAGTTACACAAGCTTGGTGACTTAGGGTCATTTGATTATGAATTATATGGCACATGCGAGTCTTGTTTACTAGGTAAAATGACTAAAACTCCTTTTCCAGGAAAAGGAGAATGGGCCAAGGAGTTATTAGAACTCATACATTCTGATGTATGTGGCTCAATGTCAATATAAGCAAGAGGAGGTTATAACTATTTCATAACCTTTATTGATGATTTCTCACGATACGGACATTTGTATTTAATGAAATACAAATCTGAAGCCTTTGAAAGGTTCAAAGACTTCAAGAATGAAATAGAGAAACAACTTGGCAAAAGTATTAAGACTCTAAGATCCGATCAAGGAGGAGAATACTTGAGTTAAGAGTTTATGAGTTATCTTAGAGATAATGAGATATTATCTCAATAGACTCCACCACATATACCTCAACATAACGGTGTATCTGAGAGAAGGAATCGAACTTTTCTGGACATGGTACGAACTATGATGGCTTCTGTAGACCTACCAAAATCATTTTGGGGGTATGCACTAGAAACTTCTATTTATATAATAAACAGAGTTCCAACAAAATCAGTTGATACTACCCCATTTGAGATGTTCTTTGGTAAGAAACCAAAGTTATCTCACTTACGAGTATGGGGTTGTCCTGCCTTTGTCAAAAGGCCACAGTCAGACAAATTTAATAGTAAGTCTAACAAGTGTTTATTTGTGGGATTTCCAAAAGAATATTTCAGATATTACTTTTACCTACCCTCCGAAAATAAATTATTTATTTCGAAGTATGCCGTCTTCTTAGAGAATGAGCACATGCTCAAAGGGGATAGTGGGAGTAAAATTGAACTTACTGAAGTTCATAAAGATCAAACAAATGAGGATCAACTGTCTAACCCTACATCTATTAAGAGAATAGATGAACCTTCTAATACACAAGAACGTCATAGATCTAGTAGGATACGTATGGCACCTGAGAGATATGGATTTCTCATTAATGACAACAATGACGTATTGCTCATAGATGAAGATGAGTCTACTACCTACAAGGATGTTCTAAATAATTTAGAATCTAGGAAATGGCTTGAGGCCATGAAGTCAGAGATGGATTCCATGTACGACAACCAAGTATGGATTTTAGTTGATCCACCCAAAGGAATTAAACCTATTGGGTGCAAGTGGATTTTCAAGAAGAAAACAGAAATGGATGGTAATATAGTTACCTATAAAGTACGACTAGTGGCGAAGGGTTATCGTTAACAACATGGTATTGACTATGACGAAACCTTCTCGCTAGTAGCTATGTTAAAATCCATCAGGATACTCCTAGCCATTGCTGCTCATTATGATTATGAGATTTGGCAAATGGATGTGAAAATAGCTTTCCTAAATGGAAATCTAACTGAAGAAGTGTATATGACAAAACCTGAGGGTTTTATATCCAATGATAGCACAAAGGTGTGCAAGCTGCAAAGGTCCATTTATAGACTTAAGCAAACTTCTAGGAGTTGGAACATCCATTTTGATGAAATAATCAAAGAGTTTGGTTTCATTCAAAACATGGATGAGCCATGTGTAAACAAGAAGGTTAGTGGGAGCACAATTGTTTTCTTATTACTTTATATAGATAACATATTGCTTATAGGAAACAATATACCTATCTTGTAAACGGTTAAAATTAGGTTGTCCAAACAATTCTCCATGAAATACTTTGGAGAAGAAACCTATATTCTTGGAATAAGGATCTATAAAGATGGATCCCAAAGGTTGCTTGGTCTTTCACAGTCTACATACATAAATAAAGTGCTAAAGAGGTTTAGCATGGATCAATCCAAAAAGGGATTCTTGCCCATGTCATATGGTGTAAGCCTTTCAAAGTCGATATCTCCCAAGACACAAGTTGAAAGGGATCACATGAGTAAGATTCCATATGCCTCGACAGTTGGATCTATCATGTATGCTATGATATGTACTAAGCCCGATGTCTCTTGTGCTCTCAGTTCGACAAGTAGATACTAATCTGACCCTAGTGAGGGTCATTAGGCGATTTTAAAGAATATTCTTAAGTACTTACGAAAGACTAAGGATATTTTCTTAGTATATGGAGAAGGTGATTTGAAAATAAACGGGTATACTGATGCCAGTTTTCAATCTGACAAAGATGATTTCAAATCAAAATTCGGCTACATGTTTACGTTGTGTGGAGGGGCAATAAGTTGGAAAAGTTCTAAACAAGAGACTATTGTCAACTCGACGACAAAAGCTGAGTACATAGCTGCTTCTGAAGCAGCTAAGGAGGTTGTTTAGATCAAGAAGTTCGTGACGGAACAAGGTGTGGTTCCTAGTGTTGTTGGTCCAATAACTTTGTATTGTTACAACAACGGAGCCATTGCACAAGTAAAAGAGCCGCGGTCTCACCAACAATCCAAACACATACTGCGACGTTATCATCTGATCCGGGAGATCTTAGATATGAATGATGTAAAGATAAAGAGTGTTCCCACGGATGAGAACATAGCTGACTCACTTACAAAAGCTCTATCTTAAAAGAAATATGATTGTCATGTTGAGTCATTCGGTATTAGATACATGAATGATTGGCTCTAGTACAAGTGGGAGTTTATTAGTGTTGTGCCCTAAAGGCAATCACTTGTACATTATATATGAGACATTTTATTTTAATAAAAGGCATTATTTATCTTACAGTTTCTTTTTTTTACTTTAAGTAATATAAGTGTTCGATAAAGTCCATAGTACATCACTGTGTTAAGGAAATCATGATATGAGATTCCTACTACACTGGATGGTGTTAGTACTTAAATAATCCCTAGTCATAGTATTCATGAGACAGGACATCATTAATGCGTTAAGATTAACATGTGTTAGACTTCCTGATTTGATCAAGCGGTGGTTCTCATAACCGTGAGTATTGAGATACTCAAAGTTAACACATAGATGCTTGTTAATGGAACAAGTTAATTGGATGACCTAGCTTTGAGATAATCACATGGATAAGTATTTAGTGCCAGTGAGATAATCTTAATATAGCAAACGTGCAACTATCCTTAGACTTGGAATCTCCAAGGTACATTGTTTGTTGAGCTTTATACTTTGATTCCAATCTCTGGAGCTTGATTGAGGGCTTTCTATGGGAT
The DNA here is from genome assembly GCA_026120185.1 of Voacanga thouarsii. Lineage (NCBI taxonomy): Eukaryota > Viridiplantae > Streptophyta > Magnoliopsida > Gentianales > Apocynaceae > Voacanga > Voacanga thouarsii. The sequence continues at coordinate 292,030 of JANUWF010001918.1, read as the reverse complement.
GGATATTGGGTACATTGTGAGGTAAACGAAAGTAGTTGAGAGGGTCAATAAAGGATTCACCACTCCTAATAGTAAGGGCGAATATCTCATAGCCACTTGTAGGAATTACTACTCAGAAAGTCCTTGGGTAAGGCAATTGTGTATTGGAAATAGTTCCAATTGATATAAATCTAGAGTAGGGGGTTTCTGGTACAAATATTATTGTATTCAGGCTAGAATTAATTCTGAAAGGAGTTGGCACTAATTCCATACTCCAAACCGAATGAGAAATTGTATGGTGAAAGGAGTTAATTGCACTGAAGTTTGTTATTGAAGGGTTTATGTCAAGCCATTTGATTTCTTGGTCTCTTGGGTGGTCATGATGTGTTGCTAGATACCGCTCATGATCTAGGAATATGGGTTTATTAATTCATGAATTAATAAATTAATCCTAATTAGAATTAATAGGATTAATTCTAATTAATTATGGATTATTAATCTCAAAGACGTTTGGATTAATTCATGTTCTCTACCAATTGACTGGGAAACCTAATAGGTCACACACAATAGAAAATTATATACTCAATATGTTAGTTGATAATATTGTGGGGTTAATTGAGAGAAAGAGAAGTTGTTGTAGATAAATTATAATTAGTTATAATTGATAGTCTAAATTGTAATTGTGAGAATATGATGTTTCCAATTACAATTAGGGAATTCTAATAGAATTAGAATTCTCAGTTTTGGGAAGGGAAATTTCGTGTGACATATTAACAAGACACACAAAACCCTAGCTAAGTAGTGACACACGAAACAACTGCTTCTTCTTCCCTCTCATTTTCTCGTTTTCCTGAAAACGAAAACAGCCCTAGCCGCCATCTTTTTCTGCTAGCACAAGAAATTTTGGTGCTTGAATATTCCTCTGTGTGGATTACTGTTAGAGATAATCACACACTTTGATTATAGTGGTTAGACGTTCAACTCATGTGAAGGTTGATCACGAGGATTGCTGGATCACGCCTCAACTTGAGGAAGAAATTTGTTCTTCAGACAATCAAACAAAGGTAAAAAGCTGCTACCTTTATTATCCTTACGTCTTGTTTTCCATACATTGGCAGGTCCTGGGATGGTATCTCGTTTATTTTTCACTGCGCCGTATAGGATATGAGCCTGAGATACCCAACAAAACATACATATTTCTTTGACTGAAAATGTACAAGGGGATGATATGGTTGGAATATTTTAGGATGCTATTGGCATTAAGGATTTTGATAATGCACGTAAAGAGCCTAAATATTTGAGGGAGATACTTAAATTGTTAGAAGAGGCTAATGTGGATTTGTATCTAGGTTGTATTAAGTTTTTCTCTCTGTTGTTTATCATGAGACTATTACACTTAAAAGTCCTTAATGGGTGGTAAAATAAGTCTGTTGACTTGATACTTGATCTTCTAATGGATACATTCAGTAAAATGGGAGTGAAAATTGCCAAAAATTACTATTAGGCTAGGAAAATAATGAATGTGTTAGGAATGGAATGCAAAGTTTGGGATGCTTGTCCAAACAATTGCATGATATACAAGAAGGAAAATGAGGACACTATTTATTGTGATGTATCCAATGCTCTGAGGTACAAGAAAGAGGGTAGTGCAATTGCATACAAATGTGTTAGGTATTTTCTGTTGACTTTGAGGTTAAAGTGATTATTCATGTCTCGCAAAAATACATCTCTTATGATGTGGCATGCAGAATGTTATGTGAAAGATGGAGTCTATAGTCATCCAGCTGATTCTAAGGCTTGGAGAAAACTTGATGAGTCACATTTGGAATTTGCAAGTGATTATCAATGTTAGACTTGGACTGGCTTCAGATGGATTTAATCCACTTTCAAATGTGCTTAAACCATATAGTACTTGGCCTGTTGTCTTAATATTGTATGATTTGCCACCCTAGTTATGCATGAAGTAGCTTTATTTTATTTTGTCAACTCTGATCGATGGCCCTAAGAGTTCAGAGAACATGATTGACATTTTTTTGCAACAATTGATTGATGAGTTCTAAGAATTATAGAATGACGGTGTGACTACCTATATTGCTGTGGGAAAAAAGATGTTCCATTTGCGGGCATTTATTATGTGGACCATAAATGGTTTTCCAATATATGATAATCTGTCTGGCTATAGTCTCCATAATGAGAAGGCTTGTTCGATATGTGGTGTTAATCATTTGTCTTATTGCTTGCGTAATGGCGGTAAATATTACTTCTTATATCAATGTAGATTTCTTGAACTGTGACATAAGCTCTATAGGGACAATGTTTCTTTCTATGGTGGAATGGAAATATGATAAGCACTAAAAAGGTATATAGGGATAGAAATTTTGACACAACTTGAGGGTTGTCTAACAGAATATGCAATAGAAGATATGAAAATAAAAAATTAGCCTAACTACAAATGAAAGTTTGGCATAAATTCATATAATTGGTAGAAGAAGAGTATTTTCTAGGAGCTGCGATATTGGGAGAGCAATTTGATGAGGTATAACCTTAACCTGATGCACATTGAGAAAAATTTTGCTGACAATCTATCTTATACAATATTGTGTAATAGTAGTTCTTCAAAAGATAACTTCAAAACTTGTTAAGAATTACAGGTAATGGATATTAGAAAGTCTTTATATCCAATTATAAAACCCTTTGAAACTGGATATAGTTTGCCACCAACTTCTTATATATTGAATATGTCGAAAGTTAAAGTTTTTTTTTTTTTTATAGTATTGAAGGAATTGAGAGTTCTTGATGGTTATTTTCCTAATATTTCTTGACGGGTAAATATGAGGAAAAAGACTTTAAGAGGTTTGGAGAGTCATAATTCTCACATTTTACTCCAACAATTAATCCTATTAGCTACCCCCATTGTTTTACCTAAGAATATAGTGCAACTTTTGATTGAGATTGCTTCATGTTTTAGGTAGTTGTGTTCCAAAGTTAACAAAGAGAGGCATTTTGAGTGTCTTCAAGACAATTTTGCAGTTACAATATGTCTTTTTGAGAAAATATTCATCCCAAGTTTTTTTATATAATGGAACATTTATCGATATATTTGGCTGATGATGCATTGATAACTGGTCCAATTCTATGTTGATGGATGTTTCCCATTGAAAGATATTTGAAAACTCTTAAATGTTACATGCGCAATCATACTCAGCTTAAATATTTAATTGCTAGTGGGTATTAAACAGAAGAACGTAAGAAATTTGTATCAAAATATTTAGATAATATTGAGAGCAAAGAGAATAGGCCCCCAGGATATATTGATGATGACAACAACATAGGTAAACCAATTGAAAAGGGGATTAATGTAATATTTGATTGTGTTACCTTGATACAAGTACATCGGTGGGTTCTAGCCAACTCCGACATCTTCAAACCATATAGAGAGTCAGTTTTCCTTTAACTATTTATATTTATTTTTTTGTACTTCTTTTATTATTACTTCTAAATTTTCACATATGTCTATATGGAGCCTTCATATGTCCATCGTTAATAGAAAGCATCATAGATCTCGATTACATAACGGAAAATGTATTTATTGTCAAACATTTCGCACGTGGCTCAGTCATTATATAAGTAAATTGGATACAATATAGCTAATAATTCCACTATAGAACATATAAAGCATATAATATCTATATTTATTATAGGTTGATAAGAACAAAGAATGCCCTGATATTTCTATTGAAGTTAAAAAGTTTGCAAATAGTCATTTCAAACAAGGATTGCGCTATAATATATGCAGTGAATGGCTTGCATTTCGTACAACAACCTACAAGGCTAATAATTCTGCCAAACATTCTGGTGTTATATGTAGAGCTGATGCTACAAGTTATTCTAGTCGAAGAGATAGGAATCCCATAGAAGCTGGTGTTAATTACAATAGAGTTCTTACTAATATTATAAGGATCCGATATAGTAATCCACTAAAATTTCTATTATTCAAATGTGATTGGGAAGATGTACATTGAGGTGTTAAAGTTGATGACCTCAAGTTTATTTTGGGGAATTTGGCCATTTATTATATAGGTAAAATAAAGAGATGGGTGAGCTATTTATACTAGCAAATCAAGTGAAACAAGTTTGATATTCTCATTGTCCTAGAGAAAGAGACTAGCATGTGGTAATGCCAATGATGAGAAGAGATAACTACGATGTGTACTCCAGGAACCATGATGTAGAAGCTTTTTCTACACAGTAGCTAGATTCTCATCCTGTTTTGCACGAAGTAGGTGTCGTAAGGTTAGGGATGGCATTTTTGGGGGAGGAATTGGATTTATTTGGAAAAGAATACAACCTGCAATTTAAATGTACTTAAATCACTTCCCTGATTACTAAATCTTCTAGAATTGTTGAAATCTTTACTGAATACTAAAATCTTTATGTTTTGCATATAGTTAAGAAACCTTTTCGACCTGCATCGATATAGGATGGCATAGCTACCTCGAGATCAAGGGCTAGTTCTTTACAGGCTACAGAGACACAACTACCAGTACACGAGGTTGGCTAGAGATTAGATATAGCTATTTGAACATGCTTCAGAGATCAGGGATCCAGTCAGAAGACAATTATACCTACTTCTGATGTAGGTCCTAGTTGCACGGGACCTTTTTTCTCGGGCCCTAACGCCTTAGGTTTGCTAAGTTGTTATGAAGTAATTTAGGATTAATTGATCTACGTGGCTATTGAAATCATATTAAACTTTTATCTTTCTCAACTATTTGGTATTAATTTTTTAATTGCCATTTTGTAGGTTCCATGTTGAGAAGTTCTCGCAGGATCGAAAGTTACTCTCTGGATAGGGTAAGTTGGGCTTCAAAAAGTATGAAGTTGGTGTTAACCAACATGGAGGACTTGTAGGGGTGGATGTATCTCGCTACAGTTCAGTGGTGGGCTGTTTTGCATGCATGAGCAGTAGGATCCCTCTGAATTATAAGGATTGGCATTCCATACCTCAAAGACGAAGATTAGGAAGAAATACAAGTAAATAATTTAATTCTAACATATGCAAGAGTGTTTTCTTCATAGGTTAATATTTTGTTTAATTAATTATTTATTTAACAAGTACAAGAACAACACCACGATGCCATCAGAAGGACATAGTGTTATAATAAAGATGCTATATGTAATGTGGAAGGATTATAAGTCAAAGTTGAAACAAAAATTCTATATTCCTTTCCAGCATAGTACGAAGCCTATTGTTTGCAGAGATAGATGGGTAGATGAAAATCAATGGAGAATGCTAGTTGATTATTGGCAATTGGAGAATACACAAATCATTTGTATCGAAGTTGTTTATATATACAAGATAGTTATAATATAATTATTTTATATATTAACTATTTAAAATACTCACTGATGGTAGCCGAGCAGAACAGACAAAAATCGATCACATGTTGCATATCTACTAGTCATAGGAAGGATGCTGCATTTTGTTACACTAGATCAAGTATTCCAGTTTGTCATACACACCATTCGTTTGAATTTTATCTAATTTACTTAAAAATTTTCACAAATCGTTATAGATGATCTGATAAGTCCAACTAACATCACAGTATGATATGTTTCTTCCATTACGAATATGGCATGGCCAGCATGTCGATGGTTTGACTGCGGAGATGATTATAAGTAATTTTAATAAGAAAATGTTTCTGAATTATTAAAATATAAGAAAGAAAATATTTTAACCTAAAATAAATTTAATATATTATTTTTAAATTTAGTAGGACCAATTAGAGATAGAGTGGCAGGCACTGCTTGAGTCTGATGCATTGAAGAAGCGGATGTTTCGATATTTTGGTGACTATTTGGTCCAGAAACAAGAGATCGTGTTAGGTGCCAGGGAAAGGAACCAACACCAACCCCAGCCAGCCAATCATCAACTTGCACTACAAATGTTGAGGAGGTTGTCAAGGCTAAGGTTGACGCACCTATGCAGAGTACGCGAGATATTATGCAGGCTGAGATACGAGCTAAGGTGAAGTGTGAGCAAGAGGCTTAAGAGTCATTTGTAGCTGCGCTTCAGGCTACTATAGATACATCATCTCACATATTTGATGCAGGTGCATTTAATCTAGTGTGTATACCTCCATCTAGTGCATCTACGACATCTCCTGGTGTTGGTTCCATTTCTCAACCCGTTAGATCATGCGATGCTAACGAGACCGTCTGTGATGAGTGAAATATTTTCTTATTCTTGTAATTGTACAAGTACTTCTACTTATGATAGATATATTCTGTTGTGTTCGAATTTGGGTATAAAAATCATATAAAAATAAGCACATTCACAATCAAGCGTACACATATGAGCAAGCGTACTCATCATTAAGCATAGCATAGGGTTTAAAACGAGTGTCGATCCTCAAGAAACAAGTATGCCTTAATCACTTTTCCTTCATTGTTTAACCGACTCAATAAAGTGAAAAAGAATAAAAAGGAAAATTAAATAACATAAAAGAAAATATACGCATGTTAAGGATGGAGAATTATGTAACTCAAACCATTATTTTGACAAATATGACCTTAAAGTACCCAATCATTAACATAACTAATCATTCTCATGGTATCATGAAGGATTAAGATAGAGTCACTTCTTTTCCAATCTATAAAATCACTATCTTCAGACAAATTAGCATCACATATCATGTCTCAACTAATTCACCAAAAAGATGTATTAAACACAATCATTGATTAAATTTTCATATCCTGGCAAATTTAAAACATGAAATTAACCAATGAATCCATATCCTGACAGACATCAATTAACCTTTAATTACCCAGTTCTTCACAATTAACCCATTTTTCAAGTAAGTTAATAGACAACAAATATGAAATTAATGAATTGAGACCACCATCAACCCATTTTCCAAACAAGTTAGTAGGAAGAAACAACAAATTAATCTCATAATCAGTATAAGTAATTAAATACCAAGAATAACAATCAATTAATCAAAAGATCAAAGTAACTCTAAAAATCATGAATACAAAAAATAATGTCAAATTACAATAAAACAATTAATACATTATTGTTCAAGAAAAGAAAACAAAGTTAAAAGAAAGCACTCATAGACAAGCCTTATTCTTCTTTCTTCATAGACTCTCTTGTACAATCCTCCTTGATCTGATGAGTTCCTCATTAATTTTTGAGTGATTTGTGTTTTGATCCGTGAATTCATCTCTTTTCCTTTATGTTTTCCCTTTATTTATAGGCTTTAGAAGTGCCTAAATTTGTCCCTCTAGGGTTTCTAGCCGAATAGAAGTAGGAAAATACTAAACTCGACAAATTGCCAAAAAAATGCGCATGAAAATTGAGGCATCGCCTCAGTCCTAGTGCACAGCCGGCGCCGCCTGTCCTGCCTAGGGCCGGTGCCAGTTGTGTTCTGCTTCTTCGTCTATTCATTGATTTTTCTTGATTTTCACGCCAACTCTTTCAAAATGCAACGGTCACTGCCTCTGGCCTCCTAGCCGGTGCTGGTTCTGTTCTGTTCCACGACAATTTTGCCTTATTTTACCCCTAAAATCTAAAATAATGCACAAAATACCTTTCCAAGGGTAAAATCCCAAATATGAAGTAATATGACTAGTTATTGTACAAAATGTATCACAAAATGGTCTCTAATAACTAGGAAATATATGACTAATTTAGGCCCTATCACATTCCCCCACACTTAACTCTTTGCTTGTCCTCAAGCAAAGTATCAAAGACAAGTAGAAAAACACAAGTTTTCACACAACCACTCAATCAATTTCTAGATAAAATTTCCAATGCTTTCTTTATTCAAGATAACAAAACATATGCTACTATACCTTTCATAACAAATGCAAGACTTGTGTAAGTGAAGAATAACTAGTAGAACCATCCCAACACTTAACATCATTGTCAAACCATTGGAAAGAATTTAGTTTAAAGAAAATATGCGTTCCATAAGCTTACTTTTCATACACTCTCTCCACTAATTCGAGACATATCATGATTCTACTTAGGTCAAGTAGGACTTTTAAGCTTGTAATGTAAAGCTAAAGGGTTTGTAATGTAGCTTGTCAAACGAAGAATATAGAAAAATCAAATATCAAAGAAGATGAGAGTTTGCAAGAAAAGGATAAAAAAATGTACCAATAGATTTCAAACTCTTCTTGCTCTCCTATCCCAAAACCACTCAAGATCCCATAACCTCGTATAGCAATCATATTATAGCTTAAGCAAATCTAGCTTTCTTTTCATCAATAATTCTCAACTCATCAATCATATTGCACAAGATCATCAAAATTTTAGCAATTCTTATTCCAACTTAACCACATTCTTCCTGTACTCTTCTTTTCTTTTTTCTTCTTCTTTTCAAATGCTGCTTTTGTTTGTTTCTCAGTTTTTTCTTTCAATATTTTCTAGCAGCTTTTTATTTTTCTCAATTTTTTTTCTTCCTCCTTTGTCTTTTCCAACTCAACACTTGATGCATAACTAAAAGTAACAAGTCATGACATTTACACAAGTATTTTCGCTCACATTTCTTCTACTTGTACTTTTATCCATCAAGAGCAATCAAAGATTTGGAAGGTAAATCAAACTCTCAGAAAGAAGTAATGGACAAAGTATGATAATGGGTTTAAGAAAGAACTTAACAATTTAGGCTCAAAATAGGCACTAGGGATAATATAAAATAGGTAGGCTTGAAAAGCTCAAACTATCCAAAGAAAGCCTATTACCGTCATCCCTAAGTTAAATCATGAATGTCTTTCTTATTTTGGCTCGAGAGGTATTCAAGTAAGTTCTAGAATGCTCAATGAATTTTAGCAGAAAAACAGGTTTAAGAACAATGTAAAGCATTTGATCAAGAACTACTTAGTCCACGTGTGTGCAAAAAGTCATGCATAAGCCACAAATGATATAAAACATATGCTCTATGATCTAGCAAAAAGACATGGATTAAAAATACATCTTGAAAGCTAAAAAATATTAAAAAAAAATCTTAAAAGGTTCAAAGAAAAATTTCAAGAAGAATGAAACATAGAAGAATTCCCATTCTAACCACTCCCCCACACTTAAAATGGACATTATCCTCAATGGCCAAACAAATAGAGCAAGGAAATATTCCCACAGGACCAAAAATAAAGGGGAAAAGAGAAGAAAGAAAATACTTCCATCACATTGTGCATTCTTCTACAAAAAAGTTGAATTCCAACAGAAAGGAGCATTATTGAAGTACCTAAAAAGGAAAATACACAAAAAGAAACACACCAAAGCATAAAAACTAGAAAATAAAAATAAGTAAAAAGTAAAGAAACTAGTACAAAAAAGAAAAGTACAAGCAATAACTAGAAAAGTCATGAAAATAGAAACGAAAAAAGAGAGTGATAAGTAGGAATAAGTGTAGAAAAATCATCGCAATCCTCTCCATCATCATGAGCTGAGGTCTATCACTGCCATGCGGTCTCGGAAAACACTGCATCCCCTCAGCCCATTGTTGCTCCATAATAGTCTGCCTCCGGGCAATGTCATTAATGGAGTCCTGCATGTGTAGCAACATCTCCGTCTACTAAGTTAACTGTTGAGAAATATGCCCTCTTAGATTAGGTTTCTGATGTAAACATCGAATGTTTTAATAAAAGAATTTATTCTTAGAAATTATTTATAAATTTACATTTTATTTGTACACAATTACATTTGGAAAGGACCCATTGTGTTTAAGTAAGTGGTCCATGTGAATGGTAGTCTTTCACAGTAAGGTATGAATCACGGGTTACTTAACACATAAACGTTTGTTCTTAACTGAGGAATGAGAATCTCATCATGTCTAGGTTATTGTGTTATGAATTCCAAATGGGGAATGACTTACCTTTAGCCAGTGAGTAGTCCACTCACTTCATGATATAGGCATATTTCGAATACGTAGAACATGACCTATAGTAGTGGTTTCTTAAAGTACTATATGGGAGAAACCTAGACTACTACTGCTACAGCGTGGACTAGTACTAGTCTACAACTTGAGTATGAGTTGATGGTTTGACGAAGCTGGAAGCATGTACTTTGATATGCTTTAGTTGAGGTTCTATTGTAGGACTAATATACTTACATATTAGGTATATCTGACTAGTTAGTTAAGACAAGCTTGTACAAGATAGTTTATATATTATATCGCCTCTTGTGGTTGTCTGAATGATCTAAATATCTAGGGCTTTGGGAAACATAACTTAGATGTTTGCTTTAGGGTAGCTCTCTTGGAAAGCGGAAACAATCCAAGAAGTCGTGGATCATTGGGCTAGAAGACTAAGGATGGTAGATGTCATTTAGAGAGGTGTTAGTACATTTCTTCCTCTCTAATGCATGGCGATATATAGAGGGGTATTTTAGTCATTTCACCTGTAGGTCAGAGACTTTGCTGACACAGCATTGTCCTTGGGGTCAATATTTTCTTATGGTGATATTAGGAAATATTAAAAAATGTAAAATATAGCTATTTATATGATAAGGATATTTTGGTCATTTTAATAGCCAAGACTGTGTGTTTCTTAGTTCCCAGTATAGACCGTAAGTCCTAATTATATACAGGCTAAGGAATTAGTCTTAAATTGAATGGAATTTATTTTATTTAAGCAGCATGATTTAATTATTGGGCTAGAATAAAATAAAGGTCCACAGAGAGAGAGAATTAATTAAACTAGTTTAGTGGGTTAATTAATTATTCAGGGCTTTGGCCCAGTTTGAATAATTAAAGATTGACCTGGGACTAAACTAATATAGGTTTGTTAATTGGACTAGTTTATTTGGGCTAGAAAATTAATTATTTATTGGGCCATTTATTTGGTTCTAATTGGAATAATTAATTTGGTCCAAGAGGCTAAATTAAGAGTTTAATGGGTTAAATTAAAAATCCAGTTTAACATAGGGTTTTATTTAGGTAACTTCCTAAATAAGGTAGAGAAGCTAAAAACTAGCTAGAAAAGCATATCTGTTTTGCTAATCCCTCTATACAGAATATTAGAAATGCTCCTACATCAAGTTAAACCCAGTTGGTTGAGGTGGAAAAGAAAGTCGCTGAAGCAAAGACCCAAAATGAGGATAAAATTATCCTAACCAAATTATTTTTAATAAATACGCCACATCATTCTTCTCAATTTTCAATGCTGCTTTTATTGATCTGGAAAGCAAATTGGAATCAATGGTTTTGGCTTAACTACCTCTGAGAAGGATATTGCTACATTAGTATCAAGTCGGGTAAGCAGGACTGAGAACCCAACTACAACTGTTGATATGCCACCAAGAAGATACGAGCAAACTCTTAAATACTCAATCTAACTCCCCTGTATATCATTTATACCAATTAGACTCTTGGAGACCCTTCTACTAACTGAAACTGAGGACAAATTGTCTATAAACCTAGCTGGCCTGTAATTGTAGTTCTTAAACACTTTTATATTTAGTATGGCTACAAAAACAGCTGGCCTATAGTTAGGACAATTTCTTTCAACTTTTCTTTAATTTTAAATCCCTTCCTATATGGAAAGGTAGTAGGGCTTTAAGAATTTACCATTTATCCTCTTTTGAAATTCTTGCCCTTCTGGTTTCATTAGCCTGTAAGCCCCACATGGTATAACTTGACTGATCAAGTAGGGCCCTTCCTATATTGGTGACCACCTGCCGAACTTGAGATCTTTTGCGTTGGCTAATAAAATAGTTTTCCAAACTAAATCACCCTCATTGAATATCTTCTTTTAGACCTTCAATTTATAAGATCTACCTATCTTTTCCTTACTAGTTTTTAAATGCTCCAAAGCCAATATTCGAACATTATCTGGGCCATCTAACCCATAGTCATATGTTGCTGGTAATTGTTTGGCTTCAAATCATGTTATCTGGCCACTCTGTCTAACTGGATAGAGATTTTGAATGCCAGAATAACATCCTAGCCATAGGTTAGTTTATAAGGTATAAAGCTAGTTGCCGTTTGTTTTGAGTTTCTATAAGCTTGAAGCACTTGATTTAATGTCTCATACCACCTCCTATGCTGGTCTTCAACATTCTTCTTAATAATATAAATCAAAATTTGGTTAGTAGCCCCTACCTAGCGATTGGCTTGGGCATAATATGGTGTAGAGCGTATAATCTAATGCTTAACTGCTGAGCAAAAGAAATCACCTTATCACCAGTAAACATAGTATATTGATCAGTAGTAATAGACTTTGGAATACCAAACCAATATATAATTTGGTATCGAATAAATTTGATGATAACATCTTAGCTAACTTTGACCATTGGTTGGGCTTAAACCCATTTAGGGAAATTGTCAGTGGCTGCCAAGATAAGAGCATGTCCTTGAGAAGATGGTGGGTAAATCTCACCAATTAGGGTTGTGAATTCAGTGTTCAGTTTGGGATTTAGTTTTGAAATTCAATTTTTTTTAGTTTTCTATTTTTTTTTTATCACAAATGAATCGAACTGAATTATTAGCAAAACTGTTTTAACTGAATAGAAATAATTTTGGTTCGGTTCGGTTTAGTAGTGAACTGAATTGAGAGAACTAAATTTGACTAGCCCATTAAGCATTAACCAAGACCATAATAAAATTAAATCCCTTTTAACTAGCCCATTTAGCTGGCTGAATACAACATAAATCACAAATGTCAAGATCCATGGCTAGATATTAACATACTACTGTGCAATTGTAATTGGATCCTCCACATGCAAACATGCTGTTTGGCAAAAAAATCTACTACTACCTGAAATGAGATATATTTAAGGGCAAATGCATTAAGTGTGATAGCCCAGTTCATTAACCTATTGTTAGTGTTGTGCCCTAGCGGCAATCACTTATACCATGTATATTGCATAGTAATTAAAAAGAGAGGAATTCTTTATCTTTAAATTTGATTTTTATATCTTAATATGTGTATAAACTGTTTTATAAAGTTTCTAGTACAATACAGTGTTAAGGAAATCATGATAGAGATCATGATGTGAGATTTCTACTATACTATGTAGTATTTGTGCTTGAATAATCCCTAGTCATAGTACTAATGAGATGAGACATTATTAATACACCAAGACTAGCACATATATCTCTTGATTAGATCAAGCAATGGTTCTCATAACCATGAGTATTGTGATACTCAGGATTAATATGTGGATGCTTGTTATATGAATAAGTTCATTGGATGACCTAACTATGAGATAATTACTTGGATAAACTATTGAATGTTAGTAATAGAATCTCATTATAGCAAGTGTGCAAGTATCTTTAGACTTGAGATCTCCGACCTATTTTTTTTTATCGAGGGTTGCACTTTGATTCTAATCTTTGGAGTCTTACAAAGACCATCTATGGGATGAATATTGGGTACAATGTTAAGTGAACGAAAGTAGCTGAGAGGGTCAATAAAGGATTCACCAATCTTTATAGTAGGAGAGTATATCACAGGACTACTTGTAGAAATCATTACTTATGAAGTCCTTGGCCAAGGAGACAATGTGTTGGAGATAGTTCCAAATTTGATACACATATTGATAATGGATTTCTTGAACAAGTATTAAAATATTCGGGCCAGAATTAATAATATTCTGGATGGAGTTGGCACTAATTCCATGCTCTAGATCGAATGAGATATAGTATGGTGAAAGGAGTTTATTGCACTGGTTATTTGCTATTGAAAGATTCACGTCAAGCCACTTGACTTTCTAGACTTTTGAGAGATCAAGATTCATTGCTAGATGTCACTTTTGATCTACTAAATATGAATTTATTAATTAGAGAATTAATAAATTAATCCTATATTTTATTTAGGGTTATTAATTCTAAATATTTTAGAATTAATTTATATTATGCTACCAACAAGACCAGGAAACCTAATGGGTCACACACAATAAAGGTTTGAATGCTCAATATATACTATTTGATAATATTATGGGGTTAATTGAGAGAAGAAAATATATTTATAGGTGAATTATAAGTTTGTTATAATTCATGGGACTTTGTTGTAATTATATAAACTTCAAGGACCCAATTGTAGACATTAAATTTTGAAGATTTAATGGCAATTAACACAAATCCTAAAACAATAAATAAGGAGTCATTCTTTTTGTAATAGGGAGTTGAACGATCAAAACAAGTGGGGATTTTCAGACCTTCTTCTTCTTCTTCCCTATTCTTCACCAATTAAAACCTAGCTGCTCAACTTCTACTAGCATAGTTTTGAGTTGGCTTTGTGAGCAATTCAATCTTGTGTGGATTACTGCTAGAGATAATCCTACCCTTGGATTTTAGTGGACGATCAAAATCAGAGAAATTGGTTCTTTGGTTGGCACAAGAAAATTTTATTTTTTGCTATAGAAGGAAATCTCCATTTCCTTCCTCTATTCCCATTTTAATTGCAAATATGTGATCCTTGGGCATGGATTTCATGGTTATTTCTGTTTCATTCTTATTTAACAAGCATAATTAAATCCCAACAGTAGTATCAGAGCATTCGTGTTTGGGTTTTAATGCGTCTTTAATCGTTTTGAAATCATTTCTGAGCATGTAACTATATGATCATGGTGATTGTATGTCTACTACTTTGTATGGCATGGCTGGGTTTTCTGGTTTGAAGAATCTCTCGATAATTGAAAAACGGTTAAGAAGTTCTTTCCATGTGGGTCTGTTTTGGCATTAGATTTTTCTACAATCAAGATTTTGATTCAACAATTTAGATTTTTGTTTAAATTTTGATGTAGATTACAGTTGGTTGTTAATATTGATTAACAATACTTGATATCAAAATTGTTTTGAATGGTATGAAAATCTTGTTGCTGTTCATGAAAAATTGCAGAAAAATTTGGGGAAAAAGATGAATAGTGGTATTTTTCCACCTCCAGAGCATACCTGACGCTAGGTACGTTCGACCTAACTGATGCTAGGTACACTCGGTTCTTCCCCCGTGTGTGCCTCCAAAGCAAACCTGGCGCAAAGTACGTTAGACCAACCTGGCGCCAAGTGCACTCTGTTTTAGCACTATTTTATTTAAAAAAATTAATAATAATAAGTTTTTTGTTTTATCTTTTCTAATTTTGAGAATAGGTTCTAAGAATGATTGGAATTTATTTGAAACCCATGATTTTGGAAAAAGTATTTTTAAAATTACAAATAGGACCCACAATTTTTTAAAATTTTGATTTCGGCCCAAAACTTTCTAAAATTTAAGTTTGGACGTAGATTCCTCTAAAATATTGATTTTAGATGTTTGTGCATTGGATGCTTTGTGAGGGATTTTAAGCACGTTTTATTGGCATGGTGGATGGTTATGGACTAAGACCAAACATATCTTTTCATGCATATTTATCGTTTTATTTTAATTAAATAGGGCCTGCACATCCTGCCTTATCTCGAATTCTTGTGTAATTCTCTTCTCATTTAACTCCCCATGAATATAACTCGAGGTTTCTTCCTTTAGAAAATTATGTAATTAGTTTATATAGGTTAGATTCAAATAGAATTTTATTTACAAGATTTTGAAGACGACAATCAAAACGAAGCGAGATGGAAAGACATTCTACTTAAATCATGGATGAACACATAGGGTTGACCATATTAATTTCCTTGATGGATCGAGAAAATTAATTTAGAGAGTCCATAACCATGCCACATAATTGTTTATTACCATGTTTATCAATTTATGCTGCTTATTGATAAATTGTATGTATGCCAAATGATGAGAAAACTAAAAGGAATAAATCCCTCAAATAATATTACATCTAATGTCTTGCATTAACATAGTAATAACGAGAGCTCTTTTTCGAGACCAAGTTGTTGGGCATACCCAAGCCTACTTAACATTGAGTACGTTCAAGCTATGAAATTTAATTCCTGATTAATGGGTTGGGTTTAACTAATTTCTTTATCTCGGTTGGGCTAACCTAAGCATAAAGAATATTAGAGGTAAGGTTGGGATAGTATTAAATACTTTAATGATTAAAAGATGTTAATAATCCAAAAATATAGTAGTTACATTTGATGTAATTAGTATTGGATACCTGATGAGACTCCGCTTCATCATAGAAGTCAGGATCAAGGAGGGGGAGGCGTGACCATGCAAGGATAAGGAATGATGACAAGATTTGGGTCCAAGAAGCTTCAAGCTGATTTTCAATTGCTCATAAAACCATGCTTGAAGAAGGAAGAGGGTTGGAAGGTTGAGTAAGCTAGCCAAGAGCTCATTTTTTATGAGAGTAAGAAGGACCCCAATAAGAACTCAAGCCAGCAATAAATACAAATAAAATTCGATCGAAAGGAGGCCTTACAGTGGACAGCCGGTGCCGGCCTCAATCTGCAACACGACTGGTCCGAAGGTAGTGTACAACCAGCATCGGCTTCAAGGGCCCTAGCTGGCGCCGGCTCCGGCCTGAGCAGCCGACAGCTACCCAAAGTTTTTGATGTTTTCTCTGATTTTCTCCAATTTTAAAGTGTTTGTAAAGACTTATTAAGACCCTAAACTATAATATAACCTCAGGGATTAGTTAGCTAGGGTTAGGATAGTATAAATAGAACATTTAGTGATTTGACAACATAATTCACACACTTTATTCAAAATTTGAGAGAGAATCTTGAGAGGCCCTAGCCTCCTTGTTCATCTTGTTCAAAACCATGCTTAAGGGTTAGTCCTCCATATAAATGAATCTATAAATCTTTTGGATAATCCACTGTGATTTATTTGAATGGGTCTTAGTTTCTTTGATCTTCTAAGGTTTGTTTGAATTCCATTACATGTGTGCCTATTTTCTCTATTCTATTTGTTCTTGTTTGTCTTTGTTACTTTAAGGATATTGGGGTGAGATTATAGTAGAACTTTCTACTATTCTTGAAGGTCTTTGAAGCTTAGTTCTTCAAGGGTTTGATAGAGGGTAGGTTGTTATTTCAATTTCTCCTTTTGTCTTAAGAAGAATCTCTGTTTTTTGTCCCGTTGGTTGAGTTGAATGATAGGGGCTAAATTAGTCATATTTTTTCTAGTTATTTGAGGCTCTTTTTGTGATATATTTTGTTCAATAACTAGTCATATTCCTTCATATTTGAGATTTTACCCTTGGAAATGTATTTTATTCATTATTTCAAATTTTAGGAGTAAAATAAAGTAAAAACATCACAAAAACAGAACTAAGGCGGCGCCGGACAGGGCCTAGGAACCAGTGCTGGGCATATGCTAATAATGCAAACTTCGAGGCGATAAAAAATTATTGAAACAGGATCGGAACAGAACCGAACCGACACCGGCTTCAATAGCCAAGGCGACGCTAGTTGCACTCTGGACTATATTGTGATGAAATTAAGAAAAAATTGGTGAACAAAGGAAGAAACAGAACACAACCGGCGCCGGCTCCGGTATCTAAGGTGGCGCCGGCTATGCTCTGAGGAAAAGACGGGATTTTAATTTTTGCACGTAGTTTTTGATAATTTGTAGAATTTTAGTATCTTCCTACTTCTACTCGGCCAAGAACCTTGCACCAACAAGTTTAGGCACTTCCAAAGCCTATAAATAGATGGAAAACACAAGGAAAAATAGGAGAATTCATAGATTATCATAGAAAATCACTCAAATCAAAGGAGGAATTCTTCAAATCAAGGAGGGTTGTGCAAGAAGGTCTTTAAAGGAAGAAGAATGAGGCTTGTCTATGAGTTCTTTCTTTTACTTTGTTTTTTTTTTCTTGAATTATGATATATTAATTGTTTTATTATAATTTGGCATTGTTTTAGATATTCATGATTTCTAGAGTTATTTGATCTTTTGATTAATTGATTATTCTTCTTGGTATTTAATTGCTTGGGCGTATTATGAGATTATTTGGTTGTTTCTTTTTATTAACTTGCTTGGGAAAATGGTTGATGGTGGTTTCAATTCAGTAGTTTCATATTGGTTGACTCTTAACTTTCTTGGAAAAGAGGTTAATTGCTAAGAACTGGTAATTAAAGGTTAATTGATGTCTACCAGGAATGGATTCATTGGTTGATTTCATGTTTTAAGTTTGCCAGGAATGGAAATTTAATTAAAGGATTGTGGTTAATGCATCTTTTAGGTGGATTAGTTGAGATAGGAATATGATGCTAATTTATCTAGAAGGTAGTGATTTCATGGATTGGAAAAGAAGTGAGTCTATATTAATCCTTCATGATGCCAAGAGAATAATGAGTTATGATAATGATTAGGTCCTTTAAGGTCATGTTTGTCGAAATAATGGTTTGAGTTATATAAATCTCTATCCGTAACATGTATATATTTTTATTTTATTTTATTTCATTTTAACTTTGTTAAGTCGGTTAAACAATAAAAGAAAAGGGTTTAATGTATACTTGTTTCTTGAGGATCGACACTTGTTTGAACCTTATGTTATGTTAATAATGAGTATGCTTGCTCATATGTGTAATTTAAGGTTAACGTTTTAATTTAAACTTGATTGGGAATGTGCTTATTTTTATATGATTTTTATACCCAAATCCAAACATATCATTGAACTCCTTACCAATTAAACCACCCACAACACCAAGAAAAAGCCCACTCAAGATCATATCAAAGAGTTTGGTATTAGAGCAAGGAAAGTTTTGATTCCAATTAAAGCTTGAAAGCAAGAAAAGGAGCCCTACAAAGTTGAAGAAAAAGAAAATAGAGAAATCACGTAACTCAAAAACATGCTCCAAAAAGGTTATGAAATCTTTGTTATATCTTGATTTTTCTTTTCGGAAATTTCTCCTTGATGTTAATATAATTCTTGGGAACAAAATTTTCTTGTGTTTGTGGTGAAAATTGGCTTGAATATGGGTGAAAATATTGGTTGTTCTTAAGTGACGGGATTGCAGCCAAGGTGTTTGATAAATGTTCCATGAGAATGCTGTTGGCTATAGTTGGAAATTTTGATTCTTAATTTTCATTCCTTGGGATATTGAGACTTAGTATATCACTTTATTATTGAATTCCATGCTTATTGAACTCAACTTTACTAGTGCACACTTGTGATAATTTTGTCCTTCATAATCCTAGTTCTAGTTGTTCTTGTTTCTTTGTTCTTGATAACTCTTGTTTGTTTCCTGTTTAGAAGTATTTCTTTATGTGTTAAGTGTTTATTCTTCTGTTGATTGGATCCAATTTTCTTGAAATTCTTGACTAAAACTTGATTGCTTGAGATGCCCAATAAGTGTTTGTTGAAATTCTCCTAAGACCCCCTAATTGGAAAAAAAATCCATTGATTTGCGTGATTCACTAAGTTGGACTAAATTTTTAGCTATTGAGGAGAATTGGGATTGAACAAGAAGGTTTGAGTATTGAGAAAAAGGAAAGAGGGTGAGACTATTACTAAAAGAGCCTAAGAGAGCAAACACGAGAGTGGAGTGGCCAACCTTTGAGAGCCAACACGCAAGGTAGCGAAGTGAGGATCCATTGGTCTTTCTAATCTCTTTTGTTTTACAGGTATAAATAAGTAAATATTCCACCACAATGGCCCATGATCAAGAGATCTCTAGGCCTTACCCAAGTGGACCTAGTAGACTTCAAGAAGAATAAATTGATGCTAGGATTTTACGTGATGACTTGCAAGCTATGATGAGGACTATGCAAAGTAAGTTTCAAAACATGACAATAGAATTGATAAATCATCTTGGGCAATCTTCTACCATCGCACAAAGGAGAGGCCAAGAGCAATTTGAAGTACCTAGCCTTAGGATGAGGGAAAGTGATGCCCATACTCCTCCGTTAATTGCCAAACAATGAGAAGAGTGGAATGAGCACTCTATCAGGGGATTCCAACATGCTCCTATGAGAGAGGAAAGATATGGTATGAGAGGAGGATGAGGTAGAGGTCAAGGAAGGAATGGTGGGAACAACCTAAGGGGGTTAGAAAGAGAGTTTGAGGGAGTTGATGAATGGTATGAGGGGGAATAAGTTGAAGCCCTTGGGGAACACCATAGAGGATGGGGCAATAGAGGAGGAATGAGAGAAGGAAATGATGAGGAGGGGGAGTTGAACCATATTAAATTGAAAGTGCCTACATTCTATGGCAAGAGTGACCCTGAAGCATATTTCGAGTGAGAGAGCAAGATGGAGATCTTCCTAGAAAGTCATACCTATAGTGAGAGGTCAAAGGTGAGGTTGGCTATTTTGGGATTTTCGGAGTATGCTTTGATTTGGTGGGAGCAAGTTAGTGCACAAAGGAGACAAATGGGAGTGAAAACCATAGTTATTTGGAATTTATTGAAAAATATGATAATAGTAAGGTTTATACCACACCATTACTACGATGATCTTTACCAAAGGCTCCAATCACTCAAGCAAAAGAATGGGAGTGTGGAAGATTACCACAAAGAGAGGGAAGTAATGTTGATGAGAGCTCAAATTAATGAGGATCCTAGAGCAACAAGAGCAAGGTTCTTAGGAGGATTAAATAGATAAATTGCTAATTTGGTAGAATTACACCCCTATGATCGATTGGAGGATATGGTACATGCCGCTATGAAGATTGAGAGGTAATTAAAGAGGAGGGTATTTAATAGACCACCACTTCCAAACCCCAACACTACTAGCAATATTCCAATTAAGAAGGATGAAGCCCTTAAGCCATTCCAAAGGGACTTCAACAAACCTAGAGAGGATTGGAAGCCTAGGGAGGAGTGGCAACCTAGGGAAGGTTGGAACGAGAACAGGGGAAAAGCCATGGAGAGGCCACAAAGGAATAGGGATATCAAGTGTTTTAAGTGCCTTTTATATGGACATACTTCCCATGAGTGTCCAAGCAAGAGAACAATGTATACTAATCCCTATGGTGAGATTTCTACCGACGAAGAAGAAGAGGGAGAAAGGTATTAAGGAGACCAAGAAGGAAAAAGTGATGAGGAAAGTGATGAAGGGGAAGTTGTTGGTCAAGAATACTGTTTGGTGGGAGTCACAAGAAGGTCATCGCATTCACAAGCCATTGAGGTCCAAGATCACCAACAAAGGGAGAACATTTTCTACACTAGGTATCTAATCAACAAGACCCCTTGTAGTGGCATTGTGGATAGTGGGAGTTGCACTAACGTGATTAGTGCAAACTTAGTTGAAGAATTGGACATGAGATGGATTAACCACCCCAAGCCCTACAGATTGTAATGGTGGAATGATAGAGGGGAATTGAGAGTAAACAAATAAGTTTTGGTGTCATTTGAGATGGGGAAGTATAAGGATGATGTGCTATGTGATGTGGTACCCATGCAAGCGGGTCACTTACTCCTAGGGAGGCCTTGGCAATACGATAGGCATGTTAAGCATGATCGGAGGAAGAATACTTATTCTCTATTCAAGAAGGGACTAAGTTTAACATCACCCCTATGGCCCCAAGTGAGGTGAACAATGATCAAAGAATCTGAAGGAGAAAGAAAAGAAGAAGGAAGTGCAAGATGGCAAACAAAAACACGAAATTAAGAGAAAGGAACAAGAGAGGAAAGAAAAAGAGTTGAGAGAGAGAATAGACAAATAAGTACCTTTGACGATCAAGGATAGGAGTGAGCAAGGACAAGAGAGGGGAAGTAAAAGAAGAGTGAATTTCTTTGTAAAAGAAAGTGAGGTCATAGAAGCTAAGGAATCAGTTATTCTTCTTTTATGCAATGGCTCTTATATTTTTACTAATGATTCTACATTGTCTTTGACTAAGAAAATTGAAGCTATTCTTCAACAATTTGGAGACGTTTTTCCAAAGGAGGTGGTCAACCGAACACTTATCCAATTCTTACGAACCATAATCAGGAAGAACTTGAACAATTGGGAGGAAGGCTTGCCACACCTTGAGTTTGTTTACAAAAGGGCTATTCACTCTACCATTTCTTATTCTCCTTTTGAAATTGTGTATGGTTCAAACCCTCTAACTCTTTTAGGATTAGTTCCCTTGTCTATAGGTGAACGAATGAACCTTGATGGAGCTAGGAAGGCGACAATTGTAAAGGCACTCAGTGTAGATGAAGGCAATGATTTGGAGATAAATCCATTTCAAGGAAGGGGAGATGATGAGATTCCGATTCATCATGGAAGTCAAGATTAAGGAGGGGGAGGCATGATCATGAAAGGACAAGGAATGATGACAAGATCTGGGTCCAAGAAGCTTCAAGTTGATTTTCAATTGCTCATAAAATCATGCTTGAGGAAGGAAGAGGGTTGGAAGGTTGAGGAAGCTAGCCAAGAGCTCATTTTTTATGAGAGTAAGAAGGACCCCAACAAGAACTCAAGCTGGCAATAAATACAGATAAAATTTGACCAAAATGAGGCTTTACAGTGGACAGCCGGCGCCGATCTAAGCATCCGAACTGGTGCCAGCCTCAATCTGCAACACGACCAGCCCGAAGGTAGTGCACAACTGGCGTTGGCTTCAAGGGCCTTAGCCGGTTCCGGCTCTAGTCGGCTGCTCTGCGTTTTTTATGTTTTCTCCAATTTTAAAGTGTTGGTAAAGACTTATTAAGACTCGAAACTATAATAGAACCTCAGGGATTACTTAGCTAGGGTTAGGATAGTATGAATAGAACCTTTAGTGATTTGACAACATAATTCACACACTTTATTGAAAATTTGAGAGAGAATCTTGAGAGGCCCTAGCTTCCCTGTTCATCTTGTTCAAGACTATGCTTAAGGGTTAGTTCTCCTTATAAATAAATCTATAAACCTTTTGGATAATGCAATATGGCTTCTTTGAATGGGTCTTAGTTTCTTTACTATTCTAAGGTTTGTTTGAATTCCATTATATGGGTGCCAATTTTATCTATTCTATTTGTTCTTGTTTGTCTTTGTTGCTTCAAGGATATTGGGGTAAGATTATAGTAAAACTTTCTACTATTCTTGAAGGTCTTTGAAGCTTAGTTCTTCAAGGGTTTGATAGAGGGTAGGTTGTTATTTCATTTTCTCCTTTTGTCTCAAGAAGAATCTCTATTTTTTGTCCTATTGGTTGAGCTGAACTCCTTACCAATTAAAATACCCACAACACCAAGAAAAAACCCACTCAAGATCATATCAATACCTACCACTGAACTTATGAATGGCTTATTGGGCTAACACAATGTCATTCTTAAGGAATTTGGATACTGCTCCACTAAGAAAGCTTCTAACGGGCAATTGATTTGAGTAAAATAGTGGAATAAAAATGCATTTAATTAAAGACCTAATTACTTGCATATTATGAGCATATACATGTTCTAATTACTTTATCTTTACATCTAGGTCACTTGTATCATGTCGATAGACCTAAACCTACGTAGCATCTTAAAAACAAATAAGCTCACCAAATCAAACTATTTGGACTGGTATAGAAACTTGAGAATCGTTCTCAAGTTGAAAAAGTTGCTCTACGTGCTATATGCTCCTATTCCGCCACCTCTAGCCCAAGGTGCTCTTGTTGATGAGCATGCTGTCCACAAGAAGCATAAGGAGGATAATGATACTGCATCATGTATTTTGCTGGTGTCTATGACTCTTGAGTTATAAAAATAACATGAGCATATAGATGCTCGAACCATTATTTTCCATTTTCAAGAGCTATTTGATAAACAAGCTAGAACTGAGAGGTATGAGATCTCTAAGTAACTGTTTCATTCTAAGATGGTTGAGGGTGCTTCATTGGTCACTTATGGGCGGCAGAAGTTGGGCTATATTAAAAAGCTTAGGTTTCTTGGTTACGTAATGGATCACAATTTAAGTGTTGACTTAATTCTACAATTATTACCAAGTAGTTTTTCACAATTTGTGATTAATGACCACATGAATAATATTGAGACCACCATATCTGAGCATATGAATCTACTTAAGACTGCTGAATCATCCATGAAGAAGGATGGTAAGGCGATCTTACTAGTAGGTTCTTTGTCTTCTAAGAAGAAAGTTCCCAAGAAGAAGAAGAAAAATCATACTAAACCCAATGGAGGTGTGAAAAGAATGAAGTTGCCACTAAAGGCCCATGTCATTATTGTGGCAAGATGATGGGCCATTGGAGGTGTAATTGCAAAGCTTACTTGGAGACCATGAAGGAAAAGAAGGAGAATGAGAAGCTTGCAAGCACTTCTACTTCTACTCCTAGTATGTTTATGATTGAGACTAATACTGCCTTTAGTAATGAGATAAAGGTATTGTATATTGGTTGTGGATCTCATTTATGCAATAATTTCTAGGGACTAAAGGGCAGCAGAAGGCTGGAAAAGGGCAATGTGGACTTGCGAGTTGCAAATGGAGCAAATGTTGTTGCACTAGTTGTGGGGACTTATCATCTTAATCTACCTTCTAGATCAATTTTAGAACTTTAAAACTGCTATTTTTTACCAGTTTTGTTGAAAAATATTATCTTAGCTGCTTGTTTAGACTTATTTCAATTTTATTTAAATTTTAAGAATAAACGTTGTTCTTTTGCATTAAATGATATCCATTATGGTTTTGCAACTTTGGTTAATAGTTTATATATTCTAGACATGGATTATCCAATTCTTAATATAAATGTAAAGAAACAAACAAAAAATAACTCAATCTCATCTTACTTATGGCATTATCGTTTAGGCCATGTAAATGAAAAAACTCGTGTCTAAGTTATACAAGCTGGGTAACTTGGGGTTGTTCACTTGGTAAAATGGCTAAAACTCTATTTTTTGGAAAAGGAGAAAGGGCTAAAGAGTTTTCAGAACTAATACATACAGATGCATGTAGCTTAATGTCTATATGAGTAAGAAGAGGTTATCATTACTTTATAACCTTTATCGATGACTATTCATGATATGGGTATTTGTATTTAATGAAATACAAGTTTGAAGCATTTGACAAGTTCAAAGACTTCAAGAATGAAGTAGAGAAACAACTTGACAAGAGTATTAAAGCTCTTAGATCCGATCGAGAAAGTGAATACTTAAGCTAAGAGTATTAAAGTTATCTTAGAGATAATTGGATATTATCTCAATGGCCTCCACCACATATAGCTCAACATAATGGTGTATCTGAAAGAAGGAATCGGACCCTTCTAGACATGGTACGGACCATGATAGCTTTTGCAAAGTTACAAAAATCATTTTGGGGATATGCACTGGACACTGCTGTTTATATATGAAATAGAGTTTCATAAAAAACGGTTGATACCACTCCTTATGAGCTGTTTTTTGGTAAAAGATCAAAGTTATCTTATTTAAGGATTTAGGGTTGCCCTGCTTTTGTGAAAAGGGTAATGTCAGACAAACTTGAAAGTAAGTCTGACAAATATTTTTTTGTTAGATATCTGAAAGAATCCTTCGGATATTACTTCTATTTTCCTTCTGAAAATAAAGTTTTTGTTTCAAAAAATGTTATCTTCTTAGAGAAAGAACACATGTTTAAAGGAGATAGTGTGAGCAAGCTTGAACTTTGTTAAGTTCAAGAAGAACAAACAAATATTGATCAACCATCTGAACCCACACCTATTGATGAATCTTCTAACACACAAGAGCCTCATAGGTCGAATAGGATACAAGTGGCACCTGAGAGATTTGGATTTCTCATAAGTGACTATAATGACGTATTGCTCATAGAAGAAGATGAATCTACTACTTACATGGATATTCTGAATAGTTCAGAATATGATAAATGGCTTAAAGCCATGAAGTCAGAAATAGATTCCATGTATGATAACCAAGTATGGACTTTGGTTTATCCACTCGAAGGAATCAATCCTATAGGATGCAAATGGATTTTCAAGAAGAAAATTAACATGGATGGTAATGTGGTTACCTATAAGGCACATCTAGTTGCAAAAGCTATCAACAACAGCAAGGTATTGACTATGACGAAACTTTTTCACCAGTCGCTATGCTAAAATCCATAAAAATACTCCTAACACTTGCCGCTCATTACAACTATGAGGTTTTCCAAATAGATGTGAAAATAGCTTTTCTTAATGGAAACCCGATCGAGGAAGCGTATATGACACAACCTGAAGGTTTCACATCCAAAGATGGCATAAAAGTATGCAAGTTGAAAAGGTCCATCTATGGACTTAAGCAAGCATCTAGGAGTTGGAACATCCCTTTTGATGAGACAATTAAAGAATTTGGTTTCATTCAAAACATGAATGAACCTTATGTGTATAAAAAGGTCAGTGGAAGTGCAGTTGTTTTGTTATTGCTTTATGTAGATAACATATTGCTAAGAGGAAATGATGTTTCCGTTCTTTAATCTGTAAAGATTTGGTTATCCAAGATGTTCTCCATAAAAGACCTTGGAGAAGTAACCTATATTTTGAAAATAAAGATCTATAGAAATAGATCAAGAAGGTTGCTAGGTCTTTGCAGTCTACATACATAGATAAAGTAATGAAGACATTCAACATGGATCAATCTAAAAGAGGATTCTTACCTATGACACATGGAATAAGCCTTTCAAAGTCGATGTCTCCAAAGACATAAGTTAAAAGAGACCATATGAGTAGAATTCCGTATGCTTCGGCAATTGGGTGTATTATGTATGCTATGATATATATTAGGCCTGATGTATAATGTGCTCTTAGCTTAACGAGTAGATACTAATTTGACCCTGTAGAGAGTTATTGGGCGGCTATAAAGAATATCCTCAAATACTTACAAAGGACTAAGGATGTATTCTTGGTTTATGGAGATGGTGATTTGCAAGTAAGAGGGTATACTAATGCCTTCTTTCAATCAGATAAGGATGACTACAAATCACAATTTGGCTACGTGTTCATGTTAGGTGGTGGGGTAGTAAGTTGGAAAAGTTTCAAACAAGAGACTGCTGCCGATTAAACAACTGAAGCAGAGTACATAGCGGCTTCCGAAAAAGCTAAAGAAGCAGTGTGGAACAAGAAGTACGTCCCTAAACTTGGAGCAGTGCCTAGCATTGTAGGTCTGATACTTTTGTATTGTGATAACAATGGAACAATTGCACAAATAAAAGAACCACGCTCTTATCAATAATCCAAGTATATACTTAGACACTATCATCTGATTAGAGACATCATAGATAGGCGAGATGTATAGATAGAGAGAATTCCCATAGATTAGAACATAGCTGATCCACTCACTAAAGTACACTTTCTTGGAAGAAACATGATAAACATGTTGAGTCATTCGGTATTCGAAATATTAATGGTTGGCTCTAGTGGAAGCGGTAGATTGTTAGTGTTGTGCCCTAGAGGCAATCACATGTACTATGTATACTGTATAGTAATTAATAACAGAGGCATTCTTTATCCTTCAGTTTGATTGTTATATCTTAATATGCATATAAACTAATTGATAAAAACCCTAGTACAATACAGTGTTAAGAAAATCATGATAGAGATTAAGATGTGAGATTCCTACTACACTATATAGTGTTTGTGCTTGAATAATCTCTAGTCATAGTATTAATAAGATGGGACATTATTAATACACCAAGACTAGCACATGTCATATCTCTTGATTGGATCAAGCTGTGGTTCTCATAACCGTGAGTATTGTAATACTCAGGATTAATATGTGGATGTTTATTATAGAAACAAGTTCATTAGATGATCTAGCTATGAGATAATCACTTAGATAAGCTATTGAGTGTCAGTGATAGAATCTCATTATAGTAAGTGTGCAAGTATCTTTAAACTTGTTGTCTCTGAGGTATTTTGTTTATCGAGTGTTATACTTTGATTCTAATCTTTGGAGTCTTACAAGGAGCGCCTATGAGATGGATATTGGGTACAACGTAAAGTGAATGAAAGCAACTGAGACGGTCAATAAAGGATTCACCACTTACAATAGTAGGAGAGTATATCTCAGGGCCACTTGTAGAAATCATTACTCAAGAAATCTTTGGCCAAAGTGACTATGTGTTGGAAATAGTTCCAAATTTGATACACATATCGAATAATGAATTTCTTCAACAAGTATTAAAATATTCGGGCTAGAATTAATTATATTCTAGATAGAGTTAGCACTAATTTCATATTCTAGGCTGAATGAGAAATAGTATGGTGAATGGAGATTATTGCACTGGTTATTTGCAATTGAAAGGTTCACCTCAAGCCACTTGACTTTCTGGACTTTTGGGTGATCAAGAGTCATTGCTACATATCACTCTTGATTTTCTAAATATGAATTTATTATTTAGAGAATTAATAAATTAATCATATATTTTATTTAGGGTAATTAATTCTAAATATTTTAGAATTAATTTATATTATGCTACCAACAAGACTAGGAAACCTAATGGGTCACACACAATAAAGGTTTGAATGCTCAATATATATTATTTGATAATATTTTGGGGTGAAATGAGAGAACAAAATATATTTAAAGGTGAATTATAAGTTTGTTATAATACATGCGACTTGGTTGCAATTATATAAACTTCAAGGGTCCAATTGTAGATATTGGATCTTGGAGGATTTAATTGCAATTAGCACAAATCCTAAAACTATAAATAAGGAATCATTCTTTTTGAACAGGGAGTTGAACAATCAAAACAAGAGGGGATTTTTAGACCTTCTTCTTCTTCTCTATTCTTCACCAATTAAAACCTAGCTGCTCCTATTCTACTAGTATAGTTTTGAGCGAGCTTTGTGAGCAATTCAACCTTGTGTGGATTATTGCTAGAGATAATCCTACCCTTGGATTGTAGAGGCACTTGGTGGATGATCAAAAGTAGAGGAATTGGTTCCTTGATTGTTGCAAGAAAATTTTATTTTCTGGTATAGAAAGTAATATTCGTTTCCTTCCTCTATTCCCATTTTAAATGTAAATACTTGATCCATGGGCATGGATTTCATAGTTATTTCTATTGCATTCTTATTTGATAACCATGATGAAATCCCAACACCTACTATATAGCATAGGCTAGTTTGAGGAGATACCTGACTATGTCTACTATAGACATTACATGCATCTCTCTTGGCGGTAAGTAATATTTTAACTTTGTGCAAGCATAATATAAAGAAAAACATAATTTTTCTGCAGGGGAATACCTGGTTTCAGTATCATTGAGCAGTCAACTATGATAGTATATAGCTTGCTCAATTCTATGTTGGTCATTTTGTGGCAGCAAGTATTCAATTAGTTCTTCGTCTGCTGAAATGTAATGCTTGAGTGGCCAGCCTGATTGAAGGGATACTAGAACTGGTGGACTAGATAAAGATTGCTTAATCTGATCAAATGAGTCTTGTTTCTCCTTTCTCCAAACAAACTAGACCACCGACATCAATCTTAGAAAAGATGACAAAAATCTCATCTTCCCAGCTAAATTAGCCACAAAGCACCTCAAAAAATTGATTTTCCCAATCAGCAACTCCTTTTTATTCTTGGGAGGTATAGATGCTATGATTGCTTTCCCATCGTTAGAATTAATTTCGTTCCCTATATGAAGGACCAAGAAACCCAAAAAATTAACGGTCTGAAACCCAAAAGGCATACTTAAGTAGATTCATTTTCAAGCTATATTTTCGCACCCTGATAATAGCTTGTTCTAGGTTTCCTAAATGTTTAGTAAAATTGATTGACTTGACTATCAAATCGTTTATATAAACTTCCATGCAACCCCTATCAAGTCATGAAATATAGTACATTGCTCATTGGAAAGATGCTCCGGTATTCTTGAGGCTGAATGGCATGACTGAAGTGCAAATGGTAAAACACATAACACAGTAGCATGGAAAAATCGAGAATAACAAGCTACAGTGGAAGAAATTTTAATAACTCTGCACTTTAATTTGATCTTTTGTTTATGTGGAGCCAAAAGAACCGATGTCGACTCAACAACTCTTGGTTCACTCGTGGAAGCTGAAGGTGATAATCCTGCAAGTCATCTACTTCTCCACGCTTGCATGAACGACGAAGCTCTTCGGTTCACGGAATATTCCACAGCCTAAATACCGTTGGTGAAAGCAATTCAGGTGAGAAATCAGTCTCGTGCTCTTGACACTCTGCTATCAAAATTAGCAGTACCAATAAGAGAAGAGATCGAGAGAGAGAATGTCACACACCCGACTATTTTTTTCACAGTAGTATAAAAAAAACACACACTACTCATCTGATAACCAAAACTACCGGGATTCACGTTTTTTTTTTTTTTTAAAACCTGGATGTTATCAAGATATTCTTTTACAGAAGAAATTTAGCTAGGGTTAAAAACTAAACTTTTCTATTTTGTGAATAATAATAAATAAAAAACTGGTATAGGCTATTGGGTAAGAAATTATTATTATTTATTTTTAAACTTATTGAGCCCGTAAATAATATACCTTAATTATTTATTTTTCAGGCTTATAAAAATAGCCTAATAAATAATTAATGAGCCCACATAGTCTAAGATAATTATTCAAGCAATTTTTACCTAGTTTAGGCCAAGGTTAATTTTTCTAATTATTCAATCTGAGCTCAGGCCTAGAATAATTCATTAACTAATTAAACCAGATAATAAATTTAATTCCTCTCGACCTTTTATTTTATTCTAGTCCAATAATAAATTAGACTTTCTGAATAAAACAAAATCCTCTCTAATTGAGATTATTTTCTCAATCCAAAATTAATTAGGACTTATGGGTTATTCTGGGGACAAAAACGACACATCGTTTTGAACACCAAAATGACCAAAATACCCCTACTACATAAATAGCTGTATTTTACATTTTAAATATTCTCTAATATCACCATAAGAAAATATTGACCTCAAGAATAATGCTGCATTAGCAATGTCTTCGACCTATATGTGTAATGACTAAAATACCTCTCTACACATTATCGTTCATTTAGAGAGGAAGAAGTATACTAACACCTCTCTAAAAGATATCTACCATCCTTAGACTTCTAGTCCAATGATCTCCAACTTTTTGGAATGTTTCCGCTTTCTATAGGAGCTACCCTAAAGCAAATATCCAAGTCATGTTCCCCAGGGTCCTGGATATTTAGATAGTTACAATGAGCGATATAGCATAGAAGCTATTTCATACAAACCCGTCTTAACTAATTAGTCATATATATTCAACAAATAAGTATATTAGTCCTACAAAAGAACTTCAACCATAGCATATCAAAGAATATACTTCTAGCTTTGTTAGACCACCAACTTATACTCAAACTGTAGAGTATAAGTCCACATTGTAGCTATAGTCGTCTAGGTTTTTTCTGTATAGTACTTTTAGAAACTACTACTATAGGTCCAGTTCTACATATTTGAAGTAGCTTGTGTTATAAAGTGAGAGGACTACTCACTGGCGAAAGGTAAACCATTCCCCGTTTAGAATTCATAACACAATAACTTTATCATGATGAGATTAGCATTCTCATCATTTGGTTAACAATAATAGTTTATGTGTTAAGTAACTCATAGTCCATACCTTATTGTGAAAGACCTCCATTCACATAAAACACTTATTTAAATATAATGGGTCTTTTCTAGTGAAATTATACACAAAAATAATGTAAAATTGACAAATAATTTCTAAGAATAAAACTTTTATTAATATAAACTAAGATTATATCAGAAATCTAGTCTAAAAGGGCATACATTCTTACAATCTCCCACTTACACTCTAAAACTAAGTATTTACATTAGTGCCCCCCCTTCCTATGGCGTCTAAGTGTCCTCTAAAGATTCTCTCAACCAAAGGCTGAGTGAAGGGATCTGCTAAATTATTCTCTGAGGTAATCTATTCGATCATAATTTCTCATATCTAGATAAAATCCTGGATCTGGTGATACTTCCTTTCAGTGTGCTTCCTTTTCTTATGGTACATGGTTTTTTTAGATTGCTAGACTACGCCAGTGTTGTTGCAATACATCACAATCGGCCTATACATGTGTGACATGACTCTAAGTTCTGAAAGGAACTTTCAGAGCTAGACTGCTTCCTTGTATGCCTTCGAACCTGCCACATACTCCACTTTCACGATTGAATCAACAATGCAAGATTGCTTAACACTCCTCCATGAAATAGCCCTTCCAAATAATGTGAAGACAAATCCACTAGTGAATTTTCTCTCATCCCTATCTGCCTAGAAGTCTGAGTCTGTGTATCTTGTAAGAACCAACTCATCAACCCTGTAAACCAGCATATAATTTCTCATTCCCTTGAGGTACTTAAGAATATATTTTACAACTTGCCAATAAACCTCCTCAGGGTTTGACTGATATCTGCTAACTAGTCTACAGTAAAGCAGATATTTGGCTTAGTGCACAACATGGCATACATGACACTTCCTACAGTTGAAGTATAGAGAATCCTACTCATTTTGTCATTTTCTTCTTGAGAGTTTGGACAGTCCTTTGAAGAAAAAGATAACCTATATTTGCAAGGGATTAATGCTCTGTTGTATGAGTCCATACTGAACTTGGCCAGCATCTTCTCAATGTATGTAGTTTGGGATAATCCTAACATTCTCTGCTTCCTATTTCTAAGAAGCTTAATTCTGTATATGTAACTAACTTCTCTCAAGTCCTTCATACTGAATTGACTAGACAACTAAATTTTAGTAGATGAAAATGTCTCAATATCACTCCCTATGAGTAGAATGTTATCCACATATAGTACAAGAAAACCACATTTATACCTTCCAGTTTCTTATACACACATAGTCCATCCTCATTTTGAATAAAATCGTAGGACTTTACAGTCTCATCAAAATGAATGTTCCATATTCTCGATGCTTACTTAAGTCCATAAATGGATTTCTTGAGCTTTCAAACCATATGTTCCTGGCTATTAGCAATAAAGCCCTCCAGTTGGGACATATAGATGTATTCACTAAGATGGCCATTGAAAAATACTGTATTGACATCCATTTGTCATATTTCGTAGTCATAATGGCATGTGATGGTAAGGAGGATATAGATGGACTTAAGCATAGCTACCGGGGAAAAGGTTTCCTTATAGTTGATACCATCTTTCTGAGTGTACCTTTTTATCACAAGCCTAGCTTTAAAGGTTTCCACATTCTCATCTGCTCCCCTCTTCCTCTTATATACCTACTTTCACCCAATGCGTTTTATCCCTTCAAGTGAAGCTATAAAATCCCAAACCTGATTGAAGTGTATAGACTAAATCTCAGCTTTCATTACTTCATGCCATAAGTTGCATCGGCATCAGCAATAACCTCCTCGTATCTAGTGGAATTTTGTTCCTCATGGTCGGAGACTAGTCAAAAACCTCTCCAGTCCATCTTTCTAGAACCCTAGATACCCCTCCACTACTAAGAGGCTCCATTTATATAGGTTCCTAAGGCTATACCTCTTCTTGTTCAGCAATCGAGTTAGAAGAAATCAATTTAGAAGATAACTTCTCCTCGAGTTCCAAACTTGTTGAACCTTTAGCGGATGTACTTTGATCATCATTCAAGTATCTAGTATTAGTACTCACCAGTACTTTTTACTTATTGGAATGATAAAAGTAACCACCATTTGTTCCTTTTGGATACCCAATAAAATAGTCTAATTCTGATATTGGATCTAACTTGTCTCTCTTGATCAATAAATAAGCTGGATAACCCTATATCTTAAGCTAATTTAGACTTAGCTTACACCTAATTCACATCTCATAGGGCATCCTACGTACTGACTTGGAAAGCACCCAATTAAGAATATATACCATTGTTTCCAGTGCATATTCCCAAAAAGATATCGGAAGAGTAGCATGAGACATCATGCTTCAGACTATTTTCACCAATATCATATTTCTTCTCTCAGCTACTCTTTTCTGTTGGGATGTCCCCGATGCAGATACTTGAGATACTATCCTATGATGTACCATGTAGTTCTTGAATTTACCAAAGAGGCACCCTACACCATGATCTGATGGTAAAGTCTTAATTAGTTTACCTGTCTGACGCTCTACTTTAGCTTTAAACTCTTTGAACTTATCAAATGAGTTTAACTTGTGTCTCATCAGGTAAATATAACATACCTAGTACACTTATCCGTGAAAGTGATGAAGTACTCAAACCATTCTCCAGCTGGTGTAGATAAAGGACCACACACATCGGTTTGAACAAGATATCTCCTTAGCCCTATTTTACTTTTCGGTAAATGACCTTTTGGTCATCTTTCCCATCAGATAGGTTTCACATTGAGACCAACGTTCCAATCTCAATAAGCCTTAAAGCCCATCATGGATAAAGCTTTGAATCATAGTTGAGTTAATATGATGTAACCTTAGATGCTAAAGATATAAGTCACTAACATTAGTCTTTCACTTTCTATTTAAAGGTTTAATTGAGTGTTGTTTAATATATTATTAATAGGATTAATGAAAATAGGTTTCTATACATGTGCCTAGAGCATAAAAATTCTCGATTTCTATTGATAGTTATACCAGAATCGTAAGAAATAATATATCCCTGATTTATTAGTTTTTCAACTGAATCCAAATTCAGTCTAAAATCAGGTACATATAAAATATCCTTCAAAACAACTATTCTATTACAATAAAAAACAAGTTCCAATTCTCCAACTACAAGGACTTATACTTGTGCCATATTTCCCACGCGTAGTCTATGTTCACCCTTCTGGAGTCTTCTTATCTTTCTAAATCCTTACAAAGAGTTACAAATGTGATTAGTGGCTCTTGAATCAACAATCCAAGTGGATGTTTATTCAACTATTGATATTGACTCTAGATAAAAAATATTACCTATGGGATTTTTCTTGTCTTGAAGATCTGGATACTCTTTTTTCCAATATCCCTTCTTCCTACACTTAAAGCATTTGCCCTTAGGTTTATCTTTAGGCTGTGACTTGGGCTGAGCTACTATATTACCATTCTTCTTCTTAATTGGGCTTGGGCCCAGTTTTTGAAGAAAAAGCAATCATAACTATCGGTTGTGGCTTCATAACCTTCTCCGCCATCTAGAGCCATTTCATTAACTTAGTTAAACTAATGTTTAACTTGTCCATATTGTAGTTTAACTTGAACTGAGTAAAATAGCCTGGTAGAGATTCGAGAACTATGTCCATGTTAGTGTTGTGCCCTAGAGGCAATCACTTGTACATTGTATATGATACATTTTATTTTAATAAAAGGCATTATTTATCTTACAATTTCTTTTGTTTACTTTTTAAGTAATATAACTATTCGATAAAGTCCCTAGTACAACACTGTGTTAAGGAAATCATGATAGAGATCATGATATGAGATTCCTACTACACTGTATAGTGTTAATACTTAAATAGTCTCTAGTCATAGTATTAATGAGACAGGATATCATTAATGCGTGAAGACTAGCATGTGTTAGACTTCCTGATTTGATCAGGCGGTGGTTCTCATATTCGTGAGTATTGAGATACTTAAAGTTAACACATGGATGCTTGTTAATGGAACAAGTTCATTGGATGACCTAACTTTGAGATAATCATATGGATAACTATTTAGTGCCAGTGATATAATCTCTATATAGCAAATGTGCAAGTATCCTTAGACTTGAGATCTTCAAGGTACTTTGTTTGCTGAGCATTGCACTCTGCTTCCAATCTCTAGAGCTTGATCGAGGGCCACCTATGGGATGGATATTGGGTACATTGTGAGGTAAACGAAAGTAGTTGAGATGGTCAATAAAGGATTCACCACTCCTAATATTAGGGGTGAATATCTCACGACCACTTGTAGGAATTACTACTCGAGAAGTCCTTGGCCAAGGCGATTGTGTATTGAAAATAGTTTCAATTGATACACATCTTGAGTAGTGGGTTCCTAGTACAAATACTATTGTATTTGGGCCAAAATTAATTCTGGAGGGAGTTGGCACTAATTTCGTACTCCAAACTGAATAAGATATTGTATGGTGAAATGAGTTAATTACACTGTAGTTTGTTATTGAAGGGTTCATGCCAAGCCACTTGACTTCCTGGACTCTTGGCTAGTCATGATTCATTGCTAGATACTGCTCATGATTTAAGAATATGAGTTGATTAATTGATGAATTAATAAACCAATCCTGATTAGAATTAATATGATTAATTCTAATCAATTATAGATTATTAATCTCAAAGATGTTTGGATTAATTCATTTTCATTATCAATTGGCTGGGAAACCTAATAGGTCACACATAATAGAGGATTATATACTCAAGATATTATTTGATAACATAGTGGGGTTAATTGCGAGAAAGAGTTGTTGTGGCCAAATTATAATTAGTTATAATTAATGATTCAAATTGTAGTTGTGAGAACTTGATATTTCCAATTACAATTAGGGAATTCTAACTGTTTTAGAATTCTGAGATTGGAGTCTATTTTGAGCAAGATTTTTCATGTGATATAGAGATAACACACGAAACTCTAGCTAAGGTGTAAGACACAACTCCAACCCTAGCAACACTTGACATTCTCTTTTCTCTCTCTCTCATGATTGTTCTTGAGAAACCCTAGCCGCCATCTTTTTCTTCTAGCACAGGAAATTTTGATGCTTGAGTATTCCTTTGTGTGGATTACTGTTAGAGATAATCACACACTGTGATTATAGTGGTTAGACGTTCAACTCTCGCGGAGTTTGATCAAGAGGATTGCTGGATTGCGCCTCGATTTGAAGAAGAAATTTTTTTTCATCAAATGATCAAAGAAAGGTAAAAGCTGTTACCTTTGTTATCTTTATGTCTTGTTTTTCACACATATGCGGGTCCTGGGATGGTATCTACTTTTATTCTTCCGATGTACTATATTCGATATGGATATGAGATACTCAATAGTGGTATCAAAGCCATGCTATGTGTAGTTTACGGACATTGTTTTGGCATGAAAAACTGTTTTCATGTATTCGTGTTTATCTTTGTTTGCTGTGAAAATTGTTTTCACTCGAGTCGAAATTATTTTGGGTCTGTAGCACAATATGATTGTGTAAAAGTCACAGCGTATTTTGAAAGATGCTTTCTTTAGGTGCTGAGAAGTTTTTGCAGAAAAACATTTTCTTGCAACATAGTTGTTACCTTCTGTTTTGTCTTAATTTTCTGTTTTGGTTTTGTTTAAACTAACAAATTGGTTGTTGTTTTGAGCTCCAAAATAGAAAATACTGCTGAGAATTATTCTCCCTGAAAATTTGCAGGAAAAAAGACATCAGAAATTATTTCTAGAAATTTTTCTAAAATCGCCGCTATTGTTCCTGACTAAAGCTGGCACCGGCTACGGCCTCGAAGCCGGTGCCAGTTCCATGGTGTTTCGCCAACATCCAGAAATCATTTCTGAAAAGTTTTTTCTTAAAAATCAGAACACAGCCGGCGCCAGCTCTGGCTTCCAAACCGACGCCGGTTCTGCTCTATTTTGCATGTTCCAGCTATTTAATTTGTTTTTTGGAATAGAATTTTGAAAGGGAAAAATCTCATTTGATGATAGGCGGTAAAATAAAAAAATTTCCACGGGGGTGCTGCCCCTCGCCTACTGACTAGCCAGTGGGACTGCTGCTTTCATTGTCAGAAACGGGACCCAAAAGCATTTTCTCAAAATTAGTTTTAAGACAAACAATTTTATTTTTCAAAATAGTGATTTTAAAATTTTAAAATTAATGTATTTTTCTAAAATATTGATTTTAGAATTTGTTTTATTTTTCCAAAATAGTGATTTTGGAATAATAAAAGTTATATGTTTATTTTGTTTAAGCATAACGAATGGCATGGTGGATGGTTATGGACTAAAACCAATTATATCTGTTCATGCATTTTATAGTTTTGGTTTTTTATGAAATAGGGCTTGCATCTCCTGCCTTTTCTAAAATTCTTGTGTAATTCTCTTCTCATCTAACTCCCTCGAATATACCTCGAGGTTTTCTTTCTTTGGGAAATTATGTAATTAGTTTACATAGATTAGATAGGAGTAGAATTATTCTATTTTGGAGATGGCAACCAAAACAAGATGAGAAGGTAAGACCTTCTACTTAAATCATGCTTGAACACATAGGGTTTTGACAACTAAAATTCTGTGTAAGAATGGTGTGAGTGCTGTGCGAAAATCACTGAACCAAAGGAAGAAATTCTGAACTGTCTTGGTTGTTGTTCTGCTGCAATTCACAGAGAAAAAATGAGGGTTTTAGGTGCTGAAAATTGGCTTAATCAGCTGAGGGTTTTGGTGTGTCTTGGCGTGCAGAATTTTTGTTTGATTTGGAGTGCTAAGTTGGCCAAAATTCTGGTTCATAAGTTGGACGAAATTCTGGAATTTTTGGTAGCTAAAATCTGATTTTGTGTAGCAAAAATAATCGGAATTGATGGAAGGTGTTTTAGGTGATTTGAGCTAGGGTTTGATGAGTTTGATTGCACTTAGGAGTGCAGGAATTTCGTGCAGCTTGTGCTTGCTCAACGCTGCCGAAATTTTGCAGAAAAAGAGAGGGTAAAACCTAGTTGATTTAGGATTGAAATAAAATCTGATTTCCTAAAGGATTTAGGATAAGATTTCCTAGTATTGGAAGAGTTTAATTTGAGCTAAAACTCCTTCAAAGGTGGCGGCACTAAGCTGGAAAATTTTCCAGATTTTTAGATACGGTTCTATGTTCGAAATCAACAAGGTATCTAACTAGAAAATTAACACTTTAATTCCAACTATCAATTACAAAATCTGATAAATTAAAATCAAGCTGGAATTTAATTATTCTAGCTAGGTTTTATTCAAAAATCAAAGAGAACAAAAGCTGAAAATAAAATTAAACCTTGTCCTTATCAAAAGTCCTTAAATTTAGGAGATAAATATGAAGACTTATCTCCCTTGAAGATGGCGTTGAAAATTCACTAGGATAGCTAGTGATTTTTCGGCCAAAACATGAAGAAGTCTAGGAAAAAAGAATTTCAAAAAGAAAATGTAAGATTCGCAAGAGGTATGATTCGAACTAGGGTCATCAAAGGATAATCCCCAATCTAACCACTATTCCAAATCAACTCCAATGTTAATATTTCTCTAAGAAATTCTTTCCACCCTAATTCTCATCCTTCCTTCTCCTCTACTAAACTTCACTTAAATCAACTCTCAAATGATGCAACAACACATCTAAATAATTTAATGCAAGCACAACCTTGAAATTCACATGCACCCATACAAAAGTAATTTTAAGATATCACATGAAATGTGAAATGCTATGCAATGCATAACTTTTTTCCCATAGTCTAAGGTGGTTTTGGGCGGGGTACTATAGGGCACGTTCAAGCTATGGAGTTAAATTCCTTTGGAATTAAATTTTTGATTAATGGGTCAGGTTTGACTAAATTCTTTATTCCAGTTGGGCAAACTCAAGCATAAAGAAATTTACAGGAAAAGTTAGGATAGTCCAAAAGGCTTTAAGATTAAAAGCTGTTAATCACCCAATAATCCGGTAGTTACATACGATGGAATTGCTGTTAGATACCTACCAATGAACTTAAGGGTGGCTTGTTGGGCAGACCTAAGGTTATCCTTGAGAAATTTAGATACCGGTCCACTAGGAAAGCTTTCAACGGGCTTTCCCGAATCAGTAGTGGGAGCTATTGGTTTGAGTAACACAGTGGAGTAAAATGCGTTTAATTAATGTCCTAATTATTTGCATATCATATGCATATACAAGTAGCTAATACTCTCTATCTTTACATCTAGGTCATTTACATCTGCCCCTCGCCTACTGACTAGCCAGTGGGACTGCTGCTTTCATTGTCAGAGACGGGACCCAAAAGCATTTTCTCAAAATTAGTTTTGAGATAAACAATTTTATTTTTCAAAATAGTGATTTTAAAAATTTAAAATTAATGTATTTTTCTAAAATATTGATTTTAGAATTTGTTTTATTTTTCCAAAATAGTGATTTTGGAATAATAAAAGTTATATGTTTATTTTGTTTAAGCATAACAAATGGCATGGTGGATGGTTATGGACTAAAACTAATTATATCTGTTCTTGCATTTTATAGTTTTGGTTTTTTATGAAATAGGGCTTGCATCTCCTGCCTTCTCTAAAATTCTTGTGTAATTCTCTTCTCATCTAACTCCCTCGAATATACCTCGAGGTTTTCTTTCTTTGGGAAATTATGTAATTAGTTTACATAGATTAGATAGGAGTAGAATTATTCTATTTTGGAGATGGCAACCAAAACAAGATGAGAAGGTAAGACCTTCTACTTAAATCATGCTAGAACACATAGGGTTAACTATATGAATTTCTTTTATGGTTCAAAGAAATTAATTTAGGAAAATTCCATAACCATACCATGTAATCGCTTTATTATCATGATTATCAATTATGTGATTTATTAATTTTTATACATGTCATTGAATGAAATCACTAAAAGGAACAAATTCCTCAATTAATATTAAACCTAATTCCTTCCGTTAATATAGTAAGAACGAGAGTCCTTTTTCGAAACCAGGTTGTTGGGCAAACCCAAGCCTACTTGACATTGGGCATGTAACACCCCACTACTACGTACCCTAAAATGGCGGGGATATCGCCCCGTCCCGGAGGACAAGGGGTCTTTGACTAAATTCTTTATTCCAGTTGGGCAAACTCAAGCATAAAGAAATTTACAGGAAAAGTTAGGATAGTCCAAAAGGCTTTAAGATTAAAAGCTGTTAATCACCCAATAATCCGGTAGTTACATACGATGGAATTGCGGTTAGATACCTACCAATGAACTTAAGGGTGGCTTGTTGGGCAGACCTAAGGTTATCCTTGAGAAATTTAGATACCGGTCCACTAGGAAAGCTTTCAACGGGCTTTCCCGAATCAGTAGTGGGATCTATTGGTTTGAGTAACACAGTGGAGTAAAAATGCGTTTAATTAATGTCCTAATTATTTGCATATCATATGCATATACAAGTAGCTAATACTCTCTATCTTTACATCTAGGTCATTTACATCT
Source organism: Voacanga thouarsii (assembly GCA_026120185.1). NCBI lineage: Eukaryota > Viridiplantae > Streptophyta > Magnoliopsida > Gentianales > Apocynaceae > Voacanga > Voacanga thouarsii. The sequence goes on along the minus strand of JANUWF010001918.1, from coordinate 251,262 downwards.
GCCCCTCGCCTACTGACTAGCCAGTGGGACTGCTACTTTCATTGTCAGAGACGGGACCCAAAAGCATTTTCTCAAAATTAGTTTTGAGATAAACAATTTTATTTTCAAAATAGTGATTTTAAAAATTTAAAATTAATGTATTTTTCTAAAATATTGATTTTAGAATTTGTTTTATTTTTCCAAAATAGTGATTTTGGAATAATAAAAGTTATATGTTTATTTTGTTTAAGCATAACAAATGGCATGGTGGATGGTTATGGACTAAAACTAATTATATCTGTTCTTGCATTTTATAGTTTTGGTTTTTTATGAAATAGGGCTTGCATCTCCTGCCTTCTCTAAAATTCTTGTGTAATTCTCTTCTCATCTAACTCCCTCGAATATACCTCGAGGTTTTCTTTCTTTGGGAAATTATGTAATTAGTTTACATAGATTAGATAGGAGTAGAATTATTCTATTTTGGAGATGGCAACCAAAACAAGATGAGAAGGTAAGACCTTCTACTTAAATCATGCTTGGACACATAGGGTTAACTATATGAATTTCTTTTATGGTTCAAAGAAATTAATTTAGGAAAATTCCATAACCATACCACGTAATCGCTTTATTATCATGATTATCAATTATGTGATTTATTAATTTTTATACATGTCATTGAATGAAATCACTAAAAGGAACAAATTCCTCAATTAATATTAAACCTAATTCCTTCCGTTAATATAGTAAGAACGAGAGTCCTTTTTCGAAACCAGAGTTGTTGGGCAAACCCAAGCCTACTTGACATTGGGCATGTAACACCCCACTACTACGTACCCTAAAATGGCGGGGATATCGCCCCGTCCCGGAGGACAAGGGGTCTTTGACTAAATTCTTTATTCCAGTTGGGCAAACTCAAGCATAAAGAAATTTACAGGAAAAGTTAGGATAGTCCAAAAGGCTTTAAGATTAAAAGCTGTTAATCACCCAATAATCCGGTAGTTACATACGATGGAATTGCGGTTAGATACCTACCAATGAACTTAAGGGTGGCTTGTTGGGCAGACCTAAGGTTATCCTTGAGAAATTTAGATACCGGTCCACTAGGAAAGCTTTCAACGGGCTTTCCCGAATCAGTAGTGGGATCTATTGGTTTGAGTAACACAGTGGAGTAAAAATGCGTTTAATTAATGTCCTAATTATTTGCATATCATATGCATATACAAGTAGCTAATACTCTCTATCTTTACATCTAGGTCATTTACATCTGCCCCTCGCCTACTGACTAGCCAGTGGGACTGCTGCTTTCATTGTCAGAGACGGGACCCAAAAGCATTTTCTCAAAATTAGTTTTGAGATAAACAATTTTATTTTCAAAATAGTGATTTTAAAAATTTAAAATTAATGTATTTTTCTAAAATATTGATTTTAGAATTTGTTTTATTTTTCCAAAATAGTGATTTTGGAATAATAAAAGTTATATGTTTATTTTGTTTAAGCATAACAAATGGCATGGTGGATGGTTATGGACTAAAACTAATTATATCTGTTCTTGCATTTTATAGTTTTGGTTTTTTATGAAATAGGGCTTGCATCTCCTGCCATCTCTAAAATTCTTGTGTAATTCTCTTCTCATCTAACTCCCTCGAATATACCTCGAGGTTTTCTTTCTTTGGGAAATTATGTAATTAGTTTACATAGATTAGATAGGAGTAGAATTATTCTATTTTGGAGATGGCAACCAAAACAAGATGAGAAGGTAAGACCTTCTACTTAAATCATGCTTGGACACATAGGGTTAACTATATGAATTTCTTTTATGGTTCAAAGAAATTAATTTAGGAAAATTCCATAACCATACCACGTAATCGCTTTATTATCATGATTATCAATTATGTGATTTATTAATTTTTATACATGTCATTGAATGAAATCACTAAAAGGAACAAATTCCTCAATTAATATTAAACCTAATTCCTTCCGTTAATATAGTAAGAACGAGAGTCCTTTTTCGAGACCAGGTTGTTGGGCAAACCCAAGCCTACTTGACATTGGGCATGTAACACCCCACTACTACGTACCCTAAAAAGGTGGGGATATCGCCCCGTCCCGGAGGACAAGGGGTCTTTAAAACAAAGTATAAAATATAAAGTCAAACCCTAAAAATCAAACTTAGATAAATAGAGAGAAACTCTTATTACATCAAGCTCAAACTTGACGAAAACGAAATAAAACAAATATCCAATCAGAAGCTTAAAACCACAATTGTCTCAAACAACCTAATGGGAAAATAACAAAAACTTCAACTATCACATTCCCCACTTGCTCAGCATAATCTATCTCCAGAAAACATGATATAAAACAGTGTGAGATTAAATCTCAGTAAGTCATGTGTGTGCACATAGTACTTTGAACAGTTCGTGTATGCATAGTAAAAAATATTTGTAGAAATATTTGGCAAGTCATAAATAATTTTCTCTTTTGCAAGAAGTGGGTTTTTCTCATTGTCACACTTTATACAAAATAAATCATCCACTCGAATAGGAGTGATGTCACCGCACGTTGGGCTCCATGAGGACAAGGCACCACACTTTGTGCACCTTGCCTGGACCAGATTACCACACGTTGGGCGTTCTGATCAAGGTGAGTGTATAGCCCACCGGGTGAGATACCTCTCATTCTCTACACCCAACAAAACCATCCGGGTGTCCATGCCAGAAAAATAGATAATACCTTACCAGGTACAAATGCTATCTCGGACCGGCCTGACCAACCAACACTGTCGCCTTTTTAAGCCGATCTTATCTTTTGCAAATGGCCTCCTGCCAGAAGACTTACTCTAGCCCGCCAAGACTACTATTGTTAGCTTACCCTTATTGAGTACTCAACGAGCGTATCCGTCAATTCCTGATTCAAAATAATTCCATATCTTGGCTTTGTAAAACGTGGTTTTCTTCAGTAGAGTTTTCTAAAAATTTAGGAGGAAGAATAGTTTTCTTGATAAAATCGTTAGTTTGACAAAACCGGTAAAAGAATAAATATCCACGTTTACAATCCAAGCAATCATAGTTCAACAATAGCTTCACAAAGCTTCAAAACATTGACTTGCCATCATAAATATTTAACAAATGAGTTTATGCAAGGACTTTCTTGATATGCCTCAGACAAATAAGATAAAATCACAGCTTGCCTCCTTCAAATACACTCCTGATCTAAAATCGTATAATATCATGATCAGGGTCTCAATCGATTCAAACATGCATTAAACTCATTTATTCCCATAATATATCATGATCCATCATCTACCTTCAAATAAATCATCTAATCCTCAAAGTTCATGCACTATGACCATATATCCATCAAAGACATGAATAATATATAAAAAAGGTCTTGACTTGGCCATCACAATTCATATCCACCATTACCACAATAAAATATAGCATTGCTATTCATCGAATATGCTTAATTAATTACTCGACTCAAAATATTCATGCATTCCAACTAAGCACATCCACCATGGTTTCATACCTTCTTAGACATCATCAACCTTATTAAACCTTAACTTCGACATCAAGGGTAAGAATTCCCTTACCTTGAAACAACCGGGTTATCAAGATCTCGATGCTCTTATGGTGATCGTCCCGAGTTCGTTTGAGAAGAAGAGAAAAGCTGCCTTCTTTCCTTCCTTTTGACTGAGAGTGGCTAAAGGGGGTGAAATCAGCCTTTAGGTGGCGTGATTCAAGGGAAGGAAAAGAGAAGAATTGATGAAAGAAAGGAATCAAGAGGTTAAGATGGGTTTTGCTTACCTTAGGGTGTGCTCGGTTTCTTGCTCAGAATTGCTCTTATGATTTTCAAAAATTGCAGAAGGGTTCTTCCTGGAATTTTTATGTAGAATGGAGAGAGTAGTTGGCTACTGTGATTTAGGGTTAGAGAAGATTGGTTTAGGGTTAGATGGTGGTGCTAAGAAGGACTCCTAATGGCTTTAGGTTTCTTGGACAGCAAGGGCGAAAATTGCAGCTTGTTGTGCCCCTTGTTGTTGTCGAATTTGGGCAGGTTTAAGAGGAGAAAATATTCTAGAATTGTTCTCCTATGCTGGCAAAAATATTACTCAAGAAAAGGGCTGTGTGTATTCAGGTTGTTTTGGTCAAAACAAGGAAGAGTTTGAGTAGGTTTTGACAACTAAAATTCTGTGTAAGAATGGTGTGAGTGTTGTGCAAAAATCATTGAACCAAACGAAGAAATTCTGGACTGACTTGCTTGTTGTTCTGCCGCAATTCATAGAGAAAAAGTGAGGGTTTTAGGTGCTGAAAATTGGCTTAATCAGCTGAGGGTTTTGGTGTGTCTTGGTGTGCAGAATTTTCATTTGATTTCGAGTGCAAAGCTGGCCGAAATTCTGGAATTTTTGGTGGATAAAATCTAATTTTGTGTAGCAAAAATAATCTAAATTAATGGAAGGTTGTTTAGGTGATTTGAGCTAGGGTTTGAAGAGTTTGATTGCACTTAGGAGTGCAGGAATTTCGTGCAACTTGTGCTTGCTCAACGCTGCCGAAATTTTTGTAGAAAAAGAGAGGGTAAAACCTAGTTGATTTAGGATTGAAATAAAATCTGATTTGCTAAAGAATTTAGGATAAGATTTTCTAGTATTGGAAGAGTTTGATTTGAGCTAAAACTCTTTCAAAGGTGGCGGCACTAAGCTAGAAAATTTTCCAGATTTTTAGCTAGGGTTCTATGTTCAAAATCAACAAGGTATTTAACTAGAAAATTAACACTTTAATTCCAACTATCAATTACAAATTATGATAGATTAAAATCAAGCTGGAATTTAATATTCTAGCTAGGGTTTTTTCGAAAATCAAAGAGAACAAAAGCTGAAAATAAAATTAAACCTTATCTTTATTAAAAGTCCTTGAATTTAGGAGATAAATATGGAGACTTATCTCCCTTGAAGACGGCGCTGAAAATTCACTAGGATAGCTAAGGTTTTTTCGGCCAAAGCGAGAAGAAGTCTAGGAAAAAGAATTTGAAAAAGAAAAGCTAAGATTCGCAAGAGGTAAGATTCGAACTCGGGTCAGCAAAGGATAATCCCCAACCTAACTGCTATTCCAAATCAACTCCAATGTTAATATTTCTCTAAGAAATTCTTTCCACCCTAATTCTCATCCTTCCTTCTCCTCTACTAAACTTCACTTAAATCAGCTCTCAAATAATGCAACAACACATCTAAATAATTTAATGCAAGCACAACCTTGAAATTCACATGCACCCATGAAAAAATAATTTTAAGATATCACATGAAATGCGAAATGCTATGTAATGCATGACTTTTTCCCATAGTCTAAGGTGGTTTTGGGCGGGGTATTACATCCCCTCCCCCTTAAGAGAATTTCATCCGAAATTCAGATTCCATACCCTTAAAGCATATCCGGATACTTCCGTCTTAACCATTCCTCGGTTTCCCACGCTGCATCTTGTGCTCCATGATGATCCCAATGTATCTTTACCATAGGTATTTGCTTGTTTCGAAGAGTCTTGATACTCTGCTCCAAAATCTTGACTAGTTTCTCCATGTAGCTCAGATTCGGTTGCAACTCTAACGGTTCCTCATTAAGTACATGACTTGGATCGGGGTTGTAAAACTCTAGTCAAAACCAACCTTAGAGTATGGGGGTTGGGATACATATCATATTTCATTGCATGTTTAAATATAATTTTATATGATTTTATGTGCTTTGGATTTATGTTTTATTGTCTCGAAGGCTTGATTGTGAGTATTGAGTGAGAAGGGCAAAATGGTAATTTTTGCTTGAGGTGAAAATGGGGAGATAGCTTGAAGATTAAATAGGAAAAATATTTTAGGGAGAAAATAAAAACAAGAGTTGTTGTGGTTTAGTGGTTAGAGCTTTGGAATTAATTCTTGAGGTCTTGAGTTCAAATTCCATCATTATAGCTATAGCATGATTGAATTTTATTTTTGCTTGGGAAGTGATATTTTCGGCCTTAGGTGCTTCAGAATAGGGTAGAGGTGTTATCCTAAGGGAGGCATGATAGGAGTATCCTAATCCTACTCTTTTACCCTACACAAAATTCCTAAGGGGAATTTATTTCCTCTTGATCCTTAGTTTTTCCTATTTTTCAATTCATTAGTTTGTTCAATTTGTTCAAGCCAGATTTATTCTAAAAAAATTCCAGCAATGTGCTGTGTCTTTGGAGGTTCAAAATGTCTTAGTGAAAGATATCTTATGGACCGAAACCATGGAAGAGGGGGAAGGATTCCAAGTGAATTAATTTCCCTAGTGAACTTTCTAAAACTTCACTCTAGCTAGGTTCATTTTCTTTCATGTATTGAACTGAAATTTTTCCAGCTTCTTATGTCTTCAAAGTGTCAAAATTCTTAGCCATTATTCCCTCCCAAATGCTGCCAGAAAATGGCCCTTTTGACCAGCTTGAAACCTGAATTTTTCTGGCCATTTTCGGACTGTACAAAGGCTGTGCAAAACCAAAAAAATCTCTGGGCAAATTCGCAGCTTTGGAGGTCTGAAACCAAGCTATTTTCTTTCAGTTTTTGTTCAGCATCTTATCCACATTTTTCCTCCATAAAGAAGGCTAGAAACCAGACTTGAAAGACCTCTAAAATGGCCTTCAAATCCTCTACAAATCGGCGGGAAAATGGCAGCTAAAATTGCCCAGAAAAATTCCAACCCTTGTGAAAATCCGGTGCAGAATTTTTTTTCCAGCTTGTTTCCTAATTCAGCCCTAACCAAAACTCCACCCTTCTTCTGCACAAACCACCCTTAAACATCCATGAACTAAACTCCATTGTCCTCCCCAAGCTTCTGCACGAAAATCCAATCATGGCTGCCCTAAAAGATTTCCAAAAAAATTACTGCAATCATACCTTGATTGGATACAAAAATTCTAGCCACCATAATTTAGCAACCTTCCATAAAATATCCCTCAAACAACCAGACCTTTCCTTCACCATTATACTCCTTATTTTCAGCCACCCTTAGCCTCCTTCAACTAGTTTTCATCCAGCTGAAATACTGCACAAGCAGTTGGCCATGGCAGCTTCCCAAAAGCTCTCTAATAATCAAAGATATTCTTGTTATATTTAGTTTCCAAATTTGCTTCTCAAAAATATTTTTTAAGGATTTCAACATCTACCAAAACCCTACAAGCAATCGGACAACCCTAATCACTTCAGAAATTTGGCCAGCCTTGAACAAAACCTCTCTACTATCTTCAACCTTCAAGAACACATAGCACACCAAGAACACCTACTCCTTCCTTTCACCTAATACCTCTCCAAATCACTTCAAACATCTTCTAAAAATTCCAAATTTCATTTAATACACTACCGAAAATCCAACTTGCTCTTTTGGATAAAACACCAGAAATTTTGTGAAGGCTCAAGAACACCTTTAAGGTAGGTTTGTTCAAATAACTTCATCTTCTCTAATCTTTGATATCTAATGAATATACATATGAATAAGCATGCTAATGGACTCTCTCCTTCTCTTTTCTTTCTCTCTCTTGGCCGAACCACTCTCCTTCTTGGCTGAATGATTTCATCAACCATGGCCATGGTTTCTTCATCTTCCTTGAATGGATTTAGACATCTAGGAGTTGAGATCCATTCGAAACTTCTTCAAGATATTCACCAATCAAGTAAGACTTTTTAACCCTCCTTTTAAATTCTAGATTCATGTCTCTAGGATGATATTAGTAGAAGATCGATTATGAATGGGGCTTGAACATGTATTGTTGTGATGAGTTGAGATTGAAGCATTAATAAATGTGTGTTTATGATGGAGATGGGATCTATGCATGAGTTGATTATCTTGGTTGATTGTATGGTGTTTTTAGGGTTTAATGCATGCCTCCATGTCATAGGTAGTATTTGTGATCAAGTATGCTAGAGATTATGTCACCTTTGGTGAATATGATTTATATTCATGTTGGATTATTGAAGCCATGATTATATTTATGCTAGTAAAGGTTAGATCATGTCTTGATAAATTTAGATCTATGCTATTATGCATGATTTGGATGATTTGATGAATTGAAGGGATGTATATGTTCATGATTGTAGTTAGCAATAGAAATATGATCGTGATCTAGTTGTCCCAAAGCTAATTTTAGTTCATCAATAAAATATTTAATATTATAATTTTTCTAGTAAATTCGAAAAAAAACCCTAGGAAGGTACATTTGGACTATTATATATATAATAAGGATATTTTAGTCAATTAAATAGTGGTTTTGAAAGAAATAAAATATATAGGTATTATATGATCAAATAAAGCCTTTTATGGAAATAATCATAATAAGTAAAATATTTATTATTAAAATTTAATTATTATCTTTTAATCAAAACCTATTAAAATTTATTTATTATTTTTCAATCAAGACTCATTAAAATTTATTTTCAACTAATTTCAGTTATCAATTATTTTCTAACAACTAAATTATTAATAAATCATTATTTTACCTAATACCACCTAGGACTTTTCATCAAATAAACTCTAAATTTTTCTTAGCAAGATTTAAACCTCAACATATTAGTACCTATTTCCCAGAACACTAATTATTTAAATATCAAACTAGACTTAGCTTATAAACCCATTTTATTTATTATTTGGCCTTAAAGCTTGGGACACTAGGATCACGGTAGTAGTGAATTGAACTAGTCTTATTTGTGAAAGTGGATTTTAGCTTGAGATTGATTGTGGTTTATATTTACCCCAGGCGGGGTTAGGACAACTATTGAAGACCTTTATTTTATTCAAGCTAAAGATCGGGTAAGCTCCTGCATAAAACGTGATTGATGTAAAATGTTTATTATGGCAAGCCAAATGTAGAGTGCATTGACACTCAGTTCTGCAAAGGCAATTGAGGATTAACTTCTTTCTTATGTCAGACAGACAAACTATTTGAAAATCAATAAGCAGATTTACTCAAACTCAAAACTCTTTCCAAAATTGATTTTGACAAAGACTTTGGAAACCCTTAATTGCCATTTTCATGTGGAACAGTGTTTTGTTCATTTTCTCCCAAGTGGGAAACATCATTGAGTACTCAATAAGGGTGGACTACTAGGGCTAGTCTTTGAAGGGTTAAGGTAAGTCTTTGAGTAGGTGGCCACCTCTGAGGGGTGAGTCCTTCCCGAATAAGATGTCAGTCCAGTAGGTCGTGCCGGTCCGAGCTAGCAATTTATTTTTCAGTCAAGTGATTGTGTTTTGCCGGAATGGACACCTGGTTGTTGTTTAGGTATAGAGAATGAGGAGTATCTTGCCCGGTAGGCCGATCACCTATCTTTTGTCAGTCTGCACAAAGTGTCGGCATTCTGACCAATTATGGGGCCCAACGTGTGGTAACCCATGACCACCTTTTTGAGTGATTGATTTTATTGATTATGCATGGTTGGAAAAGCCAAAACACCACTCTTGACTTTGACTAATGTTTATTGCTTGCCAGTGTTCTCTTATAAAGGTTTTATACTTTACATTCACGAACTATTTCCACTCGACACTCAAAGCACATACGGACTTACAGAGATTTCTATCTCACCACCATTTTTACCATGATTTCAGGTCGATCCTACTATGGGGATAAGTAGCTAGATATTGCTTGCCTTGGAAGACTTTCTGATAAATTTATTTTCTGTAATGCTTTGGGGAGATGAGAATAGATAAATTTTATTATGGATTTGTACATGGTATTCTTGGATTTATTCTTGGGTTGTAATAAATTTTAAGTTAAAGTATTATTTTTATTCCGCTATTTTATTTGTGTGACCTAGTTATAAAAACCCCTCGTCCTTCGGATGGGGCGACATCCCTAGCCCTGGCGGGCCTAGGTAGCGGGGTGTTACAGGGGTTGTACTTCTTCAACTGAGATACATGGAAAATGTCATGCATCCCAGTTAGTCCATCGGGTAGATCCAGTCTATAGGCAACCGGCCCAACCTTCTCCATTATCGAAACGGTCCCAAATACCTAGGATTCAGCTTCCCTCCTTTTGAATGCCTTAGGATTCCTCTACTAGGAGTCAACTTCAAGAAGGCGCAATCACCTACTTGGAACTCTAGTTCCCTCTTTCTAGAATCTGCGTAGCTTTTCTGCCGGCTTTGCGCTGCCTTTAGCCTTTCTCAGATAACCTTGACCTTGTCAGCCATTTCCTGAATACATACCTCACCAATCCTTCTAATATGCCCCTCTTCTGTCTATCCCCAGTATATCGGTACTTGATATTTTCTCCAATATAAGGCTTCATACGGTGCCATCCCAATCGATGCCTGGTAACTATTGTTATACGCCAATTCAGCATGCGGTAAACACTCGATCCGCTTGTCCCCAAAGTCCAAAATACACATTCAGAGCATATTCTCAAGTATCCGAATGACTCTCTCGAATTGTCCATCGGTTTGCGGATGAGCAGAGGTGCTGAATTTCAATGTAGTACCCAAAGACTCTTGGAACTTACTCCAGAATCTCAAAGTGAACCTAGGGTCTCTATCCAATACAATGCTTGACGGTACACCATGTAACCTTACAATTTCCCAAGTATACGTCTGAGCCAACTTTTCCATCAAGTCCCTTACGTTCACTGGTATAAAATGCGCTGTCTTGGTCAGTCGGTCCACCACCACCCAAATTGCATCCTTGTATGACTTGGTCATCGGAAGGCCAGTCACAAAATCTATAGTCACCTCTTCCTATTTCCACTTGGGAATCGGTAACGGTTGCAGAAAACCTGCAGACTTCTTATGCTCTACTTTAACTTTCTGGCACGTCAGGCATGTTGACACATACTGAACCACATCTCTCTTCATTCCAGCCAATGAATATTTCTTCTTCAGGTCATGGTACATCTTTACTTCCCCAGGGTGTATGGTATACTTGCTCTTGTGAGCTTCGTCCAGTATTCTCTTCCTTAAGTCTTGGATGTCAGGTACATATATCTGGTCCCAAAAATACAGTACCCCCTTCTCGTCGGTCCGAAAATCGTTTCCTCCCCTCGTGGTTTCTTTCTCCTTGAAGGCCTGAAATTCCACACTGTCTTGTTGGGCTGATACAATCTCCTACTCCAGATCGGGTTTCAGGGTCAAGTTGCTCACACAGATCTTTCTCTCTTGAACTTCCGCTTCCTGCTCTAGGATTTCCTGCACTGCCGACACCTCCTGCATTCTCAAATATGCTATCTTCACTTTACAACTCAAAGCGTCAACTACCATATTCGCTTTTCCAGGGTGATAATTAATGGGACACCTATACTCCTCCAAGAACTCCATCCATCTAGGCTGTCGAAGATTCAAGTCCTTCTACGTGAAGATGTACTTCAAACTCTTATGGTCAGTGAAGACTTCATATTGGGCTCCGTACAGATAATGTCACCACTTCTTCAAGGCAAACACTATGGCTGCCAGCTCCAAGTCATGCGTTGGATAATTAGCTTCATGCAACTTTAGCTTCCTAGACGCATAAGCTATGACCTTTCCTTCCTGCATCAGCACAGCTCCTAAACCTTCCTTGGATGCGTCCATATAGAGTACATAAGGCTTGTCAGCCTCGGGTAGGCTCAATATGGGTGTTGTAATCAACCTCCTCTTAAGCTCTTCTCACACTTCTCGTTCCAAGCAAAAGCGACATCCTTCTTTAATAGTCGCGTCATCGGCGAAGCCAGAGTAGAAAAATTCTTAATGAAACGTCGATAGTACCCAGCCAACCTAAGAAAACTTCGTATCTCGGTAACGTTCTCCGGTTGTTTCCAATTAGCTACGGCATCCACCTTGGCAGGGTCCACCAAGCTCAACCAAAACTCACATTTACTAAACTTAGTGAAAAGCTTCAATTCCCTCAGCTTTTCTAGGACCAACCTTAAGTGCTCTGCGTGATCCTCCGGACTCTTGGAGTAGATTAAGATATCATCGATGAAGATAACCACAAACTTGTCCAAATATGGTTGGAAGACGCGATGCATCAAATCCATGAAAACTGCCAGTGCATTGGTTACACTGAACGGCATTACCACAAATTCATAGTAGCCATACCGTGTGTTGAAAGCAGTCTTAGGAATGTCTTCTTCCTTAATCCTCAACTGTTAGTATCCTTGCCGCAGGTCCAACTTCAAAAAGCAAGCGGCGCCTTGAAGTTGATCGAACAACTCGTCGATCAAGGGTAGGGGGTACTTGTTCTTGATCGTTAAGTTGTTCAGTCCCCAATAATCAATGCATAAGCTCAAAGTACCATCTTTATTCTTAACAAACAACACTGGTGCTCCCCACGGCGACGTACTCGGTCGAATGTAGCCTTGCCTCACCAACTCTTCCAATTGCTCATTTATCTCTTTCAGCTTCGTCGGTGCCATCCAGTTGGGGGTTCTTGACACCGGTTCTGCTGTGGGAATCAGGTCCACGGTAAACTCAACTTCCCGCTCAGGGGGTAGAGAAGTGAGCTCAGCAGGGAAAACATCTGGAAAGTCTTTTACCACCTCCGTACTCTCCAAGGTACACTGATCCTTGGGTTTGTTCAGAAGATACGCCAGATATCCCGTACATCCTCTTTTGAGCAACTTCCGAGCCTTAGCACCAGCAATCAAGAACTTCAGTTCCTTTGCTCTCTTACCATTAAATTCATTCACATCCGGACTGGGTCTCACAAACTGCACCGTCTTTATCTTACAGTCCACACGAGCTCCATGCTTCGACAACCAATCCACTCCCATGATCAGGTCATAATTGTCTATAGGCAGAATTATGAGGTCTGCTCCAAAATCTCCTTCCCTACCTCAACTTCACAACTCCTTATATTCTTACCCGCTTCTACCACCTTTCCCAATGGTGAAATTACTACTAGGGTATAGGGTAATTCCTTTCCTTCCCAACCCAGACATGATGCACATACTTTGCTTACGTAAGAGTGTGTGGTCCTGGATCTATCAAAATATTAACAAGACGACCTTGGATAGAAAGGTTACCTTCGATCATGGCTGCATCCGTTCCGACTTCTTCTCTGTTCAGGGCAAAGACCTTGGCCTTCAGTTGAGGCTTCTGTCCAGTAGCAGCACCTCTATTGACTCCCATTGGCTGAGTCGTGGTTATCTGCCCAATCCTTAAAGGTTTAGGGCAGGCATTCCTCAGATGACCTGGGTCTCCACAGTTGAAACACCTCCTTCCACCTCCGTTGCCCCAGCAATTCCTCTCAGTGTGGCCATGCTTCCCACAAAGTCGGCAATTCAGGTTGCCTTGCATTGGTCCAACCATAGGAACTCGGGGCTGCTTACCCCGATTTCCCCATGGCATAAAGCCCGAAGGTCGCTTGTTACTCGAAGGCCTCATTGGTGGACGATTCGGTTGGAAAGGTCTGTTCATCGGCCGATATCGATCCTCATTCTCTGTCCAGGATGCTGCATCCACGACAACAGTGTATGACGTTGGCGGTGATAGAGCAAATGCCTTCCTTAAGCCTAGCCTCAGCCCCTTCACAAACTTCCGGGTGAGTTTCTGCTCCGTGTCGAGCAAGCATTTGCAGTACTTGGACAACTACGTGAATCGGGCTGCATACTGAGCAACTGACATGCTTCCCTGCTTGAGGGTCTAGAACTCATCCTCCCTCTTCTCAGCTACCCATCGAGGAATGTACTCAGCACGAAAAGCTTCAGTAAAATCGTCCTATGTCCATTCCTGCTCCTCTCTATCCCAATCACTCCGTACTCGCTGCCACCATGCTCGTGATGGTCCCCTCAGCCGAAAAGTAGCAAACTTCACCATTCTCTCTTCTGAGTACTACAAGGTAGCAAAGATATCCTCCATCTGTTCAATCCACTGCTTGGCTTTCTCATCTTGCTCCACCTCCCCCAGGAATGTGGGAGGTTGGAACTTTAGGAAACGCTCCAGGGCCTTGTCTTATCCCCGCGGTGGTTTCCTAGCCACCTTGCCCACTTTCTCCGTCAGGTTGTGTAGGATTGAGGCAATCTTGTCGAAAGCCTGCCCCATGGTCACATCCCGAGACCTTTCTGAAGCTAACTCCTGTTCTCGCTGCAAGTGCTCCTCCACACCGGGTGCGGAACGATGCATCTGCTCAAATTCCAGGATGAAGGATGCACTTTCCTGCACTGTTTTGCTATGAGCGAATGTCCTGCATCTTGGTGCAATATTTGATTACATTCACTCAAAGTCAAATAGTTACCAAGAGGGAAAAAGTATGCTCAGGTGGATGATCAGTTAATAGCAATGTTATCTACTCATTTTAAAAGAGAATTTGATGATATTATGCAAGGGAAAACCAAGTAATAAATGAAACTCATTGTGAAACCCCAGTCAAAACCAACCTTAGAGTAAGGGGGGTTTGGTTGCATAGCATATTTATTTGCATGTTTAAATATATTTTTGTATAATTTTATGTGCTTTGGATTTGTGTTTTATAGTCTTGAGGGCTTGATTATGTTTATTGAGTAAGAAGGGCAAAATGGTTATTTTTGCTTGAGGTGAAAATAGGGAGATAGCTTGAGGATTAAATAGGAAAAATATTTAGGAGAGAAAATAAGCACAAGAGTTGTTGTGGTTAAAGCCTTGGAATTAATTCTTGAGGTCTTGGGTTCGAATTCCATCATAGGAGCTTTGGCATGATTAAATTTTATTTTTGCTTAGGGAGAAATAGTTTCGGTCTTATGAGCATAGAGTAAGGTAGTGATGATGTTCTAAGAGAGACATGTTAGGTGTAACCTCATTCTACTCCCTTGCCCTACTCGAATTTCCTAAAGGGAATTCATTTTTCCTTCATCTTTGATTTTCCTTATTTCTCAATCCATTAGTTTGATCAAGTTGTTCTAGCCATTTTCTTTCCAGAAATTTCAGTAAAGTGCTGTGGTCTTGTAGGATTAAAATGTCTTAGTAAAAGACTTCTCATGGTCTGAAAATGTGGAAGAGTTGTGGGAAATTCCAAGAGGAAAAATCCCTCTAGTGAGCTTGCTAAAATTCACTCTAGCTAGTTCATCTTCCTTCTTGGAATGAGCTGAAATTTTCCAGCTTATTGTGCCTTCAAAGTGTCGAGTTTCTTAGCTAATATTCCCTCCCAAATGCTGCCAGAAAAATGGTCTTTAGGATCAGTTGCAATCTGAATTTCTTGGCCATTTTCGGACTGCTCAAAGTTGGAGCAAAAACAGGAAAAATTCATGTACAAATCGCCACTTTGAGAGTCCAAAACCAAGCTGTTTTCTTCCAGATTTTGTTCAACACCTTAGCCATGTTTTTCCTCCATGAAGAAGGCTGGAAACCAGCCTTGAAAGCCCCTAAAATTCCCCTTCAAAATCTCTGCAAGATGGCTGGAAATGGCAGCCGAAAATCTGTCCAGAAAATTCTGCCCAACGAAAATTCTGTGCAGGAAAATTTTCCAGCTTTGTTCCCTATTTCTCTTCCAGCCAAAACACCAACCTTATTCTGCATAAACCTTCCTTAAAGCTTCAGTAATAGAGCTCCATTGTTCCTCTTAAGCTTCTGCATGAAACTCAGCCATGGCTGTCCAAAAATCTCTCCAACAAATCCCTACAATTATGCATGATTGATTACCAAAATTCCAGCCACCATAGTTTAGCAACTTTCTATAAAATATATCTCAAACAACCAGACATTCTCTTCACCATTATACTCCATGATTTCGGCCACCCTAAGCCTCCTTCAACCAGCTCTCATTCAGCCTAAACACTGCTAGAAATTCGTCCATGGCAGACTTCCAAAAGCTCTTCCATAATCAAAGAGATTCATGTGATATCTAGTTTCCAAATTTGCTTCCCAAAAATATTCTTCAAGGATTGCAACAACTAGCCTTTCCTTTTCCCTTCCAAATCAGAGAATCAACCTCCTAAACCCTACAGAAATTCGGCCAGTCCTAGTTCTCACAGAATTTCGGCAGCTGCAAATCAAATTCTCTTAAATTCATTCAACCTTCAAGAACACACAAACTACACTAAGAACACCTACTTCTTTCTTTCACCTAATACCCCTCCAAACCACTTCAAACCTTCTCTAAAATCTCCAGATTTGACCTACTTACTGCTGTGAGTCCATCAACACCATTCTTAACATCAAACTCCACAAATCAACTCGCTACTTCGGATCAAAACCAAAAAATTCTGTGAAGGTTCAAGAACACCTTCAAAGTAAAGTTTGTTTTGACCACTTCATCTTCTCCAATCTTGATCTCTAGTGAGAACATATGTGAATAAACATGTTAATGGTCTCTTTCTCTCTCTCTCTCTCTCTCTCTCTCTCTCTCATGGCCGAACCTCCCTTCTCTTGGCCGGATGGCTTCTCCTCTCATGATTATGTTTTCGCCATCTCCCTTGGACAAAGTTAGACATCTAGGAGTTGAGATCCATTCTAAACTCCTTCAAGGCATTCATCAACCAAGTAAGTGCCTTCCATCTTTCTTTTAAATCCTAGATTCATGTCTCTAGGGTGATGTTGTTAGAAGGTGGATGGAGATAGGATTTGTGTATGTATTGTTGGGGTTGAAGCATGAATATATGTATGATTGTGAAGGAGATGGGATGTAGGCATGGAAGGATTGTCTTGGTTGATAGTATGATGATTTGAAGCTTGATGCATGTCATAGGTAGTGTGTGTGATAAAGAATGCTAGAGATTATGCCACCTTTGGTGAATAGGATTTATATGCGTGTTGGATTATTAAAGACATGATCATAATTATGCTAGTAGAGGTTAGACCATGTCTTGATAAATTTAGATCTATGCATATATGTATGATTTGGATGATTTGATGAATTGAAGGATTCTATATATTCATGATTGTGGTTAGCTATAGAAATATGATCATGATCTAGTTGTCCCTAAACTAATTTTTATTTTATGAATAAAATATTTAATAATATGATTTTGCTAAGTAATTTCGAAAAAACCCTAAGAAGGGTAGATTTGGATTATTATATATATAAATGATATTTTAGTCAAATAAATAATAGTTTTTGCTAGAAAAATAAAATATATAGATACTATAATATCAAATAAAGCCTTTTATGAAAATATCATAATAGGTAAAATATTTATTATTAAAATTGAATTATTATCTTTTAATCAAACCTATTAAAACTTATTTATTATTTTTCAAACAAGACTCATTAAAATTTATTTTCAACTAATTATAACTATCAATTATTTTCTAGCAATTAATTATTAAAAATTTTATTATTTTATCTAGTACCACCTAGGACTTTTCATCAAATAAACTCTAAATTATTTTAGTAATATTTAAACCTTCAACATATTGTACCTATTTTCCAAACTCTCGTTATTTTAATATCGAACTAGATTTATTTTATAAACCCCTTTTATTTATTATCGAGCCTTAAAACTTGGGACAATAGGGACATGATTGTAGTAAGTTGAGTTAGTTTTATTTGTGAAAGTGAATCTTGGCTTGAGTTTGATTGTGGTATGTATTTACACCATGCGGGGTTAGGTCAGCTATTGGAGACTTTTGTTGTGAGCAAGGATCAGGAAAGCTCCTGCATAAAACCTGTTTGATGAAAATGATTTTTTTTATGGCAAGCCAAATGTAGAGTGCATGGTCACTCATTTTTGTAAAGGCAATTGAGGATTATTTCATTTCTCATTTCAGACAAATAAATTATTTGTAAATCAAGGGGCGGTTTTACTCAAAACCTAAAATTCTTTCTAAAACCAGTTTTGCCCCAAACTTTGGAAAACCTTAATTGCCATTTTCAAGTGGAACTATGTTTTGTTCATTTTTTCCAAGTGGGATACGTTACATTGAGTACTCAACAGGGATAGACTGGTAGTACTAGTTTTGAAGAGCAAGAGTGAGTCTTCTGGCAGGAGGCCTCCTCCAGAAGATGAACTTAACTTAGAGAAACGTTAGTACTACTTAGTCATGCCGGTCCGAGCTAGTAGTTTTATTTCAGTCAAGTGACTGTGTTTTGCTGGAATGAACACCAGGTTGTTGTTTGGGTATAGAGAAGGAGAAGTATCTTGCCCGGTAGGCCGATCACCTACCTTTTGTCAGTCTGCACAAAGTGTGGCATTCTGACCGACAGTATGCACAAAGTGTGGCATACTGACCATGTGGACATGGGGCCCAACGTGTGGTAACCCATGACCACCCTTTTTGAGTGGTTGATTTTATTGTACCTGTATGGTTTGAAAACCAAAACACCACTCTTGTTTTTTTAACATCATTCATTGCTTGCCAGTATTTCTTTTGTCAGTCTGCACAAAGTGTGGTATTCTAACCATTGTATAGTTATGGGGCCCAACGTGTGGTAACCTATGACCACCTTTTGAGTGGTTGATTTTATTGTGCACTTGTATGGTTTCAAAAAGAGAAAAACACCACTCTTTCTTTTGACTAATGCTTATTGCTTGCTAATATCTCTCTTATAAACATTTCACACTTTTCATCCACGAACTGTTTTCACTGAACACTCAAAGCACATACGGACTTACTGAGATTTCTATCTCATCACCTTTTTACCATGATCTTAGGCTGATCCTGCTGTGGGGATGAGTAGCTAGTGTTATCTGCCTTGGAAGAGAATGTTATCTTTTATTTTTATGTATTGCTTTGGGGAGTTGAGAGTGGATGATTTTATTTATGGATTTATTTCTCTTTTGGGATTTCATGGTTTTATTTGTGGATTTATTCTTGGGTTGTAATAAATTTTAAGTTAAGTTATTATTTTTATTCTGCTATTTTATTTGTGTGACCTAGTTATAAAGACCCCTTGTCCTTTAGACGGGGCGACATCCCCGGCCCTATTGGGCCTAGGTAGCGTGGTGTTACACTCATGCTTTTCATATAAACTATGCTTCCATAAAGAAGGGGTTATCACATGCGATACCCTTTTTTTTTCCAATAAAATAGTAAAGCCCTATAAGCAACATGTTTCTTTAAAAAGAACAAATAAACAAAGGAATGCAAATCCAGAAAGAGAAAGAGTAAACGCTGCTGGTCTTCTATACTCGACTCTCTCTAGTGTCAACAGAGGCATCAGAGTCATCAGAGGCTGGTTCCATAAGCCACCCCACAAAGCTATCGGGTCTCCCTATGTAATCCCTTGAAAAACCAATGCTCTCACTTAGCTATCCTGACTCACTCTCATGGCCCCTCTTAGGTCATCCAACGCTAGTCTAACCGCACCCCTAGGCACAGGCCTCTCATTTCTCGAGTCAGATAGATCGAGCAACCCCTCTCTCCTCAATTTTGCATCTATCCCCAGTCCCTATTGAAGTCCACACCCCTTAGGACCCTCTTCTAACTTTCTCTTCCCCTTATCTTCCATTCCTAGAGCGGACTGCCTAAATTCCCTCTCTCCTGGGATAACTCCATCCTTCGGCCTATGTCCCTTACCACTGGACTCCTTAAAGTCATAGCAAGTAGGAGTCCTATCAAATTCACCTATCTGCGGGGTCTGAGGAACCTCCATCGCCTCCTCATCCGCTTTCTTTATCCCAGCCATCTCTCATTCACTCTCATCGTCTCCCTCATTCCCAAGCTCATCTGCCTCCTCCACACTCAACTCAGCCATCTCCTCATCTTCCTCCCCCTCACTGGCAAGCTCAACTACCTGCCCCTCATCATCCCCCTCATACTCTCCTAGGCTCCCTTCAACCTCCATCTCTACCTCAACCACCGGGTCGTCTAGCACAGGCGGCTCATGTTCCCTCTCCGAATCAGACGAGGGTGGCTCTGCTACAGGTAGTGGGGCAGGTGGATTCCCGCAGTAAGCGGGCCAGTCTCTGACAGCCGATACAACTCTTTTGACCTCCGATAAACAAAAGGTAAAAATTAGCACCAGATCAAAATACTTAAGAAAATAAAATTCAGTAAATCAAATAATTGCCTAAATAATAATTGCTCATCCAATACCATTTGTAACACCCCACTACTACGTAACCTAAAAGGGCAAGGATGTTGCCTCGTCCCGAAGGACAAGGGGTCCTTAAAACGAGGTACACAATATAAAGTCAAACCCCAAAAATCAAATTTAGATAAATAGAGAAAAAATCTTATTACATCAGGCTCAAACTGAAGCAAAACAAAATAAAACAAATATCCGATCAGAAGCTTAAAACCACAATTGTCTCCTAGAAGATAATGCGAAAATAACAAAAACTTCAACTGTCACATGCCCCGCTTGCTTAACATAATCTATCTCTTGAAAACATGATATAAAACAGTGTGAGATTAAATCTCAATAAGTCCAATATGTACACATGGTACTTTGAACAGTTCGTGTATACATAAAGGAAAATATTTGCAGAAATATTTGGCAAGTCATAAATAATTTTCTCTTTCGCAAGAAGTGGGTTTTTCACATTGTCACACTTTATACAAAATAAAGCATCCACTCGAATAGGAGTCATGTCACTACACGTTGGGCTCCATGAGGACAAGGCATAACACTTTGTGCACCTTGCCTGGACTAGATTACCACACGTTGGGCATTCTGATCAAGGTGAGTGTACAGCCCACCGGGTGAAATACTCCTCCTTCTCTATACCAAACAAAACCATCCGGGTGTCCATGTCGGGAAAATAGATAATACCTTACCAGGTACTGTAACACCCTGCTACCTAGGCCCGCCAGGGCCAGGGATGTCAACCCGTCCAAAAGACAAGGGTCTTTATAACTAGGTCACACAATTAAAATAGCGAAATGAAAATAATAATTTAACTTAAAATTTATTACATCCCAAGAATAAATCCACGAATAAAACCATGAATTCCCAAAAGAAAAACAAATCCATAAATAAAATCATCCACTCTCAACTCCCTAAAGCAATACATAAAAATAAAAGACAACATTCTCTTCCAAGGCAGATAACACTAGCTACTCATCCCCACAGCAGGATCGGCCTGAAATCATGGTAAAAAGGTGATGAGACAGAAATCTCAGTAAGTCCGTGTGTGCTTTGGGTGTTCAGTGGAAATAGTTCATGGATGCAGAGTATAAAAACTTTATAAGAGAAATATTGGCAAGCAATAAACATTAGTCAAAAGCAAGAGTGACGTTTTGGCTTTTCCAGCCATACATAATTTATAAGATCAACCACTCAAAAGAAAGGATTATGGGTTACCACACGTTGGGCCCCATAACCGGATGGTCAGTATGCCGACACTTTGTGCATACTGCCAGTCAGAATGCCGACACTTTGTGCAAATTGACTAAAGGTAGGTGATCGGCCTACCGGGCAAGATACTCCTCCTTCTCTATACCCAAATAACAACCGGGTGTCCATTCCGGCAAAACACAGTCACTTAACTGAAATAAAAACTGCTAGCTCGGACTGGCATGACTAAGTAGTACTGACGTTTCTCTAAGTTGAGTTCATCTTCTGGAGGAGGCCTCCTGCCAGAAGACTCACTCTTGCTCTTCAAAACTAGTACTACCAGTCTACCCCCATTGAGTACTCAACGTAACATATCCCACTTGCGAAGAAAATGAACAAAACACAGTTCCACTTGAAAATGGCAATTAAGGATTTCCAAAGTCTTTGTCAAAATCAGTTTTAGAAAGAGTTTTGAATTTTGAGTTTTGAGTAAATCTGCTTATTGATTTGCAAATAATTTGTTTGTCTGAAATGAGAACGGAAATAATCCTCAATTGCCTTTACAAAAATGAGTGACCATGCACTCTACATTTGGCTTGCCATAAAGATCATTTGTTCATCAAATAGGTTTTTTGCAGGAGCTTACCTGATTCTTGCCCACAACAAAGGTCTCCAACAGCTGACCTAACCCCGCATAGGGTAAATACAGACCACAATCAAACTCAAGCTAAAGACTCACTTTCTCAAATAAAACTAACTCAACTTACTACAATCATATCCCTAGTGTCCCAAGCTTTAAGGCTTAATAATAAATAAAAAGGGTTTATAAAATAAATCTAGTTTGATATTAAAATAACTAGAGTTTGGGAAATAGGTACAAAAAGTTGAAGGTTTAAATCTTGCTAAAAATAAATTATGGTTTATTTGAAAAAGGGTCCAAGGTGGTATTAGGTAAAATAATGCTTTATTAATAATTTAGTTGTTAGAAAATAATTGATAGCTAAAATTTGTTGAAAATAAATTTAATGAGTCTTGCTTGAAAAATAATAAGCAAATCCTTAATGGGTTTTGATTAAAAGATAATAATTAAATTTTTAGTAATAAATATTCTATTAATTATAATTATTTCCATAAAAGGCTTTAATTGATTTTATTATTTTAAATAATATAATATATATATATTATTATTTTTCTAGCAAAACTATTATTTATTTTACTAAAATATCACTATTTTATATAAAAAACCAAATCCACATTTTCCTATGGTTTTCAAAATTTTACTAGAAAAATCATATTATTAAATATTTTATTAATGAAATAAAATTTAGCTTAGGGACAACTAGATCATGACCATATTCCTATAGGTAACCACAATCATGAACATATACAACCCTTCAATTCATCAAATCATCCAAATCATGCATACAAGCATAGATCTCAATTTATCAAAACATGATCTAACCCCTACTAGCATAAATATGATCATGGCTTCAATAATCTAACATGAATATAAATCCCATTCACCAAAGGTGACATAATCTCTAGCATACTTCATCACAAATACTACCTATGACATGCATCAAACCTCAAATCAATATGCAATCAACCAAGATAATCCTTCCATGCATAAGTCCCGTCTCCTTCACAAATATACTTATATTCATACTTCAATCTCAACAATATATATATATACTCCAATCCTATCACCATCCACCTCTTATCAATATCACCCTAGAGACATGCTTCTAGAGTTTAAAAGAAGGGTTGATGGTACTTACTTGGTTGATGAATGCCTTGAAGGAGTTTAGAGTAGATCTCAACTCCTAGATGTCTAACTTTGGCCATGGGAGATGGCGAGAGCATGATTTATGGAGAAGAAGTCATCCGGCCAAGGGAGAGGAGTTTCGGCCATAAGAGAGAGAGAAAGAGAGAGAGAGAGAAGAGATAATTAGTATGTTTATTCACATAGGTTCTCACTAGAGATCATGATTGGAGAAGATGAAGTTGTTAGAACAAACTTTACCTTGAAGGTGTTCTTGAACCTCCACAGAATTTTCTGGTTTTGATCCGAAGTAGCAAGATGTTTTGAGGAGTCTGATGTTAATAATGGTGTTGATGCACTCACAGCAGTGAGTAGATCAAATCTGGAAGTTTTTGAGAGGATTTGAGATGGTTTGGAGGGGTATTAAGTGAAAGGAAGGAGTAGGTGTTCTTGTTGTACTATGTGTTCTTGAAGGTTGAAGAGAATAGAGAGTTCTGGATTGTGGCTGCCGTAATTCTGAAGAGATTAGGGCTGCCAAACTGTTTGTAGGGTTTAGGAAGATTGTTTTTATTGTTTGGAAGGAGAAAGTAAAGGCTAGTTGTTAAAATCCTTGAAAAATATTTTTGGAAAGCAGATTTGGAAACTAGATATCACAAGAATATCTTTGATTATTGGAAAGCTTTTGGAGATCTGCCATGGACAAATTTCTGGGCATTGTTATGGTTGAATGAAAGCTGGTTGAAGGAGGCTTAGGGTGGCTGAAATTATGGAGTATAATGGTGGAGAGAAGGTCTGGTTGTTTGAGGTATATTTTATAGAAAGTTGTTAAATCATGGTAGCTGGAATTTCGGTATCCAAATCAAGGAATGATTACAGAATATTTTTGGAAATCTTTTAGGCAGCCATGGCTGGATTTTCGTGCAGAAGCTTAAGGGAAATAATGGAGCTCTATTACTGGAGGTTTAGGGAAGGTTTTTGCAGAATAAGGTTGGTGTTTCAGCTAGAAGAGAAATAGGAACCAAAGCTGGAAAATTTTCCTGCACAGTTTTTCGCTGAACAGCAATTTTCTGGGCAGATTTTCGGCTGCTATTTCCAGCCAACTAGCAGAGAGTTTGAAGGGGAATTTTGGGGGTATTCATGTCTGGTTTCCAGCCTTCTTCATGGAGGAAAAACATGGCTAAGGTGCTGCACAAAATCTGGAAGAAATCAGCTTAGTTTTGGACCTCCAAAGTAGCGATTTTGCCCAGAATTTTCACTGGTTTTGCACAGCCTTTGTGCAGCCCGAAAATGGCAGAAATAATTCATGTTTTAAACTGATCTTAAGGCCATTTTTCTGGCACCATTTGGGAGGGAAATTCAGCTAAGAAGCTCGACAATTTGAAGGTACAACAAGCTGAAAATTTCAGCTCATTCTAAGAAGTAAGATGAACTAGTCTAGAGTGAAATTTCAGCAAGCTTACTAGAGGGATTTTTCCCCTTGGAATTTCCTACCATTCTTCCACATTTTTCAGACCATGAGAAGCCTTTTACTCGGACATTTTGCTCTCACAAGATCACAGCATTTTTGTGAAATTTCTGGAAAGAAAATGGATAGAACATCTTGATCAAACCAATGAGTTAAAAATTGAGGAAAATTAAGGATAAAGGGAAAATGAATTCCCTTTAAGAAATTCGAGTAGAGTAAAAGAGTGGAATGAGAATACTCCTAACATGTCTTTCTTAGGACCATCATCCCTACCTTACTCTAAGCTCATAAGACCGAAATTTCCTCCACTAAGCAAAAATAAAATTTAATCTAGCTAAAGCTTCCATGATGGAATTCGAACCCAAGACCTCAAGAATTAATTCCAAAGCTCTAACCACTACACCACAACGACTCTTATTGATATTTTCACTAGAAAATTATTTTCTATTCAATCCACAGGCTATCTCCCTATTTTCACCTCGGGCAAAAATTACCATCTTGCCCTTCTCACACAATACTCACCAACAAGACCTCAAGATAATAAAACCCGAATCCAAAACACATAAAAATCATATGAAAATATATTTAACCATGAAATAAAATATGATATGCATCACAACCCCCCTTACTCTAAGGTTGGTTTTGATTGGGGTTTCACAGGTACAAATGCTAGCTCGGACTAGCCTGACCAACCAACACTGTCGCCTTTTCAAGCTGAGCTTATTTTCTGGAGGTGACCTCCTTCCAGAAGACCTACTCTAGCCATCCAAGACTAGTATTTTTAGCCTACTCTAATTGAGTACTCAACGAACGTATACGTCAATTCCTGATTCAAAATATTTCCATATCTTGACTTTGTAAAACATGGTATTCTTCAAAAGAGTTTTCTAAAAATTTAGGAGGAAGAATAGTTTTCTTGATAAAATCGGTGAAAGAATAAATATCCACATTTACAACCGAAGCAATCATAGTTCAACAATAGCTTCACAACATTGACTTGCCATCATAAATATTTAACAAAAGAGTTTATGCAAGGACTTACTTGATATGCCTCAGACAAACAAGATAAAATCACAGCTTGCCTCCTTCAAATACCCTCTTGATCTAAAATCATATAATATCATGATCAGGGTTTCAATATATTCAAACATGCATTACACTCATTTATTCCCATAATATATCATAATCAATCATCTACCTTCAAATAAATCATCTAATCATCAAAGTTCATACACTATGACCATATATCCATCAAGGACATGAATAATATATCAAAAAGGTCTTGACTTGGCCATCACAATTCATATCCACTATTACCACAATAAAATATAGCATTGCTATCCATCGAATATGCTTAATTAATTACTCAACTCAAAATATTCATGTATCCCAACTAAGCACATCTATTATGCTTTCATACCTCCTTAGACATCATCAACCTTATTAAACCTTAACATCAACATCAAGGATAAGAATTCCCTTACCTTGAAACAATCGGGTTATCAAGATCTCGATGCTCCTATGGTGATCGTCCCGAGTTCGTTTGAGAAGAAGAGAAAAGCTGCATTCCTCCCTTCCTTTTGACTGAGTGTAGCTAAAGAGGATAAAATCAGCCTTTAGGTGGCGTGATTCACAGGAAGGAAAAGAGAAGAATTGTTGGAAGAAAGGAATCAAGAGGTTAAGATGGGTTTTGCTTACCTTAGGGTGTGATCGGTTTCTTGCTAGGAATTGCTCTTGTGATTTTTGAAAATTGCATAAGGGTTCTTGCTGGAATTTTCGTGTACAATGGAGAGAGTAGTTGGCTACTGTGATTTAGGGTTAGAGAAGATTGGTTTAGGGTTAGATGGTGGTGCTAAGAAGGACTCCTAATAGCTTTAGGTTTCTTGGACAGCAAGGGCGAAAATTGCAGCTTGCTGTGTCCCTTGTTGCTGCCGAATTTGGGAAGGTTTAAGAGGAGAAAATATCCTGGACTTGTTCTCCTATGCTAGCTGAAATATTGCTCAAGAAAATGGCTATGTGTTTTCAGATTTTTTTGGCTGAAACAAGGAAGAGTTTGAGTAGGTTTTGACAACTAAAAATCTGTGTAAGAATGGTGTGAGTGCTGTGTGAAAATCACTGAACCAAAGGAAGAAATTCTGGACTGTCTTGGTTGTTGTTCTACTGCAATTCACAGAGAAAAAATGAGGGTTTTAGGTGCTAAAAATTGGCTTAATCAGCTGAGGGTTTTGGTGTGTCTTGGTGTGCAGAATTTTTGTTTGATTTGGAGTGCTAAGTTTGCCAAAATTCTGGTTCATAAGCTGGACGAAATTCTGGAATTTTTGTTAGATAAAATCTGATTTTGTGTAGCAAAAATAATCCGAATTGATGGAAGGTGTTTTAGGTGATTTGAGCTAGGGTTTGACGAGTTTGATTGCACTTAGGAGTGCAGGAATTTCGTGCAGCTTGTGCTTGCTCAAGGCTACCGAAATTTTGCAGAAAAAGAGAGGGTAAAACCTAGTTGATTTAGGATTGAAATAAAATCTGATTTGCTAAAAGATTTAGGATAAGATTTCCTAGTATTGGAAGAGTTTGATTTGAGCTAAAACTCCTTCAAAGGTGGCAGCACTACGCTGGAAAATTTTTCAGATTTTTAGCTAGGGTTCTATGTTTGAAATCAACAAGGTATCTAACTAGAAAATTAACACTTTAATTCCAACTATCAATTACAAAATCTGATAAATTAAAATCAAGCTGGAATTTAATTATTCTTGCTAGGGTTTTTTCAAATATCAAAGAGAAAAAAAGCTGAAAATAAAATTAAACCTTGTCCTTATCAAAAGTCCTTAAATTTAGGAGATAAATATGAAGACTTATCTCCCTTGAAGATGGCGTTGAAAATTCACTAGGATAGCTAGGGATTTTTCGGCCAAAACATGAAGAAGTCTAGGAAAAAAGAATTTCAAAAAGAAAAGATAAGATTCGCAAGAGGTAAGATTCGAACTCGGGTCATCAAAGGATAATTCCCAACCTAACCACTATTCCAAATCAACTCCAATGTTAATATTTCTCTAAGAAATTCTTTCCACCCTAATTCTCATCCTTCCTTCTCCTCTACTAGACTTCAGTTAAATCAACTCTCAAATGATGCAACAACACATCTAAATAATTTAATGCAAGCACAACCTTGAAATTCACATGCACCCTTGCAAAAATAATTTTAAAATATCACATGAAATGCAAAATGCTATACAATGCATAACTTTTTCCCCATAGTCTAAGGTGGTTTTGGGAAGGGTATTACAGGGCATGTTCAAGCTATAGAGTTAAATTCCTTTGGAATTAAATTATTGATTAATGGGTCAGGTTTGACTAAATTCTTTATTCCAGTTGGGCAAACTCAAGCATAAAGAAATTTACAGGAAAAGTTAGGATAGCCCAAAAGGCTTTAAGATTAAAAGCTGTTAATCACCTAATAATCCGGTAGTTACATACAATGAACTTAAGGGTGACTTGTTGGGCAGACCCAAGGTTATTCTTGAGGAATTTAGATACCGGTCCACTAGGAAAGCTTCCAACGGGCTTTCCCGAATCAGTAGTGGGAGCTATTGGTTTGAGTAACATAGTGGAGTAAAAATGCGTTTAATTAATGTCCTAATTATTTGCATATCATATGCACATACAAGTAGCTAATGCTCTCTATCTTTACATCTAAGTCACTTACATCATGTCTACAAACTTAAACCTACATAGCATCTTGAAAACCAACAAGTTAACCAAATCAAACTATCTCGACTGGTATAGAAATTTGAGAATTCTTTTCAAATCGAAAAAGTTGCTTTACGTGCTAGATGCTCCTATTCCGCCACCACTAGCTCAAGATGCTCATGCTGATGAGCATGTTGTCCACAGAAGGCATAAGAAGGATAGTTTTACAGCATCATGTATTCTACTGGCATCCTTGACTCCCGAGTTGCAAAAACAGCACGAGCATATGGATGCTCAATCGATTATACTACATCTTCAAGAGATGTTTGATGCCCAAGCCAGAATTGAGAGATACAAGATCTCGAAGCAACTATTCCATTGCAAAATGACAAAGGGTTCTTCTATGGCCACTCATGGGCTGAAGATGCTGGGCTTAATTGAGAAGTTTGAATGTCTCGGGTTTGCAATGGATCATTACTTAAGTGTTGACTTAATTCTATATTCTTTGCCTAATAGTTTCTCACAATTTGTGATTAACTATCAGATGAACAAGATTGAGTCCATCATTCCTGAGTTGATCAATTTTCTCAAAATTGCGAAGTCTTCCATGAAGAAATATTCCAATGCAGTTTTAATGGTAGAATGTTCTTCTAAGAAGAAAGTTCAAAAGAAGAAAAAGGTTCCCATGAAGCCTAAAGATGGTGTGAAGAAGAAGGACGCAGCTACCAAAGGCCCATGCCATCATTGAGGGAAGATAGGCCACTGGAGGCGCAACTGCAAAGCTTACTTGGAAACCATTAAGGATAAGAAGCAAAAAGATAAGCTTGCAAGAACTTCTACTTCTACTCTGGGTATGTTTATGATTGAGATAAATACTGTCTTTAGAAATGAGATGTGGGTATTAGATACCATATATGAATCTCATTTGTGCAATAACTTGCAGGGAGTAAAGAGCAGTAGAAGGCTAGAGAGAGGCGATGTGGACCTACGTACTGCAAATGGGGGAAAGGTTGTTGCTTTTGCTGTGGGGACATACGAATTGAACTTGCCTTTAGGATTAATTTTAGAACTACAAAACTGTTATTTTGTACCAGTTTTAATGAAAAACATTATCTCAGCTGTGTGTTTAGACTTATATGGATTTCATTTGATATTTAAGAATAAATGTTGTTCTTTTTCATTGAATGATATTCATTATGGTTTAGCAACTCTGGTTAATGGTTTATATGTTCTAAACTTGTATAATCCAGTTCTCAATATAAATAATAAGAAACCCAAAATGGACAATTCTAATACCTTTTACTTATGGCATTGTTGTTTGGGTTATGTAAATGAAAATTATGTTTCTAAATTGCACAAGCTTAGTAACTTAGGGTCATTTGATTATGAATCATATGGCACATGCAAATCTTGTTTACTAAGCAAAATGACTAAAATTCTTTTTCTAGGAAAAGGAGAACGGGCCAAGGAGTTATTAGAACTCATACATTCTGATATATGTGGTCCAATATCAATACAAGTATGAGAAGGTTATAAATATTTCATAACCTTTATCGATGATTTCTCACGATACGGGTATTTGTATTTAATGAAATACAAATCTAAGGCATTTGAAAGGTTCAAAGACTTCAAGAATGAAATAGAAAAATAACATGGCAAAAGTATTAAGACTCGAAGGTCTAATCGAGGAGGAGAATACTTGAGCCAAGAGTTCCAGAGTTATCTTAGAGATAATGGGATATTATCTCAATGGACTCCACCACATACACCTCAATATAATGGTGTATCTGAGAGAAGAAATTGAACCCTTCTAGTCGTGGTATGGACCATGATGGCTTCTACAGACCTACCAAAATCATTTTGGGGGCATGCACTAGAAACTTCTATTTATACACTAAACAGAGTTCTGACAAAAATGGTTGGTTCTACCCCATTTGAGATGTTTTCTGGTAAGAAACCAAAGTTATCTCACTTGTGAGTTTGGGGTTGTCCTACCTTTGTCAAAAGGCCATAGTCAGGCAAACTTGATAGTAAGTCTGACAAGTGTTTGTTTGTGGGATATCCGAAAGAATCTTTCGAATATTACTTTTACCTCCCTTCCGAAAATAAATTGTTTGTTTCGAAGCATGCCGTCTTCTTAGAGAAGGAGCACATGTTCAAAGGGGACAGTGGGAGTACGATTGAACTTAATAAAGTTCATGAAGATCAAATAAACGAGGATCAACCGTCTAACCCCATACCTATTAAAAGAATAGATGAACCTTCTAATACACAAGAACCTCGTAGATCTAGTAGAATACGTGTGGCACCTGAGAGATATGAATTTCTCATTAGTGACCACAATGATGTATTGCTCATAAATGAATATGAGCCTACTACTTACAAGGATGTTCTAAACAGTTCATAATTTAGCAAATGGCTTGAGACCATGAAGTCAGAGATGGATTCCATGTACGAAAACTAAGCATGGACTTTGGTTGATTCACCCAAAAGAATTAAACTTATTGGGTGCAAATGGGTTTTCAAGAAGAAAACTGATATGACTTTTTGTGGTGGCTTTTCCTTGGTGTTGTGGTATATTTGTTGGTTATGCTTCAGCTCAACAATGGGAACCAAAACAAAGATTTTTTCTAACGACAAAAGAGAAAGGTAACCTAACTATCTACACTCTTTCAAACCCTTGAAGAACAAAGCCTCAAAGACCCTCCAGATGAATAGAAAGTTCTACTAGATTCTCACCCTAATATCTTTGAAGTAACAAAGGCAAACAAGAAAAATAGAATAGAGAAAATAGGCACCCAAATATTGAATTTCAAACAAACCTTAGAAGAACAAAGCAACTAAGACCCATTCAAAAAAAACAACATTGGATTATCCAAAAAATTTATAGAATCTTACAAAAGGATGACTAACCCTTTAGCTTGGTCCTGAACAAGATGAACAAGAAGGCTTGGCCTCTCAATTAAAGTCAAGTGAATTATCTTGTCAAAGTAATAAAGGTGATATTTATACTACCATGACCCTAGCTAAGTAATCCCTAAGGTTTAGTTATAGTTTAGGTTCAAAATAAGTCTTTACAAGTAATTAAAAGTGAAGAAAATCGGAGAAAAGCATTAAAAAATGGAACAGTCAACGACTGCCCAAGGCCAAGCCGGCGCCGGTTTGGAACATCACAACCGGCGCCGGTTAGGTTTTGTCTTCAACTGGTTCTCGTTTGCTTGAGTGTTAGTTTCAGACAGAATGGAGCCGGCGCCGGTTTGGCTGCATGGAGCCGGCGCCGGCTGTCTTCTGGAAGCCTCCCTTATCAAATTTCATCCCCTTTTGCTGACGGCTTAAGTTCTTATTGGGGTCCTTCGCGGATGGCCATCAACACGAACTCTTGGCTCACTTCTTCAACCCTCCAATCCTCCTTCATCTTCAAGCATTATTTGATGATCAATTGAAAATTATCTTGAAGCTTCTTGGTCCTCGCTCTAGTCATCGGTCCTTGTCCTCCATGATGAAGTGGAGTCTCATCATCTCCCCTTCCTTGAAAAGGATTCGTCTTTGAATCTTCGCCATCATCTACATCAAAATGAGAAAGGTCACTAACATTAAAGGTAGCACTAACATGATACTCACCCAATAGATCTATCTTGTAAGCATTATCTCCAACTTTGGCAAGAACTTGAAATGGTCCACCCCCCCCTTGGATCAAGTTTGCTTCGGCGTTGCGTGGGGAATCTCTCACGGAGTGCCTTCACCATTTCTGCTTTCTTAGCTCCATTAAAGTTCAACCGTTCACTTATAGGTAAAGGAACCAAATCTAAAGGAGTTAGAGGATTAAAATCATATACAATTTCAAAAAGAGAATAAGCCCTATTGTATGCAATCTCAATGTGAGGCAAGCACTCCTCCCAATTCTTCAAGTTCTTCTTGATTATGGCCCACAAGAGTTGGGTGAGTGTACGATTAACCACCTCAGTTTGTCCATCCGTTTGGGGATGACAAGCTGTGGAAAACAAAAGGTTAGTTCCAAGTTTGTTACATAAAACTCTCCAAAAATGGCTAAGAAATTTTGTATCCCTATCCGAGACAATAGTCCTTGGAATCCCATGCATTCTCACCACTTCCTTAAAGAATAAATCTGCAATATATGACGCATCATTAGTCATGGAACAAGCCACAAAATGAGCTATTTTGGAAAATCTGTCAATAATCACAAATATAGAATCCTTGCCCCCCTTAGACCTAGGTAATCTTAAAATGAAGTCCATTAAAACATCAACCCAACGCACATTAGGTGTGGGCAAAAGAGTATAAAGACCATGTGGAAGAGCTCTAGACTTAGCTCGCCTACAGGTAATGCATTGAGAACAATGTCTCTCGACATCCTTTCTCATTTTTTGCCAAAAGAAATGTTCCTTAAGGATGCCTAAGGTTTTTGCAACACCAAAATACCCTATTAGTCCCCCACTATAGGCTTCTCGAACTAGCAACACCCTAATGGAACCCTTTGGCACACAAAGCTTTGCCTCCCTAAATAAGAAATCATCATGCCTATAATATTTAGCAAATGCACCTTTCTTGCACGCATGGAAAATATCCCCAAACTCCTTATCATCAACATACAAATCTTTCACAAATTCAAAACCAAGAAGTTTAGTATCCAAAAAGTTGAGAAGTGCATACCTGCGAGGTAGTGCATCCGCTACCACATTTTCCTTACCCTTCTTATATTAAATGACATATGGAAATGTCCCAATAAACTCCATCCACCTTGCCTGCCTTTTGTTCAAATTTTGTCAGCTCTTGATGTGTTTAAAGGTCTCATGATTGGTATGAATGACAAACTCTCTTGGCAAAAGGTAGTGTTGCCAATACTCTAAGGTCCTCACCAAAGCAAAAAGCTCTTTGTCATAGGTAGAATAGTTAAGGGCTGCACCGAACAATTTTTCACTAAAGTATGCAATGAGTTTTCTATCTTAGGTCAAGACCGCACCTATTCCCACTCCACTTACATCACACTCTATCTCAAAAGCCTTCTCAAAATTGGGGAGAATAAGAATTGGAGCTTGGCTCAATTTGTTCTTGAGGGTTTGAAAGGCTTGTTGTTGGGTTTCCTCCCACCTAAATCCCATATTTTTCTTTACCACTTCGGTTAGAGAGGCTGCTATAGTGCTAAAATTTTGGATAAACCTCCTATAGAAACTAGCTAGCCCATGGAAACTATGGACTTGGGTAATGGTGGTAGGGGTTGGCCAATCTTGGATGGCTTTCACTTTTCCCTCATCAACTTCAATCCCTCTTGCATTCACAACATACCCAAGGAATGTAATCCTCTCCAAACAAAAAGAGCAGTTCTCAAGATTAGCATACAATCTCTCCCTTCGGAGAGCCACAAGCACACTTTGAACATGATTTAAATGATCCATATATGATTTGCTATAAATTAATATGTCATCAAAGTACACAACAACAAATTTTCCAATGAATTCTCTCAAAACATGGTGCATTAATCGCATGAAAGTACTAGGAGCATTAGACAATCCAAAGGGCATGACAAGCCACTCATACAACCCTTGTTTAGTTTTAAAAGCTGTTTTCCATTCATCCCCTTCTCGTATCATAATTTGGTGATAACCGGATTTCAAATCACTTTTTGAGAAAATGCATGCACCAAATAACTCATCTCGTAAGTCATCTAACCTAGGAATGGAATAGCGATATTTTACCGTTATGTTGTTGATAGCACGACAATCCACGCATATATGCCATGTCCCATCCTTTTTGGGCACCAAGAGAACCAGAACCACACATGGGCTTAGGCTCTCTCTCACGTGTCCCTTCTCAAGGAATGCCTCCACTTGCTTTTGCAATTCCTTGGACTCCTCCGGATTGCTTCTATATGCCAGTCGATTGGGAATGATGGCTCCAGGTACAAAGTTAATTTGATGCTCAATTCCTCTTAATGGTGGTAGTCCTCTGGGCACCTCATTTAGGAAAACAACTTCAAACTCCTAAAGAATAGCTGCAATTTCATGAGGCAAAGACAATGTGGAATCATTAATAGAAACATAAGAACCTTTGCATAAAAGAAGAATAACTAGTTCCTTAGCTTCTATAGCCTCTATGACTTCACTCTTTTTTGCAAAGAAATTCACTCTCTTTTTACCTCCCCTCTCTAGGCCTTGCTCATTTCTATCCTTAATTGTCAAAGGCACTTGCTTACTCATTCTCTCACTTAATTCTTTTTCTTGCCTCTTCTTTTCTTTCCTCTCATTCTCTTACTTTTTCTTAACTTCTAGTGCTCCCTTCTTCTTTTCCTTTTCTTTCATGATTCTTTGGTCTTTGCTCACCTCACTAGGGGCCATGGGGGTGAGGGTAAACTTAGTTCCCTCCTTGAGTAGGGAATAAGTATTCTTTCTCCCATCATGTTTCACATGCCTATTATATTACTAAGGCCTCCCTAGTAGTAAGTGTCCTGCTTGCATGGGCATTACATCACAAAGTACATCATCCTTGTACTTCCCCATTTCAAAAGACGCCAACACTTGCTTGTTTACTCTCATTTCCCCACTATCATTCAACTATTGTAGTTTGTAAGGCTTGGGATGCTTAATCCAACTCATGTCCAATTCTTCAACCAAATCTGCACTAATCATGTTAGTGCAACTCCCACTATCCATAATGACACTATAAGGGGTCTTGTTGATTAGATACCTAGTATAGAAAATGTTCTCTCTTTGTTGGTGGTCTTGATCCTCAATGGCTTCTGAGCTCAATGACCTTATTGTGACTCCTACCAAGGAGTATTATTGTCCCACAACTTCCCCTTCATCACTCTCCTCATCTCCAATTCCCTCTTGGTTTCCTTGGTTCCTTTCTTCCTCTTCTTCTTCATCGGTAGAAACCTCACCATAGGGATTGGTATGCATTGTCCTCTTGCTTGGACACTCATGGGAAGTATGTCCATATCCTAGGCACTTAAAACACTTGATGTGTCTATTCCTTTGTGGCCTCTCCATGGTTTTTCCTTTGTCCTTATTCCATCCTTCCCTAGGTTTCCAATCTTCTCTAGGTTTCCAAGCCTCCCTCGGTTTGTTGAAGTTCCTTTGATATGGTTTAGGGGTTTCATCCTTCTTAGTTTGCACATTACTAGTTGTGTTGGGATTTGGAAGTGTTGGTTTAGTAAATTCCCTCCTTCTTAATTGCCTGTCAATCTTCATGGCGGCATGTACCATATCCTCCAAGCGATCATAGGGGTGCAATTCCACCAAATTGGCAATCTCCCTATTTAATCCTCCCAAAAATCTTGCCCTTGTCACTCTTGGATCCTCATAGATTTGAGCTCTCATCAACATAACCTCCATCTCCTTATGGTAATCCTCCACACTTTTGTTCCCTTGCTTGAGTGCTTGGAGCCTTTGGTAAAGATCATTATAGTAATGGTGTGGTATAAACCTTGCTCTCATCATGTCTTTCAATAAATTCCAATTAGCCATAGTTTCCACTCCCATTTGTCTCCTTTGTGCACTAACTTGCTCTTACCATACCAAAGTATACTCTGAGAATCCCAAAATAGCCAACATCATTTTTGACCTCTCACTAGAGTTATGGCTTTCTAGAAATATCTCCATTTTGCTTTCCAACTCAAAATAAACTTTGGGGTCACTTTTGCTATAAAATGTAGGCACCTTCAACTTAATATGGCTCAACTCCCTTTCCACATCATTTCCTTCTCTCATTCCTCCTTTATGACCCCATCCTCTATGTTGTTCCCCAAAAACCTCGCCATGATCCCCCTCATACCATTCATTAACTCCCTCAAATTCTCTTTCTAGCCCCATTAATTGATCCCTTCATTCTTTTCTTGGCCTCTTCCTTGTCCTCCTCTCAAGCCATGTCTTCCTCCTCTCATAGGAGCTTGTTGGATACCCCCAATAGAATGTTCATCCCATTCTTCCCCTTGTTGGGCATGTAATGGAGGAGTGTGGGCATCACCATCCCTCATCCTTGGACTAGGCACTTCATACCACTCTTGGCCTCTCATTTGTGCAACAGTAGAAGACTGTCCAAGATGGTTTATCAACTCCCTTGTCAAGTTTTGGAACTCGCTTTGCATTATCCTCATCATAGCTTGCATGTCTTCACGTAGTCCCCTAGCATCAAATTTTTCTTCTTGAGATCTACTAGGTCCACTTGGGTTAGGCCTAGAGATCTCTTGTTCATGGGCCATGGTGATGGAATATTGACTTATACCTACAAAACTAAGAGATTAGAAGAAAAATAGATCCTCACTCACTTCCTTGTGTGAAAGGCTCTCAAGATTGATCACTCCTCACTCGTGTTTGCTCTCTTAGGCTCTTTTAATAATAGGGTCACCCTTTTGCCTTTTTCTAAACACTTAAGCCTTCTTGTTCAATTCCAATTCTCCCCAATAGCTGAAGATTTAGTCCAGCTAAGTGAATCACACAAATCAAGAGAATTTTCCAATTAGGGGGTCTTAAGGGAATTTCAACAAACACTTGTTGGGCATCTCAAGCAAACAAGTTTTAAGCCAAGAATTTCAAGGAGAGTGGACTCGATCAATAAAAGAATAAACACTAGACGCAAAAGAAACAATTCTAAGTAAGAAACAAACAAGAATTATCAAGAATAAAGAGACAAAAATAACTAAAACTAGGATGATAAAGAACAAAATGGTCACAAGTGCACAATAGAGAAATTGAGTTCAAGGATCATGGAATTCAACATTAGAGTGTTATAACAAGTCACAAAAATCCAAAGAATAAAAAAATTAAGAATCAAAATTCCTAACTATAGCAAAAAACACTCTCATAGAACTTTTATCAAACACCTTCGCTGCAACTCGTCACTCAAGAGCAATCAAAAATTTCAACCATATTCAAGCTAAATTTCACCACAAACACAAGACAAATTTGTTCCCAAGGATTATAACAATATCAAAGAGCAATTTCCCAACAGAAAATTCAAGATATAACAAAGATTCAATGACATTTTTTAAGCATATTTTTCAGTTACGGGATTTGCCCTGTTTTTTTTTTTTTTTTTTCTTCACTTTGTGGGGCTCCTTTTTTTGTTCTAAAGCTTTGATGGGAATCAAGCTTTTCCTTGCTCTCATACCAAACACTTTGATATGACTTTTTGTGGTGGCTTTTTGTCGCTGTTGTGGTATATTTGTTGGTTATGGTTCAACTTAACAATGGGAACCAAAATAGAGATTTTTTCTTGTGACAAAAGAGAAAGGTAACCTAACTATCTACATTCTTTCAAACCCTTGAAGAACAAAGCCTTAAAGACCCTCAAGATGAATAGAAAGTTTTACTAGATTCTCACTCTAATATCCTTGAAGCAACAAAGGCAAACAAGAACAATAGAATAGAGAAAATAGGCATCCAAATATTGAATTTCAAACAAACCTTAGAAGAACAAAGCAATTAAGACCCATTCAAAAAAAACAACATTGGATTATCCAAAAGATTTATAGACTCTTACAAAAGGAGGACTAACCCTTCAGCTTGGTCTTGAACAAGATGAATAAGGAGGCTTGGCCTCTCAAGATTCTCTCTCAAATTTGAATTAAAGTCAAGTGAATTGTCTTGTCAAAGTAATAAAGGTGTTATTTATACTACCCTAACCCTAACTAAGTAATCCCTGAGGTTTAGTTACAGTTTAGGGTCAAAATAAGTCTTTACAAGCAATTAAAAGTGAAAAAAATCGGAGAAAATTATTAAAAAGTGGAACAGTCGACGACTGCCCAGGGCCAAGCTAGCGCCGGTTTGGAACATCACAACCGGTGCCGGTTAGGTTCTGTCTTTGGTCGGTTCTCATTTGCTTGAGTGTTAGTTTTGGACAGAATGGAGCCAGCACTGGTTTGGCTGCATGGAGCTGGCACCGGCTGTCCTTTGGAAACCTCCCTTGTCAAATTTCATCCATTTTTGCTGACGGCTTAAGTTCTTGTTGGGGTCCTTCGCGGATGGCCATCAACACGAACTCTTGGCTCGCTTCCTCAACCCTCCAATCCTCCTTCATCCTCAAGCATTGTTTGATGATCAATTGAAAATCATCTTAAAGCTTCTTGGTTCTCGTTCTTGTCATCGGTCCTTGTCCTCCATGATGAAGTGGAGTCTCATAAAAAACGGACATGGATGGTAACTTAGTTACCTATAAAGCACATCTAGTGGCGAAGGGTTATCATCAACAATATGGTATTGACTATGATGAAACCTTCTCGCCAATAGCCATGTTAAAATCCATTAGGTTACCACTAGCCGTTACTGCTAATCATGATTATAAGATTTGACAAATGGATATGAAAACAGCTTTTCTAAATGAAAATTTGACTGAGAAAGTATATATGACACAACTTGAGGGTTTCATATCTAATGATAGCACAAAGATGTGCAAGCTGCAAAGGTTGATATATGGACTTAAGCAAGCTCCTAGGAGTTGAAACATCCGTTTTGATGAAATAATCAAAGAGTTTGGTTTCATTTAAAACATGGATGAGCCTTGCGTATACAAGAAGGTTAGTGGAAGTGAAATCATTTTCTTATTGCTTTATGTAGATGACATATTGCTAATAGGAAATGATATACCTGTCTTGCAAACGGTTAAAGTGTGGTTGTCTAAACAATTCTCCATGAAAGACCATGGAGAAGCAACCTATATTATCGGAATAAGGATCTATAGAGATAGATCCAAAAGGTTACTAGGTCTTTTGCAGTCTACATACATAGATAAAGTGCTAAAGAGGCTTAGCATAGATCAATCCAAAAAGAGATTCTTACCTATGTCACATGGAGTAAGCCTTTCAAAGTTAATGTCTCCCAAGGCACAAGTTGAAAGGAATCACATGAGTAAGATTCCATATGCCTAGGTAGTTAGATCTATCATGTACGCTATGATATGTACTAGGCCCGATGTATCTTGTGCTCTTAGTTTGACGAGCAAATACTAATCTGATCCTAGTGAGAGTCATTGGGCGGTTGTAAAAAACATCTTTAAGTACTTACGAATGACTAAGGATATGTTCTTAGTATATGCAGAAAGTAATTTGAATATAAATGGGTATACTGATGCCAGTTTTTAATCTAACAAAGATGATTTCAAATCACAATTAAGCTCCGTGTTTACGTTCTGTGTAGGGGCAATAAGTTGGAAAAGTTCCAAACAAGAGACTTTGCTGACTCTACGACAGAAGCTGAGTACATAGCTACTTCTGAAGCAGCTAAGGAGGCTGTTTGGATCAAGAAGTTCGTGACGAAACTGGGTGTGGTTCCTACTATTGTTGGTCCAATAACTTTGTATTGTGACAACAATGGAGCCATTGCACAAGCAAAGGAGCCACGGTCTCACCAACGATACAAACACGTACTGCGACGCTATCATCTGATCTGGGAGATCATAAATAGGAATGATATAAAGATAGAAAGAGTTCCCACGGATAAGAACATAGCTGACCCGCTTACAAAAGCACTATCCCAAAAGAAACATGATTATCATGTTGAGTCATTCGATATTAGATACATGAATGATTAGCTCTAGTGCAAGTGGGAGTTTGTTAGTGTTGTGCGCTAGAGGCAATCACTTGTACATTGTATATGACACATTTTATTTTAATAAAAGGCATTATTTATCTTACAGTTTCTTTTGTTTGCATTTTAAGTAATATAACTATTCCATAAAGTTCCTAGTACAATACTGTGTTAAAGAAATCATGATAAAGATCATGATATGAGATTCCTACTACACTGTATAGTGTTAGTACTTAAATAGTCTCTAGTCATAGTATTAATGAGATAGGACATCATTAATGTATGAAGACTAGCATGTGTTAGACTTCCTGATTTGATCAGGCGGTGGTTCTCATATCCGTGAGTATTGAGATATTCAAAGTTAATACATAGATACTTGTTAATGGAACAAGTTCATTGGATGACCTAGCTTTGAGAAAATTACATGGATAACTATTTAGTGCCAGTGATATAATCTCAATATAGCAAACGTGAAAGTATCATTAGACTTGAAATCTCCAAGGTACTTTGTTTGCTTAGACTAGTAGGCTTCCTAAGCCATTAAAACTTCATTCTCTGATGCCAATTGAAGCGTAAATGGCAAAACACATAACATAGTAGCATGGAAAAACTAAGAATAGCAAGGCATATCAGAAGAATTTTTAATACCTCTGCACTTTAATTTGATCTCTTGTTTATGCTGAGCTAAAGGAATTGATGTTGACTTAACAACTCTCAGTTCACTCATGGAAGCCAAAGGTGATAATCCAGCGAGTTGTCTACTTCTCCACACTTGCATGAATGACAAAGCTCTCCGGTTCACAGAATATTCCTCAGCCTAAATTCCGTTGGTGAAAGCAATTCAGGTGAGAAATCAGTCTCATGCTCTTGACACTCTACTATCAAATTTAGCAGTAACAAGAATAGAAGAGATCGAGAGAGAGAATATCATATGTGATAGGGGCTAAATTAGTCATATTTTTCCTAGTTATTTGAGGCTATTTTGTGATACATTTTGTGAAATAATTAGTCATATTCCTTCATATTTGATATTTCCCTTATAAAAATACTTTTCTGTAATTTTATGCAAAAATAAGGAAAAATTAGAGTTAATTGTATGATTTTCCATAATAGAGGCGGCACCAGTCCAAGAAGGAAGAACCAGCGCTGGTCTTCCACTGGAAAAACAGGGAAGTGCAGAGCAATTGGAAGAGCAAAGGAATTGAATGAAACAGGTAATTGGAATTGGAAACAAAGAAACAATTTTGGCTAGCATCATCAATTAAGCTGACAACAAGAAGAAGGCAGCAGCAACAAAACAAAAGGAAAAATGAGAGTTTCAGTGGGGTCAAATGCAAAATAAAGTCAACAATATCATGCTTGAAAAGAAGCAGCCGAAATAAGATAACAGGAAGAAGAAAGCAAACAATTTCGGTGGCTTGAAAACGGCTCAATCGAGCCAACACCACAAAGAAAGAATTTCGGCAGCTGGACAAATTTTGGACATCTTAATTTCAGCAATTCTAATTCAACATCAGCCTCAGCACTACACAACAAAAGAAAATCAAAAGTCCGAATTGAAGTTAAATTTTACAAAGTCAAGACGGTGGAATTCATTAATTTTTCTTAGGTTTTTATTTTAGCAATTTCTAATTATTTTTGGTTTTTGATTTCTTTAGGTAATTACTTCTTCTTTATTTAGAATTCTTTTAGAAACTTTGTGAGCCTATAAATAAAGGCCAATTTACCCTAGAAAAGGGAGGTGCACAAATGTAGGGACCTAGATTTATTTTAGAGTGCATCATCAATATTTTCTCAACATAAATAATTCAATGAGGATTGTACAAGAAAGTCTTCAAATGAAGAAGAAGAAGGCTTGTCTATGAGTATCTATTTCTTTCCTTTGTTTTCTTTTTCTTAAACAATGATGTGTTAATTATTTTATTGTAGTTCGACATTGTTTTAGATATTCATTATTTTTAGAGTTGTTTGATCTTTTGATTAATTGGTTATTATTCTTGGTATTCAAATACTTATGCTTATTACGAGGTTAGTTGGTTGGTTCTCTTCATTAACTTACTGGACCAAAGGAGTTTTTTGGTAGTTTCAATTTATTAATTTCATATTCTGTTGGCTATTAACTTACTGGACCATGGGGGTTGATTGCTTAGAACTGGTAATTGAAGGTTAATTGATGTCTTCTGAGACCAAGGGTTCATCGATTAATTTCATGTTTTAAATTTTTCGAGACCAAGGGAATTTAATTGAGGACTGGGTTTAATGCATCTTTTGGATGAATTAGTTGAGACAAGACCAAGTAATTCTAATTTATCTAAAAGATAGTGATTTCATGGATTGACCATCCAAGTGAATCTACTTTAATCCTTCATGATGCCAAGAGAATAATTAGTTATGATAATGGTTGGGTTCTTTAAGATCATGTTTGTCTAAACAATTGTTTGAGTTCATACTTCTCCATCCTTGACATGTATATATTTTTATTTTTATTTTATTTTCTTTTATTTTATTTCTTTTTCACTTTATCGAGTTGGTTAAACAATGAAAGAAATGTGATTAATGTATACTTGTTCCTTGAGGATCGAAACTCATTTGAATCCTATGCTATGTTAATGATAAGTACACTTGCTCATATGTGTAATTTGGGTTTAACATTTTAATGTCAACTTGATTAAGAATATGCTTATTTTTATATGATTTTTTGTACCCAAATAAATATGCATCAATATGCCTGGCTGTTTTTTTCACAGTAGTATGAACAAATCAAAACACGGCTCATTTGATAAAAAAAAAAAACTACTGGGATTCACATTTAAAAAAAAAAAAAAACACCCGGATGTTATCAAGATATCCTTTTACAAAAGACATTTAGCTAGGGTTAAAAACTAAACTTTTCTGTTCTATGAATTAAAAAAAACCAGTCCAGGCTATTGGGCCAGAAATTATTGTTATTTATTCTTAAACTCAATGAGCCTATAAATAATAAACCTTAATTATTTATTTTTCTGGCTTATAAAAATAGCCCAATAAATAACTAATGAGCCCAAATAGTTCAAGATAATTATTCAAGCCTTTTTACCTAGTTTAGGCCCAGCTTAATATTTTTAATTATTCAATTTGGGTGCAGGAACTGAATAATTAATTAACCAATTAAACCAGATAATAAATTTAATTCATCTCGACCTTTTATTTTATTCCAGCCTAATAATAAATTAGACTTCCTTGATAAAATAAAATCCTCTTAACCGAGACCATTTCTTTA
This sequence comes from Voacanga thouarsii, assembly GCA_026120185.1. Classification (NCBI taxonomy): domain Eukaryota; kingdom Viridiplantae; phylum Streptophyta; class Magnoliopsida; order Gentianales; family Apocynaceae; genus Voacanga; species Voacanga thouarsii. The sequence continues at coordinate 208,490 of JANUWF010001918.1, read as the reverse complement.
ACCCAAAATTAATTATGACTTACAGGCTATTCTGAGGACCAAAAATATACTTTACCTTAGCCACTAAAATGACCAAAATACCCTTACTATATAAATAGTTGTATTTTACATTTTAAATATTTTTTAATATCACCATAATGATATATTGACCTCAAGGACAATAATGCATTAGCAATATCTCCAACCTATAGGTGTAATGACTTAAATACCCCTATACATATTGCCGTTCATTTAGAGAGAAAGAAATGTACTAGTACCTCTCAAAAAGACATATATCATCGTTCCATGACTTCTTGGAATATTTCCTCTTTCCAAGGAAGTTACCCTAAAGCAAACATTTAAGTTATGTTCCCTAAGGCCTTGGATATTTAGATCTCTTGGGTAGTAACAAGGTGTGATATAGCATATAAGCTATCTCATACAAGTCTGTCTTAACTAAATAGTCACATATACCCAATATACAAGCATATACAATAGAACTTCAACTATAGTACATTAAAGCATATGCTCCTAGCTTCGTCAAGCTATTAACTCATACTCAAACTATAGAGTATAAGACCATATTGTAGCTATAATCATCTAGGTTTCTTCTGTATAGTACTTTTAGAAACTACTACTACAGGTCCAGTTTTACGTATTCAAAATATGCTTGTGTTATGAAGTGAAAGGACTACTCACTAACTAAATGTAAGACATTCCTCATTTAGAATTCATAACACAAAAACCTTATCTTGTTGAGATTCCTATTCTTATCATTCGGTTAAGAACAATAGTTTATGTGTTAAGTAACTTATGGTCCATATCTTATTGTGAAAGATCTCCATTCACATAAACTACTTAGTTAAACACAATGGGTGTTTTTTTTTAGGGAAACTATGCACAAAAGTAATGTAAAATTCACAAATAATTTATAGGAATAAGACTTTTATTTATATAATCCAAAATTACATTAGAAACTTAGTCGAAGAGGGTATACATTCCAACAATAACCACCATTCAAACAACCCAATTGTTCGTGGGCATTAAAAGGCCATTTTGTGAATGTCATCCTCAGCTCTAAAAATCTAGTTGCAACCTGAATATCTATCCATTAAACTGAGGAATTGATGGCCAACAGCTGCATCTATCAGCATATAAGCTACTGACATGACATACTCATCTTTGGATGTTGCCAGATTTAAATCATAGAACTTAATACAGATCTGCAGCTGGCCATTCTTCTTAATGACTGGTATGACATTGGAAATCAATTTAGCATATCGGGTTATTCAGATGAAACCACATTTCAGTAACCGTTCTATCTCTATCTTGATCTTAGCCATGATCATAGGATTGAAGTGTTTGGCAGCTTGCTTGTGTGGTCTGTAACAATATTTGATAGAGAGATGATATTCAATTATCGTTCTATCTAAACCACATATTTTGTAGTAATCCTAGGTGAAAGAGTCCCTGTAACTTCTAATAACAATAACTAGCTAGGTTCTTTGCTCCTCATTCAATAATGCACTTTTTCTGGTCATGATGTAATCATTCAGTGTACCTAGATTTGCTTCAATAAGCGGATCTTAAAGAACAAAACTAAGCTCATTCTTAGGTAATGCTTCTCCCAAACTTTCTTCTAGCCATGGTTGTACTAAAGATAGGTGTCACCTTCTTGCTGTCCTACTGTGTAGATGGTTATCCTTTCAAAAATATCTTAAACAACGATCCGACAAATTATACTTTGCAACTGAAAACCTGTCTCAGTCAAGTTGCAGGTAATTAACCCTTAACCAGGTTGAATAGTCTTTTTCCTAATTAGCTTGAAAGCTGGAGTATAGTACATGGCCTCCATAATCGTAATGTCTACATATAAAAGATTCCAATTGGCCTTTACAATCTCAACCTACCATTATTCCAAAATAACAAAGTTGATGCAAGATTGAAGGGACATATTTGTTAGCACATATCCAATTCTATCCTAGTAGGATTAAATATGAAGATTTCTCTTCAGTGAGAAAAGAAGCAGTCGAGTTGGTCTTTGAACCTACTATTACATATGAAGTCAAGACTCCCAATATGGAGTAATATTGCTAGTGAAGCTAGTCATCTGCATATTAGTTGCTACCATATCTGCTACAGATTTTTCCAACTTCTTAAGGGTTAAAATAGGCATAATGTTGAGAATAGTTTCCCCGTCAACAAATAATCTAGATAGAAGTCTTCCATTAACATGAGTTTTGACATATAGAGATTTTAAATAACTGGCCATTTTCTCCATTAGTTCAGCAAGGAACATGCCTGACTTATTTATGTTATCTGACTAATCAACTGGATCGACCCACTCAGCTGCCAGCTGGTCAGTAACTAATAGATCTCATGCTAGTGCCTTCCTACCTTCATTCCTATAAAACATTAAGAGTAGAAAACCATATGTTTTCACGAACCTTCAGACTCTATTTCCTCCAATCTAACTGGCTGATCACTTTCCATGGCCTTTGTTTATATCTTTAATAGGCCTTCTTCATTTGTAATCTCTTTTTTTGAGTGGTAGTAAGTATGTTGGGTACTAAACTTATGTACTTTTCATCCTACGCATTGAGATCTACAATGCAAAATGTTAAAATTCTTTCATGTTCCTTAAAATCCACTTTCCTAGCTGTCTTTAGCCCAACTTCTTGTGAAAATTTTAGCCGATCAAGCTCAAACCGTCTGTTAAGATCTGATTGGTCTGGCCCCTTATATTTTTAAAACTTGGTCCACAGATTTATCTTTCGTTGGGGGTAGTTAGTTGATCAACCAATAAATGGCTCAAGATAAAAATCTGATTGGTCTGACTACATTCATTTTAGGATCCACACATTTTTCAGGTGAAACGAGCCAACTCCTAAAATATTCACCATATTTTAACCAGCCACCCATTTGACTACATCCTTCCTAGTTAAGCTATCTCACTTTCTTTCAGCTAGGCTTAGCTTTCATATAGCTGTTACCAGCTCATCCTCGTCAACCTATTCTAAATAACCTTTTGATGAAAAAGTCTTCCTGAGAAACCTTAGGCTGGTTGGACTTCCATAAGATGCTTCTTTAGCAAGTCGGTAGTTAATTACGTCCTTTATAACTGACATTGAATTGTCTGGCCCAACCTGACTTTACTTTCACTATGTTAAGATCAGTAGCTGGGAACGGGTTTATATCTACTAGTATTTCAGTATGTTTACTATCTATTAATTTGAAATGCCCCTCTACTATCATTTTGCAGATAGCCGATTCTAAAAGACTTTCCGAGGGTATTTCGGTCATTTTACCCTTACCCAATTTGAAAAATATTCACAAGAGTTCCAATAAGGATATTTCGGTCATTTACTGAATACACGAGTTCCAAAGGTTTTCATAAAATATTCCAATAGGGATATTTGGAACATTTACCAAATACCCAATTCCAAAAAGGAACTCATTTAAGGAAATCCAAAATTCTAATCTCAAAAGAGGATTAAATTCAATGTTTCCAAACATATTTCTATAAAATGTTCCAAACGGTAAATAATATAGCATTTCATGGAAAAACAATGCACACTAACTTTAAAAGAGTTTTAGAAATCTAAGGGACTCACCTCGTGTCCTAAGTAATCATTTTCGTTCATGGCCGTTTAACCTTCATTTCTACCGTTTTCGATATTCCGTTGACCGTTTATCGCTAAACCTACATCAAACATTGTTTTCGGATCAATTCGTGTTTGGCCAAAAAATAGCCGATGTCTGGCTGATGTGCCCGACAGTTAGCCGACGTTCAACCGTCGTTTAGCCGATGGGACCGACGGTTAGCTGTCGGTCATGGAAAATGTTTAACTTTCGTTCGCATCGTTTTTTCGTCGTTTGATCAATTCTTTCATTTTCCTTTTTCCACATCCTTCCTCCCTTAATAAATAAGGGATTCACTTTATGTTTCCCCAATTAATTTATCCAAAATCACATAAGTAGTCACCATTAAGTCCATTCATTTTTGGACTACTTTCTGGAATTTCACTGGTTTAACACACCATTTTGTTTTACACATAACTTTCAATTTACAGCTCCGATTTGGCTCCATGATATACCAAAATGTCGGTCAGACTCTTAAATTTAATTCAGTATAGGCTGTTTTTAGAGTTATGTTTCCAGTATCACGGTACTGGGCAAAAACAGCCTCAGTAGTTTTGACTTAGTTTCACTATTCATCTTTCCTTAACATTCTGCAATTTTCCAGTTTGACACCCTAAATTGTTTTGCCCATAACTTTTAATCCACAAATCCAAATGATGTCAAACCAATTTTAAAATATCCTTAAGACAGTCCTTTTGCAAGTTCCAATTCATGGAGTACCAATTCTGTTGTCCATTTTGTTCAGTTTTGAACACAAAGATCCAGTAGTAAAATCCCGTTACTGATTTGGCACCTTTTACTATTTTCACCATAACTTTTGATCCGTAAATCCGATTAACCTCAAACTTGTTCTAAAGTGTCTCTATGATCCTTAGCTACAAAGGTATATGCCTGATTTTTTCAAATCCAGAAATTTTACAGATTTACTGAACATAAAACCTCCCAGAATTTTCTACACACAAGGACAGCTTTCACACAGCTTCACCTAACTAGTTTCCATAATTCACACATAAACTTCTCACAATATATATACCAAAATGATCTCCATGCTTTATATAATAACTTTACTTCAAGTAAGGTAGATCTTTACCTTTTCTTTGCTGCTTTTGGAGGCTGAACAGTCCAAGCATCTTCTTGCTTTTCTCTCTCTCTTTCTCTCCTCTCTATTTCCGGTTTCTCTCTCTCTTTCTTCTCTATTTCCTTTTCTTTTCTCTTCTCTCTTTTCTCTTTTGTTTGCTCTAAAATTCTGGCTATCTAAAGCCATTTTAGTTGGCCTTCATGGCCTATATATAGAGGAATATGGTCTTCAAGTCAAAGGAAGAGAAAATAATATTAAGACCATATTCAGAGCATAGTCATGGCCTATTATTTGGAAGAGGAAGAGGAATACGCTCTGAATATGGTCTTAACATTTGGAAGCCCTTGATTGGTCCACTTAGCTACTTAGGTGTCATTTAGAATATTCAAGAATTCTATGGTGATTTGGCAACTCTAGAAGCCCTTAGATCTTTATAGAATTCAAAAGAAAATTGTAGAATATCCTAGAAGGTCTTGGATTTATTTAGAACCGACAATTATTTAGAACCGACAAGAGCATTGGTGGTGCTTGTAGAAATCCCTAGAATTCTCAAGAACCATTAGATATTTTCTAATCTTGCATGGCCATGCATAATCAACCACGTTTAACTTGCTCAAATCAAGATTAGCTTAATTAAGCTTGGTCAAATGAAGTTAAAAGGCAGTCTAACTTGGTCAAGATTGTCATGCTTGTGGGCCATCCTTATTTATTTCTTGTGGGCCCTCTAAATTATCTCAACTTATCACAACCAATCAAATAGAAGCACTTGACCTCATTAACCAATCACAAAATGACACTTATTTTCATCCACCAATCATAAGAAGACACACGTCCCATTTCCAACCGCAATTTCTATTTTCTTCAGGAATGACCAAAATCGGGTCCGTAATGGAAAAATATTTTATTTCACTATCCAACTTAAAAAATTCCACTAAATCCATTGATAAAACTTAAATTCTTCAATTCTCTCTCTACTTGGTCAAATTCACAGTCGAAGTCACGAACGTAGCCAAAATGACGAAAATGCCCCCGATACCCCAGATAGCACAATTCGCACCAAAACGTGCATCTCATTGTACTGATCAATTTCTCTTTTTAGAGTACCCTAAAATTCTTATTTTTTTGATCTTAATAGCATTCCAAAAATTTAGGGTACGGGTAGAATAAATCTAATAATTACATCCAGGTCCTGACAAAACTTTATTTCACAAAAGTATTCATCTCAAAACACTGATCAACTTTTGTTCTGGCCGTTGATATAAATTCTCATCCCATTACAGGTAGTAGCAAATTGGAAGTAAAAAGGTGGGGTGTTACATAAAATATACATGTGAGTAAGTATACTCATCACAAACATAGTATATGGAATTAACGAGTATCGATCCTCAAAGAAACAAGTATACACTAATCACTTTTTCTTCATTGTTTAACCTACCCAAATAAAATGAGAAAAGAATAAAAAGAAAAACGAATAAATAAATACAACTCAAGGGTGTAAGTTTATACAATTTAGACAAGTATCCTAGAAAACATGACAATGAACCAATTAGCAATTCTCTCAATTAATGATCATCTTGGCATCATAAAAGAATGCACAGTAAAATTCAATTGTTTGTCAAGTCATGAATTTACTTAGGTAAATTCCACTTTGTTTGTCAATCCATGAAATCCTATATTTTGATTCATATTAATAGATTTTTTAATCAAGCTAACATAACCGAAACATGCATTAAGCTCATCATTCATATCTTGATTTAATTAGCAGATTTGTTAATCAAGCCATCCTAACCAAAGCATGCATGAATCTCAATTCCTTAAAAGCATGACATTAGCTAATAACCCTATGTCAAGGCGAAATTAACTTAACATTTGATCACTTAGTTCTAAAATCCTAACTTCATCATTCAAATCCACTAAGATTTAACAAATACAAAATCAATACAACGAAACTCCTAACATTGTTGTGTCGAAGTCAGTTAGAAGAACTCACATCAATAACTAATGAAATTAAGTAATCAAACACCAAAGATAACAAGGAATTGATCAAATAACTAAATTAATGCAAAATCATGAATCTCAAAATAATGTTAAACTACAATAAAAGCATTGAATACATCATTGCTAAAGAAAAAGAAGACAAAGAGAAAAGAAAGAACTCATAGACAAGCCTCTTTCTTCTTCCATGAAGACTCCCTTGAAAAATCCTTCTTGACTTAGGTGAATATCTCATTCAATGAGAGAATCAGAATTTCTTCCCTTTAATTCACCTCTCTATGTTGTATATCTCCATCTTTTGTGTTCTCTTGTGCTTTAATATGCCTAGTTATAACAACAAATGTATCTTAAAATACCTTCACACTTTCTAGTCAATTGGGGTTTTCATTTGAATAGCCTTCCATCTGATTGATTCTGTGACCACATCGTAATTGTGTTCAATGGAACCTATACTCAATAGTCATACCAAGTGTACTAAAAAAGAGGTGTTGACTCAGAATTTCACCGTCTGCCCGTCATGTTATTGACTGGCTTAACTAGTTTAGCAATGATTAGATTGGCCGAAGGTAGCACTTGGCCGGTCGAGTAATTCATACTTTTTATTAGTTTTACTAAGCCATTATGTCTGAAAAATCATGCAGGATGTTGAAGATCAAACAAGAGGGTCCTTTGGAGCACTCAAAAAGCCCTCAAGAAAGCTTAAATTGTGAACTAAATGTAATAATCTAGTGGAATTGGAAGGAATAAACTGGAGATTGAAGTAATCACCCCAAGAGCACAAACACTCAATAATTTGGAAAAAAAAAAAAACCTGGCTAGAATCGATTAAAAATTGTAAAAGTATATGAATTTAAAGGAAAGATGTAAGAAAAGTAGTAAAACAAACTTTCAAGACAAAATTAAGGAATGAAATATGCTTTTGAGATGATTTCTTGATGTCTCTTTCTGATGTTCATCTTCTGGCTTTTATATACAACATTCATTGGTTCCTAAGCTTCCAGGTAATGCTTCCATTATAAAAAATGGGGAAAAAATGGCGATTTTGGCTATTCTTCTCCGTTCCATGATCGTTCCCTCTATAATTGATTTCCTTGAAGATAAGTGGCACTCTAAAGTCAAAACTCTAGATCATGGCTAACTTCCTTAAGGATAGGAAGCGTTTTGTCTGAAGTCAAACTCCTGGCCACAACTAACTTCCTTAATGAGAAGAAGTGTTCTAAGTAGGATCAAACTCCTGGTCGGTTACTTCTTCGATTTGCCTAGGTTCTATTGGAGATTGTCTAGCCTGGCTTACTTGCCTAGTCCAATAGCACTTATCTGGCCCATCTAGATGATACTCCTAACTAGCTCGTCCAGTGATGTCCTGACTTGTCTACTCATCAAGAATCGACTTTTTTGGCCATCTGTTTTTTTTTTTTTTTTTGGGTGTCAACTAATATAAATAGTTTTATTATTCACTCCTAGTGAATCACAATATTAATGTTTAAATTTATAAAAAAATTTTAAGAAGTTTAAAATTATACTTATGTTTTAAAAAATTAAATATAATCTAAATTTAAATACACTTATAATCATTGATGGAACCAATGGAAGTGGGACTGGCATCCAATCCCAATTTTTTAATTTTTTATTTCTTTATTGAAAAATTAAAATTTTTTACCCAGGTCTTTTAAAATTTTATCCTTTGTCCTCTAACTTTCTTTTTAATTATGACATTACCCTATAATATAGTGTATGTTCTCTCAACTTCAACTTTCTGATTCTATATATACCATAATCAATGTAATATGACTATAGCTATACTAAGGAGCTTCATACCACTTGAAGAAAAGGTCGTATATTGACTTGTATTCGAATACGAATGAACCGAGCATTACATTTTCGAGCTCGAGTTAGATTATAATCGAACACAATTCAAGTTCGTTCATTTATTATTCGTACTCAAGTTCGTTCGATTATTGTTTAATAATGTTCAAATTCATTTAAGTTCGAGTTCGAAAAACTCAATTAACATTAGAGTTCGAATAGTTCGAGTTCATTTATTTCATATTTTTCATTTTAAAATTTACAAGAATAATAACTCAAAAAATTAATAAAAATACTTAATATTATAATATTAAATAAATAAAGGAAATAATATAATATATTAATCTTAATACTATAATATAAGATTTATTAAGAATAAATCTTAATATTATTAAATAAAAATAAAAATAATATAATTAGTTTGCCAAAAATATATAATGTATTTGAGAATGTTTGAATATGTTCGAGTTTGTTTGTTTTTAATCGAAATATTTTATTCGAGTTCGTTCATTTATTAAACAAACGAGTCTTATTAGAATAGGAACGATCATTCATTCGCGGACATTTGGTACATTTATAGCTCTAGTTGTATATTACATTATCTTTGAAAAGCTATAGTACTGTTGGTGGAGGTTACAAAATTGAGAGTATAAAATTAAAAAGAAAGAGTACTTAGTTTTACGAAATTAATAAGAAAAAATTACAATTAATTATTCGAAACTATCCATTTATCCATAAAATAAATGCGAATATTTATTTTTCTAAGGTTATTAATGGATAAGATAAAATCGTATTTATTATATTTATTTCTTATTCAATAAGATGATATACTTAAATCTCTATAAATATGGGTGTTATATAAATGAACAGAATAATCAAATTTGAATCTTAGTGATTCTCTTATTTCTTTCTTCCTATAGGTTCTTTATTTTATAGTTTTTATATTTTATTTCTTAGTTTTATCTTGAATCAAATTCACAATACATTATTAGCATGCGACTCTACCGAAGTTGCTTTACTGAAATTTATAATCAAGCTAGCACTATCGAAGTTACTCTCTTTATCCATACAATCAAGTAATCTAATTTTTAATGTATATCAGTATAAAGAAGAAATATACTTTTCCTATTTGATTTCGTATTATCATGGTAAATCTCACCAAATTTGAGTTTGCAACTCTGGATATTACCGAGAACAATTATTTATCTTGAATACTAGATGCTGAAATGCATTTACCTGCAATGGATCTGGCAAATACCATTGTAAAAGAAATCCATCATTATCACAAAGTGGTGCTACATTTATGATTTTTCTCCGCCAACATGATCAAAAAGTAGAATACCATACCGTGAAAAATTCACTTATTTTATGAAATAATATGAAAGAAATGTTTGACCACTACATGTACTTGTGATTGCAAGATTTTAAACCTTCTAGTGAGTATAATTATATTAAGTTTAAAAGTATCTCACAGTTACACCAAAATGCAAAGAAATTAACACTCCTGTAATAACGTAAATTTATCCTACTTCAAAGACACCTTAACACCCTAATCTAACTAGAGATTAGGACACCAAGGATTGGAATTTACAAGCACCTAACTTAATTCTATAAAACACACCAGGTAACCTAGCACATAAGAATAGATATGAAGTTGAGATTATCCCTTAAGGTTTAGAGATATGATCAAATGTGGGACTAAATCCTTTAATTTAGTCTTGATGTTTATGGGAATCACTTAAGAGGATCACCTTCTCCAAAGCTATCAAAGAGTTCTTGAACTCTCTAATATTTTCATATCTCCAAAAGGTTATTTTTACCAAGCTATAAGAGCATATTTATAGTTATCTTGACCTAAATTACTTAGCAAACTAATCCTAATTATTAAATCACCTTAATACAAGTTTTGAGGCCATTTTACATGCCTTAAAATAGGTTAAAACATAATAAAAGTTGTGAAAATTAAATTTCAAAGTATAAGGCTAAAAACAAGAAATTTTGAAAAAGTTCAGAACTGGCCCGAATAGGGCCGGCACCGGCTCTAGCACACAAAGCTGGTGCTGGCTGGGTTCTGTCCAAGTGACAAAACCGAGCCAGATTCGGGCTGGCACCAAGTCAACTCTGGGCAGCCTCTCTTATTTTGTTGCATTCTAATTCCTACTCATTTGACCTCCATTCCTTTTCCATGTGTTTCCTCGATCTTCCAAATGAAATGTTCATCCTTTTGAGCTCTTCTTGTTACTCCTTTGGACATCAATCCTTGTTTCAATGTTGGCTTGATTCTTCACAAGGATTCTTGTTCCTTTTATGTCCTATTTACAGCTCCATTTACTACATATCTCTTGACAAACTTTTTGGCTCTTGGCTTGTATGCTTGGATGGCTTGAAAATCCTCCTAAAACTTCTTGAATGTTAAATATTCCCAAGGAGATTTGAAGCAAGTCTTGACTTTCCATCCCCCTTCTTTAGATGTGCCTTATTGCATGGAGAGATTCCTATGACACTATAAGGAGAAAATATTAATCATGCTGATATGTTAGAGAAAACTTTCTCTACATTTCATGCCTCAAATCTGCGCTTACAGTAGAAACAATGAGAAAAGGAATTTTTAAAATACGATAAAATTGATATCTTATCTCCTCATAGTTGAATAAAATAATAAATTATTAATGAAAAATTATGAAGCCTGGCCAACTGGTTCTACACCATTCTCAAAAAGTGAATGCTATTAGAACTCATGATTTTGGCTGTAGAAGAGGTTGTCATCAAGGTCGTGGCCATAGATGTATATGCAGTCGTAATAGAAATATTCATTACGATCATAATGGCTTAAAATAAAATTATGAGAAATAATGATAATCACCAGAAATGGATAAAAAGTAATGACGAAAGAAAAGGAAAGTATGTGATCCCAAAAAATTATAAAGATAAATATTATCAATGTAGCATGGAAGGTCATTGGTCTCATACCTATTACACAGTAAAACATCCTATTGATCTTTAGCAAGCACTTATGGAGAAGAAAGGCAAAAATGATGAAACAAACTTTATGTTACAACATTCAACTCGTGATGATGACGATGATGATAATGATACACTTCTTGAAAATGTTAATGTTGATATAACTTATTGAGATGTAGATGAGTTCTTTTAGCATTCAAAGGAAAGAACTAATTATTGGATTGGTGATGGTAGTATCTAGAAAAATTAGAACTTTACTTTTAATATTTTTATTTTATGTCCTATATTTTCAGTATTATAATAGTAATTAACATTTTAAGTTTTATTTTATAATTTGAGTATTTAATTTTATAAATATTTTGGCATACCTAAATGGCTATTACTGCATTTACTGGATTAAAAATGGATTTGAACATATATGCCTAATTGAGAGTGGTAAACAACACACCATATTAAAAATTGAAAATATTTTTCTTATCTGAGGTAGGAGAAACAAATGTTAATACTATAAATGGTAGTGAAAAATTGATTGAAGGTTTCGAAAGAGTTAGTATATTATTACCTAGAGAAACAACTGTTATTATTCATAAAGAACTATTTTTCTCAAAACCATAAAGAAATTTATTAAGTTTTAATGATATCTGCCGAAATGGATTTCATATTGAAAAAATGGAGGAAAATGGGTTTGAGTATCCATATATTACTTAAATAAACTCGAGTAATAAAACTTTATTTGAAAAGCTACCGTTTCCTTCATCTGGCCTATATTGTACAAAATCTATGTAATTGAAGCGCATCATTTAATAAACTAGACGTTTACAAATCCTGCTACATTTATCACTTAGCATGACCATTTATATCATCTAAGAGCTATTATGATGCGAAGAATAATTAAAGATACGTATGGTCATGAACAGTCAAAAGGTTTTAACTTAAGATAAATTTTCATGTGTTGTATATTCTCAAGGGAATTTGGTTATTAAACCTTCTCCAATAAAAGTGGAAGTTGAATCTCTAACATTAGGAAAAAGGATTCAAGCTGAGATATGTGGATCAATTCATCCACTGCATGGATAATTTATTAGATACTTTATGGTTTCAATTGATACATCAATCCTATGGTCACATGTCCACTCATTGTCAACTCACAGCTTGGAGTTTGTGAGATTACTTGTCCAAATAATTCACTTAAAAGCTTAAATTTTAAATTATCATATTAAAAGGATCCACATCTAGATAATGTCAGAGAATATTCCTCCCATACATTTGATACTTATTATAAGTCGATTGACATTACTATTGAGTATCTAATAGCTCATGTTTATAGCTAGAATGTTCTAGTTAAATTATTCAATAAAAGGTTATAATTAATTGCTAGACATTCGCTAATAATAACAAATATCTCTACATCTACTTGGGGACTTACTATTTTGCATCTTGCAGTAGTTATGTGTATAGGGCCAACAAGTTATTATAAATTCTCTTTATTACTGTTGGTTTTGGGTTCAGAGCTAAATATTACTTATTTGAGATTTTTTTGATGTATTTTTTATGTATTAATCGCACCAAATTAATGTACCAAAATGGGTCCAAATCAAAGAAGGTTGGGAATACATGTTAGATACGATTCTCCTTCTATAATTAGATATCTTGAACCATTGACTAGTAATGTATTCACAACAAGATTTACTGATTGTCATTTCGATGAAATTTCATTTTCTTGAATTAGAAAGAGAGCATAAATAGCATAAGAAAAAAGCTTGATTGGACAACATCATTGAATTATTTAGATCTGCGCACAAGCGTGAGTAAACTAGATGTTCAAAAGATAATTAACTTGCAAAAAATTACAAATTAACTACCAAATTCTTTACTAACTCTACAAGGTTAACAAAATCACATATTCTAACTATAGATATTTCTAATCAAATAGAAGTTCCAAAAGGACAAAATGAAATATATACAGTTGTTGAATCAAATGTACACCAGAAGCGTGCACGACTCATTGGTTCAAAAGATAAAAATTCTCGAAAGAAAAAAGGATTAAATGATCAGGGTGATCAAATTGAAGAATTAGAAAATAAGGATAAGTAGCAATTGGTGAAAAGATTTAAATTTCTAAAACTATTGAAAAGAATGCTAATATTTCCATCAATTATATTACTTCTGGTAGAAATTGGAATCAGAAAGAAACAACTGTTAATGATATTTTTGCATACAATATAGCACTTGATGGGTTAAAAGATAATGATGATCTTGAACCGATATCAATTGAAAAATACCATTCTAGAAGTGATTGGTCAAAATGGAAAAATACAATTCAATCAGAGTTAATGTCACTTGCAAAACATGAGGTTTTTAGACTTGCAGTCCGAACACCAAAAGATGTAAAACAAATTAATTATAAATGAGTATTTGTGTGAAAACATAATGAAAATAATGATGTTGTGAGATATAAAGCACGACTTGTGGTACAAAAGTTTTTGCAAAAATTAGGTATTAATTACAATAAGATATATTCACCTACGATAAATGCAATTACACTATGATACCTTGTGAGTATAGTAGTACGTGAAAAAATTGACACGCGTCTAATAAATGTAGTTACTTCTTATTTATATGGGAGCCTTAATAATAATATTTATATGAAAAATTCTAGAAGGATTTACTATGCTGTATAATTCTGACCTTTGTGGAAATTACTTTATTAAATTACAAAATTCATTGTCTAGTTTAAAGTAGCCGGAATGCATGTAATGTAATTATTTTAGTGAATATTTAATGAGGTTAGGATATAAAAATAATCCATTTTGTCCATGTATATTTATTAAGAAATTTGGATATAGTTTTATGATACTTTTTGTATATATCGATGATATAAATCTTATCGGAACTCTAGAAGAGCTCCAAGAGGCAAGAGATAGCCTAAAGCAAGAGTATGGGATTAAAAATTTTGGAAGAACCAAGTTTTGTCTTGTTCTATAAATTGAAAATTTGGAAGATCGTTTTTTTTTTTTCATCAATTAGCATATGTAGCAAAAGTTCTAAAATGCTTTTACATGGACAAAGCACATCTATTGAGTATTCCTATAGCCATTATGTTATTAGATGTCGGTAAAAATCCTTTCAAACTACAGGAAGATCAACGCAATTGGTGTACTAATTGCACTAAGATATGCACTAATTGAACCAAGTTTTTTGTTGGTCTACAAATTGAACATCTAAAAGATGGTATTTTATTTATCAATCAATATATACAACAAAAATTCTGAAAAATATTTTACATGGACAAGACACATCCATTAAGTATAACAATCACTACAATAAAAAATATCTTTACTCAAATTAAAAAGCGCCAAAAAATTAGTGCGTTAGTGACGCTTTTTATTTGTTGACGTTTTGGAATGGTATCATCCAAAGTTGCGTCACAATAGGTCTTGTGATGTAAAAATGTGTCAAGAAATATACCATGATAGGGTCTCAAATATGACACCTTGTAGTGTCACTTTAGATACACACACACAAACACAAACATACACACACATATATATAAGTGATGTGTTTGGACTTGGGTATAAAAATCATACAACAACTAAGCACATTCCCAATCAGGTTTTAAATTAAAATGTTCAACCCAAATCACACATATGAGCAAGCGTACTCATCATTAACCGAGCATAGGGTTCAAAAGACTGTTGATCCTCAAGGAACAAATAGACATTAATTACCTTTCTTTCATTGTTTAACCAACTCAATAAAGTGAAAACAACTAAAAAGGAAAATAAAATAAAATAAAAATATATACATGTCAAGGATGTAGATTTATGCAATTCAAACCATTGTTTAGACAACCATGATCATAAAGTATCCAACCTTTATCATAACTAATTATTTTCTTGATATCATGAAGGATAATATAGATTCACTTCTTTGTCCAATCTATGAATCCCTATTTTGTAGGTAACTTAGTATCACATATCTTGTCTCCACCAGTCTTACCCAAAAGATGCATTAACTATAGTCCTTGATTTAATTCCCATTCTTGGTAAATTATGCATGAAATTAACCAATGAATCCATATCCTGGCAGATATTAATTAACATTGAATTACTTTGTCCCTACTCTTAACCCCTTTGTCCAAGTAAGTTAAAAGCTAACAAATATGAAACTAATGAATTGAAACCACTATCAACCCCTTTGTCCAAGCAACTTAATGGAAAGACCCACCAATCAATTTCGTAATAAGCACAAGTAATCAATACCAAGAATAGCACTCAATTAATCAAAGAACTCTAAGAATCATAAATATCTAAAACAATGTCAAATTACAATAAAACAATTAATACATCATTGTTTAAGAAAAAGAAAATAAACTAAAAGAAATAACTCATAGATAGGACTTTTTCTTCTTCATTTGAAGACTTTCTTGCACAACCCTCCTTAAACTTGAAGAATTCCTCATTTGATTGATTAATTTTCTGTGATAATAAATGAATTCTCCCATTTTTCCCTTGTGTTTCCCCTTTATTTATAGGCTTAGGAAGTGCCTAAACTCGTAGGTACAAAGTTCTTAGCCGAGTAAAAGTTGGAAGATACTAAAACTCCTCAGATTACAAAAAACTACGTAGAAAAATCACAGCACCGCCTTAGCTTCTGGGCACAGCCGGCGCCGCCTTGGCTCCTAGAGCCGGTGCCGGTTGTGTTTTGTTCCTTCACTCGTTCACTGATTTTTCTTCGAATTTTGCACAACGTGTTCCAGAATGCAGCTGGCGCCGCCTTGGTTCTGTTCTGCTCTGTTCCAATAATTTTTCCGTCGCTTCGAAGTTCGTTTCAACAGTGCATGGTCAGCGCTGGTTCTAGGGTCCTAGCCGGTGCCGCCTCTTCTTTGTTTTGGACGTTTTTGTTTCGTTTTACCCTAAAAATCTGAAATAAAGAATAAAATACCTTTCCAAGGGTAAAATCTCAAATATGAAGGAATATGACAAGTTATTGAACAAAATGTATTACAAATGAACCTCAAATAACTAGAAAAAATATGACTAATTTAGCCCCTATCATATTTCCCCACACTTAGCTCTTTGCTTGTCCTTAAGCAAAGTATCAAGAACAAGTAGGAAAACACAAGGTTTAATCAATCACTCAATCAATTTCAAAACAATATCTTTGATGCTTTCTTTATTCAAGAATATAAAACACATGCTACTACATCTTTCACAACCACTGCAAGACTTGTGTTAGTGATAAATGACTCTGTAGAACCATCTCAATACTTCACAATATCCTCAAACCATTGGAAAGAATTTCGTACAAAAAAGAATATGCATTCCATATGCTTACTTTTCATACACTCTCTCCACTAATCCGAGACATATCATGATTCTACTTAGATCAAGTAGGACTTTTAAGCTTGTAACGTAAAGCTAAAGGTTTGTAATGTAGCTTATCAATCAAAGGATATAGGAGAATCAAAAGTCAAAGAAAAAGTGAGAGTTAACAAGAAAAGGGTAAACAAAATGAATCAATAATTTCCAACTCTTCTTGCTCTCCTATTCCAAAAATCCATCAAACCATGACCTTATAGAGCAATTACAACTCCACTCAAGCAAATCCTACATTTTTTTCTCTTTTTTTTTCTTTCAACTCTTCTTTTCATCAACTATTTTCTATTCCTTTCACAAGATCACTCAAATTTCCAACAATCGTGTCAAATACTTTATATGAACGTTAACTTTTTTTTTCAGCTCGATCACCATTCCTTTGGTGATTTCCCTTCAATGTGTCTTTTCTTTCACTGCTGCTGTTGTTTGGTTTTTCACTTCTCTTCTTTCATTCTTTCTAGCAGCTTTTTGCTTTCTTTCCTCGCTTACTGCTACTCTTCTTTTTTTTTCCCCTTTGTTTTCACTCTCTTTTTTCTCTTTCTTCTCTTTCTTTTTCTTTTCAGCTCAACTTATTATTGGTCCATGACTGAAAGTAACAAGTCACGATCTTTTTCCCCAAGATTCTTTCTCAACATTTTCATACATGTACTTTCATTCATCAAGAGCATAAAGATTTAGAAAATTATTTAAACTCTCAGCACCAAGAAATGGACAAAATATTGTGACGGGTTTTAATGAAAGAAATTAACAATTTAGGCTCAAAATAGGCACTAGGGATAATATAACAATAGATAGGCTTGAAAAGCTCAAACTATCCAAAGAATACCTATTACCATCATCCCTAAGTTAAATCATGATTGTCTTTCTTATTTTTTATCGAGAGATATTCAAGTAAGTTCTAGAATGCTCTATGAATTTTAGTAGAAAAATAAGGTTTAAGAACAATGTAAAGCATTTGATCAAGAACTACTTTGTCCAAGTGAGTGCAAAAAGTCATGCATAAGTCATAAATGATCTAGAACATATGCCCTATACTCCATCATAAAGACATACATTAAAAATATAACTTGAAATCTTCAAGAAAATCAGAAAAAAAATTTGAAAAATTTTTGCTCAAAAATTTCAAAAATTTGCTCCCAAGAAGGTTAAAATATATGTATAGAAGACTTGTTAATCAAATCACTCCCCACACTTAAACTGGACGTTGTCCTCAATGGTCAAATCAGTATAATAAGAATAATAATACCATGGGACCAAAAATATAAGGGAGAAGAGTTAAGAGAAACAAACTTTCATTCATTTGGTATTGTGTCGTACAAGATCTGAATGTTTGAAGAATGAGGCAGTGCAAAGTACCTAAAAAAAAAATACAAAAGAGCACACCAAAGCATAAAACCTAGAAAGGAAAATAAAGCTAAAACAAAAGAAAGAAAGAGTACACGAAAAAAACAAAAACTAACTAAAGAAAACAATAAAAGAGAAAGGAAAAACAAAAGTGCTCGAGAAAAATCATCAGTCCTCCTTCTCATCATCATCATCGTAATCCTCCTCAGCTGGTGTAAAGGTACCCGCACCACCATGTGGCCCAGAAGAATGCTTCCTCAACTCGGCTAACTACTGCTCCATAGTAGCTTACCTTCTTGCCTTGTCCTCCATAGTACCTTGCAAGTACAGGAGTACTACCATTTGTTGATCGAGTCATCCCAGCATGGTAGTCTCAAAGTTAGTCCGGGAGTGGGATTGAGAACTGCTAGCCCGTGCACGTGCTGGTGGTGGTGGGTGCTCCTCCTCCACTGTAGGTGGCCTTACTTGCCCGGGATGTCTGACCTCGAAGGGAGTTAGCCACTTTTTCAACTCTTTGTTGTATTTGTACCCGCAACTCATAAGAGTTTGCTCAGTGACCATATCGTGCTCAGTGGTCGCCTCCATGAGTTCTCCCTCAAGACTCACACCAAAGTCTTTTAGAATTTTCATTATAACCAAGGGAAAAACAAAGGCTTTTGTGGAGAGACGGTGGTGAACAACCTCCCTAATAGATTGGATGATCAAGGGGGCAAGAGGGATAAGTAATGTGTTCATCATCCGATACAAAATATAAATGTCAATCAGTCTAGTCTCATTGAAATCACAAGCACAGGGTACAACATTGAACCCAAACATGTAGACTAGAGCTCAAAAGTTAGCTGCCAAATCAATGTTGGAATAGAAGCTATTAGCTTGGAAGGCATTATGCTTATGTAAGCCTAGGGTAGCTCTAGTCCCTCTAACATCCCAATTCAGGTCAGAAAGAATCTTTTGATTATTCACATCAATCCCTTGCCAAGTACCATTGTAAAAAACCTGGAGGAGGTTAGCCAATTAGTTTTGAGTGATGATAATAGAAACTTCTTTCACTCTTGTTTCAATATGGGGAAGTTGTTTATTGCCCTTATCCGTCATATTAGCTAAAATTCCTTAATAAGCATGGGACAATACTTCCTTTTCAATTGCACTATCGACCCCCATCCTAGCCGTCTAAACATTATTCCCAATTTGAGTGCACAGTCTAAGGTGGGTAAGAAAGTATGCTCGACAATAATCTTATTAGAGGCTCTCTTACTGTACCACTTCTCACAAGATGCATCTATAAACTCAATAGGTCTTAGGGACAAGGGATCAACATATGAAGGGGCTGAGGAAGAGGAAGTTCTTGCCCTTTTAGAAGACTGACCCCTTGCTCTAGACATGATATCAAGTAAGGAATAAGGGTGTAGGAAGAGAGAACAAGTAAGCTCAAAGACTGAAACAAGATTGCTACCCCTGCACAGATATTCCTCAAATCTCCCACAACCCTCAACCAATCTCACAATCCACAAAACCCAAACTCGTTCACTATATATCCACCCCCACAACCAATTCAATCAATCACCTTCAATCAATATGACACAACCTGCATAATACATGTAAAGTCTACTGTAAAGCATAAATGTGTTGATATCCTTAAAGCATGCTAGTAAATATGATCATGTAAATGAAGGCAGTATCATGGTATCATATGATCAATAATGCACGTTTCATATATTCAAGTATCACCAATAGCCATAATTCTAGTCATAGCTATACGCATGAAGTCTCAAATTATCATGTACATGAGTTAAGTATCAAAGAACCATTTACTCCTAATCTAGTCCAACTCATGAAGCTTAAGGAGTAATTCACAATTCAATCATAGCATACATAATCCCAAATATCGGCCAAAAGTATCCCTAAAATTAGAAAAAAAAAAAAAATCATCTCTATCATTTTAACCGTAGGAATGAAATAAAAATCATACCTTTATGCTCTTGTATGCATGGGCAAGCAAAAGATGCAAGCTTTTTGTAGAAATATAGGCTCCTTACTTGTGGATTGAATGTGATGGTGTTATGAAAAATCGGAGATTTTGAGAGTTTTGATCCGTAGGATCATCAAAAGAGAAGTTAATAGATGTTGTAGAAGTGTTTAGGAGTTGTAAAATCAAATTTTTGGGAGTGGGGGATGTGAAGCCGGTGCGGGCTTGAGAGAATTTGAGAGGGAGAATGGAGATTTTGAATGAAAAGTGGCCAAAATGGCCCTTTAAATTATGCTCCACCAAACAGGAATCAGCGCCGGTCCGAGTTCTTAGAGCTGGCGCCAACTCAGTTCTGTTTGGTTCTCCTTTTTTTTTTTTTTTTCAAAAATGTGAAACATACAATAATGCTGAATAATGCACTCTAATTAATTAATCAAAACAACAAAAATAACAAAATTGTCTTAATCACAAAAACTGAAAGTAAAGGAAAGTAAGACTGCTTCAATGTTTCCCACGGCTGTGATCCCACGGATTTTCCTCAGTATTCCCCGGTAATGTCCCTGCTTGATGATATCCCAAGTGTTTGGCTAATTGACCAATTTGGTTCTCCAAATTGCGCATGGAAACCTCTAAAGTCCTTGTCGTTGCATCGACTCCTTGGAGCTTAGTTTCTATGGCACTTACCAATTGGCCAATCAATTCTTCCAATGGTGATTTTGGAGGTACTGCAGTGTTGGTTATAGGGTTTTGGTTCCTTTGACATCCGCTAAAATTGAAAGAACCCTGCATAGGTTGATTCCCATTGCTCCAAGAGAAATTTGGGTGATTTTGCCAACCAAGATTATAGGTAGAGCTATAAGGGTTGTTACTTGGCCGGACATTACCTGTAAAGGCCTCTTGTCCCGATGTTTCTTGGAGTGACCCCTTATTTTGGCATTCATAATTGGGGTGTCCTTTTCCATAAAAATCACAATTGATGTTTAAAACCAAGCCTTGAGGCATCACCATCAGTTCCATCTTTTGAGTTAAGGCGTCCACCTTAGCCTCTAATGCTGCCACAACATCTACTTTGTGCACTCCTTGCACACGAGCTTTTGACCTTGCACTTCCCCAAGAATAGTTATTAGAAGCTAAATTTTCAATATGCTTAAATACTTGTTCCGGGGTCTTATAATTTATGAAACCTCCTGCAGAAGAGTCCACCATTTGCCGTGTTGTGAACATGAGGCCATTCAAGAAGATAAGCATTTGCATTCCCAGCTCAAATATGTGGTATGTGCATTTTCTTAACATCTCCTTAAATCTCTCCCAACTTTCATATAAGGGCTCAGAATCTAATTGTTGGAAGGCAAAGATTTCATTCCTAAGTTTGGCTGTCCTAGCTAGGGGAAAATATTTGGCCAAAAATTTTTTAGCTAGGGCATTCCAAGTTGTGATGGAACCTGTAGGTAGGGATTTTAACCGAGATTTAGCTCTATCTCTCAAGAAAAACGAAAAAAGTCTTAATTTAATGACATCTTTAGAAACACCATTCATTTTGAAAGTATCACAAATCTCAAGAAAACTAGCTGAGTGAACATTGAGATCCTCTTTAGGTAGCCTATCAAATTGAACTATATTTTGCACCATTTGGATAATGTTGGGCTTTATTTCAAAATTGTTTGCATCTATCCTAGGTCAATGATACTCGAGCCTGTGCCCGAGATTGTAGGTTTCACAAAGTCATCCATAACCCTCTTGTTATTCCCAGCATTGTTTTGTTGAGCACCATCCATCTCGACGATCAGATTCCTTTGAATTGTTCGGTGAATTTTTGATAACGTCCTCTCGATTTCAGGATCAAAATCGACTATCTCGCCTTCAGATTTTCGGGTCATGTACCATGGGTAACACCTAAGAAAACAAGAAGCAAGTTAGATAACAAAATTAATGAATAAAAACAAAACTACAAGGTTACAAAGTTAGTAAAAAGAACATAGTTAAAGTTAGTAGGTTAGGTTAGGTTACAAGGGTGTACAAGAATACATGAAATACAACAGATAGCACTTTTTTTGCGAATAATTATACATATCTTACATATCTACATATTTACATATTTACATGGTTCTATCATAAAATCCAAGCTTTCATGCTATTGTTCACCGGCAACGACGCCAAAAACTTGATGTGTTCAGACATGCCTATAAAAATCATACAAAAACTAAGAACATTCCCAATCAAGTTTTAAATTAAAATGTTCAACCCAAATCACACATATGAGCAAGCGTACTTATCATTAACTGAGCATAGGGTTCAAACGAGTGTCGATCCTCAAGGAACAAGTAGACATTAATTACTTTTCTTTTATTGTTTAACCGACTCAATAAAGTGAAAAACAACTAAAAATGAAAATAAAATAAAATAAAAATATAAACATGTCAAGGATGTAGATTTATACAATTCAAACCATTGTTTAGACAACCATGATCATAAAGTACCCAATCTTTAT
The DNA here is from genome assembly GCA_026120185.1 of Voacanga thouarsii. Taxonomy (NCBI): domain Eukaryota; kingdom Viridiplantae; phylum Streptophyta; class Magnoliopsida; order Gentianales; family Apocynaceae; genus Voacanga; species Voacanga thouarsii. The sequence goes on along the minus strand of JANUWF010001918.1, from coordinate 185,853 downwards.
CATAAATAATTATTCTCTTGGCATCATGAAGGATAATATAGATTCACTTCTTTGTCCACTCCATGAATCCCTATCTTTTAGGTAACTTAGTATCACATATCTTGTCTCAACCAGTCTTACCCAAAAGATGCATTAATTATAGTCCTTGATTTAATTCCCATTTCTGGTAAATTATGTATGAAATTAACCAATAAATCCATATCCTGACAGACATTAATTAACCTTGAATTACTTTGTCCCTACTCTTACCCCTTTGTCCAAGTAAGTTACAAGCTAACAAATACGAAACTAATGAATTGAAACCACTATCAACCCCTTTGTCCAAGCAAGTTAATGGAAAGACCCAACCAATCAATTTCATAATAAGCATAAGTAATCAACACCAAGAATAATACTTAATTAATCAAAAGATCAAAGAACTTTAAGAATAATGAATATCTAAAATAATGTCAAATTATAACAAAACAATTAATACATCATTGTTCAAGAAAAAGAAAATAAAGTAAAATAAAGCCCTCATAGACAAGCCTCCTTCTTCTTCCTTTGAAGACTTTCTTGCACAATCCTCCTTGAACTTGAAGAATTCCTCCTTTGATTAAGTAATTTTCTGTGATAATCAATGAATTCTCCCTTTTCCCCCTTGTATTTCCCCTCTATTTATATGCTTAGGAAGTACCTAAACTCGTAGGTACAAAGTTTTTGGCCGAGTAGAAGTTGGAAGATACTAAAACTCCCAGATTACCAAAAATCGCGTGAAAAAATCACAGCATCGCTTTAGCTTCAAGGCACAGCCGGCGCCGGTTGTGTTTTGTTCCTTCACTCGTTCGTCGATTTTTCTTCGAATTTTGCACAATGTGTTCCAGAATGCAGCCGGCACCGGTTCCAGCTTCACAGCCGGTGTTGCCTTGGTTCTGTTCTACTCTATTCAAACAATTTTTTCGTCGCTTCGAAGTTTGTTTCAACAGTGCATGGCTGGCGCCGGTTCTAAGGTCCTAGCCGGCGCTGTCTCTCCTTTATTTTGCGACTTTTTTATTTTGTTTTAACCTAAAAATCCGAAATAAAGAACAAAATACCTTTCCAATGATAAAATTTCAAATATTAAAGAATATGACTAGTTATTGAACAAAATATAATACAAATGAGCCTCAAATAACTAGGAAAAATATGACTAATTTAGCCCCTATCAATAAGTATATACATACACAGTTTCCGGTCAAAAATTCAAAATTGATACTAAGTTATTACTATAAAAAATGTCAGGATAAATAATGAAGATAATGAAAAAATTGTTGGAATGTATGTCCAAAATATACTATGCATTTCTATATTTTGGAAATTAATAAAAGTTTAATTCACTAATGGGTGTTTATTTTAATATTGCACATTAAGGTCTAAATGTGTTAGTAAGTAATCTACATAATTGGATCGTGCTTTCATAGTAAAGTGTATATTATAGACTACTAACATATAAGTGAAAAATTGTACTTGATTTATTGATAAATCTGGGCATTTCTTCAAGGTTTAGATCATTACACTATGGTTTCTAAATAGAGAATGATTTATCTTTAACTAGTGAGTAGTCAATTCGTACAAATAGTCAAAGTGTATTTGGAATACGTAGAATTGGACTATGCGATAATAATCTTTATAAAAGTATTACATTAAATAAAGATTGGTTTATCGCAACTACTGCGTGGACAAGTACCGCAAGACTTGAGTACAAGTTGGTAGTCTATTGAAGTTGGACCTGAACATTTTGATGTATGTTGAGTGAGGTCTTATTGCAAGGCCAATAACTTTTTACGTTGGGTGTATGACTCTAGTTAATTAAAACAGACTTATACAATTGAGTTTCTATAGTTCATTAAGTGAAAAAATCACTCTTTTGTGATTGGTCAGGATAATCTAATAATCTAGGACCCTGGGAAATGAGACTAAGTATGTACACTTTTGGGTAGCTCCCTATGATAAGTAGATACATACTGAAAGTCATAGATGATAGGACTAGCTATCAAAGGATGGTAGATGTTATTGAGAAATGTGTTAGTGTATTTTTCCTATCTTAATGATGGGTGTTACGTAGAGGGTATTTTCGTCATTACACCAATAGGTCAAAGACACTGTACTTGCGATATTATTCTTGGGGTCAATATTTTCATATACTGATAAATGGAATATTTAAAATGATAAAATATTGCTATTTGTTAGCAGGGGTATTTTGGTCATTTTAGTAGTCAAGAATAATATGTCTTTTGGTCCCCAGAGTAGCTCAAATAACCTTAGTAAATTTATTTACTATATAGGCTTATTAGTGAATTCATTATTGAAAGAATTATTCTAGAAGTTCAATTAATTATTTTTTCGGACTAGAATAATTAGTTGGGCCAATTTAATTAATTAGTTTATTAATTAATTATCTTGGTTAATTTTATATTGGGCCAAAGTAGATTAACTAATTAATAAGAGAGCTATTTAATTAGTCTTAGACTAATTAAGAAAATTCTAGCCACCAGCGTGGTGTGACAGTTTTAGGATCTTTAGAATCCTAGGGAACCACTACTTTAAAATGGAAAAAAAGGAAATAAGGAAAATAGGAAACGCTGACTGATATTGGTTTTGGAAAAGTAAAAGGAAGCTGTTTAAATAGGCATCATGTGTACCTGTGTTGATTGACCAAAACTTCACAGAGAAACAACATTCATTCATTTTTCCTTTGAATAAAACAAGCCACCATTTCTTTGTCATTTTCATTATTTTTCCTTTAACGTTTAGTTATTTTCTTTTTCTTCCAATCTTCTTCACTCTAGTTCTACTTTCACTTGTAGAGGTCTATAGAGGTTAGAAAATACTCTGGAATGTTAAGAGTTAGCGAACATGGTAAGTGTTTGATGTGAAATAGCCGACAGTTAGCTGGTGTTCCCGTGAAACAAGTAGACATTCTTGGACAGGAAGCGCCATTGAACCCGAATCTAACTTCGGTTATTCAAGTAAAACACCCTAGAAGTAAGGATTCATAAAATTTGGCTTAATTTCCATTGCGTATTTAGTTTTCCCACGGTCCTTTCAAGTGGGATCAAAGACATGGTTAAATCTAGGAACATGCTTTGTAACACCCCACAACCTAGGCCCAGCAGGGCCGGGGATATCGCCTCGTCCAAAGGACAAGGGGTCTTTATAACTAGGTCACACATCAAAAATAAAAAAATACTTTGAAAATTAAAACTTATTACAACCCAAAAATTAAATAACAAATCCAAAATAAATTGTTCCCTCTCATTTCTCAAAACATTACATAAAATAAATAACACAACATCTTCCAAGCAGGCAACAACTAGCTACTCATCCCCAGAGCAGGATCGACCTAAAATCATGGTAAGAAGGGTGATGAGATAAAAATCTCAGTAAGCCCGTGTGTGCTATGAGTGTTCAGGTAAAACAGTTCATGTATGAAAGATGTAAGAACTTCATAAGAAAAGTACTGGCAAGCATTAAACAATGTTAAAAATAAAGAGTGGCATTTTGCTTTTCCAACCATACATGTTCACAATAAAATCAACCACTCAAAAGGGTGGCCATGGGTTCCACACGTTGGGCCTCATAACTATACAACGGTCAGAATACCACACTTTGTGCAGACTAACAAAAATGTAGATGTACGGCCTATCGGGTAAGATACTCCTCCTTCTCTACATCCAAACAAAATCGGTTGTCCACTCCGGCAACACACAGTCCACATGAGTGAAACTTGCTAGCTCGGACCGGCATGACTAAGTAGTACTGTCGCTTCTCCAAGTTGAGTTCATCTTCTAGAGGTGACCTCCTGCCAGAAGACTCACTCTTGCTCTTCAAAACTAGTACTACTAGCCTAACCTTATTGAGTATTCAATGTTGATTGTCCCACTTGGGAGAAAACTAATAAAACACAACTTTACTCAAAAATGGCAATTAAGGTTTTCTAAAGTCCATGTCAAAATTGGTTTTAGAAAGAGTTTAGTGTTTGAGAAAAACTACCTATTGGTTTCCAAATAATTTATGTGATTGAAATAAGAAAATGAATAGTCCTCAATTGCCTTTATAAAAATGAGTGTTCACACACTTCACATTTGGCTTGCTATAGTGACCTTTTTACATCAAATAGGTTTTATGCAGGAGCTTACCTAATCCTTTGCTTGAGCTAATTCAAAGATCCTCAACAGCTTACGTAACCCTGCCTGGGGTAAACACAAGCCATAATTAGACTCAAGCCAAATTTGCTTCCATAAATAATCTTAGTTCAACTTACTACAATCATGGCCCTAATGACCCAAACTTTAAGGCTAGATGATAAAAAAGATGTTATAAAATAAATCTAGCTCGATAATAAAATAACTAGGGATTGTGAAATAATTACTAATAAGTTGTAGGTATAAATCTTTGTTATTAATAAATAAACTAGGGTTTATTTGATGAAGGGTCCTAAGTCCTAGATGATATTATTAAAATAATAAATTATTACTATTCTCTTAATTAATAACTAATAGTTAGAAAATAATTGATAAATAAAATTAATAAAAAGTAAATTTTAATATATTTTGATAAATAAATTTTAATAGTATTTATGAATATATGACTTATAAGATTAATATTTTACCTCTTATGATTATTTATATAAAAGGCTTTATCTAATATTATTATTATATATAATATTTATATATTTTATTTTTAATAAAAGATAACATTTATTTAGCTAAAATATCATTATTTCATATAACAATCTAATTCCAAAGCCTCCTAGGGTTTTCGAAATCATTAGAAGAAAATATAGCATTAATTTTTATTAATGTAATAAAATTGGCTAACTTAAATAGTTTAGGATCAACTGTTGGATTGTATGCCCTCTTAGACTAGGTTTCTGATGTAAAATCGAATTATTTAATAAAAGAATTTATTTTCAGAAATTGTTTGTGAATTTACTTTTTGTTTGTGCACGATTTTTGTTTGGAACAGACCCATTGTGTTTAAATAAGTGATCCATGTGAATGGTGGTCTTTCACAGTAAGGTATGGATCACGGGTTATTTAACACATAAACATTTGTTCTTAACCTATTGATGAGACTGGGAACCTCATCATGTTTAGGTTATTATGTTATGAATTCCAAATGGGGAATGGCTTACCTTTAGCCAGTGGGTAGTCCACCCACTTCATGACATAAGCGTATTTCGAATACGTAGAACATGACCTGTAGTAGTGGTTTCTCAAAGTACTATATGATAGAAACCTAGACTACTACCGCTACAGCGTGGACTAGTACTCTACGACTTGAGTATGAGTTGGTGGTCTGGCGAAGCTGGAAGCATATACTTTGATTTGCTATAGTTGAGGTTCTATAGTAGGGCCAATATACTTGCATGTTAGGTATGTGTGACTAGTTAGTTAAGACAGACTTATACAAGATAGTTTCTGCACTATATCGCCCCTTGTGGTTGTCCGAATGGTCTAAATTATCCAGGGCCCTGGGAAACATGACTTGGATGTTTGCTTTAGGGTAGCTCCCTTGGAAAGCGGAAACACTCCAGGAAGTCGTGGATCATTGGACTAGAAGCCTAAGGATGGTATATGTCATTTAGAGGGGTGTTAGTACACTTCTTCCTCTCTAAATGTACGGCGATGTGTAGAGGGGTATTTTAGTCATTTCACCTGTAGGTCGGAGACTTTGCTAACGCAGCATTGTCCTTGGGGTCAATATTTCCTTATGGTGATATTAGGAAATATTTAAAATGTAAAATACAGCTATTTATATAGCAGGGGTATTTTGGTCATTTTAGCAGCCAAGGCGATGTGTCTTTTTGGTCCTCGGGATAGCCCGTAAGTCCTAACTATTTTTGGGTTGAGGATTTGGTCTCAGTTGAAGAGGATTTTATTTTGTTTTGTTTTATTTTATTTTATTCAGAAGTCTAATTTATTATTGGATCGGAATAAAATAAATAAATAAATAAATAAAATAGGAGTTGAGAGAAATTAATTATCTAGTTTATTTGGTTAATTAATTATTCAGGGCCTAGGTCCAGTATGAATAATTAAGAAATTAACCTGAGCTTAAACTAGGAGAAATAATTAATGTTTAATTATTTATTGGGTTATTTATGTAGGCCCAAGAAATAAATAATTAGAGATTAATTATTATGGTTCATTTGGGCTCATTAATTATTTATTGGGTTACTTATGTAAGCCCAGAAAATAAATAATTAATATTTATTATTTTGGGCCTTTTGGGTCCAAGAAAAATAATAAATATTTATCTGGCCCAATAGCTTGGACCTTAGGGTTTTTTCCAGATACGGTTAAGAGGAGTTTAAGGTTAGGCCAAACTGTTTCTCATGATAACATCTGGATATTTTGAAATCCTGGGGATATGTTTATCAGAGATTGAGAGACCTAATTTTGGCTAAATATAAACAACTCTTTGAAAGGAAAAAAACTCTAATTTTTCCCTTCTCAAGAAAGGAGACTCTCACGTGAGTCTCTCTCTCTCTCTCTCTCAAAGTCTCTTATTCTTCTTCTTGTTTTTCTCTTGTTCTTTGCTAATCAATAGCGAACGAACCAATGAGAATTGAGACCCTTCCTCTTCACCATAGTGTTCACCGACTAGAGGTTAGGCTGAGGAATATCCCGAGAGCTGGAAAGCTAAGCGTTAATGCAAACAAGACGAAGTCGAAGGCTAGCGGGTGTTCAACCGGAAGCTCCTTCAACTGTGCAAAGCGAGGCGATTCCAGCTGTTCAATCTGTTCCTACGCAACCTAGGAGGGTTAAGGAACGCAAATGTATGATCTTCACGCTTCCGCATGGCCTTTATGGCCCGCGTTTAATTTTTTTTTGGGTCTCTGTTTTTATCGTCCATGGCTCCCTGTTTTACTGCATTCACCATCAAAGTGGTATCAGAGCCATTGGTTTTGATCAATATAGGGAGCATGGTAGTTAATAAAATTGAGAAGATGATTATACCTGTGATCCTTCGCTGTTTTGGTATGGGATAGATGGTTTTGTAAGCTTCACCGTGAAGCATAGGAGCTACTGTAAATTTTTTGGCTTTGGTGTTTTAATCGTGTAAACCCAATTTTAATGGGTATAGGCGGTTCTGGTTATGTTTTGGATGAGTTTTCATAAGTAAAAATGTCCAAAGAAGCCAAAAATTTGAGCAAAATATGAAGAAAAGAAGCTCTGCAAATTTTCGCGCGGAAAGAAAGAAAAACGAAGAAGATGCACTGTTCCTAAGCCGCGGAGCCGAGCTGAGCCGATTAAGCCGAGCCGCACTGTTTCTGTTTCACGAGCCGCGTCTTCTGAGCCGCGTGAGCCGAGCCACTACTGTAGCAAATTGAGCCGATGAAAATTGCAGAATTGAAAATGCAATTGCGCGGGCGGAGCAAGGTGGGCGGATTCGGTGCGGGTCACGGAGCGGAGCGGTTTTGCGGGTTGAGGCAGCACCTGATCTGGTGCGCGTGGTGCACAGCGGCCGCGGTGGACCACAGGCCAAATGGGCTCGGATCCGGTGCGGCCGGTGCAGTGGACCTCCAGTCAAATTTTTTTTATTTTTTTTTCTTTTTCGTTTTGGGTCCCATACCAGGCGAAGTTAATATTTTTGCAATATTTATATTCTTGGAATATATTTGCATGAAAAATATTAGTAAGGGATTTTAGGATTAAACAAGATAATTAATTAATTAATTAATGTGTTTAATTCTATTATTTGGGCACTTAGGTTTAAAAAAATAGAAAAGCATGAAAACGTTTATTGTTTTCTAGCATGCTATTTTTTTTATGTACCTATGTGTGCTTTTCCTCAAAGACCAAAGTCTTTGGGAACCTTTTGTTTTGGCAAGGAAAAATATTTTTCTTTAAAAACTAAATGGTTATTTTAATTGGTACAAAAATTAATCCTTAAATATTTTCTCAAAGGATTTAATCCTTGACATAGAAAATATATTGGATTTAGATATTTTTGTAAATTAAAATGGAGAGCCATTTTGTTTTGTTTTGGACTAGAAAAATGATTTTGTCAAATAAACTTGAGACCAAAGTCTCTAGAAAGTTTTAATTGGAAATTTTTGAAATCATTAAGTTTTAACTTATATAAAATTAGTCCATGGAGGAAATCTCTCAAAGGATATAAGCCTTGACATAGAGATTTTATTGGACTTAGATATTTTATTTTTGAGTTAAGAAAAACTTAATGGAAATTTCAAAAGGATATTTTCCGTAAAACCTTAATTTTAAAAGATTAAGTGGGAGAGGGGTTCCAACGGCCCCACGGCTTCCATCACGGTCCTCATTAGAGATCGTGGATCCCCTCGCGTCACCCCGGGAGTGAACCCGTATAGGATGGGGATACCACAAGGATCTAGATCTAATGGAAGGATGTAATTAATAACCCGGGGCACGTACTATGATCGGCCAGCCCACGTTGGAGGTTATAGTGCGAGGTATGTCCATAGGAAATGAGAGGAAACGGCCATCCCACGATGGAGTTATTCTCTAGACCATTACCTAGAAGGGAAATTAATTTGTGGTGGTTAATACACTTAGCTTAGGAAACCGTTAATCTTCCCAAGAAGCTATGTCAGCTTTTCCTAAGAGCCAAATTATTTTCGTGCACAAATTTCATTTTGTTTTCACAAACTAATTTCTTTCTTTTATTTTCGATTTTCGTAAATGGTGGGAGGTTCTTTTAGTCCATTGGCCGTTATTCTCAGTGGAGAATAAGTTAACGGGTCCAAACTATGTGGATCGGAAAAGGAACCCGGACATAATACTCACAACCGAGGAGTATAAGTATGTCCTTTACGAAACCCGCCCTATTATCGGGGAAGGTTCCACCGCCGAAGAGCGAGAGGCCGAAAAGGCATGGAAGAAAGCCGACGAAATGGCACGTTGCTATATGTTAGCTTCCATGTCTAATGTGCTCCAGCCAAAACACGAGCACATGGCTTCGCATATGACATAAGTCAATCGTTGGCAACTATGTTCGCGGACAAGAGCCGGCCCGCAAGGCAGGAGGCTCTTCGAACAATTGTAAACACTAAGATGGCCGAGGGAGCATCAGTCCGAGAGCATATGCTCAAGATGATTGCTGCTTTCGAGGAGGCGTAAATCTTAGGGGTCGTCATTGACCCCGAGAGCCAAGTGGACATGGTTCTCGAATCTCTACCGGCTCTTTCACTCGGCTCTAGTTAAACTATAACATGAACAAGTTGAACATGAGTTTGATCGAACCGATGAAGGAGCTCCGGATGGCGGAGAAGGTCATGAAGCCGCAGCCTAAGGCCATGATTGCTAAGGCCTCTTCTTCAAGAACCGGGCCTAAGCCCGTAAAGTTCAAGAGGAAGAAGGGGAATGCAAAGAACTCAGCCTCAAGAACCAGCCCAAGGACAAACCAAAGGGCAAGTGCTTCAAGTGTGGAAAGAAGGGACACTGGAAAAAGGAGTGTCCAGCATCTTCGAAGCCAAGAAAAACCCCACAGGTAATGTTTACTATCTAGAGTCCATATCAATGGTAGGATCAACTTCCACTTGGATTGTTGATTCAGGAGCCACCGATCATATCCGTAACTCCTTGCATGGGTTTAGGAAGATAAGAAGACTTAAGAAGGGCGAACATGGGCTTCGAGTGGGTAATGGAGCACAAGTCCGGGCCCTTGCAAGTGGGAGAGCCGGATCTTATTTTTTATTGTAATAAGATAGTGGTTTTAAAAGACATTTTATATGTACCTGGTTTTCGTCGAATTTGATTTCAGCTTGCAAAACTTATTAATCAAGGATATTCTCGTATCTTTCCATTCTCGGTATTTCTATCAGCAGAGATGGAGAAATTTTATGTACTCGGGCACATGTATGGAAATTTGTTCTTTTTAAACCCTATTAACAACCAATCAAATAACGCTCTGTCTCGAACCTTTAACTAAGAAGAGAAAGACCAATATCAATGATTCATACCTTTGGCACCCGAGGTTGGGTCATATTAACTCAACCAGGATTCGTAGGCTAATCCATGATGGGCCTTTGGGCTCATTGAGATTGGAAAGTTGGCCTCAGTGTGAATCTCGCCTCGATGGGAAAAATGACCAAAAGGTCTTTTACACCAAAGGCGGATAGAGCCAAGGAAGTGTTGAGTCTTGTTCACACCGATGTGTGCGGTCCATTGTCTACACCAGCCTAGGGGAGGTTTTGAGTACTTCATCACGTTCACGGATGATTGTACGAGGTATGGTTACATTTACCCGATGAGACGCAAGTCCGACTCTTTTGACAAGTTCAAAGAGTTTAAGGTCGAAGTGGAGCGTCTGGACAGTAAATTAATCAAAACCTTACGATCGGATCGTGGTGGAGAGTACCTCCTAGGTGAATTCAAGGACTACATGGTACATCATGGGATAGTATCCCAGCCTCTCGCGCCGGAACCCCCGAACAGAATCGGAGTAGCCGAGAGAAGGAACAGACGTTGATGGAAATGGTCCGAAGCATGATGTCTCATGCTACTCTTCCAGTTGTCCTTTTGGGGATATGCCCCGGAAACAACGGCATATATTCTCGAACTTGGTGCCTTCCAAGTCAGCACCTAGGACTCCCTATGAGATGTGGACCGGGCATAAGCCAAGTCCGAATCATCTCAGGATTTGGGGGTGTCCAGCCTTATGTACCGATTAAGGGAGACAAGTTGGAACCAAGATCGAATTATGCTATTTTGTTGGGTATCCAAAAGGGACAAAAGGAGGCTATTTTTATCATCCTAAGGAGCGTAAGGTACTAGTCAAGCACCAATGCTAGATACTTGGAAGATGATCAAAGTACTTCCACTAAAGGTTCAACGAGGTTGGAACCGCAGGAGAAGTTATCTATGGAATCAACTTCTATCGACCCGATTTTGGAACAAGAAGAGGCACAGCCTCAAGAACTCGTACAAATGGAGCCTCGTCGTAGTGGGAGAGTGTCTAGGGTTCCGGATAGATGGACCGGAGAAGCCTTTGAGCCGGTTTCCGACCATCGAGAACAAGACCCCGCTAGGTACGAGGAGGCTATTGCTGATGCCGATGCAAATCTGTGGCATGAAGCAATGAAAGCCGAGATTGAGTCTATGTACCTCAATCAGGTTTGGGATCTTGTAGCTTCACCTGAAGGGATAAAACCCATTGGGTGCAAGTGGGTATACAAGAGGAAGAGAGGAGCGGATGGGAAGGTGGAAACCTTCAAAGCTAGGCTTGTGGCGAAAGGGTATACTCGTAAAGAGGGTATCGACTATGAGGAAACCTTTTCCCGGTAGCTCATGCTTAAATCCATTCGCATCCTCCTTGCCATCGCCTGTCACTATGACTACGAGATATGGCAAATGGATGTCAAGACGGCATTCTTAAATGGCCATCTTAGCGAAGACATCTATATGTCCCAACCGGAAGGCTTCATTGCTGAAGGCCAGGAACACATGGTTTGCAAGCTTAAGAAGTCCATTTATGGACTTAAGCAGGCATCAAGAGCATGGAACATTCGTTTTGATGAGATTGTAAAGTCTTATGGTTTTATTCAAAACGAAGATGAACCATGCGTGTACAGGAAACTTGAAGGCATCAATGTGGTTTTTCTTGTCCTGTATGTGGATGACATTCTACTCATTGGAAATGATGTAGGGACATTGTCATCTACAAAGGTTTGGCTGTCTAGTCAATTCAAGATGAAGGACTTGGGAGAAGCCGCCTACATTCTCGGGATTAGGCTTCTTAGAAATAGGAAGCAGAGAATGTTAGGATTATCCCAAGTGACATACATTGACAAGATGTCGGCCAAGTACAAGCATGGACTCATGCAAGGGAGCTCTAATCCCTTGCGTACATGGGTTGTCATTTTCTTCAAAGGACTCGTCCTAAGTCTCAAGAAGAAAAGGACAGTAATGAGTAGGATTCCCTACGCTTCGGTGGTGGGAAGTCTCATGTACGCCATGTCGTGTACTAGGCCGTATATCCGCTTTGCCGTGGGCTTAGTTAGCAGATATCAATCAAACCCGGGGAGGTTCATTGGCAAGTTGTAAAGCATATTCTCAAGTACCTCAAGGGAACGAGAGATTATATGCTCGGTTTACTGTGGTCGATGATTTGGTTCCCGCAGATACACGGACTCGGACTTCCGAGCGGATAAGGATGAGAGAAAATCCACTAGTGGATATGTCTTCACCTTGTCTCGGAGGAGCAATTTCATGGAGGAGTATCAAGCAATCTTGTATTGCCGACTCAACCATGGAAGCCGAGTATGTGGCAGCCTTCGAAGCGTCCAAGGAAGCAGTCTGCTCCGGAAGTTTCTTTCAAAACTTGGAGTCGTACCACATATGGATAGGCCGGTTGTGATGTATTGCGACAACACCGGAGCAAAGTGTCGCAATCTAAGGAGCCTCGGAACCACAAGAAGGGGAAACACATCGAGAGGAAGTACCACCCGATCCGGGATTTCATCCAGAGACGGGAAGTCGTGGTGGAGCATATTACCTCGTAAAATAATCTAGCAGCACCCATTCACCAAGCCTTTGGCCGAGAGAGTCTTCAAGAGACACTTAGACGCCATAGGGGTGGGCACCTATGGACTTACCTAGTCTTAGAGTGCAAGTGGGAGATTGTTGGATTGTATGCCCTCTTAGACTAGGTTTCGATGTAAAATCGAATTATTTAATAAAAGAATTTATTTTCGGAAATTGTTTGTGAATTTACTTTTTGTTTGTGCACGATTTTTGTTTGGAATAGCACCCATTGTGTTTAAATAAGTGATCCATGTGAATGGTGGTCTTTCACAAGTAAGGTATGGATCACGGGTTATTTAACACATAAACATTTGTTCTTAACCTATTGATGAGACTGGGAACCTCATCATGTTTAGGTTATTATGTTATGAATTCCAAATGGGGAATGGCTTACCTTTAGCCAGTGGGTAGTCCACTCACTTCATGACATAAGCGTATTTCGAATACGTAGAACATGACCCGTAGTAGTGGTTTCTCAAAGTACTATATGATAGAAACCTAGACTACTACCGCTACAGACGTGGACTAGTACTCTACGACTTGAGTATGAGTTGGTGGTCCAGCGAAGCCGGAAGCATATACTTTGATTTGCTATAGTTGAGGTTCTATAGTAGGGCCAATATACTTGCATGTTGGGTATGTGTGACTAGTTAGTTAAGACAGACTTATACAAGATAGTTTCTGCACTATATCGCCCCTTGTGGTTGTCCGAATGGTCTAAATTATCCAGGGCCCCGGGAAACATGACTTGGATGTTTGCTTTAGGGTAGCTCCCTTGAAAGCGGAAACACTCCAGAAGTCGTGGATCATTGGACTAGAAGCCTAAGGATGGTAGATGTCATTTAGAGGGGTGTTAGTACACTTCTTCCTCTCTAAATGTACGACGATGTGTAGAGGGGTATTTTAGTCATTTCACCCGTAGGTCGGAGACTTTGCTAACGCAAGCATTGTCCTTGGGGTCAATATTTCCTTATGGTGATATTAGGAAATATTTAAAATGCAAAATACAGCTATTTATATAGCAAGGGTATTTTGGTCATTTTAGCAGCCAAGGTGATGTGTCTTTTTGGTCCTCGGGATAGCCCGTAAGTCCTAACTATTTTTGGGTTGAGGATTTGGTCTCAGCTTGAAGAGGATTTTATTTTATTTTGTTTTATTTTATTTTATTCAGGAAGTCTAATTTATTATTGGATCGGAATAAAATAAATAAATAAATAAATAAAATAGGAGTTGAGAGAAATTAATTATCTAGTTTATTTGGTTAATTAATTATTCAGGGCCTAGGTCCAGTATGAATAATTAAGAAATTAACCTGAGCTTAAACTAGGGGAAATAATTAATGTTTAATTATTTATTGGGTTATTTATGTAGGCCCAAGAAATAAATAATTAGAGATTAATTATTATGGTTCATTTGGGCTCATTAATTATTTATTGGGTTACTTATATAAGCCCATAAAATAAATAATTAATATTTATTATTTTGGGCCTTTTGGGTCCAAGAAAAATAATAAATATTTATATGGCCCAATAGCTTGGACCTTAGGGTTTTTTCCAGATACGGTTAAGAGGAGTTTAAGGTTAGGCCAAACTGTTTCTCAGGATAACATCCGGATATTTTGAAATCCCGGGGATATGTTTATCAGAGATTGAGAGACCTAATTTTGGCTAAATATAAACAACTCTTTGAAAGAAAAAAAAACTCTAATTTTTCCCTTCTCAAGAAAGGAGACTCTCACGTGAGTCTCTCTCTCTCTCTCTCAAAGTCTCTTCTTCTTCTTCTTGTTTTTCTCTTGTTCTTTGCTAATCAATAGCGAACGAACCAAGGAGAATTGAGACCCTTCCTCTTCACCATAGTGTTCACCGACTAGAGGTTAGGCTGAGGAATATCCCGAGAGCTGGAAAGCTAAGCGTTAATGCAAACAAGACGAAGTCGAAGGCTAGCAGGTGTTCAACCGGAAGCTCCTTCAACTGTGCAAAGCGAGGCGATTCCAGCCGTTCAATCTGTTCCTACGCAACCTAGGAGGGTTAAGGAACGCAAAGGTATGATCTTCACGCTTCCGCATGGCCTTTATGGCCCGCGTTTAATTTTTTTTTGGGTCTCTGTTTTTATCGTCCATGGCTCCCTGTTTTACTGCATTCACCATCATCAACAAGGTCATGATCATAATTCTCCTATTGCTAACAATAATCATAGATATAAACTCTAACACCAATCAACAAACCATTCAATGCATGAATGAAGACTTAAATCTATAACTACCATCGCAAGATCCAAACTTCATTAAACATAATCATATTCATGGCTTCAACAAGAATGTAAGAACATAAAACCCTATTCACCAAAGGTGACATAATATTTATCATGCTTAATCATTCATACTAACTCACGACATGAAGCATGCAACAAACCACAAAATATCATAAAACTCAACTAAGATAAATCATCCTCATACTTCAATCCCAACTCCATCATATAAACACATACTCAATCTCCAATCATATTCCATCCTTTTCCAACAACATCCAAAATACATGATTTTAAAATTAAGGAGAGGGTTAAAGAGACATACTCGATTGATGACTACCTTGATGAAGTTTCAACAAAGTCCACACGCTTGGAAGGCTTGATCCAACCAAAAAGGAAGAAGAGAAAATGGCCATGGTTGAAATAATAATTTTGGCCGAGAGAGAGAGAGAGAGAGAGAGAGAGAGAGTATTAGTATATTTCAATAAAGATCGAAGAGGAAGCAAGATGAACACAATCGTTCATATTACCTTGAGAGAGTTCTTGAGTCTTCAAGAAAAATTCTGGTTTTTGATCCAAAAGTAGAATCTTATTTTCAGCGTTTGATGTTATAAATTACAGAAATGGATTCTAGAGGGTGAGTAGACATGATCTGGAGTTTTTGGGAGAGATTGGAGGTGTTTAGAGTGGTCTTAGGCTTAGAGAATGGTGGTGTGTGTTCTTGGTGTTCTTTGGAGAAATAGAAAGAGTAGAGGAAAGGCTGGACGAAATCTGTTGAGTGGTGTTGGCTGAATGGATTAGAGAATCCTTGTGATTGAAATTTTAGATTAGGGAAAAGAAGGAAAGTTGGTTGTTTGAAATTCAAAAGAAGTAATTTTGGGAGTGAGTTAAGGTAGAAAATATGGTAAGAATAGCTTGGTTGATGGAGGTCCTTGCAGCTGCTATGGCCGGCTGGAATTAGCTGAGGTTTTGCTAAGATGAAAAAGGTTGAAGAAGCTATAGGGTGGCTGAAATTCTATGTGTTATGGTGGAGGAAATTTCTGGTTGATTGAGGCTTAAACCATGGAAGTTTCATGGAGTAATTTGCTGAATTTTTGAATTCCAATTGAATGCTTGATTGTAGTGATTGAAGGAGTGGCTATGGAGCTCTTTTCGTGAAGATCAATGCAGGAGGTGATGAAGTTCAGTTCATAGCTGACTAAGGTTGGTTTTACAGAAAAATGGGAGCGAGTTTCGGATAGGGTTGAAGAGGGAACAAGGCTGGAATTTCTGGTTGTTCATTCAAGAGGTTCACTGGAATTTTTGTGCAAATTTTCTGCAATGTTCCAGCCAACTTGTAGAAGGTTTGAAAGGGTATTGGAGGGTACTGTAAGGCTAGTTTCCAGCCTTCTTTATGGAGGAAAGGCAGAGGTGAAATACTGGTTTGAAGGCTAGAAGGAACAGCTTGGTTTTTAGCCTGCTAAGCTGCGAAACTTGTCCAGAAATTTTCCTAGTTTGCATAGCTTTTGTGCAGTCCGATTTTTGGCCAAAGATTTTAGCCTTCAAGCTGAACAAGTTGGCTATCTTTTTGGCAAAATTTGAGTGAGAAAAATGACTGAAGTTTTCGAAAATTGAGTTGACCAAAAAGCCAAAAAATTTTCCAAATTACTACATGAAGAAGATGAATACTTATAGGGTGGAGTTTGAAGGTTCAACTATGGAGATTAATTCCCTTGGAAACCTTCCTTAACTCCTTTCCCATTTTTAGTCAAAATTCCATCCTCCAAGAGGCATTTTTGAAACTCCAAAATCATAGAACCTTGCTGGAATTTTCCAGAAATATAAATGGCTTGGATAAATTGAGCAACTTAATTGACAAAGAATTAAGGTAAGCTAGAGAGCGAAAAGGGCATGAATCCCTTGAGAAATTTTGTAGGGTACAAGAGTAGGATTAAGACATTCCCTTCAAGCCTCCCTTAGGAGAACACTCCTACTTCTACTCATGGCATGCAAGGGCCGAAAATATCCCACCCTATAAAAATAAAATTTAATCATGATAAATTAATTCCAAAGCTCTAACCACTAAACCACAACAACTTTTGTTCTTATTTTCTCTCCCAAATATTTTTCCTATTTAATCCTCAAGCTATTTCCCTATTTTCACTTCAAGCAAAATTACCATTTTGCCCTTCCTACTCAATAAGCACAATTAAGCCTTCTAGACTATAAATCATGAATCCAAAGCACATAAAATCATTCAAAAACATATTTATGCATGCAAAAAAAATGTGATATGCATCCTGACCCCCTTACTCTAGGGTTGGTTTTAGATGGGGTTTCACATGCTTAGGGTTAATAACCAGAAAAAGTTAGTTCTTTTACTAATAAAAATATGGTGTTTGTGATTATATGGATCCCTCACAGTTTTTTATTTGGGGAGATTTTGTGTATGCCTAGCGAGTGGAGGCATAGACACTTGTAATTTATTATTAATCTTTTTTTGTAGAATTCGTATACACTTTGTTTTGAATGGCATAGGCATTTGAAATTACTTTTCAATTTATTTTATGAATTCTATAATGAAAATGGTGCCAAGATCAACCCTGAAGAAAACCCTGGAAGGAAATTGCAGAAAACAGAAAAGAGAAGAAGACGAAAGCCCTGGGAAAAAGGCCCAGCCACGGAACCACCTTAAGATTAAACAAGATCATTTTAATTTTAGCATTATAATAATTTTTAATCTATTATTTGGTCACATAAAAATTAAATGTTAGATGGAAGTATGCAAAAAGTTTTTTTTTGTTTTTGAGCATGTCTATTTTATTTAATTTTGTGATCAAATGTTCAATTGTTTTTGAGAAATTAATTTTTTGTCTAGATAAAACAATTAAGGGAAATATTCTTAAAATGGAACTAAGTAATTTAAAATAAATTCATGGTTTATTCTCCCAATGGGTTTTATTCTTGACGTGGAGAATAATATTGAATTTAAGTATTTTAACTTTAGTTCCTAGAAATTGGTTTGAACTGAAGAAGTGAAATAAAAATTCATAATTTATTCTCTTAAAGGGTTTTATCTTTGATATAGAGAATAATGGTTAAATTTTTTTATTTCCAGTAAAGTTAATAAAAACCAATTAATTTTAAAGAAACTTTTTTCTTAAAAACCTATTTTTCTTAAAAGATTAAGTAGGAGAGGGATTCCAATGGCCCCATAGCTTCCATCATGGATTCTTGTTAGAGATTGTGGATTTTCTTGAACTATTTTGAGCATGACCTTCAATAGGATAGATTTTTATGAGAATCTAGAACTAACGGATGAATTATAATTAATGTCTAGGATAAGTGTTGGTGTCGGTCAGCCTATTATTGGGGGCATTAATGCTAGATTATCCATAGGTGGTGACAGTAGTGACCATTCTATCGATAGAACTATTTTTGAATCATTAACTGTTAAGGAATTTTCATTTGTGATGGTTATACACTTAACTTAGAAATTTGTTAACCTTCCTATGAAGCTCTATTAATTTTTCTAATAGTCAAAATTTTCATATTTTTTATAATGATTTTAATAGGTCAACCATATCACAGAAATATTATGATGTTTTAAATGTGCATTTCTATATGCTTTTCCAAAATAAATATTTTTATGACTGAAGTTTTTTTCCAATCACTAAAAATATCTAGTTTCAGCCATTTGTCCAGTATTATCAAGGATAATAAGTTAATTGGACCTAACTATGTGGACTGAAAAAGGAATCTGAATATAGTACTCATTATGGAAGAGTACAAGTATGTTCTGACTGACCCCTGTTCTAAAATTAGGGAAGATTCTATGGACCAAGATTGAGAGGCTAAGACGGCATAAAGGAAAGCTAATGAAATGGCTCTATATGTTGGCTTCCATGTCCATTGTTGTCCAGTCTAAGCACGAAAACATGCTTGTTGCATATGACATCGATGTTTCGTTGTATACCATGTTTGCTGATAAGAGCCGACTCTCAAGACAGGAAGCTCTTGGAGCAATCATGAGTACTAGGATGGTAGAGGGGTATTGGTTCACGAATATATACTCAAGATGATTGCTCACTTCAAGGAGATCGAAGTCCCAGGGACAATAATCGATGCTGAGAGTGAAATTGACATGGTTCTTAAGATTTTACTAAATTCGTACTCTTAGTTCAAGTTAAATTATAACATGAACAAGTTGAGTATGTCTTTGCCAGAGTTGATGAAAGAACTTCAAGCTGTTGAGAAAATAATGAAGCCTAAATCAAAGACGTTGGTTACTCATTCTGGTTCATGTTCTAGAACTGGGCCTAAGTCTAAGAAGTTCAAGAAGAAGAAGTCCCACAACAATGTAGGGTCCCAACCTAAGGGATCAAAGCCTGGTCCATCCAAGCACAACGCCAAGCCTAAGGACAAGTGCTTCAAGTATGACAAGAAAGGACATTTCAAGAAGGATTGTCCTGACTTCTTGGTAAAGTTCTCTTCAGGTATTACTCTATACTTAGAGTCTATATTGATAGTTAGGTCATCACCCACTTGGATTGTTGATTCCGGAGCCATTGACACCATCTGCAACTCCTTACAAGGGTTCAGCAAGATGAGGTGACTCAGTAAAGGAGAGTATGGACTAAGAGTGGGCAATGGAGCACAAGTGTGGGTCGAAGCAGTGGGAGACTCAGAGTTTTTATTTGATTGTAATACGATTTTAGTTTTGAAGGATATATTATATGTTTCTACTTTTAAATAGAATTTGATTTTAGTTTTAAGATTAATTAATCAAGGATATTCTTATTCTTTCCATTCTGGTATTTCAATCAATAAAAATGGAAATATTATTTGTTTGGGTAACATGTATGAAAATCTTTTCTATATTAATTCTAGTAATTATCAAATAAATAATACATAGATAGAACCTAATAATAAGAAGAGAAAGGCCACATCAAATAACTCATATTTATGGCACTTGAGATTAGGACATATAAATCCTAATCGGATTCAGAAGTTAATCCAAAATAGGTCTTTGGACGTATTGAAATTGAAGGAGTGGCCTCAATGTAAATCTTGTCTTATGGGTAAAATGACCAAAAGGTCGCTTACTCAGAAGGCAGAACGGGTAAAGGAAATACTGGAGTTAGTTCATACTAATATTTGTGATCCTATTTTTTCACCTACTAGAAGAGGTTATGAATACTTCATCACAATCATAGATGATCACACGCATTTTGGTTATATTTACTTGATGAGGTGCATGTATGACTCTGTTGATAAATTCATGGAGTTTACGGCTAAAGTGGAGCGTCAAACAGGTAAATTACTCAAAAAGCTAAGATCGGATCGTGGTGGAGAGTATCTCCTTGGTCAATTCAAGGACTACTTCGCACATTAGGGTATAATATCTTAGCTAACTGCACTTGAGACTTCCCAGTGGAATAGAGTAGTTGGGATAAGAAATAGAACATTGATAGAAATGATTAGAAGCATGATGAGTCATGCAACTCTTCCTATTTCTCTTCGGGGATATTCTCTGGAAACAACATCATATATTCTAAACTTGATGTTTTCGAAGTTAGTTCCTAAGATACCCTATAGGATGTGGACTGGACAAAAGACTAGTATGAATCATCTCAAGGTATGAGGTTATCCAGCATATGTACTGACTAAAAGAAGTACGTTAGACCCAATATTAGAATTGTGCTACTTCATAGGGTATCTAAAAGGAACAAGTGGTGGATACTTTTATCATCCCCAATAGAAAAAGGTACATATTAGTACTTATGCTAGATACTTGGAAGATGAACATGGTGTGTCTACTAAGGTTTCGAGTAATGTGGAGTTGGAAGAGAAGTCGATTGACATTTCAACTTCAAGTACCCCAATTGAGGAACCTAAAGTGGCACAACTATATATTCTTGTACAAAATGAACCATGTCATAGTGGGAGGATTTTTAGGGTTTCTGAAAGATATACTGGAGAAGCCATTAAAGTAGTCTCTGACCATTAGGAACAAGATCCTACTAAATACGATAAGGCCATTGTTAATGTTGATGCAGATAAATGGTAAGTAGCAATGGACGCCGAGATTGAGTTTATGTATCTCAATTATGTTTGGGATCTTATCACTACCCCTGAAGGAATTAAACCCATAGGGTGCAAGTGGGTATAGAAGAGAAAGAAAGGTACAGATGGAAAGGTGGAAACCATTAAAGTAAGGTTGGTTGTAAAAGACTATGCTCAGAAGAAGGGATTGATTTTAAGGATACCTTTTCTCTGTTGCCATGCTTAAATCCATACGCATTCCCTTGGCCATCGCATGTCATTATGAATGTGAGATATGGCAACTGGATATCAAGACAACTTTTTTTTAATAGCTATCTTAGCGAAGACATCTATATGACCGAGCTTGAAGGCATTGTTGCGAAAGGCCACAAGCATATAGTCTGTAAGCTTGAGAAGTTCATTTATAGACTTAAGCAAGTATCATGAGCATGGAACCTACATTTTGATATGAGTATAAAGCTTTATAGTTTCATACAAAACGTAGATAAACCATGCGTGTATAGGAAAAATGATGGCAACAACGTGTCTTTTATGGTACTTTATATAGATAACATTCTACTCATTAAAAATGATGTAGGGATATTATCATCCATAAAGGTTTGGCTATCAACTCAATTTAGCATGAAAGATATAGGAGAAATTAGCTACATTCTTGGAATAAAGCTTCTTATAGATAAGAAGCAATGAATGTTAGGCTTATCCCAATCTACTTACATTAGCAAGGTTTAGCATGGATCAGTGTAAAGGGCAATCATACTCTTTAGACATATATTGACTTTATCTTCCAAACAGTGTCCTAAAATATAGGAAGAAAATGAAAGGATGGGTAGGATTCCCTATACCTCAACAGTGGGAGGTCTCATATATGCTAAGCTTTGTAGAAGGCCAGATATTTACTTTGCAGTAGGCATATTTAGTAGGTATCAATTAAACATAGGGGAAGAATATTGGCAACTAGTAAAGCATATTCTCAAGTACGTAAAGGGAATGATGGACTATATGCTTTATTTATAGGGCCGATAATTTAGTTCCTACTGATTATACATACTCAGATTTTTAGGCAGATAAAGATGAAAAACAATCTACTAGTGGAAATGTTTTCACTTCATCTGGAGAGGCTATATCATGGAGGAGAATAAAGTAATCTTACATTGCTGATTCTATTGATGTGTCCAGATTTGGGTATAAAAATCATATAAAAATAAGTATATTTCCAATCAAGTTTAAATTAAAATATTAACCCCAAATTACACATATGAATAAGCGTACTCATCATTAACATACCATAGGGTTCAAACGAGTGTCGATCCTCTAGGAACAAGTACACATTAATCACATTTCTTTTATTGTTTAACCGACTCAATAAAGTAAAAAGAAATAAAAATAAAAAATAAAATAAAATAAAAATATATACATGTTAAGAATGGAGAAGTATGCAACTCAACCCATTATTTTGACAATCTTGATCTTAAAGTACCTAATCATTATCATAACTAATTATTCTCTTGGCAACATGAAGGATTAAAGTAGATTCACTTCTTTGTCCAATCCATGAATCCCTATTTTCTAGATAAACTAGCATCACATATCCTGTCTCAACTAATTCATCTAAAAGATGCATTAACCATAATCCTTTATTTAATTCCCATTCCTGAAAAATTACACATGACATTAACCAATGAATCCATATCCTAGCAGACATCAATTAACCTTAAACTACTTTGTCCCTTCTCTTAACCCCTTTGTCCAAGCAAGTTAATGGAAAGAACCAACCAATTAATCTCGTAATAAGCACAAGTAATCAAATACTAAGAATAATAATCAATTAATCAGAAGATCAAACAGCTCTAAAAATTATGAATATCTAAAATAATGTCAAATTACAATAAAACAATTAATACATTATTGTCAAGAAAAAGAAAATAAAGTAAAAGAAAGCACTCATAGACAAGCCTCATTTTTCTTCCTTTGAAGACCTTCTTGTACAACCCTCGTTGAATTGAAGAATTCCTTCTTTGATTTCAGTAATTTTCTATGATGATCAATGAATTCTCCACTTTTCTCTTGTGTTTTCCATCTATATATAGGCTTAGGAAGTGCCTAAACTCTATGGTGTAATGTTCTTGGCCGAGTAGAAGTAGGAAAGTACTAAAACTCCAAAGATTACCAAAAACTGCGTCCAAAAATCAAGATCCCGTCTTTTTCTCAGGGCACATCCAGCGCCGCCTTGGCTACTGGAGCTGGCACCGGTTGTGTTCTGTTTCTTCATTTGTTCGCCGATTTTTTCTTGATTTCCACGCAATGTTGTCCAGAGTGCAGCCGGAATTGCCTTGGCTACTAGAGCCGGCACCGGTTCGTTTCTGTTCCTATCTCGTTTCAACAATTTTTTGTTACCTCAAAGTTCATGTCATCAGCACATGGCCGGTGCCGATTCCACTGTCCTAGCCAGCACCGCCTCTATTTTTTTTTTACCCCTAAAATCTGAAATAATGAATAAAATACCTTTCTAAGTGTAAAATCTCAAATATGAAGAAATATGACTTGTTATTGAATAAAATGTATCACAAAAGACCCTCAAATAACAAGGAAAAATATAACTAATTTAGGCCATATCATCTATCATGGAAGCTGAGTATATAACAACTTCAAAACCTTCAAAAGAAGAAGTTCCTTATAGAATTTGGAGTTATGTCACAAATAGACTTTCACAATCTATTTAGTACAAGTGGGAGACTGTTGGAATGTATGTTCAAAATAGACTATGCATTTATGTATTTTGGAAATTAAGAAAAGCTTCATTCAGTAATGGTTGTTTGTTTACATATATTGTACATTAAGGTCTAAATATATTAGTAAGTAATCTACATAATTTGATCGTGCTTTCACAGTAAGGTATAAATTATGGACTACTAACATATAAACAAAAAATTATTTTGGATCGATTGATGGAGCTGGGAACTTCATCAAGGTTTAAATCATTACACTATAGTTTCTGAATGGAGAATAATTTACCTTTAACCAATGAATAGTCCACTCACACTAATAGTCCAAGTGCATTTATAATATGTAGAACTGCACCACATGATAATAATCTTTATAAAAGTACTAAATTAAATAAAGACTGGTTTATCGTAGCTATTGTGTGGACGAGTACCTTATGCCTTGAGTATAAGTTGGTGGTTTGGTGAAACTAGACTTGTACACTTTGATGTATGTTGGGTGAGGTCTTATCACAAGGCCAATAACCTTGTACATTGGGTGTATAACTCTAGTTAATTAAGACAAACTTATATAATAGAGTTTCTATGCATCATTAAGTAAAGAAATCACTCATTTGTGATTATCCGGGATAATCTAATAATCCAAGGCCCTGGGAAAATATGACCAAGTATATGTATACTTTTGGGTAGTTCCCTGTAATAAGTAGATACATACTGAAAGTCATAGATTATCGAACTAGATATCAAAGGATGATAAGTATCATAGAGAAAGGGGTTAGTGCATTTTTCCTATCTGAATGATGCATGTTACGTAGAGGGGTACTTTTGTCATTACACCTGTTGGTCGAAGACATTGCACTTGCAATATTATTCTCAGGGATAATATTTTCATATAGTGATAAATTGAATGTTTAAAATGATAAAAATACAGCTATTTGTTAGTAAGGGTATTTTGGTCATTTTAGAAATCAAGAATAATATGTCTTTTGGTCCACAGAGTAACTCAAATAACCTTAGTAAAATTTATTTACTATATGGGCTTATTGGTGAATTTATTATTGGAAGAATTATTTTAAAAGTTCAATTATTTATTTATTTGGACTAGAATATTTAATTGGGCTAGTTTAATTAATTGATTTATTAATTAATTATCTTGAATAATTTTATATTTAGCTTAAGTGGATTAATTAATTAATAAAAGAACTAATTTTATTAATTATCTTAAGTAATTTTATATTGGGCCAAAGTGGATTAATTATTTAATAAGGGAGCTAATTAATTAGTCTTGGACTATTTAAGAAAACTCTTGCCCACCAAGGTGTTGTGACGATTTTAGGATCTTTAGAATCCTAGGGAATCGCCACTGTAAAAAGTGAAAAAAAGAAATACGAAAAATAGAAAATGCTGACTGATATTGGTTTTGGAAATGGAAAAGTAAGTTGTTTAAATAGGCATCATGTGTGCCGTGTTTGTTGGCTGAAACTTCACAAAGAAACAGCTTTTGTTCGTTTTTCCTATGAACGAAATAAGCCACCAATTCTTTGCCGTTTTCTTCGTTTTTCCTTTAATGTTTAGTTCTTCCATTTTTCTTCCAATCTTCTTCATTCTAGTTCTACTTTCACCGGTAAAGGTCTATAATGGTTAGAGAATACTCTGGAAAGTCAAGAGCTAGTGAACATGGAAAGTTTTTTATGTGAAGGACCCGAAGGTTAGTTGGCGTTCTCGCAGAACAAGTAGACATTCCAGTGCAAGAAGTGCCGTCGAACCCAAATCCAACTCTAGTTTTTCAAGTAAAATTCCCTAAAAGTAAGTATTCTGAGAGTTTAGCTCAGAAAAAACTTTAATTTGTTTTTTTCTGCTGCGTATTAATTTTTCTTGCGATCCTTTCAAAATATGTCATTATAATAGCTATATTGCTTCAGTCTAAAAAGTGTCACTATATGCCTTAATAATACATTTTAAAAGTGTTAGCATAGATTCCCTTAGTTGACATCTTTTTATTTGCCACGATTAGCTTTTTTTCCCCTGTCCTACCAACCATATATGTATGTTTGTCGACACACACACACACACACACACACTATCAAAGCGAACCAATCAATTCAACATAATAACTCAAGTAATCAAATATTTGGAATTAGAGTTGAATAAATCTAAAATGAATTCAATTCAATACCATAGAATTAGGGTTCATCCCTTAATTACAATTGAAACTATCAAAGTAGAATCCAACGAAAAGAAAAAAAATAAAACACTGATAGACAAGCAAGTCATCTTCTTCTTCTTTCTTGAGACCTCATTGATCCACTCTCCTTGTCTCCTCTCAGATTCTCTGTTGATCCTCTTCTTCTTGATGTTTTCCAGAATTTTCTAGGGGTTTTCTAAATATGTGCATGTCCCAAAGACTAACTACGTTTTAGGGATTCCTATCCTCCTCCTTTTATAGTAGTTTTCCTTCCAAAAGATTCCCAAAAGATACCAAAATAGAGTGGAAGTATGCGTACCAAGTGGCCCTACTTAAATGAGACCAAGCAACCCTGCTAGGTCTCTATTTCTCTTTTTTCCATAACCAAGAAGCACCACTCAAGCCTACCAAGGCACCATTGCCCGGGTTTTGCTCAACTTGGGCAGTTTTTTTCCAAAATTCAAGCGGCCTTCCTTTCTTTCCTTAGCCGAAGCCACACACCTCCTCTAGGCGTTGCCACTTGAGCATTGTTCTACACTATTTTGGTGCCTTTTTAACTTTTTTTTTTCTTCAAATCTTTCTTTCCATCGCTTCTACATAAAAGAAGGTAAAAAGGTAGGGGTTAGTAGTTATTTGAATATGGTTTCACAACAATTGTAACACAAATAACATAAAAAATAGTGATACATATATGTGCTATCAATTCCCTCTGCACTTGACATTTTGCTTATCCTCAAGCCACAATTATCCAAAACAAGTAAATTGCTAACTAGCAAAATGATCTTAGTAAATAATTAGGGACTATTATAAATTGTCAAAAAATTAGGGACTAATTTGCAAACATTTTAAGGGCATATTTGCAAAATTTTACAAATTTTGAAGTCAAAATATAATTTATACAAATTATTGGAGTTAGTATGTAATTGCATTAAACTTTAAAACAAGTGTTGACTCTTTAAAATAAGTGTTGATTAAGTTTGATTTTTAAAATGGATAATTATTATATTTGATGGATATCCATCTAAAATGCATTAAAATAAATATATTTAAATCTATTTAATAATGGCTGTTTTTGGATATATTTATTGGATTTTTATTGATTTTACATATATTTAAAATTATCATTATATATATATATATATATATATATATATATATAGATTCACGAATATAATCAATTACCCACTAGAAGAATGCTTGTAAACACTTCAATTAGCAACTTCAAAAGAATATGATCTTCAATAATTTAGCAAAAAATTAAAGAGTTTGAGTGAAAAAAAAAAATCAAAGAAGGAAAAGAAGAGTGAGGTGGCTATTAAAGAAAGGAGAGTAGAGAGAACATGAACAATTCTAGTGCATATAAAGTGTGCTAATCGAAAATAATGAGTGCTAGGTCTGGGATTTTCTTGGTTTGGTAGTTAAATGGTTGTTTTAGATTAAATAGCTTGTTTTAGTAGTAATTTTTTATGACTAGGATTTAATAAAAACAAGGGTTTGAGATTAAAACACTCCAATGGCTTGGATTCAAGGAGAGTGGTGGCACAAAGGGGGATATAGTAGTCTTTTTTAATGATGGCTAAGGTTCAAAAGGTCCTTATTTAAGTAAAAAATGATCTAAGACTAGTTAAAAGGTTCAAAGAGTTTAAAGCCTTGGTCAATTAGGAGTCAAATTAATTAAAGTAAAAAATTAAAATAGCAAAAAAATTGAAATAGTATTCTTATTTTATAAAAATCAATAATGAGTTAATTATAAAACCGATTTCTTACATTTGCCACAAAAAATAATGTTTTTCACTAAATAAATGCATAAAACACTTTGTAATAATTAATTCTCTGTTCAAGGCATAAAAATTAATCATAATAAAGTATCTCAATATATCCACATAGGTATATATAAATTTCCTACACAAATATTTCACTTATAAACAAACAATACAAAAAGAAGTCAAAAAAATTATTTAAATGAATTCTTTATAAAATATGTAAATATTCACTCATAATATATTCAAATAAATTATCGTATAATAATATGCTCATGAAATGCCAAATTGTGTGTGTATGCTTGGATACATGATTATGAGAGGTGTTACAAGAGGACTAAAGCTAGGTGAGGGATGGTGTGAAGCAGTGGTTTTGGCTTCTTTTCAACATGATGAGTAATTACCAAATACCATGGCCAAGAAATAGCAAATCCAATTTGAAATTTGAAGTTAGGGAAAGATATATGCTTGGTATTGATGGCCAAATGCTAGGCTTTACGCATGTTTACGGATGTATTAATAGGACAAAAGAGATATGATGTATTTAAGTGCTTCTTATGTTTGAACTATTTTTGTTCAGTAACTATGAATGTTAAATTTTGATGTTATGAAACTTATATTTAAATTGACTTTTGTTTTAATATGGTCTACTTTTGATTGTTTAGATCTTTTTTAATGCATCTAGCAATTGTATTTATTAGTGGATAAAACAACTATATATAAGTTGGTTGGACTAGAAAAAACAACTATCATGGCACAACGAAATATGTTAATTAGGCAGATCTATGCTGACATATGTTTCTGTTGTACTATCAGGCTTATCTTGATGCTTTTTAGTGTATTATTAAACTAATATCAAATATGAATTTTTGACCGTCATGCGATGTTAAATGATGCCAGCAAATGTTATGATCTTATCCTTTTAAAATTACTTATTGAACAAGATAATCAATCAAAGCCCTTTATTCAATACTTAAAATCAAAATTTCTGAGACCCTGGCCTCATTTGGTAGGTCACCCTATCACCTTAGAAAATTACATTTTCTCTCCTCTTGCTCCTCCCTCAACCGCCACTCTCTAACCTTTCTTTTTTATTTGATTTTGTTTACATAAACACTATAATTCTAGCTTAATTACTGATGATTGAAGTGATTGGAAGCTGTATATTGAAGTAATTAAGAGTGTTCTTCAAGAAGGTAACAGCTTTTAGCTTATTTTTCTTGGAATTTCATGTTTCTATAAGCAAGTCCTTGCAAGACAGAGAAGAGGAGGATAGTTGCAAAATTAAACCATCATGCTAAGAGTCATGCATCCAACGTACAAAGTTATTAACCTTGCAATAAGACTTCACCTATCATACATTAAAGTGCACAAGTCTAGCTTCACCTAACTACCAACTTATACCCAAGTCATAGGGTACTTGTCCACCTAGTAGCAGTGATAGGACAATCTTTATTTACTTTAGTAGTTTCATAAAGATTACTATAGTGTGGTCCAGTTCTACGTATTCCAAATGTACTTACACCATTGGCATGAGAGGTTTATGAAGCTTAAAATGGCAAAAACGATGAAACCGAAAGCATGCTTACTGAACAAAAAAATATAACTTTGAGTTGTTTAGGCTTCGAAAAACTTGATCCAATGATTTCTGCAATGCTTCCAGTTGATCCTGTGATGCTTGGTTTTGGACCACGTCCTTGTAAACGCCAGATTCGTCTCATTTACGCAAATCTTTTGAGCTTCTGGAATACGACCCTTTCACTTCCGATGAAAGCTTCTCACAGTGAAGCTCACAAAAAGGCCTTGGATCCTTTTCTTTTCTATTCATACAATCACATAAAGAGACCAAGAGAGTACAACAAAAGTTTCATGCTTTTTGTTATCCTGTCACGCTAAATAATAAGGGATCCATCTCGTATTATTATTATTATTTTTTTATTTTACCCTTGGTCTTATTCATTAGGCTAAATAAAATTTTTTACTCTTGGGCTTGAACACCCATAAATAATAAGCCTCAATTATTTATTTTTTGGGCTTCATAAAACAGTCTAATAAATAATTAACAAGCCTAAATAGACCAATATAAAATATCAGGCATTTTATTTAGTTTACACCTAGGTTAATTTTCTAATTATTCAATATAGGCCTTTGACCCTAAATAATTAATTAACGAATTAAACTAGATAAAATATATAATCTCTCTTGGCCTTTTATTTTATTCTAATCCAATAAAAAATTAGACAACTTAAATAAAATAAAATAAAACCCAGAATTATCAAGACCAATTCCTTAACCCAAATCTGTTAGGATTTAAGGGCTATTCCGGGGATCAAAAGACACATTGCTTTGGCTACTAATATGACCAAAATACCCCTACTGTATAAATAGCTATGTTTTTTATTTTAAATATTTTTTAATATCACCATAATGAAATATTGACCCCAAGGACGATACTGCGTTAGCAAGGTCTCCGACTTACAAGTGTAATGACTAAAATACCCCTCTATACATAGCCGTACATTTAGAGAGGAGAAGTGTACTAACACCTCTCTAATGGACATGTACCATCCTTAGATCTCTAGTTCAATGATCCATGACTCCTGGAATGTTTTCACTTTCTAAGGGAGCTACCCTAAAGCTCTAGATGTTTAGAGAATTTGAACAGTATAAGGGACAATATAACGCATAAATTATCTTGTACAAGTATGTCTTAACTAACTAGTCGCATATACTGAACGTACAAGTATATTAGCTCTACGAATAAACCTCAACTACAGCATATCAAAGTACATGCTTCCAGCTTCGTCAGACCACCAACTTATACTCAAGCGGTAGAGTATTAGTCCACGCTGTAGCAGTAATAGTCTGGGTTTCTTCTAAATAGTACTTTCAGAAACTACTATTATAGGTTCTGTTCTACGTATTTGAAATACGTTCATGCTATGAAGTGAGTGGACTACTCACTGACTAAAGGTAAGCTATTCTTTATTTGGAATTCATAACATAATAACCTAAACATGAAGAGTTTCCTATTCTCATCAATTGGTTAAGAGCAAACATTTATGTGTTAAGTAACCCGTGATCCATACCTTACTATGAAAGACCACCATTCACATAGATCACTTACTTAAACATAATGGGTCCTATCCAAATGTAAATTGTGCACAAATAACATGTAAATTCACAAATAAATTTTTGAGATTAATTTTTTTATTAATAAATTTGATAATTACATCTGAAAACTAGTCTAAAGGGCATATATTTCAACAGTTTACTCACTGGTTAGAGGTAAACCATTCCCCATTCAGAAATCGTAATGTAATAATCCAAACCTTAATGAAGTATCCATCTTCATCAATCGATTTAGAGAATTTTTCGCATATATGTCAGTCGTTCATAATCTACACCTTACTGTGAAAGTATGACTCAATCACATAGATTAATTACTAATACACTTAGACTATGTGCACATATATGTAAACGAACAACTATTACTAAATGAAATACCTCCCTCACACTTAAATTAGACATTATCCTAAATGGTCTAAAAAAGCACAATAAAGCATATCCAAAGGGACTATTAAAGATAATGGGAGAAGAAATCAAAGCAAAGAGATACTTTCCATACTCAATAACTGTGTGAAAAAGTTGAATTCATCTAAGGAGAATGTTTCCTTTAATAACGATGGAGTTTCCCTAAAACAAAAGAAACAACACAAAAAGCATAAAACTAGAATAAAAGCAAAAGTAAACAAACAGCTAAAAGATAACTAACACCTAAGGAAAGTCATTAAAATTCAAAGAGAAGAATAACAAAAATAAAATAATAATAATAATAATAATAATAAGCGGAAATAAAAGTAGAAGATCATCAAGTCAGTCACCCGCAAAATCATCATTATCCTCAGCATCACCATCACCTCCTGCAGTGTGGCTAGTAGAAGCACCGCCCATGTATCCAGAAAACTGCTGCATCCATGTAGACAATCGTTGCTCCTAAGCATCCTGCATCCTATGCATATCAGCTAGCAAGTCTTAAAGTTGGAGCAAAATAGTCGTCTGAGTCTCCATTCCGAGTTTTAACTACTTTATTTGATTGAGCATATTAGCCTCAAACCCAGCACAATGCTGTAATCTTGAACTGCTGGCATGAGCTCGAGGCTATGGGGGTTGCTCATCCTTCTCATCATCACCAGGGGGTATCCCCTCCATTCCGGGGTGTTGGACCTCAAAGGGTCTCGTCCATCTCCTCTTTTTCTCATGATACCTATACACATTGAACTAGGGTGTGCTTAGTCACAACATCTCAGTCAGTGGTGGTCTCAATAAGCTCCCCATCACAACTCACTCCAAAGGACTAAAGGATAAGTATAATCACCAAAGAAAAGACAAAGGCTTTGGAATAAAGGTGAGAATAGACTACCTCTCTCATAGACTGGATGATAAGAGGGGTAACGGAGATAGGCTCACTCTGAAGTAAGTTTCTTGTGAAGGATATAGAGATCAATCACTCTAGACTCATTGAAACAACTAGCCTCATGTACGACATTAAATGAGAAGATACAGACTAAGGCACGTAGTTGGGCTTCAAGGTCAATGTTAGAATAATAACCCACCTATCCCATAGGTCCCCTTTTATACATCCCCGGTAACAGTGCCAAAACTTGATGTGTTAAATTTAGATATATAAAAATCATGCAATTTTGAATCAATTCCCAATCAAGTTTAATTAAAACATAAATACCAAATTACACATATGAGCAAGTGCACTTGCACTTATCATTAAGCATAGTATAGGGAATTAACGAGTATTGATTCTCAAGGAACAAGTACACACTAATTACTTTTCATTCAATGTTCAACCTACCAATTAGATTGATAAAGAGTAAAAATAAAAAAAAGAAAAAGAAAGTATATACACAACTCTTCGAGAGAAAAACATGGAATTAAACAGTTATTCTTTAGAACATGATATGAACTATCTAACACTTATCACAATCAATCATTGTCTTGGCATCATGAAGGAATAAATATAGAATCCACATCTTTCCCAATTCATGGAATCACTATTTCCTGATTAAATTAGCAGATTTTCCAATCAAACCAACATAACCAAAGAAATGCATTAAACTCATTCTTTATGAATATCCCCATACTCTAGGTAATATAAACATGAAATTGCTAATAACCTTATGCTCTATGTGAAATTGACTAATCTTTGATTACTTAGGTTCAATTCTTAACCTTTTTCCCAATTCAGGTTAGATAACAATTATATCAAATTAATTAAATTGAACTCAATTTAACTTCATTTTCCAAGTCCATTAGAAGGAAATTCAACTTCATTAATCCACTAAAGAAAAATAAGTAATCAAATACCAAAGACAACAATTAATTGATCAAAGATTAAATAAATTATAATGTCATGAATGCAAAAAATAATATTCAATTACAATTAAAACATTAATCTCATCATTATTCAAAGAAAAAGAAAATAAAGGTCTTAGAAAGAATTCATAGACAAGCCCTCTTCTTTCTCATTCGATAACCTCTTTGAAATAATACTGCTTCGAGTGATGAATTCCCTTTCAATGAATGATTGTAGCTTTGATTCCTTGAATTCATACATTAATCTTCACTTGTTCTTGGTTAAATAAGCCCCTTAGTAGCTAAAAATAGTCCTCCAGAAGTCTTAGGCTGAGTATAGATTGGAAACAAGTGTATCTCTTAGGCAATTACCAATTTGATCTAAAAAAAAAACTGAACCGCCTTGACAGAGTTGTGCCGATGCCGGGTCACTACGGCTACCGGTCCAGCAGTGGTTCTTTCCAATTTTGATCTGTTTTCAAGAATAGAACCACGGCCACTTCAACTATGGGCTGGCGTCGAGTCACCTTTGAAAATCTACAATTTTGCTTCAATCATCCAATTTATGTACAAAATTGCCAAAAACACTTTCTACAAGCAAAATATCAAATAGGAAGGGAAATGACTAGTTATTAAACTAAAAGTATCATAAAACAACCTCAAATAACTAAGAAAATATAGGTTAAATTAGGCTCTATCACTGTTTTTTCATAAAATGCGAGGCGTCAGTTTTTAGCAAATCATGATTTTCAAACATGCAGAAACTTTTGACAACACATGTTGAAATTTTCAACTACCATATATGTGAAACCCCAGTCAAAACCAACCTTAGAGTAAGAGGGTTGAGATGCATATCATGCTTTATTTCATGATTAAATACATTTGCATATGATTTTATGTGCTTTGGATTTGATTTTTATTGTTTTGAAGTCTTGTTGGTGAGTATTGTGTGAGAGGGGCAAAATGGTAATTTTTAACCGAGGTGAAAATAGGGAGATAGCTTGTGGAAGGAATAGGAATTAATTTTCTAGTAAAAATAGCAACAAGAGTTGTTGTGGTTTAGTGGTTAGAGATTTGGAATAAATCCTTGAGGTCTTGAGTTCGAATTCCATCATAGAAGCTTTAGTTTGATTAAAATTTTATTTTTGCTTAGGGGGGATTAGTCTCGGCCTTAAGGGCCTAGAGCAAGGTGGTGATAATGACCTAGGAGAGACATGTTAGGAGGATTCTCATTTCACTCCTTTGCTCTACTCGAAATTCTTAAAGGGAATTCATTCTCCCTTGATCTTTAGTTTTTCTTAATTTTCAACTCCTTAGTTTGATCAAGATGTTCTAGCCTTATTCTTTCCAGAAAATTCAGTAAAGTGCTGAGGACTTTTAGGACCAAAGTGTCTTGGTAAAAGGCTTCTTATAGTCTGAAAATTATGGAAGAGTTGTGGGAAATTCCAAGAGGAAGAATCCCTCTAGTGAGCTTGCTGAAATTTCATCCTAAACTAGTTCACCCTCCTTCTTGGAATGAGTTGAAATTTTCCAGCATGTGTACCTTCAAAATGTCGAACTTCTTAGCTAACATTTCCTTCCAAATGCTGCCAGAAAAATGGCCTTAAAATTAGCTTGAAACATGAATTATTTCTGCCATT
The DNA here is from genome assembly GCA_026120185.1 of Voacanga thouarsii. Taxonomy (NCBI): domain Eukaryota; kingdom Viridiplantae; phylum Streptophyta; class Magnoliopsida; order Gentianales; family Apocynaceae; genus Voacanga; species Voacanga thouarsii. Next base: position 151,359 of record JANUWF010001918.1, on the reverse strand, counting down.
TTCGGACTGCTCAAGAGCTGTACAAACCAGTGAAAAATTCTGGGCAAATCGCTACCTTGGAGGCTTAAAACCAAGCTGTTTTCTTCCAGATTTTGTGCAGCACCTTAGCCATGTTTTTCCTCTATGAAGAAGGATGGAAACCAGCCTTGAATACCCCTAAAACCCCCCTTCAAACTCGCTGCATCTCAGCTGGAAGTGGTGGACGAAATTCTGCCAGAAAATTCCTGTGCAGCGAAATTGTTGTGCAGGAAATTTTCCAGCTTGCTTCCTATTTCTCCTTCAGTCGGAAATGCCAGCCTACTTCTGTCAAAACCTCCCTTAAACCACCATTAAAAGAGCTCCATTGTTTCCCTCAAACTTCTGGACGAAAGGAAGCAATGGCTGTCCAAAAATCTCACAACAAATCCCTGCAATTTAGCTTGATTACTTTCCAAAATTCCAGCCATCTTATTTAGCAACCTTCCATGATATCTTGCTCAATCGACCAGACTTCTTCTTCATCATTGTACCCCTTAGTTTCGGCCATCATAAGCCTTATAGAACCAGCTTTAATTCCTCAGAAAAGCCACACAACCAGTCGGCCATAGGAGACTTCAAAGGTGTCCAAACAATCAAGATATTCTTAGAATATTTAGTTTCCAAAGTCACTTCCCAAAAATATTCTTCAAGGATTGTAACAACTAACCTTTCATTTTCCCTCTCAAATCAGAGAAAACATTCTCCTAAACCCTACAGAATTTCGGCAGCCCTAATTCCACAGGAAATCGGTAGCTGCTCCCAACCTCTCTCTCTCTCTCGATTTTCTTTAGACACCGAGAACATACACTCTATACCAAGAACACCTACTACCTTCTTTCACCTAATACACCTTCAAACCACTTCAAAACCTCACGAAAATCTCCAGATTTGATCTGCTCTTTGCTGTGAATCCATCAACACCCTTATTAACATCAAACTCCACAAATCATCTTGCTACTTTAGATCAAAACCAGAAATTTTTGTGAAGGTTAAGAACATCTTTAAGGTAAACTTATTCTATCAACTTCATCTTCTTCAAACTTGATCTCCAATGAGAACTTATGTCAATGAACATACTAATGATCTCTTCTCCACACACACACACACTCTCTCTCTCTCTCATGGCCCGAAATTCCCTCTCTTGGCCGAATGGTCTCTTTTTCCATGACCATGCTTTCGCCACCTCTCTTGGACAAGATTAGCCAACTAGGAGTTGAGATCTATTTTAAACTCTTTCAAAGCATTCATCAACCAAGTAAGTACCTTCAATCCTTCTTTTAAACTATAGAATCATGTCTCTAGGATGATGTTGTTAAAAGGTGAATGGTGGTAGGATTTGAATATATATTTATTGTTGAGAATTAAAGCATGAGCAATTGTATGATTGTGAAGAAGATGGGGTTTATGCATGAAAGGTTTATCTTGGTTGATTGTATGTTGATTTGAGGTTTGATGCATGTCATAGGTAGTATTTGTGATAAAGTATACTAGAGATTATGTCACCTTTGGTGAATAGGAGATATATGCATGACTAGAATATTGAAGCCATGATCATGTTTATGCTAGTAAAGGTTGAATCATGTCTTAGTAAAGGTTGAATCTGATTAAGATTTGTATTTACCCATGTGGGGTTAGGTCAGCTGTTCGAGACCTTGTTGTTGTGAGCAAGAATCAGGTAAGCTCCTGCATAAAACCTATCGATGTGAAATGTTTTCCTTATGGCAAGCTAAATATGGAGTGTATGGACACTCGTTTACTTGAAGGCAATTGAGAGTTGAATTTGTTCTTATTTCCAACACTTAAATTATTTAAAAGTTACTGAGCAGATTTTCCAAACTTAAAACTCTTTCTAAAACTAATTGTTCCCAAAACTTTGGAAACCCTCAAATTACTATTTCCATGAAGAGCAATGCTTTGTTCATTTTATCCCAAGTGGGGAACGTCGTTGAGTACTCAATAAGGGTGGACTATTAGGACTAGTCTTTGAAGGGTTAGGGTAAGTCTCTCAGCAGGTGGCCACCTCTGAGGGGTGAGTCTTTCCCGGATAAGATGTCAGTCCAGTGAGTCGTGCCGGTCCGAGCTAGCAGTTTGTTTTCAATCAAGTGACTGTGTTTTGCCGGAATGGACACCTAGTTGTTGTTTGGGTATAGAAAATGAGGAGTATCTTACCCAATAGGCCGATCACCTACTTTTGTCAGTCTGCACAAAGTGTCGGCATTCTAACCGGTTATGGGGCCCAACGTGTGGTAACCCATATCCCTTTCTTTTGAGTGGTGGATTTCATTACTTGTGTACGGCTAGATAAGCCAAAAAGCCACTCTTGCTTTTGACTAATGCTTGATGCTTGCCAATGTTTCTCTTATAAAATTTCACACTATGCATCCACGAACTGTTTTCGCTAAACACCCAAAGCACACACGGACTTCCTGAGATTTCTGTCTCATCACCTTTTTATCATGATTTCAGGATGATCCTACTGTGAGGATGAGTAGCTAGTAGTATCTGCCTGGAAGAGATTGTTGTCATTTAATTCTATGTATTGCTTTGGGGAGACAAGAGTGGATAATTTTATTTATGGTTTTGTTTTGGAATTCATGGATTTATTCTTGAAATTTTCTTTGGGTTGTAATAACCTTTTAAGTTAAATATTATTTTTATTCCGCAATTTGTTTGTGTGACTTAGTTATAATGACCCCTTGTCCTTTGGACGGGGCGACATCCTCGGCCCTGGCGGGCCTAGGCTTCGGGGTGTTACAATATATAAAGAGTTATTTTTGTAGAAAAATACAATAAAACCCTTTATGTGTTTTATAAGGAAACACACTAGCAAACACGAGACTCCCTAAATGTTCTCTGCACTCACACGTTTCTTTATATTCTTCTATTTTAGATTTTGTCATACACTCTAGTGATCAGAGTTGTGCAGCAGAAGCATGATGAGGGGTGGAAACTGGAACTGGATAATCTTGTCATAGACAAAAGATTGAGTAACTATGTATTATAATATATTTGCGATGTACTTTCAAACTTATAATCAATTGAATAACATGTTCTTTTGAATTTATAGTATAATTCCACTATGTTTTTAGTATTAATCTATTATAAAGACCACTTGTCTAGGAGATTGGACAGGGCAACATCCCATGAAGACATGACCCACTACGACTGGAAATATATGGTGTAACATGTATCACTTGGGTTTGATTGATTGGATTGATTAACAGTGTAATTCTTTTGTATTGAACTTGAAAGAGGAAATATAAGATGGGTTCCCTTTCATATTAATCCAATAGATTTTTTTTCCCTTGATGAACTTAAAAAAGAATTTGGAGGATTGAGAACTTTGTAGTAGATAAGGTTATGGAGTTACTTAGAGATAGGGATTCTATGGCTTTTTGGTTTAGATTTGGATTTCTTTTATTTTTAAGCATCCTTTAGTTTAATTTGTATGGTAGAGATATATATCGATTGGGTCCAAGGGTAGAAAATTTATTACTCGAGAAAGAGTAAATTTTACTTTATTTTGGAAATCTTATCAATGTTTGAATTTGATCTTTTAATTAAATGATGTTTTATATTGGAGTATTTGTGGGGTATCCTTTTTAATTATATAACTAATCTCTTTTTTTTTTTTTTTTTGAATCTTGTCTTGTAATCTTCTAGACTTTACATTGTAAATTTGGTTGATGAATTCGTGTGGTACTCATTTGTATTTAGTTTGTAGTAGTTAGTCATTTTACTTCTTATTTTTGTTTATTGGACAATAGAACTTTTATGGATGTAGGGGTAATTAATGTCCTTTCTCAAGGATCTTTAATACTTACCTACAGGACTATATACAATACAATGGATATACTTGTCCAATTGTGCATGTATATAAATAAGTTAAGTTAGTATTTTAATTTAAAACTTGATTGGGTATTGGATATATTTTCTATTGCACGTGAACATAAACAACATTCTAATACAAAATTCTTGAGTAGACATTAGTTTAGTTGCCTAGGTCTCTCTTCAATTAGTTCTTAAATTCTCATTTGATTCAAGGATTATTGGGGGTGGTTTGGTAGACTTGATTGCTATATCTACTGTTCTAGGTTTTTTAATTAGCCCAAGGTTATTTATTTGAATTAGTCATTTGTTTCTTTACCAAAAATCACTGTTTTGGGTCTCCCACTAAGTATCGCAATTTTTCCAAATTTTAACTACAAAACTTATTGAAAAATAAGAAGCTCACATGAAAATTGGTATTAGAGAAATGAGAGCTTTGATTCTTATCAAAGCTTGAAGATAATAAATAAAGCTTCAAAAATAGCAAATCCCGTCCCTCAAATTTGTGCTTAAAAAAGGTTAAGTTTTCTTATGGGTTTTGTGCTAAACTTGTACCCTATTGTTAGCCTAAACATTAGAATTGAGGATTTCTAGTGTTTTTGTTGATTATTGTGGCTTAGGTTTGCCGAAAATTTCTACTTTATCTCGAGGTCCGAAAATTACTTACAAAGTGCTTGATATTTTGCTTGATTGAACTTCTGAATTGAACTGGTGGCTAAAAGTTTTTTGAACACTTCCTATAGTTGTTAATTTAATGGTTTAAAGTATTTTGGGGACATTACTTGTCTAATTGAGGTAATCTTAGTTTGGAAATTCTATACTAGTCATGCTTTGTTCTTGAATGCTATGTTTTTTTAACTCCAAGTGCTTTAACGAATTAAGCTTCTTAGTTTTGTCCAAATACCCAACATTTAGACAAATTGAAGTTAGTAAGCTTTCTTAAATTCAATGAATCATACTTGGTTGATATAAGCTCCTTAAGGATTATTGTTATCGTTGATCAAATTCTATTTAAGTCACCTAGTTGATTATCCTTATAGGGTTAGTAGACTTACTAAAGTTTAGACTCATTCCTAAGTAATTAGGGGAGACTTTTGTAGGAAGAACTTATTGAGCACATAACTGAATAGAAAATGGCAATAAGTTGAGCCTATTTTTATTAAAGACACAGAGAGTTAAACTATAGGATTTGATGTATATACGTGAGGGAGTGCATGTGAGAAAACTATTTCTTCTATCCAACAAAATGTCCTAAGATTTATTTGATATTAGAGCCATCTTTCAAGCTCTCAATGCAAATATAGATGAGATAAAGAGAGATATAATCGGATTTCAAATACACCGAGGTCAAGCCTCAACAGTTGCTTAAAATAGTGGATATAGAGATAAAGATAGACGTAGGATAAGAGAAGAGAACAATGCCACACCCCTATTGTATAAACAACAAGAGGAGGGTTAAGATGAACATTCTTCGAGAGTCTACCCACCTACACCATTGAGGGGAGGCATGCATAGTTTGAAAGAAAGAAGAGATAGAATGCATAAGAGATATGAAATGTAAATTATGGGAGGGCTTGAGAATTTTTAAAAAGACAGATGACTAGGATAAGTGAGATTATTTAGAGGGCTATGGGATACAAAACCAAGGGAATGTGAATAGAGTGAGAAGAAGAGAAGATGATGAGAAAGATATAGAGTTGACACACATGAAAATGAAGGTATCCCCTTTCCAAGGCAAGTGTGATTCAGAAGCATATTTTGAATAGGAAAGGAGGATGGGGATATTATTTTAGTGCCATAAATATAGCGAGCGAATCATTGTTAAATTGACCATTTCAAGTTTCCTTGAGTACACTTTAGTGTGGTTAGACCAAATATCATCATAAAGAAGGAGAATAGGAGATCAACCGATTTCTATTTGGAATTGTTGAGGAAGTTGATAAGAAGTAGATTTATATCCCTACACTATTACAATAAACTTTACTAAAAGTTACATGTACTTAGACAAGAGAATAAAAGTGTTAAGGATTTTTCTAATGAATTTGAGATGACCTTGATGAGGGCTAATATTGTTGAGGATGTGAAGGATACTAGAGCAAGGTTTTTGAGTGGTTTGATTAGGCAGATAGCAATGAAGTAGAGCTACACTCTTATGAGACATTGGAAAAAATGGTGCTTATGACCATAAAGATTGACGGACAACTCAAAAGGAAGCCTCATCCTAAAGAAACCATCGATACCAATCCCATTTTCAACCACCAGCCAAATGTGAGAGCAGAATCATTAAAACCATTACGGCAAGTAAGAGAGTCCTACAAGCCTAGAGAGGTGTGGGCACAGGAAAAATCTAGAGAATATTAGTCTAAGAAAAATGGCAAAGAATTTAAAAGACTTCCAAGAACCAAGGACATCAAATGCTTTAAATACTTAGGATATGGGCACACTTTATACGAGTGTTCAACAAAGAAGATGATATTTACTAATACCCAATAAGAGTTAACTTTTGGAGAAGAGAATTGTGTAGATAAGAAACAACAAGAGATGCACAATGATGATGATAATTCTAGTGATAAACGTGTTGTTGTGCCACCACTTTATCTATTAGCTGGTGTTGCTATTAAGGACATGGGTGCTTGTGATGTAGAGGATGTTTGTGAAGAAGAAGTGAACGGAAGCTTACAAAGAAATAACATCTTTTACTTCTATTACCTATTAACCAAAAGTCATGTACTGCTATTATTGATTGAGGGAGCTTTACAAATGTTGTGAGTGCTAGTCTTGTTAAAGAATTGTGGTTATATATAATGAAACACCCTAATCCCTATAGACTACAATAGTTTTATAATAGTAGGAACTTAAATATGAGAAAACAAGCACTTTTGACCATTGAGATGGGAAAGTATTAAGATGAGATTATTTGTGATGTAATCCCTATACAAACTAGCTATTTGATTTTGGGAAAACCATGGCAAATTGATATAGGCATGCTAGAAGGAACTCTTATTTGGTTAACAAAGGAAGTATGTTGTATACTCTTCTACCCCTATCTCTAAGTGAGGTGAGAGTAGTGCAAAAGAAAATGATAAATAATGAGAAAAAGAAGAGTGTTGATGAGAGTTTCCAAAAGCAAAAAAATGAGAGGAAAAATGATGAAGGAAAAGAAAATGTGATAATGGAGATTTGAAGTCAAGAGGGAGTCAATTAGGAGAATTAAAAGAAAATGGAATATAAGGATAAAAAGAAAGGAACACTCTTATGCTTGAAAAATGAAAACAATGAGACAGAAGCTACAAAAAATGAGAGTGAAGATGAGAGCAAAAATTATTATATGTGAGAGAATGTAAACTTGCATTTTTATCTTTTCAAAACAATTATTGCTTGAAAACTTTTATAGGTACTAATTTGAGAATGAAACTATAAAAAGAAGAAAGAATTGATAGAAATCTATCCAAGCATAAAGGAACAACTAAAGAAGGGGGATGGAGAGCTAAGGTACCAATCAAGTATCCTTGGGTATCAATAAAGTCCAAGAAGCTTCAAGGAGATTTCAAGAGCACAAGCTAAGGATCGAAAGGATTTTTAAGAGTTATATGCCAAAAGGAAGGCAAAAATGAGCTCAAAGCGTTACACAATCCATATTGAAGGCCAAGGACGTCCATGGCAACAAGGAAGAAATCAAGGAGATTAAGAAAGGACTGCAAAAATAAGGGTTGCACGACTTGATTGCATGGGGTGCACTAAGCCATGTAAAGTGTAGAAAAAATTACTTCCTGTAGTTGTGGTGCACGACCAAATGCACAGTCATGCACCATGTCATGCCTTTGTGCACCGCTATACAGCTGCTCGTGCATAGGCCAATTAAAAGGGCCCAACTCCAGCATGGCAGTGCAACTCCTATGCATGGCCATGCAAACCTCCTGATTACTTATTTTTTTTATTTTGTCCATGAAATGTAAGTCTTTTAAGACCAAATTAACTTTTTAAAAGTTTTTTTTTTTACCAAGGTTTGTAACCTTAAGTAATTTAGGGTTGAGATTCTCCATATATACCCCATTATAATACCTATTGTAATAGATTGGATATTTTGTTGAATTGAAAATATTCTTTAAGAGTTGAACTTGGTTTTTGTCATAAATGTTAAGATTAGTTCATAGGATTTACTCCTAACCTTTAAATGAGTTTCTAAACATCATAAAGGATAGACCAAATTTGCTTATACAAAAAGGGTCCTAGGGTTTGTTCTTCCTTAGGATTCCTGAGTAGAAGTTGGTTCGGTTGCCTAGATCACTCTTCAATATATTCTTGAATTGTTTGTTGATTCAATGGATATTAGAAGTGGTTTGGTAGACTTGATTCCGATTTCTAGTGTTCTAGGTTCTCTAATTTTCTTAGAGTATTAGTATTTGAAATGAGTAATTGTTTCTTCACCAAAAATCATTGTTTTGGGTCTCCCACTAATTGTTGCAATTTCTCCTAATTTTAGTCACGAAATCATTTGAAAAATCAACCCCAAAGAGCTCACATCATAAGCTTTCTCCCTCTTCTTTCTTGAAATCTTCTTAGATCAACTAGTTTTTCTTCTCTTTGATGGCCTTGATCCTCCTTCTTCTTGTATTCATTTATTCCTTCTAGGTCTTCTTAGGTTTTCCCATTGTCCAAGAACTCCTTTCCAAGGTTTATAAAGGGTTATATATAGTTTCTTTTTGAAAAACCTAGAAATCCATGAACAATGATTTTTTTGCGATTTATAGCTGTTCTACCTAACTTGAGCTTGGTAGGGTTACTTCTATAAATTTTTTGTTAGTGTTTATAAGGGGTGGTGCTACCCAGTATGGCCTAGGCGATGTTGTCCAACATATGACCTAGGTAGCCCCGCCCCCTTATAGAATTTCTTTCGCCCTATTTTCTTGTTTAAAATTCTAAGAAGGGGCAGCCTCGGCTAAAGAAAATTGGAAAGCACTGCCTACGATCCTCCATTCTTGAATTTTCCATTTTTTTCTTGTTCTTTGTAGCTTCGTGAAGTGAACATTTTCCCAATTCCTACACAAAAATAAAGTAAAAAAGGTTAGGGTGAGTAGTCATTCAAACCAAAATTCACAACAAATCTAGTTCAAATAACATAGAAAAATATAGAACTCTAAGCACTCATCAAAGAATATGGAGAACAATGATGAAATGAGGTGAAAAATGAGCAAACTAGAAGGCAATGAAAGCTAGTTAGTTTAAAGGAACCAGTGTCGATCAATTGCTGCTTGAATAGGGGATAAAATAGAGTAAATTCAGAGCTTTAATAGTGACCAATTGGCGACGGTTAGGCCACCTTAAGCGGCAGGACATGGTATTGTTCACAGCACAATTTTGACCTCAACCAGGGTCAAGTGAGCCTTAGCAATAAGGGTAGGTTTGTTTCGGGCTTCCAAAATGAAAAATAGTTTTTAAGCTATTTTGGAAAGGAAAACTCCTATAAAATGAGGGGGATACTAAACACTAATATAATTAGTCTGTGCTTGAAAAACCTTAGAAAATGCCTAGAGAGTTCAATAACATTTTAAGGGGAAGATAAAGGAAAATCTTGTATAAGAAGAGGGGAGTTGCTCAAGAATATTTTAGAGAAGAAGAAGGAAGCTTTCTTGTCTATGAGTGTTTTTTTTTTTTTTCCTTTTTCTTTGTAATCAACATTGACAATATTGAATTCATATGTTTTTAATTATATTGAGGGATAAACTCCAATTCTATGGTTTTGTATTAGAATTGCTATTTTGCCCTTTTGTATTTCAATCTCCAAAATTTAATTACTTGGATATTTATATTTTGAAATGATTGGGTCTCTTCTAATGATTTGGGAGATGAGGTAAGGAGAGTGATACCAAACTAATTAATTTAATAACTCGAAAGCAAGGTTAGGGGATAGGAATTGGCATTCAAAGAGTTAATAATATCACTTAGAGAAAGGGATATTATTTCTTCTGGAATTGACTCATTTGCGATATCATCTAGAGATAGAAGTGTTTTTCTTTTCGATATAATTGAGTTGATCTTAATGCTTCTTCAATTTAATTAGAGAGGTGCTAATACCATTTGATTAGCTAAGATTAAGAATTTCATAACTCTAGAGAGTGTGAAATTCATCTTATAAACACAAATCAGTATTAGAATTGTGAATCAAGTGATCTAAGGGCATTTTCTTTATTTAACATAGAATTCGGCAATTTCTTCTTTACAAATCTTTTCTCCTTATTCTTACTCATTGATAATTCTTGTAACTTTTCATGTATGAACTGTTGAGATTCGTGGACTCCTAAACGTGAAAACATCCACGAATCCCTTCCGAGGATCCCAGTAAATGATTAAGAAAACCTTAGGTTTACAGAATTACCTCTCTTCAGCGTAATTGAGATCATTAGATTCTGATTGTGCTGTCGTATGTGCAACCCGAATGATCACCAGACGCTATAGTGTTCGAACGTCCTATAGGTACACACGGCGAACTGACTAGTTGCCTCGAGAGTGCTAGCACGTAGGGTTTGAGAGTTTTTTTCTAGTGAATAAAGGCACGAAATTTTGTAACAGAACCGAACTGTTGAAAAGACTGCTAAGGTTTTCTTAAAACCTTCTGAATCTCATAGAGTCTAAATCTGATAATATCTTATCATATTTTAAGTTAAATTCAAATTAAATTAAAAATTGATATGATAAGATTCTGCCATTATATCAGTAATTTAACTAATTAATTTACTGAGTTAGGTTCTTCTAATCTGGACATCATCCAGATACATCGAATGTGGACATATTTCTAGATTCATTGTATCTGGTAAATTTTCTAGATTCGATTAATTTAGACATATTTCTAGATTCATCGAATCTGGCTATCAGAAAAATAACATAACAAGCTCGCTTATTGTGTGACCCTATATGTTCATTTAACACTGGCAGTGTGCCTAAATCATATTTAAATAGCCCACAAGTTATAAGTAATTTCTAACAAAATATTATAACTATCCAGGTTAAATGAAAATCAGTGATTTCTTTGAATCAAACCACAATTTTATATTTAGTCCTTTTGTCATACGATATCCAAATTAAGCATAAGGCACACAACATGTCATTCTTATTAAGCTTAATCAATTATTTCTTGATTTCACAGTAGACTGTTCAAACAAATGATATCAATATCTTAGATTGATATATTTGAGCACGACAATGCACTTTAACAATCTAACTTATCAAGGGGCCCATGGATATCTCTCCCATAATTGATAGAGACAAATTCCTTCACTATCAATCATATTCTTCTCATTGATTTATTCTATATTCAACAATAGTCTAATTTATTATCTGGTTAAAAACAACTTTAGACAACATCAAAATATAGAATTTGTCAAGTAGGAAACTATGATGAATTTAGGTCGAAGGACTTTTAATATTATTATGGCTAGAAAGTACTTATGACATGTTCCATGAAGTACTCTCACAGTGGGTCATGTCCAATACAATTTTATCTAACATTTATTTATGTTTTGACTTGATATCACAAATATCCATGACTAATAAAGCATAGCCATCTAGTCACAAACATACTAATCTTAATTTATTATTGTTCCAATAATAATAATAATAATCAATTAGGGACTGTTTTAGAATAGTCATTGTATTTATTGTTGGGTTTTACTATCAAGTCACGTACTTGATGACCACAAAACAAAATGTACTATTCATGGAAAGGAAAACTTTATATTATTATATAAAATATAACGACAATAGTATAAGTACAAATTGACTCTAGGGCATATCCCTAACATGAACTTGATATAATTTCTAGTATATTTAGTTAGTAGGTGATTTACTCCTTCCTTTTTATATTGTCGGCGAAACAATATAATTGCTTAGTGTTATAATTACTTAGAATTACTGAATAGATGACTACTTACTTCTCCTACTTTCGCATTATTTTGTGTAGATTGCATAAGAAGAAGATTTATTGGAGAAACAAGTTGAAAAAACAATCAAAAGAAGCCTCAAAGGATATAATTTGTATCTGTTACTACATCCGAATTGGCGGAGGTTCAATCATAGATGAAAAGACCCCTACTACTGGAATTAACTCGTGCCAATCAAGATGAGCTAACAGGTACCGATGAATAGTTATATTTTTGTGAAATATACTATAAGAAAATTGTGTTTATAGACGAAAAGAATTCATTTATAAATATTGGAACTTGTCTCTAAATTGAACTTATAGATGGAATAGCGACATACTTTGATTTATCTCCAAACATGGCATATCTAAATGGAGATGGACAAAAATACTAGTCTCAAAATTCTGGAGATGAAAATAATTCATCTCTAAAATATTGGTACCCGTCACTAATTTATCAAGTCAAATGGAAAATTCAACACGTTATTAGAGTCACAGGTTTCGTCTCTATGTCATCACTAATTTAGAGACAAACATGAACTATTTTTTGTCTAACATAGAGAGGACTTTTTGTCACTATTTTGACTTAATTTTGAGATGAAGTTCTTAAACCAACAAAAATAATTTTTTGTCTCCATTTAGAAACAAAAATTAGAGACCAAATTGTCCGTCACTATCTTGGAGACTGCTTTTCATCTCTGCTTTGACTCTACATTGAAATAAAAATTAAAGATAAAAATATGCAATTCTATTTTAGATACAAATATGGAGTCTCTAATTCGTCTCTATTTTCCTATAAATATAATAGAATATTCAATAATTGTAATACTATATTTGCATATGAATGCTAAACACAAAAACTGCATCATAATATTAAATAATAGAAAATATTTCCAACAAAATATACTACCAAAAAATAAAACGTGTAACATTATAAAACATTTGAAACAAAACATATTACCAGAAAGGCCTACAAAAAAAATTACAAAGACATTGCTACAATCTTTGTTTACTCATTATCTGCAGGAGTGTCATAGTCATCATCTCTTTGGTAAAAAAAGCTCATAGGATTAACCCTATCCTAGTGCACAACTCATGGTACATGGAGTGGAGGTAGGGCTACAAGCAAAGACATGCTCCAATCATCCTGTGCAAGAAGTTTTCTACCAGCACTTCCAAAGCTATAAACTTGACCATGTAGTACCTTTCCTACCATATTTACCTATAAATTATCATATTTTCAATGAGCTGCAAGAGACGTATCTGACAAAGTATTAGCTAATATTGCCATTTGGGACTTTTGGGAATCCTTTCTCTATTCATGTACATCGCCAATAAATTGTCCTTTAGAATAAAAAAAAAGAATACATTAAAAGGAAATAAATTATTAACTGAATTTAAAAGTAGTACGAAAAATAACAAAATTTGCTCCATGTATGAAAATAGTAATGCCAATATTCAAACAGCCTTCAGTTGCATAAACTTTCCTAATGCCATTTATAAAATGAAGCAAAAATTATGAAGCACAGTCCACATTGTACAATAATAGAGCCATGTGTTGGTCAAATCACAAAAAAATGTATATAATAATTTTTCTATATTTGACAATCCTAGAAGTAATACAAAATATGTCAAAACATAGGTCACATGTACTAATAGACTAGATTCTTCCTCATGGCATCTTCTCCATATTACAAAAGCCTATTACCAAGAATCCTAAAGTTGTAGCAAGTGTTTCTAGTGCAAGTAGAAGGACCATAAAAAGAAAAATGTCCAAGGAATCTACACTGGGAAGGACAAGAAGGGACAAGAAGGAATCTTCCCTGCATAGCTTAACCAATATTCCATATGTAAATGTGAAGTGCAAGAATCCCAATATCATTCTATAGAATAAGAATAAAACTCCACAAATAGTTAAGAATGGCCAACCATAATAACATGCCAACAACACATCCATATTAATGTTTATTTGTTGGTCCTTCCTATCTAAGCCAAGTTTTACCAATTGCTTCATATGATCATAGAAAATATAGCCAAGACAACAAAGCCTTTTGTCAGAGCATTTAGGAGGAGAAAATAAATGGAAGGAAAAAAAATCTAAAAAACACATACACATATAAATATTATATACAATCAAATAAAGTTCTCATGGTTACCTAAATATACTTTGCTTCCTTATCAACAAACTTAATTTTATTTTCTGTGTAATTCCCTAAAAAGTAGATATTAGAGAAATTTTGCTGACTTTTTAAATTTTTTTCCTGTCACATTAGAAATCATAAATTATAAGAATAGTTGTTTGAATTTAGATAGACCTTTACATATTAAATAACACATAGATAAATAGAATTATAGAAAAAAAATACTAATAAGAGTAAAATGTACGCATATTTTGAGGGTCACTAGTGCTATATTTATTATGATTTTATGATTAAATGACTTTTGATTCCCTCTATTTTATTATCTTTTGTGTAGTGTTGATGAGATGAAGAAATAGTATGAAAGATGGCGAAAGAATGCAAAAAAAAAGGAAAAACATTATTGAGTCAGCGCCTGCCCAAGAAGTTGAACTAGTAGGGGTTGTACACTGGATGAAAAAGAGAAGTTGCAACACTAAAGAAAGCTTAAATCGCAGTAGTTGAATCATCCTATGCATGATCTGGAGTTAGCCACTATTGTGTTGGCCTTCAAGAAGTGGCAATACTACTTGTACGGTGCTGAGTACAAAATATTCACATATCATAAGAGCTTAAAGTACATATTCATCCAAAAGGAGCTAAACTTGAGACAAACAAAATGGATGGAATTTTTGGAGAAGTATCATTACCCGATCAATTATCACCCAGGAAAGGATAATATGGTTGCAGATACATTAAGCAAAAAGTTGAAGTTAGCTACATTGTGAGCTTAAGAGGTGAAAAAGATACAAGAAGTATTGGCAGGAGAAGTTGCAATGAACAAAGTAAACGTTTGGATAAGGAATCTAACTGTTGTCCCTGATCTGAAACATGAAATATGTGACGTCTAAGCAAACAGCCTAGAATTTTAGAGTTTTAAGGGGGAAAAAAACTAGGAAGGATAATTTGGGCTTTAGATTGGACAACCAAGGGATAATGTATCTTAGGGACCGATTGTATATGCCGAATGTAGAGGAGTTAGGACAGAAAGTTCTAGAAGAGTCCCATAAAAATCAGTACACTATTCATCCCTGGGAGACTAAGATATATCAATATTTGTAGAGAATGTTTTTGTGGCCGGGCGTGAAGAAGGGCGTAGCTCAGTTTATATTTGTATGCCTCACTTGTCAAAAGGTGAAAGCAGAACATAAGAAAGCTGCAGGAATACTCCATCCTCTCCCAGCGTCAGAATGGAAATGGGAATGTGTTTGTGTACTTCATTACTGGACTATCGACGAGGATGACACAAAAGAATGTTTTCTAGGTAGTAGTGGATCGAATAACCAAGACCGCACAACTTATATTTGTAAACATGAGGCATTCTATGAAGAAGGTGGCACAGGTTTGTACGCAGGAAGTCGTGAGGTTGCATAGAGTACCGACAAGCATAATGTCAGATAGAGATCTCCATTTTACTTTAAGATTTTGGACAAAATTTCAAAAGTTTATAGGGAACACATTAAAGTTCAATAATTCTACTCACATCAGACAGATGGACAATCCGAGCGTGTAATACAAATCCTCGAGGATATGTTGAGGGCACGCGTGTTGGACTCTGGAAACTAATGGATCGATAGTATTCCATATGTAGAACTAGACTACAACAACAGTTATCAAGCATCTATTGACATGGCACCGTATGAGGCCCTGTACGGGCGAAAATGTCAAACACCTTGGTATAGGGGTTGGAATAAATAGGCTCATATTGATAATGAAGGAGGAATAAATATCTAGAAGATGACCAATAAAGTAAAGTTGATACAAGATAGACTAAAGGCGACTCAAAGCAGGCAAAAATGCTACGCTGACAATCGTAGGAGGGAATTGGAATTTCAAGTGGGTGATGAATTTTTTTTTAAATTAACACCAAGTCTTGGGATTTTGAGGCATCTAAAAGGTAGAGAGCTTAGCCCCAGATATATTGGGTTGTTCCCGATTAACAAGAGAATTGGAACCGTAGTGTACCGGTTGGAATTTTTGGACGGACAAACTGGCATTCATGACATGTTCTATGTATCTCAGTAGAAGAAATACAATCCAGATCCAAAACATATTTTGAATGATGATCCACTATAATTACAACCGAATTTGACCAACGTGGAGGGACCAATCAAGAGTCTAGAGCACAGTGTAAAGGAATTGAGAAATAAAAGGATCCCACTGGTTAAAGTGTTGTAGGAGCATCATGGAGCTCAAGATACCACATAGGAAACCGAAGAGTGGATGAGGAGGAAATTTCCCTATGTGCTAAAAAGTACGATGTAGTTTAATTTTAGGGATGAAATTTTCTTAAGTCGAGAAGGACATAATACCCCCTAAATAGCAACTTAGACAATTAAATAATTAATTAATTAAATTAATCAGGCATTATAAATTAAATGAATTATTTGTAACTAATTTGTGTATTCATTATTTGAATTTTCTTAGATAAAAATAATTGCATCAAGGTAATTATTTGTATGATTTGTAGTAAGTAATTTATTCACAATTAATTGTTGTATTATATTTTTTTTTATTATATGTAGTAAATAATTTAGTAAAAGTTAACTATTGTTTTGTATCTTTAGTAATATTATATCAATAAATTTCCCTTTTAGAAAAATTTTCTCTTCAACAAATTTAATTGTTAGTAGAAGATTAGCTTTGTTTAATAGTTAAAAAGTCTCAGTCAAATTTCGTGACAAGACTAATTTTGACTATTTAACCCAAGACTTATGGACTATCTTGACCCATTAAAACACATTAAAATAAAACCCTTTGATTCAAAATTGCCTCGGTATAAAACATAATTTTCTTCCCATTCTTCTCCAAGTTAGCCGCTCGACACGTCTCCCTTTCCCTTAAATTTTCTTGCTTCTTCCTCTCTACAAAAAAAAAACCCTCAAACTCCTCTCCATTGATGTTGGTCAACAATTTTGAAGAGCAAGAGTAACACCATTTCTTCTAGCTTCTTTTCTCAACATAAAGGCATTCTCACTTCCATGCCCTTTCCCTCTCTCATATTCTTCAAGAAAGCATCACATCTTGTGTGCAAGAAGGGCTATCTTTTGCTGTAGAAAAGTTGGAAACAAGCTTCAAGCTTTAAGGTAAACCATTCACTATCTTCTTGGAAGACTAAAAATCCATGGCTATTGTCTAGCTCTAAAAATCTGAGATTTTATGTTTTATTTAAGTAATGTTTTGAAGAATAAATGTTGTATCTAGTCCAGGGTCTTGAGAAATCAAGTTAAAATGGCTCATTGTATCGAAGAATGCATTTATTTTTTTCTCTTTTCCTTCTTGTTGGCCGAAATTCTGATTATGATGTATAGCTTGGTGTAATCTGTGAATATACTAATTTTGTGTGTGTTTTTGCTAAAAGAAATGATATAGCTATGTTGTGGTTGTTTTATGCTATGTGTGGTTAGTTATATCTAGTGTATGAAGTGATTTTATGTTATTGAGAAGTTGTATGATGGTGACAAAAACAGAAGGTTTGCTAGAACTTAGAAGTTTAAAATTGGGTATTGAGGTTAAACCTAAACTTTGTTCATAAGGTGCTTGGGTTTGATTTTTTTTTTTTTTTTTTTTTTGATGTTCTAGGGTGCATTGGGAGCATGATTATGTGTTTACAATAAAGAGAAAATCATTAGTTTTGAAGTCTTTGATTTTTACTAATGAACCAAGACAAGATATTAAAATCCCTGTATAAAGGGATCATTTTTAAACAATCTAAAGCCCTTTTTTTTTTTCAATGAATTTGCTGATGATTTTTATTCTATAGAAACGTCAGGATGTTAAGAAAATTTTTGAAAAACATCACCGAAAAAGCCTTTGTAATATGGTAGATATGGAATTTTCAAAATCACTGCTCAAGGCGGGTTACTGTTCTGACGCACTGTTTTGTAAAATTCATTTGAACCATTTTTTGGAGGGCTCTTGGGGAAATAATTACATGGTAATTCACATATCACATCACGGTACTAAATAGGAAGTTTTTGTAAAAAAAAAAAAAGATTCCGCAATTAATTAAATGAGTGATTTTGACTCATGTTTTACATTAAAAATAGAGTGTTGTGTTTAGAGTAGAAAAAGAAATTTGCACAAAGAAATAGCTATAAATGTGTTTAATATTGGCTAAAATGCAATTTATGAGACATTCAAGTTTATGGGGAAAATATTTGTTGAGCTTTTGATGATTTTCCCAGATAATATGATTATGGGTAATGATACCTTACACCATTATCAAATAAGACCTTGATGAGAAATTTAATTTTTGCAAAGCTATTTAATTTCTTAGTGTGCTTGGTGTATTATTTTGTGTAGATGCAGCTTAATTAATTGAAATACTTTATGATTAATTAGACTTGCAAGCTTGATTGGGGCTTGAGTAACTAATTAGGGTTGTGCATGTTAATTAAGACCTTCTTTGGTCATTAGTGCTAATAAGGAAATTGCAAAATTCTATACTATGTAAGCTTAATGGGATGCTTTATGATTAGAATTGCTTATGGCTTGTCGCTAAATGTCTTATATTACTTAGGACCTAAGTAATTCCCTAATTATTCTAGGGCCTTGATTAACACTTTATTTAGAATAATATAAATAGGAAATTAATTCCCATGTGTTATATATATGTTAGACGTGAAGGACTTAGGAGGAGAAAGTGGAGTAGGAACTTGATTTAGTGAAGACATTTTGCTAAACTTGGACAAGGTAAGTCCTTACATCTCAAAATGTATTTTCACAAATGCATATAATTAAATATGAAATCCATACTGAATATCATGATTTTGTGTAGATAATTCATGCTTTATTTCAAGAAATGTGATGCGTATTTATTTGGGTATAAAAATCATATAAAAATAAGCATATTCCCAATCAAGTTTAAATTAAAACGCTAACCCCAAATTACACGTATGAGTAAGCGTATTCATCATTAACATGGCATAGGGTTCAAACGAGTGTCGATCCTCAAGGAACAAGTGTGCATTAATAACTTTTTTTCATTGTTTAACTGACTCAATAAAGTGAAAAAGAAATAAAAAGGAAAATAATATAATATAATATAATATATACATGTCAATGATGGAGAATTATGTAACTTAAACCATTGTTTTGACAAACATGATCTTAAAGTACCTAATCATTATTATAATTAACTATTCTCTTGGCATCATGAAGAATTAAGATAGATTCACTTCTTTTTCAATCCATGAAACCACTATCTTCTAGACAAATTAGCATCACATATTATGTCTCAACTAATTCACCCAAAAGATGTATAAAACACAATCCTTGATTAAATCTCCATATTCTGGCAAACTTAAAACGAAAAATTAACCAATAAATCCATATTCTAGTATACATCAATTAACCTTCAATTACCTAGTTTTTAGTAATTAACATCTTTTTCAAGCAAGTTAAGAGACAACAAATATGAAATTAATAAATAGAAACCATCATCACCCTTTTTGCAAGCAAGTTAATGGAAGAAACAACCAACTAGTCTCGTAATAAGCACAAGTAATTAAATACCAAGAATAATACTCAATTAATCAAGAGATTAAAGTAACCCTAAAAATCATAAATACCTAAAATAATGTCAAATTATAATAAACAATTAATACATCATTGTTCAAGAAAAAGAAAACAAAGTAAAAGAAAGTACTCATAGACAAACCTCATTCTTCTTCCCTTGTAGACCTTTTTGCACAACCTTCCTTGATTCAAAGAATTCCTCCTTGATTTGAGTTATTTTCTATTATGATCTATGAATTCCTCCATTTTCCCTAGTGTTTTTCATCTATTTATAGGCTTAAAAAGTGCCTAAACTCGTTGATGTAGGGTTTTTGGCCTATTAGAAGTAGAAAAATACTAAAATTTTGCAGATTACCAAAAACCGCACGCAAAATTCAAGGCACCGCCTCAACATCAGGTCATAGATGGCACCGCCTTGGCTGCCTAGAGCCGACACGTGTTGTGTTCTGTTTCTTCAGTTGTTCGCCAATTTTTTCATGATTTCCTCGCAATGTTTTCCACAGTGTAGCCAGTGCCAATTCCAGCTTCCCAGCCGAAGCAGATTCAGTTCTATTCCGGTTCGTCTTGTTACTTTTTTTCATCGCCTCAAAGTGCATGCCAACAACACGTGACCGGCGCTGGTTCCTCTGCCATAGCCGGCGCCGCCTCTACTCTGTTTTGCGACGTCTTTGTCTTATTTTACTCCTAAAATCTAAAATAATGCACAAGATACCTTTCCAAGGATAAAATCTCAAATATGAAGGAATATGGCTAGTTGATGAAATAAAATAACTTCAGATAACTAGGAAAAATATGATTAATTTAGGCCCTATAAAAAAGTTTATGCATATTGCACACATATTGTGATCTAATTTATGAACCTATCACTTTGAGGAAAATACATATGAGTGTAAATAATGCCTATTATAAATAGTAATTTTGTTATAATTTATTAATTCTTAAGTATTTATGCGAAGGTTTTCATGAGTATTATAATTTTGGAACCTTGCATTCAATATATATGTTATTCATGAAATATGCTTACGCATTTCTGTTACTATTGTGCCCTAGAGGCAATCACATGTACATTGTATATAACACACTTTATTTTAATAAAAGGCATTGTTTATCTTACAGTTTCTTTTATTTACTTTTAAGTAATACAACTGTAAGATAAATAATGCATTTTATTAAAATAGAGTGTGGCATATACAATGTACAAGTGATTGCCTCTAGGGCACAACACTAACAAACTCCTACTTGCACTAGAGCCAATCATTCATGTATCTAATATCGAATGACTCAACATGACAATCATGTTTCTTTTGGGATAGTGCTTTTGTAAGCGGGTCAGCTATATTCTCATCCGTGAGAACTTTCTCTATCTTTATTTCCTTAGCTACTTCAGAAACGGCTATGTACTTAGATTTTATCGTAGAGTTGGCAATAGTCTTTTGTTTGGAGCTGTTTCAACTTATTGCCCCTCCACACAATGTAAACACATAGCCAGATTGTGATTTGAAATCATCTTTGTTAGATTGAAAACTGGCATCAGTATACCCGTTTATTTTCAAATCACCTTTTCTATATACTAAGAACATATCCTTAGTCCTTTATAAGTATTTTAGAATGTTCTTTACAGCCGCCCAATGACTCTCACCAAGGTCAGATTGGTATTTGCTCATCAAACTGAGAGCACAAGATACATCGGGCCTAGTACATATCATAGCGTACATGATAGATCCAACTGCCAAGGCATATGGAATCTTACTCATGCGATCCCTTTCAACTTGTGTCTTGGGAGACATCGACTATGAAAGGCTTACACCATGTAACATGGGTAAGAATCCTTTTTTGGATTGATCTATGCTAAACCTCTTTAGTACTTTATCTATGTATATAGATTGCAAAAGACCTAGTAACCTTTTGGATCTATCTCTATAGATCCTTATTCCGAGAATATAGGTTGCTTCTCCAAGGTCTTTCATGGAGAATTGTTTGGACAACCAAACTTTAACCGTTTGCAAGACAGGTATATCGTTTCCTATTAGAAATATGTCATCTACATAAAGTAGTAAGAAAACAATTACACTCCCACTAACCTTCTTGTATACACAAGGCTCATCCATGTTTTGAATGAAACCAAACTCTTTGATTGTTTCATCAAAACAAACGTTCCAACTCCTAGAAGCTTACTTAAGTCTATAAATAGACTTTTGCAGTTTACATACCTTTGTGCCATCACTGGATGTGAAACCCTTAGGTTGTATCATATACACTTCCTCAGTCAGATTTCTATTTAGGAAAGCAATTTTCACATCCATTTGCCAAATCTCATAATCATAATGAGTAGCAATGGCTAAGAGTATCCTGATGGATTTTAATATAGCTACTGGCGAGAAAGTTTCGTCATAATCAATACTATGTTGTTGACGATAACCCTTTGACACTAGATGTGCTTTACAGGTAACTAAGTTACCATCCATGTTCGTTTTCTTCTTGAAAACCCACTTGCACCCAATAGATTTAATTTCTTTGGGTGGATCAACCAAAGTCCATACTTGGTTGTCGTATATGGAATCCATCTCAGACTTCATGGCCTCAAGCCATTTGCTAAATTCTAAACTGTTCAGAACATCCTTGTAGTTAGTAGGCTCATCTTCATCTATGAGTAATATGTCATTGTGGTCACTAATGAGAAATCTATATCTCACAGGTGCCACACGTATCCTACTAGATCTACGAGGTTCTTGTGTATTAGAAGGTTCATCTATTCTCTTAATAGATATGGGGTTAGACGGTTGATCCTCAATTGTTTGATCTTCATGAACTTCACTAAGTTCAATTTTACTCCTACTGTCCCCTTTGAGCATGTGTTCTTTCTCTAAGAAGACGGCATGCTTCGAAACAAACAATTTATTTTTGGAGGGAAAAGTAATATCCGAACGATTCTTTGGGATATCCCACAAACAAACACTTGTCAGACTTACTATCAAGTTTATCTAACTGTGGCCTTTTGACAAAAGTAGGACAACCCCATACTCGCAAGTGAGATATCTTTGGTCTCTTACCAAATAACATCTCAAATAGGGTAGTATCAACCGATTCTGTTGGAACTCTGTTTAGTATATATACAGAAATCTCTAATGCATACCCCCAAAACGATTCTGGTAGGTCTACAAAAGCCATCATAGTCCATACCATGTCTAGAAGGATTCGATTCCTTCTCTCAAATACACCGTTATGTTGAGGTGTATATGGTGGAGTCCATTGCGATAATATCCCATTATCTCTAAGATAACTCAGAAACTCTTGGCTCAAGTATTTTCCTTCTCGATCAGATCTTAGAGTGTTTACACTTTTGCCAAGTTGTTTCTCTATTTCATTCTTGAAGTCTTTAAACCTTTCAAAGATCTCAGATTTGTATTTCATTAAATACAAATACCTGTATCCTGAGAAATCATCGATAAAGGTTATGAAATAGTTATAACCTCCTCTTACTTGTATTGATATTGGGCCACATACATCAGAATGTATGGGTTCTAATAACTCCTTGGCCCGTTCTTCTTTCTTGGAAAAGGAGTTTTAGGCATTTTACCTAGTAAACAAGGCTCGCATGTGCCATATGATTCATAATCAAATGGCTCTAAGTCACCAAGCTTGTGTAACTTAGAAACACAATTTTCGTTTACATGGCCCAAATGAAAATGCCATAAGTAAGAAGTGTTAGAGTTATCTATTTTAGGTTTTTTATTATTTATATTGAGAATTAGATTATCCAAGTCTAGAACATATAAACCATTAACTAGAGTTGCTGAACCATAATGAATATCATTCAATGAAAAAGAAAAACATTTATTCTTAAATATCAAATGAAATCCATATCTGTCAAAACACGCAACTGAGATAATATTTTTTATTGAAACTGGTACAAAACAACAGTTTTGCAATTCTAGAATTAATCCCGAAGGCAGGTTCAGCTCGTATGTCCCCACAATAAGTGCAGCAACATTTGCCACATTTCCAGTACATAGGTCCACATCGCCTTTCTCATGCCTTCTACTACTCTTTAGTCCTTGCAAGTTATTGCACAAAATGATATCCACATCCGATATCTAATACCCATATCTCATTTCTAAAGGCAGTATTTATCTCAATCATAAACATACTCGAAGTACAAGTAGAAGTGCTTGTAAGCTTCTCCTTCTGTTTCTTGTCCTTAATGGTTTCCAAGTAGGCTTCAAAGTTGCGCCTCCAATGACCCATCCTCCCACAATGATGGCATAGGCCTTTGGTAGTTGTGTCCTTTTTATTCACACCACATTTGGGCTTCATGGGAGCCTTCTTCTTCTTCGTTTGAACTTTCTTCTTAGAAAAGGAAGATTCTACCATTAAAACTACATTGGAATCCTTCTTCATGGAGGACTTTGCAATTTTGAGGAGATTGATCAACTCAAGAATGGTGGACTCAATCTCGTTCATCTGATAGTTGATCACAAATTGTGAGAAACTATTAGGCAAAGATTGTAGAATTAAGTCAACACATAAGTCATGATCCATTGCAAACCTGAGAGATCCAAGATTCTTTATCAAGCCCAACATCTTCAGCCTATGAATGAGCACAGAAGAACCCTCTGCCATTTTACAATGAAATAGTTGCTTCGGGATCTCATATCTCTTAGTTCTAGCTTGGGCATCAAACAGCTCTCAAAGATGTAGTATGATCAATTGAACATCCAAATGCTCATGCTGTTTTTGCAACTCGGGAGTCATGGATGCCAGCATAATACATGATGTTGTATCACTATCCTCCTTGTACCTCTTGTGGACAGCATGCTCATCAGTATGAGCATCTTGAGCTGGTGGTGGTGGAATAGGAGTATCTAGCACGTAGAGCAACTTTTCCAATATGAGAATGATTCTCAAATTTCTATACCAGTCAATATAGTTTGATTCGGTTAACTTGTTAGTTTCCAAGATGCTACGTAAGTTCAAGTTTGTCGACATGATGCAAGTGACCAAGATGTAAAGATAGAAAGCATTAGCTACTTGTATATGCACATGATATGCAAATAATTAGGACTTTAATTAAGTGCATTTTTACTCCACTATTTTACTCAAACCAATAGCCCCCATTACGGATTCAGGAAAGCCCATTGGAAGCTTTCCTAGTGGACCGGTATCCAAATTCCTCAAGAATAACATTGGGTTTGCCCAACAAGCCACCCTTGAGTTCATTAGTAGGTATCCAATTCCAATTATATCATATGTAACTACCGGATCATTGGGTGATTAACAGCTTTTAATCTTAAAGCCTATTGGGCTACCCCAACTTTTCCTTTAAAGTTCTTTATGCTTGAGTTTGCCCAACCGGGATAAAGAATTTAGTTAAACTCGACCCATTAATCAGGAAATTAATTCAATAGCTTGAACATGCCCGATGTCAAGCACGCTTCGGTTTACCCAACAAAATGGTCTCGAAAAAGGACTCTCGTTTTTACTATATTAACGGAAGGAATTAGGTTTAATATTAATTGAGAGATTTGTTTCTTTTACTGATTTCGTTGAATGACATGCATAAAAATAAACAAATCACATAATTGATAATCATGGTAATAAAGCGATTACGTGGTATGGTTATGGATTTTACCCTAAATTAATTTCTTTGAGCCATAAAAGAAATTAATATAGTTAACCCTATGTGTTCATGCATGATCCAAGTAGAAGGTCTTACATTCTTGCCTTGTTTGGGCTGCCATATACAAAATTAAAAATAATTCTACTCCTATCTAACCTATGTAGACTAATTACATAATTTGCTAAAGAGAGAAAACCTCGAGTTACATTCGAGGAGAGTTAGATAAGAAGAGAATTACACAAGAATTCTAGAGAAGGAAGGACATGCAAGCCCTATTTCATAAAAACCAAAACTGTAAAATGCATGAACAGATATAATTGGTTTTAGTCCATAACCATCCACCTGGCCATTGACTATGCTTAAACAAAATAAACATATACTTTTATTATTCCAAAATTACTATTTTTGAAAAATAAAAAAAATTCTAAATTTCATATTTTAGAAAAATACATTAATTTTAAATTTTCAAAATCACTATTTTGAAAAATAAAATTGTTTGATTCAATTAATTTGTGGGAAAATGCTTTTGGGTCCTGTCTCGCAAAGATAACAATGGTCCTGCAGGCCGGTTAGCGGGCGGGGGTCAAGGGGGCAGTGCCCCCCGTGGAAAAATTTTTATTTTGCTGCCTCTCATCAAATGAGATTTTTCCCTTTTCAAAATTCTATTCCAATTTTTTTTTATAAATAGCTGGATCGTGCAAAACAGAGCATAACCGGCACAGTTTCTTTTGTTTACTTTTAAGTAATGTAACTGTTCGATAAAGTCCCAAGTACAACACTGTGTTAAGGAAATCATAATAGAAATTATGATATGAGACTCCTACTATACTGTATAGTGTTAGTACTTAAATAGTCCCAAGTCGTAGTATAAATGAGACAGGACATCATTAATGCGTTAAGATTAGCATGTGTTAGACTTCCTGATTTAATCAAGCGGTGGTTTCTCATATCCGTGAGTATTGAGATACTCAATGTTAACACATGGATGCTTGTTAATGGAACAAGTTCATTGGATGACCTAGCTTTGAGATAATCACGTGGATAACTATTTAGTGTCAGTGATATAATCTCAATATAACAAATGTACAAGTATTCTTAGACTTGAGATCTCCAAGATACTTTATTTTTTGAGCTTTGTACTTTAATTCCAATCTCCAGAACTTGATCAAGGGCCGCCTATGAGATGGATATTGGGTACATTGAAAGGTAAACGAAAGTAGTTGTGAGAGTCAATAAAGGATTCACCACTCCTAATAGTAGGGGTGAATATCTCACGGCCACTTGTAAGAATTACTACTCGAAAAGTCCTTGGCCAAGGCAATTGTGTATTGGAAACAGTTACAATTGATACACATCTAGAGTAGTGGGTTTCTGGTACAAATACTATTGTATTCGGGCCACAATTAATTCTGGAGGGAGTTGGCACAAATTCCGTACTCCAAACTGAATGAGATATTATATGGTGAAAGGAGTAAATTGCACAGAAGTTTGTTATTGAAGGGTTCATGTCAAGCCACTTGACTTCCTGGACTCTTGGGTGGTCATGATGTGTTGCTAGATACCGCTCATGATATGGGAATATGGGTTTATTAATTGATGAATTAGTAAACCAATCCTAATTAGAATTAATATGATTAATTCTAATTAATTATGGATTATTAATCTTAAAGACGATTGTATTAATTCATGTTCACTACCAATTGATTGGGAAACCTTATAGGTCACACACAATAGATGATTACAAACTCAAGATGTTATTTGATAACATAGTAGGGTTTATTAAGAGAAAGAGAATTTATTGTGGACAAATTATAATTAGTCATAATTTGTGGTCCAAGTTATAATTCTGAGAACATGATGTTTCCAATTACAATTACGAAATTCTAATAGGATTAGAATTCTCAGTTTTGGGAAGGGAAATTTCGTGTGACATATTAACAAGATACATAAAACCCTAGCTGAAAAAGGGACACGCGAAAAACCAACAACACTCGACCTTCTCTTCTCTCCATCTCTCTCGATTGTCATGAGAAACAACCTTAGCCGCCATCTTGTTTCCGCTAGCACCGAAAAGTTTTGTGCTTGAGTATTCCTCTGTGTGGATTACTGTTAGAGATAATCACACACTGTGATTGTAGTGGTTAGACGTCCAACTCTCGTGGAGTTTGCATAAGAGGATTACTGGATCGCACCTCGACTTGAAGAAGAAATTTTTGTTCTTCAGACGATCACCCAATGGTAAAAGCAGTTACATTTATTATCATTATGTCTTATTTTCCACACATAGATGGGTCCTGGGAGTGTATCTCGTTTTATTTTCCGCTGCACCATATAGGATATGAGTCTGAGATACCTAACAATTTCATGCATGGAAAAATATTGTGAAAAACATGGAATGAATTTTATTTATAATGGCTCCAAATATTAATATGCCTTGGATAAATTTCTTTTTAGAACGGATATAGAAAGGTTTAATTTGGAAAACTTGGGAACTTGTGGTTTTGAATTTTGATCGATCTAAACATATTTTCTACAATTAGAGCAATATTTTCTTTTTAGAAATGGAGTTACATGTTACACATCAGAATGTGAATTTCTTGAACCACATCCAATTTAGATATTGAGGACTAACTCGAATTAGTTTAGAAGAGACTATCGAAAGATTGGCCTAGTCCAGATGCTTGTCTTTTACCAAACGGGGCATTAGTCTTAAGTGACCAAGCTGAGTCCTTAGTTAGCCACATAGTTTTTGTAGGATTTCTAGATTAAATAATCAGATTAAACGCAGTGGAAAACAACAAGAAATCCAAGCCATGGATCACGGGTTTGCAGTAGAAACGGAAAAGGGAGAAGATCACGCTTATTACCTCGTGAAGCCGGAATTTAAAATTTTCTTGTTCCAAGAACGCAGGAGCGATCCAGATCACAAAACCGGTTCACCGCTGCTTAACTGAAGTCCAAGTAAGAACTCCCTCTAATGATAATCCACACAAGGTTGAACGCTCACAATCTCACAATTCTATCCTAGTAGAATTTAGGAGGCTAGGGTTTGATCAAGAAGAGAGAGGTAGAGCAACGGTTTCTCTGTTATTGCATGAATAGTCTGTATATCTCTTACCCTAAGGAAACCGTTTCCTTATATTTATAGATTTATAATTACCGCAAATTGCAACTTAGTCCTTCAACGTCCAATTGTCAACAAATTGGTCCTTGAAGTTTACTTAATTACAATTAGGTCCCATGAATTATAACAAACTTATAATTCACCTATAAATATATTCCCTTCTCTTAATTAACCCCACAATATTATCAAATAATATATTTGAGCATTCAAACCTTTATTGTGTGTGACCCATTAGGTTTCCTAGTCTTATTGGTAGCATAATATGAATTAATTCAAACAATATTAGAATTAATAATCATTAATAAAATAAAGGATTAAATTTATTAATTCTCTAATTAATAAATCCATATTTAGCATAACAAGAGCGACATCTAGCAATGACTCTTGACCACCCAAAAGTCCAGAAAGTCAAGTGGCGTGACATGAACCTTTTAATAGCAAATTATCAGTGCAATAAACTCCTTTCAACATACAATATCTCATTCAGTCTAGAGCATGGAATTAGTGCCAACTACCTCCAAAATATTATTAATTCTGGCCCGAATATTTTAGTACTTGATCAAGAAATCTATTACTCGATATATGTATCAATTGGAACTATTTCCATCACATAGTCGCCTTGGCCAAGGACTTCATGAGTAATGATTTCTACAAGTGGCCTTGAGATATACTCTCCTACTATTAGGAGTGGTGAATCCTTTATTGACCCTCTCAACTACTTTCGTTTACTTTACGTTGTACCCAATATCCATCCCATAGGCGGTCCTAGATAAGACTCCAAATATTAGAAGCAAAGTACAACGCTCGATAAACAAAGTACCTTGGAGATCTCAAGTCTAAGGATACTTGCACACTTGCTATAATGAGATTTTATCACTGGCACTCAATAGTTACCCAAGTGATTATCTCGTAGCTAGGTCATCCAATGAACTTGATCCAAAACAAGCATCCACACGTTAATCCTGAATATCCCAATACTCACGGATATGAGAACCACCGCTTGATCTAATCAAGAGATATAACATGTGCCAGTCTTGGTGTATTAATAATATCTCATCTTATTAATACTATGACTGGGGATTATTTAAGTACAAACACTACATAGTGTAGTAGGAATCTCACATCATGATTTCTATCATGATTTCCTTGACACTGTGTTGTACTAGGGACTTTATCTAACGGTTTGTAGACATATTTAGACATAACAATCAAACTGAAAGATAAAGAATGCCTCTTATTAATTTAATATGTAATATACATGGTACAAGTGATTGCCTCTAAAGCACAACACTAACAAACTCCCACTTGCACTAGAGCCAACCATTCATGTATCGAATACCAAATGACTCAACATATTTATCATGTTTCTTCTGGGAAAACTCTTTAGTGAGTGGATCAGCTATGTTCTAATCCGTGGGAATTCTCTCTATCTTTACATCTCCTCTATCTATGATTTCTCTAATCAGATGATAGCGTCTAAGTACATGCTTGGATCGTTGATGAGATCGTGGTTCCTTTGCTTGTGCAATGGCTCCATTGTTGTCACAATACAAAAGTATCGAATCAATAATGCTGGGCACCACTCCAAGTTCAGTGATGAACTTCTTAATCCAGACTGCTTCTTTAGCTGCTTCAGAAACTGCTATGTACTCTGCTTCAGTAGTCGAATCGGCAGTAGTCTCTTGTTTGGAGCTCTTCCAACTAACTGCACTACCACCTAATGTAAATACGTAGCCAGGTTATGATTTGAAGTCGTCCTTATTGGACTGAAAGCTGGCATCAGTATACCCTCTTACTTGTAAATCACCATCTCCATATATCAAGAATTCATCATTAGTCATTCGTAAGTACTTAAGGATATTCTTTACAGTCGCCCAGTGACCCTCTCCAGGATCAGATTGGTATCTGCTCGTCAAACTAAGAGCACACGATACATCGGGCCTAGTACATATCATAGCATACATGATAGACCCAATTGCCGAAGCATATGGAATTCTACTCATGTGATCCCTTTCAACTTGTGTCTTTGGAGACATCGACTTTGAAAGGCTTACACCATGTGTCGTAGGTAAGAATCCTCTTTTGGATTGATCTATGCTGAACCTTTTCAACACTTTATCTATGTATGTAGACTGTGAAAGACCAAGCAACCTTCTAGATCTATCTCTATAGATCTTTATTCCCAGAATATAGGTTGCTTCTCCAAGGTCTTTCATGGAGAACATTTTGGACAACCAAATTTTCACTAATTGAAGAGTGGAAATATCATTTCCTATAAGCAATATGTCATCTACATAAAGTAATAGGAAAATAACTTTACTCCCACTAACCTTCTTGTACACACAAGGTTCATCCATATTTTGAATGAAACCAAATTCTTTAATTGTCTCATCAAATGGATATTCCAACTCCTAGATGCTTGCTTAAGTCCATAAATGGACCTTTGCAACTTGCACACCTTTGTGCCATCTTTGGATATGAAACCTTCAGGCTGTGTCATATACACTTCCTCAATCAGGTTTCCATTAAGGAAAGCTGTTTTCACATCCATTTGCCAGACCTCATAATCGTAATGAGCGGCAATGGCTAGGAGTATTCTTATGGATTTCAACATCGCGACTGGTGAAAAAGTTTCGTCATAGTCAATACCTTGTCATTGACGATAACCTTTTGCTACCAAGAGAGCCTTATAGGTAACCACATTGCCATCCATGTCAATTTTCTTTTTGAAAACCCATTTACACCCTATAGGCTTGATTCCTTCAGGTGGATCAACCAAAGTCCATACTTTGTTGTCATACATGAAATCCATCCCTGACTTTATAGCTTCGAGTCATTTGTCAGATTCTGAACTATTCAGAACATCCTTGTAAGTAGTAGGCTCATCCTCATCTATGAGCAATACGTCATTATGGTCACTTATGAGAAATCTATATCTCTCAGGTGCCACTCGTATCCTACTTGACCTACGAAGCTCTTGTGTGCTAGAAAGTTCATCTATTTGAATAGATACAGGTTCAGATGGTTGAACGATATTTGTTCGCTCTTCTTGAACTTCACTAAGTTCAAGCTTGCTCCCACTATCTTCTTTGAACATGTGCTCCTTCTCTAAGAAAACAACATGCTTTGAAACAAAATCTTTATTTTCAGAAGGAAGATAGAAGTAATATCCAAACGATTCTTTTGGATATCCAACAAACAAACATTTGTCAGACTTACTTTCAAGTTTGTCTGACATTACCTTTTTAACAAAAGCAAGGCAACCCCAAATCCTTAAATGAGATAACTTTAGTCTCTTACCAAAGAATAACGCATAAGAAGTGGTATCAACCGTTTTTGAAGGAACTCTGTTTAAAATGTAAACAGCAGTCTCCAGTGCGTACCCCAAAACGATTTTGGTAAGTCTGCAAAAGCCATCATGGTCCTTACCATGTCTAGAAGGGTTCGATTCCTTCTCTCAGATACATTGTTATGTTGAGGTGTATATGGTGGAGTCCATTGAGATAATATTCCATTATCTCTTAGATAACTTAAAAACTCTTGACTTAAGTATTCACCTCCTCGATCGGATCTAAGAGCTTTAATACTTTTGCCAAGTTATTTCTCTACTTCATTCTTGAAGTCTTTCAAATAGTCAAAGGCTTCAGGTTTGTATTTCATCAAATACAAATACCCATATCGAGAATAATCATCAATAAAGGTAATGAAGTATTGATAACCTCCTCTTACTTGTATTGACATTGGGCTACACACATCTGAATGTACGAGTTCTAATAACTCTTTTGCCCTTTCTCGTTTTCTTGAAAAAGAAGTTTTAGCCATTTTTCCAAGTAAACAAGATTCGCATGCATCATATGATTCGTAATCAAATGACCCTAAGTCACCCAATTTGTATAACTTAGACACACGTTTTTCATTTACATGGCCTAAGCGACAATGCCATAAGTAAGATGAGATTAAGTTATCCTTTTTATGTTTCTTTTTACTTACATTGAGAATTGGATTATACATGTCTAGAACATATAAACCATTGATCGGAGTTGCAGAACCATAATGAATATCATTTAATGAGAAAGAACAACATTTATTCTTAAAACTTAAATGAAATCCAAATAAGTCTAAACAAGCAACTGAGATAATGTTTTTTAACAAAACTGGTACAAAATAATAGTTTTGTAGTTCTAAAACTAATCCAGAAGGTAGATTGAGATGATAAGTCTCCACAGCTAGTGCAGCAACCTTTGCTCCATTTGCAGCTCGTAGGTCCACGTCACCTTTCTCTAACCTTCTATTGTCCTTTAGTCCCTGCAAATTATTGCATAAATGAGATCCACAACCGGTATCCAATACCCATATCTCATTATTAAAGGCAGTATTAATCTCAATCATAAACATACCAGGATTAGAAGTAGAAGTGCTTGCAAGCTTCTCATTCTCCTTCTTTTCCTTCACAGTCTCCAAGTAGGCCTTGCAGTTACGCCTCCAATGGCCCATTTTGCCATAATGATGACATGGGCCTTTAGGGGCAGCGTCCTTCTTCTTGGCACCTCCTTTGGGCTTAGTAGGAGTGTTCTTCCTCTTCTTCTTAGAAACCTTTTTCTTAGAAGATGAAGAGCCTACTAACAAGATTGCCTTATCATCTTTTTTCATAGAGGACTCAGCAGTCTTAAGTAGATTGATTAGCTCAGGTATGGTGGTCTCAACATTATTCATGTGGTATTTGATCACAAACTGTGAAAAACTACTTGGTAATGATTGTAGAATTAAGTCAATACTTAACTCATGATCCATTACGAACCCAAGAGACCCAAGCTTTTCCATGTAGCCCAACATCTGCAGCCCATGAGTGGCCACTGAAGCACCCTCAACCATCTTAGCATGGAACAGTTGTTTAGAGATCTCATATCTCTCTGTTCTAGCTTGTTTATCAAACAGCTCTTTAAGATGGAGGATTATCGATTGAGCATCCATATGCTCATGCTGTTTTTGCATCTCAGGAGACATTGACACCAGAATGATACAAGATGCTGTGTCGCTATCTTCTTTGTGCTTCTTGTGGATAGCATGCACTTCAGCAGGAGCATCTTGAGCTGGAGGTGACGGAATAGGAACTTTTAGAATGTAGAGCAACCTTTCCGACTTGAGAACAATTCTGAAGTTTCTATACCAGTCCAAATAGTTTGATTCAGTGAGCTTGTTTGTTTCCAAGATGCTACACAAATTTAGGTTTGTCGACATGATGCAAATGACCTAGATGTAAAGATAGAATTATTAGAACATGTATATGCAAATGTAATGCAATTAATTAGGTTTTTAATTAAGTGCATAATTATTCCACTATTTTACTTAAACTAATAGCCCTCACTATTGACTTGGGAAAGCCCATTGAAAACTTTCTTAGTGGATCAGTATCCAAATTCCTTAAGAATAACCTTGGGTTAGCCCAACAAGCCACTCTTAAGTTCAGTGCTAGGTATCCAATACCAATTACATCAAAAAATAACTACTGAATCATTGGGTGATTAACATCTTTTAATCATTAAAGTATCCAATACTAGCCCAACTTTGCCTCTAATTTTCTTTATGCTTAGGTTAGCCCAACCGGGATAAAGAAATTAGTTAAATCCAACCCATTAACACGAATTTAAATTCTATAGCTTGAACATACTCGATGTCAAGTAGGCTTGGGTTTGCCCAACAACCTGGTCTCAAAAAAGAGCTCTCGTTCTCACTATATTAACGGAAGGCATTAGATTTAATATTATTTGAGGGATTTGTTCCTTTTAGTGGTCTCATCGTTAGGTATGCATATAATTTATAAATAAGAAGCATAAATTGATAAACATGGTAATAAACAATTACGTAGCATGGTTATGGACTTTCTAAATTAATTTCCTCGAGCCACCAAGGAAATTAATATGGTTAACCCGATGTGTTCATGCATGATATAAGTAGAGAGTCTTACCATCTCGCCTTATTTTGAATGCCATATTCAAAATCTTGAAAATAAAATTCTACCTCAGTCTAACCTATATAATCTAATTACATAATTTCCTAAAAGGAGAAACCTCGAGTTGCATTTGAAGGGAGTTAGATGAGAAGAGAATTACATCAGAATTTGAGAGAAGGCAGGACACGCAGGCCCTATTTCATTAAAACAAAGCGGTATATTATGCATGAACAGATATATTTGGTCTTAGTCCATAACTATCCACCATGCCAGAAAAACATGCTTAAAACAGTAAGCATACAACATCCACAATCACCATTTTGGACAGCTCTGGGTCTAAAATCAAATTTTTGGAAAATTTTGATCCAAAATCAAATTTTAGAAAATTGTGGGTCCTGCTTGTAAATAAAAAATATATATATATATTTTTTTTCAAAATTAAGGGTTTCAAATAAATTCTAATCATTATTAGAATCTATTCTCAAAAAGGAAAAATAAGAAACCCAAAAAATAAAAATACTCTACGTTGAACAGAAACCACCGCATGCGGCTTGAATTTTCTGGAAAATTTTGTTCAGTTCAGGGCCGTTCCTAGATCAATCAAAACCAGTTTTTTACGTTGATCTTTGGATATCTTTATTAACAAACCATTGTGATCATTCTCACAATCAATTTAACAATCCAAATTGTTAAACGAAAGGCTTAATTACAGGATGAACATCAACTGAGGCCAAAACGCTGAACACAGACGCAGAACCATTCTGAAATATTTTCAAAAACATAAAACCCACAACGCAGAAACGATTTTCACAACCCAGATTATTCAAAACAAAACCCAGACGATTACATACAAACCAACAGACATGATCATGCAATTAACATGCTACAATCATGCAATTTACATGCTTGAACAATTCAAAGCAAAAAAACACACCATTAAAACACAAACCCCTAGGCTCTGATACCACTGTAGGATTTCTAGATTAAATAATTAGATTAAACGCAGTGGAAAACAACAAGAAATCTAAGCCATGGATCACGGGTTTGCAGTAGAAATAGAAAAGGGAGAAGATCACGCTTATTACCTCGTGAAGTCGGAATTTAAAATTTTCTTGTTCCAAGAACGCAGGCGCGATCCAGATCACAAAACCGGTTCACCGCAGCTCAACTAAAGTCCAAGTAAGAACTCCCTCTAATGATAATCCACACAAGGTTGAACGCTCACAATCTCACAATTCTATGCTAGTAGAATTTAGGAGGCGAGGGTTTGATCAAGAAGAGAGAGGCAGAGCAACGGTTTCTCTGTTATTGCGTGAATAGTCTGTATATCTCTTACCCTAAGGAAACCGTTTCCTTATATTTATAGATTTATAATTACCGCAAATTGCAACTTAGTCCTTCAACGTCCAATTGTCTACAAATTGGTCCTTGAAGTTTACTTAATTACAATTAGGTTGAATTATAACAAACTTATAATTCACCTATAAATATATTCTCTTCTCTTAATTAACCCCACAATATTATCAAATAATATATTTGAGCATTCAAACCTTTATTGTGTGTGACCCATTAGGTTTCTTGGTCTTATTGGTAGCATAATATGAATTAATTCTAACAATATTAGAATTAATAATCCTTAATAAAATAAAGGATTAAATTTATTAATTCTCTAATTAACAAATCCATGTTTAGCATATCAAGAGCGACATCCAGCAATGACTCTTGACCACCCAAAAGTCCAGAAAGTCAAGTGGCTTGACATGAACCTTTCAATAGCAAATTATCAGTGCAATAAAATCCTTTCGACATACAATATCTCATTCAGTCTAGAGCATGGAATTAGTGTCAACTCCCTCCAGAATATTATTAATTCTGGCCCGAATATTTTAGTACTTGATCAAGAAATTCATTACTCGATATGTGTATCAATTGGAACCATTTCCATCACATAGTCGCCTTGGCCAAGGACTTCATGAGTAATGATTTCTACAAGTGGCCTTGAGATATACTCTCCTACTATTAGGAGTGGTGAATCCTTTATTGACCCTCTCAACTACTTTCGTTTACTTTACGGTGTACCCAATATCCATCCCATAGGCGGTCCTAGATAAGACTCCAAAGATTAAAATCAAAGTACAAAGCTCGATAAACAAAGTACCTTAGAGATCTCAAGTCTATGGATACTTGCACACTTACTATAATGAGATTCTATCACTGGCACTCAATAGTTATCTAAGTGATTATCTCGTAGCTAGGTCATCCAATGAACTTGATCCAAAACAAGCATCCACACGTTAATCCTACGTATCCCAATACTCACGGATATGAGAACCACCGCTTGATCCAATCAAGAGATATAACATGTGCCAGTCTTGACGTAATAATAATATCCCATCTTATTAATACTATGACTGGGGATTATTTAAGTACAAACACTACATAGTGTAGTAGGAATCTCACATCATGATCTCTATCATGATTTCCTTAACATTGTGTTTTACTACGGACTTTATCTAACGGTTTGTACACATATTTAGACATAAAAATCTAACTGAAAGATAAAGAATGCCTCTTATTAATTTAATATGTAATATACATGGTACAAGTAATTGCCTCTAGGGCACAACACTAACAGTTTTTAGTAGGTAAAACTGCATTAGAATCCTTCTTCATGGAGGACTCTGCAATTTTGAGAAGATTGATCAACTCAGGAATAGTGGTCTCAATCTCGTTCACCTGATAGTTAATCACAAATTGTGAGAAACTATTAGGCGAAGATTGTAGAATTAAGTCAACACTTAAGTAATGATTCATTGCAAACCCGAGAGATCCAAGCTACTTTATCAAGCCCAACATCTTCAGCCAATGAATGACCATAGAAGAACCCTCTGCCATTTTACAATGAAATAGTTGCTTCGAGATCTCATATCTCTCAGTTCTAGCTTGGGCATCAAACAGCTCTCGAAGATATAGTATGATCAATTGAGCATCTATATGCTCATGCTGTTTTTGCAACTTAGGAGTCATGGATACCAGCATAATACATGATGTTGTATCACTATCCTCCTTGTGCCTCTTGTGGACAACATGCTCATTAACATGAGCATCTTGAGCTAGTGGTGGTGGAATAGGAGTATCTAGCACGTAGAGCAACTTTTTCAATTTGAGAATGATTCTCAAATTTCTATACCAGTTGAGATAGTTTGATTCAGTTAACTTGTTGGTTTCCAAGATACTACGTAAGTTAATGTTTGTTGACATGATGCAAGTGACCTACATGTAAAGATAGAAAGCATTAGCTACT
This sequence comes from Voacanga thouarsii, assembly GCA_026120185.1. NCBI lineage: Eukaryota > Viridiplantae > Streptophyta > Magnoliopsida > Gentianales > Apocynaceae > Voacanga > Voacanga thouarsii. The sequence goes on along the minus strand of JANUWF010001918.1, from coordinate 113,906 downwards.
TGTATATGCACATGATATGAAAATAATTAGGACTTTAATTAAGTGCATTTTTACTCCACTATTTTACTCAAACCAATAGCCCCCGTTACTGATTTTGGAAAGCCCGTTGGAAGCTTTCCTAGTGGATTGGTATCTAAATTCCTTAAGAATAACCTTGGGTTTGATCAACAAGCCACCCTTGAGTTCATTAGTTGGTATTCAATAACAATTACATCGTATGTAACTACTGGATCATTGGGTGATTAACAGCTTTTAATCTTAAAGCCTTTTGGGCTACCCCAACTTTTCCTCTAAATTTCTTTATGCTTGAGTTTGCCCAATCGGGATAAAGAATTTAGTTATACTCGACCCATTAATCAGGAATTTAATTCCATAGCTTGAATATGCCCGATGTCAAGCAGGCTTGGATTTGCCCAACAACATGGTCTCGAAAAAGGACTCTCGTTCTTACTATATTAACGGAAGGAATTAGGTTTAATATTAATTCAGAGATTTGTTCCTTTTAGCGATTTCGTTGAATGACATGCATAAAAATCAACAAATCACATAATTGATAATCATGGTAATAAAGCGATTATGTGGTATGGTTATGGACTTTACCCTAAATTAATTTCTTTGAGCCATAAAAGAAATTAATATAGTTAACCCTATGTGTTCATATATGATTCAAGTAGAAAGACTTACCTTTTTGCCTTGTTTTGGCTACCATCTCCAAAATAAAAAATAATTCTACTCCTATCTAACCTATGTAGACTAATTTCATAATTTGCTAAAGAGAAAAAGCCTCGAGTTACATTCGAGGGGAGTTAGATAAGAAGAGAATTACACAAGAATTCTAGAGAAGCTCCTATTTCATAAAAACCAAAACTGTAAAATGCATGAACAGATATAATTGGTTTTAATCCATAACCATCCACCTGGCCATTGACTATGGTTAAACAAAATAAACATATACTTTTATTATTCCAAAATCACTATTTTGGAAAAATAAAACAAATTCTACAATCTATATTTTAGAAAAATACATTAATTTCAAATTTTCAAAATCACTATTTTGAAAAATAAAATTGTTTGTTTCAAAACTAAAACTAATTGTGAGAAAATGCTTTTGGGTCCCGTCTCACAAAGATAACGGCGGTCCTACTGGCCGGTTAGTGGGCGGGGGTCAAAGGGGCAGTGCCCCCCGTGGAAAAATTTTTATTTTGCCGCCTCTCATCAAATGATATTTTTTCCCTTTTCAAAATTCTATTCCATTTTTTTTTTAAATAGCTGGATCGTGCAAAACAGAGCATAACCGACACAGTTTCTTTTGTTTACTTTTAAGGAATGTAATTGTTCGATAAAGTCCCTAGTACAACACTGCATTAAGGAAATCATGATAGAGATTATGATATGAGATTCCTACTACATTGTATAGTGTTAGACTTAAATAGTCCATAGTCGTAGTATTAATGAGACAGGACATCATTAATGCGTTAAGACTAGCATGTGTTAGGCTTCCTAATTTGATCAGGCGGTGGTTTCTCATATCCGTGAGTATTGAGATACTCAAAGTTAACACATGGATGCTTGTTAATGGAACAAGTTCATTGGATGACCTAGCTTTGAGATAATCACGTGGATAACTATTTAGTGCCAGTGATATAATCTCAATATAGCAAACGTGCAAGCATCCTTAGACTTGAGATCTCCAAGGTACTTTGTTTGTTGAGTTTTGTACTTTGATTCCAATCTTCGGAACTCGATCGAGGGCTGCCTGTAGGATGGATATTAGGTACATTGGAAGGTAAATGAAAGTAGTTGTGAGAGTCAATAAATTATTCACTACTCATAATAGTAGGAGCGAATATCTCACGGCCACTTGTAGTAATTACTACTCGGAAAGTCCTTGGCCAAGGCGATTGTGTATTGGAAATAGTTCAAATTGATACACATCTAGAGTAGTGGGTTCCTAGTACAAATACTATTGTATTCGGGCCAGAATTAATTCTTGAAGGAGTTGGCACTAATTCCGTACTCCAAAACGAATGAGATATTGTATGGTGAAAGGAGTTAATTGCACTGAAGTTTGTTATTGATGGGTTCATGTTAAACCACTTGACTTCCTGGACTCTTGGGTGGTCATGATGTGTCGCTAGATACCGCTCAAGATATGGGAATATGGGTTTATTAATTGATGAATTAATGAACCAATCCTAATTAGAATTAATAGGATTAATTATGGATTATTAATCTCAAAGACGTTTGGATTAATTTAAATTCACTACCAATTGATTGGAAAACCTAATAGGTCACACACAATATAGAATTATAAACTCAAGATGTTATTTGATAACATAGTAGGGTTAATTGAGAGAAAGAGAAGTTATTGTGGAGAAATTATAATTAGTTATAATTTGTGGTCCAAGTTGTAATTCTGAGAACATGATGTTTCCAATTACAATTAGGGAATTCTAATAGGATTAGAATTCTCTGTTTTGGGAAGGGAAATTTCGTGTGACATATTAACAAGATACACAAAACTCTAGCTTAAAAAGGGACACACGAAAAACCAACAACACTCGACCTTCTCTTCTCTCCATCTCTCTCGATTGTCATGAGAAACAACCCTAGCCACCATCTTGTTTCCGCTAGCACAGGAAAGTTTGGTGCTTGAGTATTCCCCTGTGTGGATTACTGTTAGAGATAATCACACACTGTGATTGTAGTGGTTAGACGTCCAACTCTCGTGGAGTTTGCACAAGAGGATTACTGGATCTCGCCTCGACTTGAAGAAGAAATTTTTGTTCTTCGGACGATCACCCAAAGGTAAAAGCTGTTACATTTATTGTCATTATGTCTTGTTTTCCACACATAGATGGGTCCTGGGACGGTATCTCGTTTTATTTTCCGCTGCGCCATATAGAATATGAGCCTGAGATACCCAACAATTTCATGCATGGAAAAATATTGTGAAAAACATGGAATGAATTTTATTTATAATGGCTCCGAATATTAATATGCCTTGGATAAATTTCTTTTTAGAATGGATATTGGATGGTTTGCTTTGGAAAACTTGGGAACTTGTGGTTTTGAATTTTGATCGATCTAAAATTGGAAAACATATTTTCTACAATTAGAGCAATATTTTCTTTTTAGAAATGGAGTTATATATTACACATCAGAATGTGAATTTCTTGAACCACAACCAATTTAGATATTGAGTATTCAATAGACGAGGTCCTGGGACTAACTCGCATTAGTTTGGAAGAGACTATCGAAATATTGGCCTAGTCCAAATGTTTATCTTTTACCAAACGGGGGATTAGTCTTAAGTGACCAAGCTGAGTCCTTAGTTAGCCACACAGTTTTTAGTAGGTAAAACTTGAGGACGAATGTGGATCATCCACCTGATCAATTAGACGAGAGATATGTTTTGGGGTATTCTCTCAGTAGGAATGTACACCCAACATATTAATTTTTTACTTTATTAGGTCTTGGTCACTTTAGACATATCAGGATTAATGGGGATTATTCGGGTCCAAGACATTGTATAAACGAAAAATCTGTTTTGGAAATTGTGTTGTATAATTTAGCATTTTATCTTATGCGGACTTTATTTAAACAACGTAATGCATCATACTCATTTCTTTCCCTAAAAATTTGGTTATGCATAAGAGTAAATATCATTATGAGCATATTCGTTCAAATTATTTTCATCCATGCATCATGATGTTTATTTTGAAAATTGTACCATTACACACACCACGGACTTACTGAAGTTATTTATAATCTCACACCTTTTTTCTTTTATTACATTTTTAGGGTGATGTATGTTTATCAAAATAGGGAGATGAAGTTCTATTTGGTAATAGTGTTAGGTCTTGATACATTTATTATGTTTAATTCTGATTGGATGATTAGATTTACTTTTAGCCAAAATTAAAGTTTATATTTTATCGAACATAGCATATTTCTTTAAGATGTAATTTAAGTTTAAGTACCAGAGATTTATCTTTTCATTTACCTTCTGTCCTATGACTTTACTCTACCGCGATATAAAGACCCCTGGTCCAAAGGACAGGGTGTAACACCCTACCTTTTTACTTCCGATTTGCTACTACCTGTAATGGGATGAGAATTTATATCAATGGCCAGAACAAAAATTGATCGGTGTATTGAGACGAATACTTTGGTGAAATAAAATTTTGTCGGGACCTGGATGTAATTATTAGATTTGTTCTGCCCGTACCCTAAATTTTTGGAGGTCTATTAAGATAAAAAAAAAATAAGAATTTTAGGGTACTCTAGAAAGAGAAATTGATCAGTGCAATGAGACGCACGTTTTGGTGTGAATTGTGCCACCCAGGGTATCGGGGGCATTTTCGTCATTTTGGCCGCGTTCGTGACTTCGATCACGAATTTGACCAAGTAGAGAGGGAATTGAAGAATTTAAGTGTTACCAATGGATGCAGTGAATTTTTTGGAGTTGGATAGTGAAATAAAATATTTCTCCATTACGGACCTGATTTTGGTCATTTCTAAAGAAAATAGAAATTGTGGTTGGAAATGGGACATGTGGCTTCTTATGATTGATGGATGAAAATAAGTGTCATTTAATGATTGGTTAATGAGGTCAAGTGCTTCTATTTGATTGGTTGTGATAAGTTGAGATAATTTAGAGGGCCCACAAGAAATAAATAAGGATGGCCCACAAGCATGACAATCTTGACCAAGTTGGACTGCCTTTTGACTTCATTTGACCAAGCTTAATTAAGCTAATCTTGATTTGAGCAAGTTAACCATGGTTGATTATGCATGGCCATGCAAGATTAGAAAATATCTATTAATTCTTGAGAATTCTAGGAATTTCTACATTTCATCACCATATGGACCAATGAAAACTCACCAAGTGTTGATTCTATGAATGGTTACAAGAACATTCATGCAAGAACTTTCTAAAGAATTCCATAGAACTCTTGAATATTCCAAAGAACACCTAAATAGCTAAGTGGACCAATCAAAGGCTTCCAAATGTTAAGGCCATTTAATGCACCTTTGACTTGAAGACCATATTCCTCTATATAAAGGCCAACTAAAATGGCTTTAGATAGCCAGAATTTCGGAGCAAACAAGAGAGAAAAGAGAGAAGAGAAAAGAAAAGGAAATAGAGAAGAAAGAGAGATAGAAACTGGAAATAGAGAGGAGAAAGAGAGAGAGAGAGAAAAGCAAGAAGATGCTTGGACTGTTCAATCTCCAAACGCAGCATAGAAAAGGTAAAGATCTGCCTTACTTGAAGTAAAGTTATTATATAAAGCATGGAGATCATTTTGGTATATATATTGGAAACTAGTTAGGTGAAGTTGTGTGAAAGCTGTCCTTATGTGCAGAAAATTCTGGGAGGTTTTATATTCAGTAATTCTGTAACGTTTCTGGATTTGAAAAAATCAGGCATATATCATTGTAGCTAAGGATCATAGAGACATTTTAGAACAAGTTTGAGGTTAATCGGATTTACGGATCAAAAGTTATGGTGAAAATAGTAAAAGGTGCCAAATCAGTAACGGGATTTTACTACTGGACCTTTGTGTTCAAAACTGAACAAAATGGACAACAAAATTGGTACTCCATGAATTTAACTTGTAAAGGAATGTCTTAAGGATACTTTACAATTAGTTTGACATCATTTGGATTTGTGGATTAAAAGTTATGGGCAAAACAAGTTAGGGTGTCAAACTGGAAAATTGCAGAATGTTAAGGAAAGAATGAATAGTGAAACTAAGTCAAAACTATTGAGGCTGCCTTTGCCCAGTACCGTGATACTGAAACCAGAAATCTAAAAACAGCCTATACTGAATTAAAGTTAAGAGTCTTATGGTCATTTTGGTATATCATGGAGCCAAATTAGAGTTGTAAATTGAAAGTTATGTGTAAAACAAAATGGCGTGTCAAACCAGTAAAATTCCAAAAAGTAGTCTGAAAATGAATGGACTTAAGGGTGACTACTTATGTGATTTTGGATAAATTAATTGGGGAAAACATGAAGTGAATCCCTTGTTTATGAAGGGAGGAAGGATTTGAAAAAATAAAAACAAAAGAATTGATCAAACGATGGAAACACAACGCGAACGAAAGTTAAACATTTTCCTTGACCGATAGCTAACCATCGGCCTTGTCGGCTAACTGTCGGCCCCATCGGCTAAACGACGGTTGAACGTCAGCTAACCTTCGGGCACGTCAGCCAGACGTCGGCTACTCATCCGTTATTTTTCGGCCGAACACGAATTGACCTGAAAATAATGTTTGATGTAGGTTTAGCGATAAACGGCCAACGGAACATCGAAAACGGTAGAAACGAAGGTTAAATGGCCATGAACGGAAATGATTGCTTAGGACACGAGGTGAGTCCCTTAGATTTCTAAAACTCTTTTAAAGTTAGTGTGCATTGTTTTTCCATGAAATGCTATATTATTTACCATTTGGAACATTTTATAGAAATATGTTTGGCAAACATTGAATTTAATCCTCTTTTGAGATTAAAATTCTGGATTTCCTTAAATAAGTTCCTTTTTGGAATCGGGTATTTGGAAAATGTTCCAAATGTCCTATTTGGAATATTTTATGAAAACCTTTGGAAATCAGGTATTCAGTAAATGACCGAAATATCCTTATTGGAACTCTTGTAAATATTTTTCAAATCGAGTAAGGTAAAATGTCTCGAATACCCTCAGAAAGTATTTTGGAATTGGGTATCGGTAAAATGATCTGAATACCCTTGGAAATGAATTTTGTGATTGAGTATGGGGAAAATGGCCCGGATACTCTTGGAAACATGTTTTTGATGTGTGAATAGAACCCTTTATCTGGTTTCAACATGATTTTGGAAAAATTTTGTTTTGCCCCAAAACTGTTTTGATATGAAAATTATGTGAGATAAGATAACCCTCTTGTCTGATCAGTCAGATGGGGTTGGTAACGTTGAGTACTTAGCAATGACTTTGATATTTATACTAGCCTATGTTAGAGATAGACGACCCAAAGTAACTTGATCAGTTCTGGGGATTGTCTTACTCCTAACAAGGCGACAAGATATTGAGATGAGTCATCTTGGCTAGCCGTTTAGAGCCTGGCAATTGCCTATTGATTTTGATGGTGGATTGTTCACATGATACCGGGCGAGTACACTCAGTGTATTCAATCCCTTGCCACCTCAATGGTGCTTAACGTCAGGATTGGGACCCCTAGCTTATGGTGGCAAGTAAAAGATCCTTAAGTGCAAGGTGAGGTACATTTGTACACTGCTCACCGTTCCGGCAAGACATGGGTGATGTGCTGTAAGGCGCACTCCCTGGCATAAGAGACCGTGTAGCCGAAGGCAAGGACTACGGAACTTGCATACAGGCCGACCTTCTATTGGAGAAATGCCTATGATTGGGAAAAAAAAATGGGGCAATGATTTGAAAGTTGAAACAGTGTTTTCCAAAAAAATTATTGAGTTCTGAATACACTCTTCATTAAAGAGTTTTGGATTCATTTCTAATGAACAAATTATATGTTATTTCATAAAAGTTTTGTGTACTCTGCTTCTTTAATAAAACATTAGCACACACGGGACTTACTGAGTGATTTTCCACTCAGTCGTGTCTTTTACCTTACCCTTTTGTAGGATCCGGAGTTGAAAGGATCTAAGGATAGAGGACGATACCACAGTGACAGTAGAATAGGTTCAGACGTTTCCTTTTTTGGATAATGTACCTTATTACTGAGGTTGAATGGAAACTTTCATGTATGAAATTCTTTATTACTTGTGTGCACTTGACCATCAGTATGGGTTGTTGTATGATTCTGGACTTGCATACTCTGTTGATTTTCATTATAAAGACCCCTTGTCTGGGTAACTGGACGGGGCGACACCCGGGTGTTGATATGCTTTTGTTGTACTTTTAGTAGGGGTGTTACTTAGGGAAGCCATTTAGGCTACATATTTAAGGGGGTGTTATAGAAGGCACTCCTCAAGATCTAGAGAATTCTCTAACCTGACTGTTTGCTTTCTTTTCTTTTCTCTGTGCTTTATATTTTATTTTAATTAGTAGGCTTTTGCTTTACTTTGTGCTTTTTGGCCTAATTTGTATCCTTCGTTTTGTAGGATTGTTTTAAGCTACTTCTTTTTCTATAAAATAGTGGCTAGTATTATTTCACCCATATTCCCTATTTCTTATTCTTTTAAGTCCTTTTAAATCTGTTTCTTTCTTTTTCTTCTTCTTCTTTTTCTTCTTTTTTTTTTTTTTGTAGTAAGGATATTTTCTAATTCAAGTACAGGGGAAGGATTTAGACTTTACTTCTTACAAATATTCATTATTTTATTCTTGGCACTTTTTCTTCTAGAAAAAAAAAATTGGTCTAATTTTTCTGCAATTTTGGCATATTTTGACTCCTATGAGATTGGTATTACTTTTCTTTTGGCATGAAGTTTTGGTATGAAGTTTGTTTTCATGGGATATTCTTAGGTAATCTTATATGATATTGAAAAAATCTTGAGAATTTGATTTAACTTTTTTACATTTTAAATGTTGTGACATTTGCTTCTTTGGAATTAATAGGCATGTTGGGGTGAAGTATAAGTAGGGAATTATAGTTGATTTATATTTTCTGATCTTCAAACTAGTCCTTACTTTAGGTTTAAGTAAATGAGGATTGGGATAAAATAAATTAGAGAATAGAGTAGGGTAAAACAAAAGTTGAAAATCATTAATTATCCATCGTTATTAGGCATTTAAATTACCTTGCCAAAAGAAGATGAGCTTCTAAAGAGGATAATATAAAAGTTAAAAATCATTATTTGCCCATCTATATTAGGCAATTATATTACCCTACAAAAGTGAGTATATGGACCAATAATCTGCTTACTATTTATCATTACAATAGCTTAGAAGTCAAAGAACTTAAGTTAGTTCATTATTCTGAACTTAAATAAATCACTTGGTTAGTATTTTTAACCTAAGTGATGAGGTGAAGAATGTTGAATGAGTATAAACTTGTTTAATTCAACTTCAGTTGTTTTGGTTTTATCTACTCAAATACATGAGTCTACAGGAGTTTAGCTTAGTTTAATAATTTTGAATTGACTTTTCATCTAAAAGAAAAACAATATCTATGTCATGGTTGTCGTTGTTGCCAAAAATCCAATTTTTGCTAAGATTCTTTCTACTTAGAGTACTTATTATTTTTTATAATTTGTTTCAAGAAAAACAAAAGTTGTGGGAGTGATAAGTGCCTAAAATATATCTAATTTCATGTCATTTGTGTTATAATTGCTTAGAATTATTAAATAGATGACAACTCACTTTTCTTATTTTCATCTCATTTTGTGTAGATTGCATAAGAAGAAGATTTGTTGGAGAAATAAGGTGAAATAGTAGTTAAAAAAATCCTCGAATTACATGACCACCACCTATTACTACATTTGAATAGGCGTCGATTCAATTCAGAGGTCAGAAGATCTAAAGTAATGGGGGTAACCAATGCTAATCAGGATGGGCTAATAGGTACTGGTTAAAAGCTGGATTTTTAAGAAAAAGTAGAAAAATGGGCACCGGGTAGCACATTCTAACATGCACCAATTCAGTTTGCAGAAAGCTACTATTTTGCAAATTTTGATGGTTTTTTTTTTTAAGCACAACTTATAAATACCCCTCTTAGACATCAGAACCAATAAGGAGAGAAGAAGGAAGCTTTAAAAAACCCCTGAGAATATCAAAAGGTGCAAAAGGGAAGATCAAGGACTTCATGGGATGGAAAGAGAGCATCTTCAAGAGAAATCTAAAACAGAGAAGGAGATGCTACATGTTTTTCCTCTTTCCCCATTTGAAAATTTTATTTTTATCTTGTTAGGTTATATAAATTTGTATTATATATTGAAGGGTTGAATCCTTATTATCCTTCATTTTGAATATCTTTTAGTTTAATAGAAGTCTATTTCTAGTACTTAATCACTTATGTCATATTGTGCGGATAGATTGAGTTGGGTTTACCCTTTTCTAAACAATTTGAGAGATTAGGCTAGAAATTGGGTGCCTAAGTTATTGATCCAGTTTATTTACTTTCCTTTGATTAACTCGAGATAAGTTAAGGAAGTAGAGTGATGGGGGGCTAAATTGTATCTATATTTTCCTAGTTATTTGAGATTATTTTGTGATCCTTTTAATGCAATAACTAGTCAATTCCCTTCCTATTTGATATTTTGTCTGTGGAAAGTGTTTTTGATTATTTTACCCAGAAATTGATAAAAATGGAGCAAACGTGAAACATTCTAGTATATACCCTGTGCTAGCCCAAAGAAGTTGATCTGACACAGTCCCAGTTCTAGAAGAAACTTGAGAAATAGAGGAGAAATAGAGCAAAACTGGTTTTCCAAAGATGAACTAGTGCCGACCCAGTCAATGTGAACCGGTGCCGACTCTTCACTGTTGATTGCGGTGGAGATTCCTTTTAATATCAAAATTTGGAAGTTGCAATACAGATCTTTTGAAAACTAAATTAGACATAAATTAGGACTCTTGTAGGCACTTTTTGGCAATCTAAACTCCTATAAATACAAGAGCTTAACACTCTTTAAATTAGTTTTCACATTTGGGACTTACAAACCCATAGGAAACTCCTAGAGAAACACCAATATTTAGGAGGATCAAAGAGACTTTTAGAGAAGGAAATGAGGTTGATTAAGAAGGTTTCAAAAAAGAAGAAAAAGATTTACTTATCTATGAGTGGTTTCTTTTCTTTCCTTTGTAATTTATTGGCAATTTAAGTTTTAATTATTTTAATTGTATTTAGAGGCTATTTTTGGATTCATGACTTCGTATTGATTTTAGTTATTTGATCAGTTGATTGTGATTCTTGGTATTTGATTACTTGTTTTTCTTTAAGGGATTGATAATGTTGAATTTCCCTTATAATGGACTTGGAAAACGAAGTTAGAATTGAGTTCAATATAATTAATTCTATAATTATTGGATTGGGAAAGAAAGTTAAGAATTGAATTTAAGCAATTAAAAATTAGTTAATTTCACCTAGAGTATAGGGTCATGGACTAATTTCATGTTTTATATTACCTAGAGTATAGGAATAATAGTTGAGGAATGAGTTTCATGCATCTTTTGGTTGTTTTGGTTTGGTTGGGAAATCAACTAAGTTGACTAGGAGATAGTGATTCTATGGATTGGGAATGAAGTGGATTCTATTTTAATCCTTCATGATATCAAGATGATCAGTAATTGTAATAATTGTTAATCAATCATTGTCATATCTTCAAGGATTTCTATCTATTTACATGTATTTTCTCCTTATTCTCACTCCTTGATTATCCTTGTGGCTTTTTTTTTTTGTATGATTTGATTTTCTCTAATATATTAGGTAAGTGGTTTATTTACTTTTATTTCTTTATCTTATTGGCTAAACAATAAATATTTGGGTAAAGTAACGTGGGAGCCTAAGTTTCTGTGGATTCAATTCTAGCTATTCTCTATACTATATGATAAGTATACTTACTCGTAAGTATAGTTTTAGTGGTTAGCATTTTAATTAAAACTTGATTGATTGTGGACTTTGTTGGTAATATTTTCTACACTAAAAACCAATCATCATAGAGCTTGATGATTGATGGATTGTGTATGTTGTCTAGAGATAGGGATATAGCTTTCCCCAAGATTATAATAGGTTGTTGATGTTAATGTTTCTTTAGCTTTAATTAGTGAGATAGAGATACCCATTAGTTGAGCTAAGGATAGAAAGCTTATAACTCAAGAGAGAGTGAGCCTATTTGAGACCAACCCTTTAGTATAGGATTTGGATTTCTATTTGGCAAATTTGGGCATTTAATGTTAAGTTTATTATAGGGTATTTCATTCAAATACATGGCTTATCTCCTTTTCTTATTCATTAGATGATTTTGGAAACTTTAGTCACTCTTTTTTTTTTTTTTTTTAGATTGGTATACTTCCTAGTCAAATCGTCATATTTCATATCTAATTTGATTGGCCAAACGATAAAATGAGAGCAAAGTACTTATGCATGCCACTTACTAAACAATAGGTATACTTGCTATATATGTGTTGTGCGAGTGATTTTGGTCTTTTTATTTAAAACTTGGTTATTTTGGGTGATTTTGAGGTAATACTTCCTTAGAGACTCATGTGCACCTAAAACATGCATATGTTACTCGGACAATACTTTTCGTCTCTCCAAGTTATCAGTTGGTTTCAATTCCACTTCATTAGAACTCGTGCTTGCACTCATTAGTGGTGTCCATCCTTTCTAAATAGCTTTCTATGTAGCAGTATCAAGAATTTTGATAAAGATCTCCATTTTTATTTTCTAATAGGAATAGCTGGTACTATTCAACAAAAGGGGTCGATCAACAAAAGCTCCTTATAATGGTTTAGACATTGTTTGTCCAAACCAACTACCAAGATCATAAATACTAAATTAATTACAACCTGACATGAAGAACCTCTCTAATACCAGTTGTGTGATTTGGTTTGTTAATCTTGTGTGGTTTTCTTAAACTTTCCTATTGCAACCACGTTAGTTTGACATATTAGAAAATAAGGTATTCAACAAACAAAACAAATTAGAAACACTGTTCAACTATCAACAAGCCTACATCTGTGGGTCTTAGACCAATAAAAAGATCCATTAAGCTTTAACAAAAATTACAAGGAAAAACACTTATATTAATTCACCAACTGATTCCTAGTAGACTCTAGCATAATACAACACCTATGTTCTGCTATCAAGCAATTAGAGGACTTTTGTTGGGCTACAATCTTCCTACTTCGATTAAACACCTTTCAATCTTCCTGCTACAATTCAACAAGTCTTCGTTCCACCAGAAAGGTATTTGTTTTGCAGAAGAAACAACTGGATTCAAGTTCCTCAAGAAGATAGAGATTGCTAAAAAAAATTAACTTGAATTGTTAATGCATACTTTACCTCAAAAATGTCTACATCAGAATAACTCAGACTATAAACATGAATATCTTTTTCTAGCACTTAACCAACTCTCTAAGAAAATAATCTTACTAGAATCGTCACACCCTTCTTACTTCTTGGTCATCATTTTATGCTTGCCTTTCTAGTTGTCAACTTCTCAATAAATTAGGAGACTACTAAAAAGATATTGTCATTAAGCTTCCTAATCCTTTACAGTTCCAATTCTGTTTAGATTCACCATTTTTGCAACTATGATTTCTGTTGGATCTTCCTAAGATTTGTCCTAGATTTGCTAGAATTCGTGCGTAATCCAACTCCAAATGGCATATATGTCAAACATGGCTATTTTAGCAACTTCTAAAAACTATTCCTAGTTTGTTAAAGACTCATTTTAAATTTGCTTGACAACCAATAACTTTAACATGTGATTCTAACAATAATGTTTAAGAATTAACAAAAAGTTATTGTGTTTTATATGAAGGATCACGGAAAAACATCACATGAAAAACGCAGCGAAAAATTTTTAGTTTTTCCAAACCACATCTAAGAGAGGATACTTCCTTTTTATTGGTCATTGTTTAACCAACGTAGGGACGAGTTGCACTGGAACTTCTTGCATTGGAAGGAAAGAAGGAAGCGCCTACTGTTCAACTAGAATTCTTGCCAATCTTTTATTCCTACGCATCAAGTGTTTTCTTCTCATCTTTCGAAGTATGGTTCTACCATATTCTTGAGTTAGCTTGGTGAAAGCTCCTTCTTTGAATAATCAAAATACTCTCCAAGAGAGAAAGATGAGAAGGACAAAAAGCAGAGGAAGAGAGACCTAGGAAAAATGACACACTAGAGAAGAAAAAACTAAAAAACCACGTTAGGTCTTTTGTTTCTCTTGTCCTTATTTTCGGCCAGCTTATGGCTTCCTCAAGCCTTAATGGCTGAAATCATCAAGACCTAATAGGCTAGATGTTGCGCTTATAAATCAGCCCAAGACTAGCCAATCCTCTTAATTAATTAGTTATCTTTTCTGGGCCTCATAAAATATCGAAGAATAATTAATTAATTCTAATTGGACTTTTAATATATGTCAACATATATCAGCCTAATTAATTAATTTATTCCAATCTAATTCTCCTAATTAGTTAAATATCTTTTCTAGGCCTTATCAAAACCCAAGACTAATTCATTAATTCTAATTGGACTCTTAGAATATTTTTTTCCTCTTCTAAATAATTATCCATTAAGCCTAAATTGTATCTAAACAACACCAAGGTAACTTGAGCTACTTCGGGGACCATGAGACATATTATTCATGGCTACTAAAATGATCAAAATGCCCCTACAATTAAATTGCCGCATTTTATCATTTTCAATATTTATATTTATCACCATATAAAAATATTAACCCCAAGAATAATATTGATAAAGCAATATCTCCGACATATAGGTGAAATGACAGAAATACCACTCTATGTAACACCCATTAATGAGACCGGATAAATGTACTAACACCTATCTCAAAGATATCTATCATCATTAAATCACTAGTTCAATAATCCATGACTCACTAGAATGTACTTGCTTATTATTGGAAGCTACCCAAAAGCATATATTCTAGAATCACGTTCCCAGGGCCTTAGATCATTTAGATTATTTTGGAAAATCACAATGGATTGATTTAACTTAACTAAATGAAGCATAAAAACTTTGTTGCATGAGTTTATCTTAACTAATTAGAGTAATACACCCAACATATAAGGATATTGATCTCACAAAAGAAATCTTATCCAACATACATCAAAGTATAAAATATTAGCTTTGCCAGACCACCAACTCATACTCAAGTATGAAGGTTTCCGTCGACGCTGCAGCAGTAATAGTTTAGTCTCTATAATTATAGTACTTTAAGAGAGACCACTACTACATGTTTAGTTCTACGTATTCGAAATATGCTTATGCCTATGATGTGAGTAAACTACTCACTGCTTGAAGGTAAACCATTACTCATTGGAAATCATGGCATAATAGTCTTACATTGATGAAATGCCTAGTTCCATCGAACGACTAAGAACTAAATTTTACTTGTATGAATAGTACCCATGGTCTATACCTTACTGTGAAGAACGACCTAACACATATACCATTACTTATCATACTTATACCTTTAAATGTGCAATAATATAAGTAACAAACTAAATTGAATGAATAAATATTTTATCGCAATATGTTTACACAAAATACATAGTCTTTGAGGGCATACTTTCCACCAATCTCCCACTTGCACTACAAAGACTAAGAAAGTCTGTAAGTGCCTATTGCTATGACATCTTAGTGTCTGTGAAACACCTTTTCTGTTAAAGGCTTGATAAAAGGATACACCAGATTGTTGACAGTGAAAATTTGATAATCACAATCTCTCGTTTTTGGATGAACTCCCCGATAAGGTTATAATTCCTCTTTATGTGCTTGCCCCTCCTCTAGTTTCGAAGTTCCTTACATTGTGACACTTTTCTAGAGTTGTCACATTAAATGGTGACAGGCTTATCCATATATGGTACTACTCTAAGTTCTATAAGGAACTTTTGGAACCACACAACTTCTTTAGAAGCTTCTGAAGTAGCAACGTACTCAACTTCCATGGTAAAATCAGTAATATAAGATTGCTTGATACTTCTTCATGAAATAACTCCTCCAGACAAAGTGAAGACATATCCACTAGTGGATTTTCTTTTATCTTTATCTTCCTGGAAGTCTAATTATGTGTAACAAGTTGGAACCAAATCATCAGCACGATATATAAGTATATAATCTCTCGTTTTCTTGAGATTTTTTAGGATATGATTTACTGCTTACCAATGAGCTTCCCCTGGGTTTGACTGATTTCTACTAACCATACCTATTGCAAAGTAGACATCTGGTTTAATACAAAGCATAGCATACATGAGACTTCCCATAGCTGAAGTATAAGGGATCCTGCTTATTTTCTGCTTGTCTTCCTATATCTGAGGATACTGCTTGAAAAATGAGGATAATCCATATCTAAAGGGTGTAATAGCCCCTTTACATTGATCCATATTGTACTTGACCAATATCTTATCAATGTAAGAAAACTGGGATAAGCCTAACATTCTTTGTTTCTTATCTCTAAGAAGCTTAATGCTGAGAATGTTGCTAGCTACTCCCATGTCTTTCATGCTAAATTGGCTAGATAACTAAACCTTAACAGATGACAATGTCCCTACATTATTTCTAATAAATAGAATGTCATCCACATAAAGTACTAAAAAATCATTTTGTCACTATCTGATTTACTATAACACATGGTTTATCCATATTTTGAATGAAACCATAAGCTTTCACAGTTTCATCAAAATGTATATTCCTTGCTCATGACACTTGCATAAGTCCGTAGATGGACTTCTTAAGCTTACAGACCATTTTTTCTTGACATCTAGCAACAAAACCTTTTCGTTGGGATATATAGATATTTTCGCTAAGATAGCCATTTAAGAAGGATGTCTTGACATCCATCTGCCATATCTCGTAGTCATAATGACATGCCATAGCCAAGAGAATTTAGATAGGCTTAAGCATGCCTACTGGTGAAAAGATTTTCTCATAATTGATCCCATCTTTCTGAGTATAACCTTTAGCAACTAACCTTACTTCATAGGTTTCAACATTTTCGTCTGCACCTCTCTTCCTCTTGTATACACACTTACAGCCAATGGGTTTTATCCACACTAGATTATAGATCTCCTCGATCCACCTTTCTGGAACTCTTACAATCCTCCCATTACGATGAGGCTCAGTTTGTATAGGAACATCCGATTGTGTTTCTCTTGATTCCTCGATCGGAGTGTTAGAAGTACTTGAAGTTGAATCAATGGCCAACTTCTCCTCTAACTATATTCTGCTTGAACCTATGGTGGATGCAACTTGTTCATTCTCTAAGTATCTAGTATTAGTACTAACAAGTACTTTATGCTCTTGAGGATGATAAAAATATCCACCTCTTGTTTCTTTTGGATACCTAATGAAGCAGCATAACTCTAATCTTAGTTCCAGCTTCTTTCTTTTGTCAGCACATAGGCTGGACAACCCCATATCTTTTTTTTTTTTTTATGGAAATGTAAATGGATTAATATTGATCAAAATATATTTACAAGGTGGTTCACTAGTTAACAATCAAGAGGACTAATGACTAGCAATGGTCCATACAATTCTCAAAATTGGTTAGAATATTAGGGTACAAAGTAAATATAATAGTGTACACATACGTTTTGATCCTTTTAGCGATTTTCATCAGTTGGAAAACAACTCCGTTAAACAACGCCTGGTTACATGCCATCCAAATACAATAGAACGTGGCAGTCATAGCAGTAGCCTTAGCCTTAGTAAGCCACAAAGATCTAGGTTGGCTCGCTTAAACCACCTAAGGCATGAGTTGGTCGTATTCATAGCTTTTGGCAATCCCAGCCACAATTTAACTTCCATCCAAATAGGTGCAAAAATCGAGCACTTGAAAAATAAATAGTTAGTCGTTTCCGGTTGCACCTTACAAAGTGGACAAGATAAGTCATCCAACCGGAACACAAGTGCATCATTGGTCTTCAGCCGTCCCCTAGCACACAACCAGACCATGAAAGAATGCTTGGGGGTTAGGCCCTGCTTCCAAATAGTACTGGCCCAATAAACCTTTAATGTAGTTATCCTAAGGTAGTCATATGCTTGGGTGGTGAACAAAGTGGTACCCATTGCCCAGGTGTGTAGAAGATTAGCAGCACAGTGAATATCCCGTTCCAACTCTAAAATCATATCTCTAATTGCTAGTAGTCTACGCAATAATGGGGAACGGTCCCTGTGATGTTCAATCTCCCAAACTGATCTACCCTTCACGTAGTAGTGGTCTAGCCATTTGACCCATATGGATTGTTTCTCCGCTTGTATGTCCCAAATAATTCTAGCCAATAGTGTATCATTCCATGTCTACAGATGATGCAATCCAAGTTCACCCTCATTCTTAGGTAGGCAAATATACTTCCAAGCAACCAATGACTTTTTTTAGTCCCACAAGAAATCCTGAAACATCTTATCCAACTGACTAATCACTACAGACGGTGTTGGAAGAATAGACAACCAGAAACACTTTACCCCTTGTAGAATAGTCTGGATCAGTTGGAGTCGCCCAGTATAAGAAAGTGAACGTGCAGACCATCGCCCAATATAGGAGCTAGTTCTATCTAGCAGAGGTCTACAGAAAGATGTTCGGATCTTACCAATCATGATTGGTAAACCAAGATAACAAAATGGGAATTGCCAAATAGGGATGCCCGTTTCAGCCAAAAGAGCCTCCTGATCAGTCCTCCTTATTCCAACTAGGTATATGTTAGACTTATCCTTGTTGATTTCAAGACCAGAGCACCTATTAAATTCTTCAAGGCAGTCAAGGAGAATGCGTACAGAAGGACAGTCACCCCTAGCAAACAGCATAAGGTCATCCACAAATGCTAGATGACTAATCCTTAAAACTTCACACTTAGGATGGAAGTTGAATAAAGTCACAAATGTGTGCATTTTGACAATTTGTGAAAAATATTCTAAGCAAATGACGAACAACATAAGACATATCGGATCCCCTTGGCAAAGACCTTTGGCACCACCAAAGAAACCCTGCACCGTCCCATTTATAGCTTTTGAGAAAGAGGTTGTGGTAACACACTACTCAATCCAATCCACGAAAAGATGTGAAAAACCCAATGCACTAAGTAATCCCAGCAAGAAGGTCCAGTTAACTGAGTCATATGCCTTCCTTAGGTCCACCTTAATCGTTGATAGGGCTTAAATTAGTCATTTTTTTCTAGTTATTTGAGACTATTTTGTGGTGTATTTTGTTCAATAACTAGTCACATTCCTTCATATTTGAGATTTTACGCTTGGAAAGGTATTTTATGTATTATTTCAGATTTTAGGAGTAAAATAAGGCAAAACATCGCAAAACAGAATAGAGGCGGCGTCGGACAAGGCAGAGGAACCTGCGCTGGCCACGTGCTGCTGGCATGCACTTCGAGGCAATGGAAAAATCAATGAAACATCCAGAATAGAATCAAACCGACGTCGATGGGGAAGCTAGAACTAGTGCCGGCTGTACTTTAGAAAGAAAGGTGCAAAAATCAAGAAAAATCAGTAAGCAGACAAGAAAAACATATCACAGCCGGCGCCAGTTGTAAAGTTGTAGGCGGCGCCAGCTGTGCCCTGATGTTAAGGCAATGCCTCGATTTTCGTATGCAATTTTTGGTAATTTGCAGAGTTTTAGCATCTTCCTACTTCTAGTTGGCCAAAAACCCTACACCAATAAATTTAGGCACTTGGAAAGCCTATAAATAAAGAAAAAACACAAGAAAAAGAGGGAGAATTCATAGATCATAACAGAAAATCACTCAAATCAAGGAGGAATTCTACCAAATCAAGGAGGATTGTGCAAGAAGGTCTTCAAAGGAAGAAGTAGGAGGCTTGTCTATGAGTGCTTTCTTTTACTTTGTTTTCTTTTTCTTAAACAATGATGTATTAATTATTTTATTGCAATTTGACATTGTTTTAGATATTCATGATTTTTAGAGTTATTTGATCTTTTGATTAATTTGTTGTTCTTCTTGGTATTTAATTACTTATGCTTATTACGAGATTAGTTGGTTGTTCCTTTCCATTAACTTACTAGACCAAGGGGGTTGATGGTGGTTTTAATTCATTAATTTCATATTTGTTGTCGATTGACTTACTGGACCAAGGGGGTTAATTGATGAGAACTAGTAATTAAAGGTTAATTGATGTCTGCCAAGATCAAGGATTCATTGATTAATTTTATGTTTTAAGTTTGCCAAGACCAAGAAAATTTAATCAATGATTGTGTTTAATGCATCTTTTGGGTGAATTAGTTGAGACGAGACCAAGTAATGCTAATTTATTTAGAAGATAGTGATTTCGTGGATTGACCAAAGAAGTGAATCTACTTTAATCCTTCATGATACCAAGAGAATAATTAATTATGATAATGATTAGGTAGTTTAAGTTCATGTTTGTCAGAATAATGGTTTAAGTTACATAATTCTCCATCCTTGACATGTATATATTATTTTATTTTATTTTATTTTCCTTTTTATTTCTTTTTCACTTTATTGAGTCGATTAAACAATGAAAAAAAAGTGATTAATGCATACTTATTCCTGAAGGATCGACACTCGTTTGAACCCTATGCTATGTTAATGATGAGTACGCTTGCTCATATGTGTAATTTGGAGTTAATGTTTTAATTTAAACTTGATTAGGAATGTGTTTATTTTTATATAATTTTTATACCCAAACAAATACGTATCAATCGTGCACCAAGGAGAAACTCTTGTCCTACAATACGCACGCATAAGCTCTTGAACCAGTAGGATGTTGTCAACCATGAGCCTGTCCTGTATGAACGCCATTTGTGAGATGTCCACAAGATGAGGAAGAACGTTTTTTAGTCTGTCAGCAAAAATTTTTGAAATGATCTTGTATACCACATTGCGGCAAGAAATTGGTCTACAGTCCCCCACCCTATCCACATGTTCAAACTTAGGTACCAGAGTAATAATCGAATGGTTAATCTGCTTGAGGAGTTTGCCTGACGAGAAGAATTCCCTAACCACATCACAGAGACTTTGTACAACTGTACTCCAAGTTTTCTTGAAAAATAATGTAGAGTACCTATCCAGCCCCGGTGCTTTGCAATCACCAATGTCCCACAGGGCCATTTTAATATCCTGATCCGTGACCATCCTAACCAAGTCTGCTTTCAAGTCGTAAGGGACCATAAGCCTACACGAACATAGTCCACATTGATGTACTGGTAGTCCACCCTCGTCCCCAGTAGTTTATGGTAGTATTTAACAAATTCCTTAGCTAATGCCTTTGGACTGTCAATCATAGTACCATCCTCCTTGAGAATCGATGCAATGAAGCTCCTTTTTTTGTTCCGTTTGACTATGTTATAGAAGCAACGTGTATTCTTGTCTGCTTGAGCCACATACTTTCCTTTTGCAAGCTGCCGGTAGAATTTTTTTTCTACCTCCGCAAGATGCCATGTAGATAGTTTTCACTACTTGAACTGTGCAATAAGGTTCGGGTCCACAAGGTTCTCAAGTAATTCCTCTTGGGCACTCAGTACTGCCTTGTTCGCCTGTTCAACCCATCTTGATAGATGTGAGAATTCCATTATGTTTAATCATTGTAGGGCCCACTTAAGATCTTTCAACCATCTACACAAAGTGTACAAGTGGAAACCCATGTAGGAATGATCCCATACTACCTTGACCAAATCTTGGAACGAGTCATGGTCAGCCCAGAAATTAAGGAATCTGAACGAATGCACTAAACCCCCCCGGTTGTCAACCAGGGACCAAAGGTAGGGGCTGTGATCTAACATATAACCAATGGGGAAGAACTCCACAAATGCTTGGACATGGCACTAGAACCATGCGTCATTACCCATACCCCTATCTAGCTTAGACCAAACACGCGAATTCGTCCAAGTAAACTGCGCCCCGACAGATGGGAGATCCTCCAGGCTTGTCTCAGCATATAATGAGGCAAAGTCCTTCATTTCGTATGTTCAAGACGTTATACCACATAGTTTGTCATCCACATGTAAATAGGATTTAAAGTCTCCCATAAGTATTTATGGCTCCGTCAGCATGGTAGATAAATATTCAATATCCCCCCACAAAGGCCTTCATGCTATGATAGTATTGTAAGCATAGACAAAAGTAAAATAGTAAGCAATATGAGTTACCTTACAAGTGATGCGATAGTAAGTGCATGTGCCGTGCAGTGGAATAGCTGGACATCCTCCATTGCTCCATTCCACAAGATGACAACTCGACCCCCATCTGACTCAGCCAAGTTATGTATCATAGACCAATTAGGGAACTGGTTCCGAAGGATATGCTCAAGCCCATCTAAAGTCAACTTTATTTCCAGTAATCCAAAAATGTCCACACGATATTTTGAGATAAACTCTCGAACCCCACGTTGCTTAAGGGTCATATTGAACCCTCTAATGTTCTAGCAGATAAATCTCATTAGGGACTAACTAGTGCCCGTTGGGCACCAATCAAGTCAAGACTACGGTCAGTATATTTTTTCCATACGGTACAAATGAACTTTGTGGCTTGCATGGTTGCCTTACCAGCTTTAACCACTGCCTTAGGAATATCATCTATACTGGCGTCATTCCCACTAAGAGGGATTGTAGTGTTGTCTTGAACTTGTACACGCACCTGGGAATTAGATCGGGACAGGATACGGCCCTGCGCCTGCCCTTGGAACGTCCTCTCATTTCCCTTATTTGGTTTGGTGGCCTCACTGTCATAGGCAGTGCAATAGGCATATCAGCTCCAGCATGGCATAGGTTGCCCATGAACAAAGACTGGCCTGGCTCCTGCGCACTGCAAGATGCACCACGCATGAGCTTCGCCATGCCTTCATGCCTATGGCACTGGACTGGTTCCTTGCCCTTGTCAATGCGTGTGGAACGTATCTCCTCAGGTGATGGTGATCGTAGCTTTTACTTTTGTCCAGCTAGTGCAGACAATGGTCTAGTTCGGTTTGGTGGCCTGCACTTTTTCCGTTTACTCACTGCGTCGTCCATGGGATTCATCATCTGTTCCCTTTTTTTCATCCTCTCCCCCATGCATGCAACCGTGGTATGCCCGAATTTGCAACAATAGTTACAAAAAGCTGGCTCAAACTCAAAATTCACTGACTATTGTTTGATCTTTCCTGCTGGTAGTCTGAGTGGCACCACTTTCACTACTGGTTTAGAAACATCTACTTCCACAAGTACTCTAGCATACAACAATCAATCAAGCTTGGCAGTAAGCATGTCGGTCATAATGGGGATGCCAACACCAGATGCAATTTTACTTAGTGCCATTCTGTTCTAGCAACTCAAAGGCAGAGTTTGAAAGGTAACCTATATGGCACTATGCTCACATCATCCAGTGAGAAATCGAATTCAGTTGGCATGACCTTAAGCATCAGGGACTGAACAAATGCTACATAAGAGCCCCCACGAAGAACTGCCTGCCTATCCTCATCAGAATTGAAGTGAAACATAAGCCAACCAGAGGTATGTATGTGCACCATAGATTGAACTCCCCATTGCTTCATGAGATCCATCACTGTCTTGATGCCTAGGAATCTACCTGCAAACATCCCAATTGGGCAATAGCCTAACTTCGACCCAGCATCCTTAAAGTCAAGCACATCTATGTCAATAAAGTCGCCCGAGCTGGGGATATAGCATTGTGAAACCCCACCTGAAGCCAACCTTAGAGTAAGGGGGATGTAATGCATATTATGTTATTCTTTATAAAAATATACTATTTGAATGATTTTATGTGCCTTAGAATTATGATTTATAGGTTAAATGACTTACTTATGCTTGTTAGGTAGAAACGGTAAAAAAGTAATTTTCCTTGAGGTCAAAATAGGATGATGTCTTGAGGTTTAGATAAGAAGAATATTTGGGTGAGAAAGTAAGAACAAGAATTGTTGTGGTTAAGTGATTAGAGCTTTGTGATTTAATCTCTAAGGTAATAAGTTCAAATCCTATCACTTAAGTTTTATTCATGATTATATTAGCTATGTTTGAATTTTTTATTATCTTGCATTCCTTAAAGATAGGAATGTTGTCTTAAGGGAGACATGAAGATAATGTCTTTATTATATGATCATGTCCTAAAAAGAATTCTAGAGGAATTCTTGTCCCTTTTAATTTCTCTAGCCTTGTCCTAACATCTTTATAATTTAAACTATCCTTAATCCATTAATCCATTCTTTTAATTCCAAAAATTCTGTGATGAACCCCTAGCCTTGAAATTAAAAAATCAGCCTTGAGGGATAGAGGATTGCTGAAAATAGGGAGGAAAGTTAGGATGGGTTTCCAAGGAAAATAAATCACCATAGTTATACATTCAATTCTACCTTCATTTTGTTCATGATTTGGTAAAGGAAAAATCTGGAAAATTTTCTAGAATTTCTGCAAGGTTATTTTCAAAAGTTCAACCAATATTCTTACCCCAATTGCTGCCAAAAAAATGGTCATTTCATGTGAAGTTGAAGGCTGAAAATTCTGAGAATTTTCGGACTACACAACCTTTGCAAACCAGAATTTTTTTTCCTTCAGCAAATTCGCTGCATTGAAGCTGGATTTTGAAGCCACCTTTAAGTCCTAAGAACAACTGGAACTTCCTCTATTTTTCTTCAAAAATAAGGCTGGACAACCACCATTAAAAGATCTTCAAACACCCTCAAAAACTAGCTACAAATTGGGCCAAAGAAAGCAAAAAATTCTGCACCAAAAACTATTTTCATTCTCGGTACTTTGGAAGCATTGAAAACCAGAAAATTTCCAGCTTGGTTTCTCAAGGCAAAGGCCAAAAAGCTTTCATTCAAACCTCTGAAAATTGGACCTTGTTAGCCATGGACTGAACACCATTGACCTCCATACTAATCTTGAGTGCTTGGACTCCCTGATCACACCTCAAAAAGTTCCTAAGATTACTCTTTCCAAAACTTATTTGAACTTCAAACTAATTCTAGAATTTTTGCTCCGTTAAAACACTCTTGTAGTAAGTGATCAAACTAGAATTTCTCTGCCATTATAGACTATGTTTCAGCTAGCTTAATAACCTGAACAATCTCCATTCATTGCACTAAGACTAGCTTGTTTAGCCATATACCATTGAAGAGCAAAAAAACCTCCCATGAACAACTACCATTAACTAATCCTCTACCTCAAATAACTCATTTTTCTCCATTTGAATTTCAAAAAAACTAAATACTTCTCTCTCCTTCTGGCTAAAACTGAAACTCCTAACTACACAAGACCATTTGGCCAGCAACAATTCCAGAAATTTGCAAGCCATTTTCTCTCAAACTCTCAAAAACACTAAGAACGCCAAGATCACCAACAACACACACTTCACCTCTTCAAGTCTAAACCTATCCTAAACATCTCCAATCACTTGCAAATACTCCAGATCACTCATATTTAGTCCCTAGTCTTCATTTCTGGTTTTTATATCATGAAATCACGTAAACCAAAATTTTTGAACAGATCAAAACCAGTTTTTTATTTTATTTTTTTATTGAAGGTTCCAAGAACATCGAAAGGTAAAACAAGAAGGACCTTCTTGTTCTTTTTCTTCTACTCAACTTTTAATGTTCCATTCTAATGCCCTTCATCTCTCTTTCTCTCTCTCTCCCTCTCTCTCTCTCTCTCTCTCTCTCTCTCTCTCTCTCTCTCTCTCTCTCTCTCTCTCTCTCTTGGTCGAAACAGTGATGATCAACCATAGCTATTTTTTTTCAGACCACTAAAGACTCTCAAACGCGTGGACCTTCACTAATCAAGAAACCTTCATCAAGTGATCATCAATCAAGTATTTCTTCTTAAATCTTCATTTTAATTTCTAAATTCATGTCTCTTAGATGTTGATAGGAAGATTGAATATAAATAGGGGTTAAGTATATATATGGGGATGAAGTTAGGATATAAGTGTTGAAATGTATGATTAGATCTCATGGAATTTTCTTTTGATACAATATATGTGTATCATGATTAGGAGATTTATGGATGTTTGATGCATGCTAGATGTTATGACACTAATGGTGATTAGGCCTTTATGTTCTTAATTTTCAATAAAACCATGAATGATGATTATGCCTAGTAGGAGATTGGCCATGTGCTAGTATGCGTTAGTTCAAGTGTATGTTTATGAATGGATTAGCTTATTATTTGATATTAGGGAATGAGTTCATGAATCTTTTCTCATAATAGGAAATCATGGTAAAAGATTATTTTCTTTGTTAATTCTTAAATTATTTTATTAACAAATTTTATTAATTTAATTAGAATTATTATTATATTTACTCAATAAAACCCGAAAACATTAGGAAGGTTGGGAAATAGAATATTAATTAGAATATTAACATTTTTATTTGTTAAATAAATAAAATCTTTTATTAAAAGGAAATAATAATTAAATAATAAGATATTAGAATTAATTAATGACCTTGTAGACCATAATTAGCCTCACTTAAACATTTACCTATATCCTTAAATATTATTTATATTAAAAATTATTTATTATTTAATAATTAAAAATTAAGTATAATTTATTTATTATTAATTTTATTGGTAATTTATTATCTATTAATTGTTAATTAAAAATTATAGTGTACTTTATTATTTCTTATAATAGTACTATTTAAATATTACCATTTACCAATATTAGTTAGGACTTAGTATTATTGAATATTTAACACTAGTTTATTTATTAGCAATAATACTCATAGCTATTATTTAAAAATATAACTTATTAGTATTTATTTTAAAACCCCTAGTTATTTTAACTTATCAAGATAGATTTAATTTATAAAATACTTCATCAACTAGTGTTAAAGCCTAAGACGTTATGGTCATGGTTAGTTGTGGTTGTGACTAGTTGAATTAGGAATTATTTATGTAAGGCAAATATAGTCCGAAGGTTATCTTATGCCTTGTGTTTACCCCCGGCGGGTTAGGTTGACATTGGAAGATTTTTGAGTGCAAGAAGAGCAAAGGATCAGGTAAGTCTTGCATAAAGTCATTTGAAGACCAAATATGGCAGGCCAACTCATTGTATACGAGAATTTGTGTTGTAAAGCAATTATGGACAATTTTCCTTTTTTTTTCAGTCAAGCAAGCTATTTAAAACTAAGCAAACAATTTTACCCAAAATGCTAAACTTTTCATAAAACCAACTTGGCAAGAAGTTTAGAAACCATAATTGCTATTTTCAAGTAAATCATCGTATGAGCATTTTTCCTCCCAAGTGGAACAAACAACATTGAGTACTCAATAAGGGTAGACTACTAGGACTAGTCTTTGAAGGGTTAGGATAAGTCTCTCAGTAGGTGGCCACCTCTGAGGGGTGAGTCATTCCCAGATAGGATTCTAGTCCTGTAGGTCATATCGGTCTGAGCTAGGAAGTTCAGTCAAGTGGATTGTGTGTTTCCAGAGTGGATAACCGGTAAGTTTGGGGTGTAGAGATGGAGGAGTAGCTCATCCAGTAGGCCGTACACCTACCTTGTGTCAGTATGCTCAATGTGTGGCATTCTGATCGTTATATTGTCATGGTGCATAAAGTGTGGTGCCATGGCTACTTCTTCTGAGTGGTTGTATTTATTATGCACATGTATGTTTTGGAAAGCAAAACACCATTCTTCATTTATGACATTCATTTAATGCTTCTCAACGCTTTCTTTTATGAAACTTTTACAACTTGCATACATGAACTGTTTTACTTGAAACACACAAAGCACACACGGGCTTACTGAGATTTTTATCTCACAACCTTTTATACCATATTTTCAGGTCGATTTTGCTGTGAAGGTTATTAGTTAGAATGTTGCCTATGTCTTGAAGACCCTTTGTAATTTTTCTTATATATTGTTTTTGAGAGACAGTAGCAGACAATTATTTTTGAATTTGTTCATGTATTGCTGGGTTGTAATAAGTTAAATTTTGCAATATTTCTTTTATTTTATTTTGTGTGACCTGGTTATTAAGACCCCTTGTCATGTGGACGGGGAGATATCCCCGGCCCTAATGGGCCTAGGTGGTGGGGTGTTACAGGCATAACCTCATTCCATTACACTGTTCTCGATTCCATTTTACAACATTTGTCCAAGTACATTCAAGTTACTTGGTTCCAAAAGTTTTGGGATTAGTAGATATCCCTGGCTGAGTGTTATTGGTCTCACCCATCAAGGGGCCAAGTGGCTCAGTAGACACGGGAGCAACAGGTAAGGGCATGCTCCTCGCAGCAAAGGACTCAGAGCACGTAGCCAGGGATAGTTCTAGGGTCAGATGTTGGGGCACCTAGTCTAGGGAATTAGTTAACACTAGTGGGTTGGGGTTTGTGGTCATCAGTACCACGGGTTGGGAAAGGGAGGAGGGGTATCTATAGGCATTTCCAAGGTCTTTGGTGGCCTATATGATGAGGATGCTTGGGGTGGGGAGGTAGAGGGAACCCCAATTTTGTTTGCTTTCTTTTGTCCTTTGGTCTGGACCATTAAGTCCAAGCCCCCAGAACAAATGGAGGGTAGGTATAGTGAGAATTGCAGATGATAAAGGGTACAAAACTATGTGATAGAATAATTTTTCCTAGGTTGGTAGACTGGTATGCTGACAACTATGAGTGGCAGTTGTTAGCTAAAATTCTATAGGCAAGGAAATGAAGATGGTCCAGGGAAATTTAAATTTGAATATAGTTCCCAGGTAGGAGTCCACACTGAGGAAATCTATTAGCTGAGGCTGACAAATTGGTTTCAACAGGTCATAGGTAGTTTGTCTAGATCAAACAAAATGGATGACTAGTATAATAGATGATCAGGTGCCAAGACTAAACCAAGAACTCAGTTCACACACAGGACATTAGAGTAGGCGCAACACAGCCCACTACAATCAGCTAACAAGATTAAACACCAATACATAACTGATTCACTAATTTATCCACCACAGACAAGGATGCTAAGGACCATCTTGAACCCAAATAAAAACCAGAAAAATGCAAGAGAAGAGCAAGATAGAAATGGCGGATAACAACAACACCAACTAAAAACTAATGTAGGACCCATCTGTTATGTGCAACCATAGCATAACATTGTATCCATATACTTTGACAATCCAACAAACTGTCTAATACTCACAGTCAGGTAGGCATGAAGCAAAACTAAAGTCCAGAATGTAAACATAAATAGTATAGCCACACAGCACAACACGGATACCACAATAGTAAGAAAATAGCTCAAACAGGCAAAGTACTAACCAGCATAAAACCCATTCGCCAGCAGTCCAGCTTGAAGAACATCCATAGGTAGAAAGACTCGATAAAAAGACTCAGGGGAGTTGAGAGTTTCTTTCTCTACCTCTTTCTCTCACTATTAGATGTTGACAACCCTATATCTTCAGATAGTTTAGACTGG
Source organism: Voacanga thouarsii (assembly GCA_026120185.1). NCBI lineage: Eukaryota > Viridiplantae > Streptophyta > Magnoliopsida > Gentianales > Apocynaceae > Voacanga > Voacanga thouarsii. Next base: position 84,884 of record JANUWF010001918.1, on the reverse strand, counting down.
GCTTTTGTCCAATCCACATCACATAGAGTGTCATAGGTACTGATTTGGAAGGTGCCAAGTTCAAAATATATGCCGTTATTTCTAAAACATATGGCAAAAAAAAAAAAAATAGGAAAAGATGCATGACTCATCATCCTTCTGACCATTTCCATCAAAGTTCTATTTCTTCTCTCAGCTACTCTGTTCTATTGGGGAGTCCCAGGCACAGTTAATTGAGATACTATGCCGTGATGTACCAAGTAATCCTTAAACTAACCGAGGAGGTACTCTCCACCACTATCTGATCTCAAAGTTTTAATTAATTTATTTGTTCGATGCTCCACTTCATCCTTAAACTCCTTGAATTTATCAAAAGTGTCAGACTTGCACCTCATCAGATAACTATAACCAAAACGAGTATGGTCATTTGTGAAGGTGATGAAGTACTCATAGCCTCCTCTAGTTGGTGTAGTCATCGGACTACAAACATCTGTATGAACTAGTGCAAGTATTTTCATGGCTTTATCTGCCTTTTTGGTAAAGGACCTTTTGGTCATTTTACCTTTAAATTAAGATTCACACTGATGTTATTCTTCCAGTCTTAATGAACATAAAGGCCCATCATAGATTAGCCTCTAAATTTTATTGGGATTTACATGTCCCAATCTTAGATACCACAAATATGAGTGATTTGATATGACCTTTCTCTTTTTATTGTCAGGTTCAGTTTGAATATCGTTTACTTGATTTCAAATAGCAGGTATATAAAAAAGATTCCCATACATGTTTCTTGTAAAAATTAAATTACCGTCTCTACTGATAGAAACAGCAGAATGGAAAGAAACATAATATCATTGATTCACAATTTGGAAATTGAAATCAAATTCTGTTTAAAACAAGAAACATATAAAATATCTTTGAAAACCAACTTCCCATTACAATAAAAAATAAGCTCAAGATCTTGCACTACTTCAACCCATATTCTTGTTCCATTGCCTACTTGAAATCTATGCTCACCCTTACTGAGTCTCCATGTCCTTCTAAACCCCTATAAATATTACAGACCTGGTCAGTAGCTATAGAATCAACTATCCAGGAGAATATTGATCCAACCATCAAGATAGACTCTAGGTATAGAGTAATACCTGAAATAGACATGGCTAAGAAGTTCGGACAATCTTTCTTCCAAAGCCTCTTCTTGCTACACTTGAAACATTTACCTTTAGGCTTCCCATTGGGCTTAGCCTAACTAGATGCTACAGGCTGGGCCATTACATTATTCTAGACCTTCTTTTTCTTTCTTCCAAAGCTTCTTCTTGCCAGACTTGAAACATTTTCTTTTAAGCTTCCCGTTGGGCTTGGCCTGACCAAATGCTACGGGCTGGGCTATTATGTCGTTCTGGACCTTCTTCTTCTTGAATTTCTTAGGTTTTATCTTAATCCAAAAGAAGAAGCAGAATAAGAGACTAAACCATTTGGCATGGGCTTCTTAATCTTCTCTGAGCTCTTTCATAAGCTCCGTGAGATGCACATACAACTTGCTCATATTATAGTTCAACTTGAACTGTGAATATAAGTCAGACAGAGTTTCAAGAACTATGTCAATTTGGCTCTCTATATCTATCATCGCATCTAGGACCTTGGCCTCCTCAAAGTAAGCAATCATCTTAAACAGATGCTCTCGAACCGATGCCCCCTTAACTATCCTAATGTTCATGATTGCCCTAAGAGCTTCATCTCTTACGGGTCGGCTCTTGTTAGCAAACTTGGTATGAAATGACAAATTCATGTCTACACAGTAGCCATGTGCTCATACTTAGATTAGAGCACACTAGAAATGGAAGCTAACATGCAGTATTTAGCCATCTCATCGGCTTTCTTCTATTCCTTCTTGGCCTCTGATAGGGGCTAAATTAGTCATATTTTTCTTAGTTATTTGAGGCTCATGTGTGATATATTCCGTTCAATAACTAGTCATATTCTGTCACATTTGAGATTTTACCCTTGGAAAGGTATTTTGTTCATTACTTCAAATTTTAAGGGTAAAACGAAGCAAAAATGCCACAAAATAGAACCAAGGCAGCGCCAGCTAGGGCAGAGGAACTGGCGCCGGCCATGTACTGATGACACGAACTTCGAGGCGACAAAAAATTGGTGAAACAAGACCGGAACAGAATGGAATCGGCACCGGCCCTAGTAGCCAAGGCGGCGCTGGCTGCACTCTGGATAACATTGTGTGGGAATCAAGAAAAAATCGATGAACAACTGGAGAAACAAAACATAACCGGCCCCGGCTCTAATAGCCAAGGCGGCGCTGGCTGTGCCCTGAGAAAAAGATGGGATCTTGATTTTTGGACGCGGTTTTTGGTAATCTGTGGAGTTTTAGTACTTTCCTACTTCTATTCGGCCAAGAACATTACACCAACAAGTTTAAGCACTTCCTAAGCCTATAAATAGATGGAAAATACAAGAAAAAAATGGGTGAAATCATTTATCATCATAGAAAATCTCTCAAATCAAATGAGGAATTCTTCAATTCAAGGAGGGTTGTCCAAGAAGGTCTTCAAAGGAAAAAGAATGAGGCTTGTCTATGAGTGCTTTCTTTTGCTTTTTTTTTCTTTTTCTTGAACAATGGTGTATTAATTGTTTTATTGTAATTTGACATTGTTTTAGGTGTTCATGATTATTAGAGTTATTTAATCTTTTGATTAATTAATTATTTTCTTGGTATTTAATTACTTAGGTTGATTACGAGATCAATTGGTTGTTTTTTTCCATTAACTTGCTTGGAAAATGGGTTGATAGTGGTTTCAATTTATTGATTTCATATATTTTTATTTTATTTTCCTTTTTATTTCTTTTTCACTTTATAGAGTCGGTTAAACAATGAAAGAAGGGTGATTAATGTCTACTTGTTCTTTGAGGATCGACACTCGTTTGAACCCTCTACTCTGTTAATGATGAGTACGCTTGTTCATATGTGTAATTTGGGGTTAACGCCTTAATTTAAACTTGATTAGGAATGTGCTTATTTTCATATGATTTTTATACCCAAATAAAATACACATCAGCCTCTTGCTCCTGATCAGTAGATTCCTCCCCAATCTCAGGACAAGAATCCATAAGAATATACTTGTACTCATCAGTAGTGAGTACTATGTTCAAGTTTCACTTCCAATCCACATATGTTAGGCATGTCAACTTATTCTCCTTAAGAATGATTGACAATAGACTGAAAGCAGACATTTCTGAAATATTGCAAAAATATTCATTTAGTTTGCAAGAAATAAAATGCTCATTCTTTATATTATTTCTTTGATAATAGATAAATCTTAAAACCATTATGTGCATTCTTTAACATACGAAATAAGGGACTTTGCATCATTATGTGCAGACACTGGCCTGGAGGATCTCCCCTATGTTGGGCCGCGTTTTACTTGGACAATTTCAGGGTTTGGTCTAAATTGGATTGGGTTATGGGAAATGATGTATGGTTCTAGTTCCATGTCCAGGTGTCTATGGAGTTCCTTCCCATTGGGTGTCTATTAGATCACAGCCCCTACCTTTAGTCACTGGTTGACAATAGGGAGGTTTAGTGAGTCCATTCAGGTTCCTTAATTTCTGAGCTGACCATGACTCGTTTCAGGATTTGGTCAAGGGTGTGTGGGATCGGTCCTACACGAGATTCTTCCAGTTCACTTTCTATCGTCGGTTGAAAGATCTTAAGCGGGACCTGCAGAGATTAAATAGATTGGAATTTTCTCATCTGTCTGGATGTGTTGAACAAGCAAACAAGGCTATACTAAGTGTCCAACAGCAATTACTTGAGAACCCTGCGGACCTGGACCTTATTGCACAGTTCAGGGAGTGTAAACTTTTAGCTTGGCATCTTGCTGAGGCAGAAATGAAGTTCTTCCTACAACTTGCAAAAGGAAAGTATATGGCTCAAGCAGACAAGAATACACGTTATTTCTTTAACATAGTCAAACGGAACAAAAAAAAGAGCTTCATTACATCGATTCTCAAGGAGGACGGTAATATGACTAATAGTCCAAAGGCTCTAACTGACGAATTTGTGGAATACTACCGGAGTCTACAGGGGACGAAGGTTGACTACAGCATATCAATGTGGACTATGTTCGTGCAGGCCCTATGGTCCCTCATGACTTGAAGGCTGACTTGGTTAGGGAGGTCACTGATCAGGATATTAAATTGGCCCTGTGGGACATTGGTGATTGCAAAGCACTGAGTCTAGATGGGTACTCTGCCTTATTTTTCAAGAAAGCTTAGGGTACGGTTGCACAAATTCTATGTGATGCGGTTAGGGAATTCTTCTCATCTGGCAGAATCCTAAAGCAGATTAACCATTCAGTTATTACTCTGATTCCTAAGTCTGAACATGCGGAAAGGGTGATGGACTATAGACCAATTTCTTGCTGCAACGTGGTGTAAAAGATCATTTCAAAAATTTTGGCAGACAAACTTAAAATGGTTCTTTCTCATCTTGTGGACATCTCACAGATAGCGTTTATACAAGACAAACTTATGGCTGACAACATCCTACTGGTTCATGAGCTTATGCGTGCGTAAAGTAGGACAAGAGTTTCTCCTTAATGTATGCTTAAGATGGACCTAAGAAAGGCATATGACTCAATTAACTGAACTTTCTTACTAGAATTACTTACTGAACTGGGGTTTCCACGTCTCTTCATAGACTGGATTGAGTAGTGTGTGACCACTACTTCTTTCTCTGTTGCTATCAATGGGACGGTGCAGGGTTTCTTTAGTGGTGCTAAAGGACTTCGCCAAGGGGATCTGATTTCTCCACTGTTATTTGTCATTTACTTGGAATATTTCTCATGAGTCGTCAAAATGCACACACTCGGGACTTTATTCAACTATCATACCAAGTGTGAGGGCTTAAGAATTACTCACCTTGCATTTGCGGATGACCTTATGCTGTTTGCAAGGGGTGACCATTCTTTTGTTTGCATTCTCCTTAACTTCCTAGAAGAATTTAAGAGGTGCTTTGGTCTTAAAATTAACAAGGATAAGTCTAATATTTATCTAGCTGGAATCCGTACGACTGATCAGGAGGGTGTTCTGGCTAATACAGGCATACCCATTGGGTAACTTCCTTTTTGCTACCTTAGCCTACCAATCATGAATGGTAAAATTCGGCTAACTTTCTACAGACCTTTGCTAGATAGAATTGGCTCATACATTGGGCGATGGTCTGCACGTTCTTTTTCTTATGCTGGGCACCTCCAACTGATCCAGACTGTCCTACAAGAGGTTGAGTGTTTCTGGTTGTCCATTTTTCCAACACCGTCTGTAGTGATTTATCAGTTAGATAGGATAGCTTGGAATTTCCTGTAGGACTCAAAAAAGTCATTGGTTGCCCTGGAAGGATATTTGCCTTCCCAAGACTGAAGGTGGACTTGGTTTGCGACATTAACAGACTTGGAACGGGGCGCTATTAACTAGAATCATTTGGGACATACATGTTGAGAAACAATCCTTGTTGGTCAAATGGCTGGACCACTACTACATGAACGGCAGATCAATTTAGGAGATTGAACATCACAGGGACCACTCCCCACTGTTTCATAGACTGCTAGCAATCAGAGACATTATTCTGGAGTGGGAACGGGATATTCACAGTGATGCTGATCTTCTACACACTTGGGCTATGGGTACCACTTCGTTCACTTCTCAAGCTTATGACTACCTTAGGTTAACTACATTAAAGGTTTATTGGGCCCATACTATTTGGAAGTAGGGATTAACCCCCAAGCATTCATTCATGCTCTGGTTGTGTGCTAGGGAACGACTGAAGACCAAGGATGCACTTATGTTCTGTCTAGATGACTTATCTTGTCAACTGTGTAAGACACAATCGGAAACGACTAACCATTTATTTTTCAAGTGCTCGGTTTCTAGTACTATTTGGATGGAAGTTAAAATGTGGCTGGGTTTACCACAAGTAATGAATACGACCACCTCTTGCCTTAGGTGGTACAAGCATGCCAGCAATGGTTCTTCGTGGTTAGCTAAGGCTAAGGCTACTACTATGGCTACCACGTTCTATTACATCTAAAATGCTCGTAACAAGGCGTTGTTTGAGGGAATAGTTTGCCAACCATTGGAAATTGCTAAAAGGATCAAAACACATGTGTACACTATTATATTTACTTTATACCCTAATGTTCTGACCAATTTTGAGAATTGTATTAACAACTGCTAGTTAATAGTCCTCTTGACTATGAACTAGTGAACCACCCTGTAAATATATTTTGATGAATATTAATCCATTTACATTGTGATAAGAAAAAAAAAAAAAAAGAGTTTGGCTCTTAAAAAAGATAATAGAGCATCATAGGAAGATTAATAGCATCCTAAGTTAGGTGTAAAACCATCACGAATCAAAACTTACTAAAATAGGTAATGGTCTAGAAAACATTCCACCGATACGATGACCACTAATTCACACCTATAGGCAATCTAATGCTAAAACCTCCAATGTAGATTAGTCGATCCTAACAAATACCCTAGGCTTTTGATTTTACTCTTCCATGAGTTCTAGATACTTGTGAAAATCCATCCTATAGGAGGTCATGCTTAGAATAACACGAGAAAATTCATTATCTCTAATGAGAGTTGTGATAGAAGCCATGGGGTTGTTGGAAACCCTCTCACACTTAATCTTTTATTCAAAATAGAGCTTTAAGCCCAAACACGTTTCCTATAATCTTATTATTTCATGAACCTTAGTAAAAATCTAAAATTCAATATTATTTTTTATATCAAGGATTAAATCCTTTGAAAGAATAAACTATGAATTTATTTTACTATTCTAAGTTAATAACTAAGTAAAACTTTATTAAATAACTTTAAGTTCAATATTGTTCTCTATGTCAAGGATTGTATCGTATAAGAGAATAAACCATGAACCCTTTTACTTTCAAAGTTTCTTAGATTAAAATATTTTATTAAAACTCGTCCTATCTACTGAGACTTTGGTCTCACAAGAACTCGTGCATTTGATCACAAAAACAAAATAAGCATGATAACAAAAGTAAACATTTTCATGTTCAAACTATTCATTTATTTCGAAGTGACCAAATAATGGATTAAACATCATGAATTAAAAATTAATGATCTTCTTTAATCCTATGGTAGTTCCATCCTTTACTATTCATTTTTATGCAAATTATTCATCCTTAGATAAATAAAACGACTGCAAAAAATTAACCTCATACAATGGTTTTAAAACATGATTATAGCAAGGAAAATTTGAGGTACAAAACTTTAGGAGTGCTCTCCTATTTCTTGGTCAATTTGTCGCCTCCCTTCTCATCCAAAATTGCGTGCAACTGCCTCTAGGCAAAGTGGACCTGGAGCCTAGTCCATTGGACCCACCTAGTGCTACGTTCAATCTGTATTTTTGAAAATTCTTGTGGGACAAAGTGGAGCTGGCGCCTGGTCCGATCGGCCCAACTTGTGCTGAGTCAGCTCTGGAGTTCGCCGATTTTTGGAAAATATCCAGCTTTTCTGCCACTTTTTGCCCCTCAACAATTCCAGCAATCACGTTCTTCAATTCCCAAAACATTATAGGTTAAAAGAATACAAAGAAACGCAAAGCTAGATATAAAAAAAATGGCCTTTACAAGTGCCGATGCCTTTAACCACTGAGAAACAATGGGAAGACCATTAGAATACATAATCCTATGCCTCATTTGCGAGGCATACATGAACTCCAGAAACTAGTGTATGAGGGATCACATGAAATTACAAAAGATTCATTTTTAATAGTAAAACAACCACTTTTTTTTTTTTAGTTTTAACCTTAGTACATACTCCTAGATGAAAACCGTGGCTTTGATACCACTTGAAGGATCACGGAAAAAAATCAGAGGAAAAATGCGACAGAAAATTTTCAGTTTTTTTTAGCCATATTTAGGAGAGGATACTTACTTTTGCTTATTGGTGATGGATTAACCAACGTACGGACAGGTTGCACTAGAACTTCTTGCATTCGAAGGGAAGTAGGAGGCTCCTGTTGTTCAATTGCAATTCCCACCAATCTTCCTCTCTTACGCATCAAGCATTTTCTCTTCGTCTTCTGGAGTTTGGCTCTTCCTTATTCTTGGGTTAGCTTGGTGAAATTTCCTTTTTTAGATAATCAAAATACTCTCCAAAAGAGAAAGAAGAGAAGGACAAAAACCAGAGGAAGGAAGATCTAGGAAAAACGGCGCACCAGAGAAGAAAAAACTAAAAAACCACGTTAGGTTTTTTTTTTTTTCTCTTGTCCTTATTTTTGGCCAGCTTAGGGCTTCCTAATGGCCATCATCAAGCCCTAATAGGCAAGATGCTGTGCTTATAAATCAGTCTAAGACTGGCCCAATCCCCTTAATTAATTATCTTTTCTGGGCCTCATTAAATACCTAAGACTAATTAATTAATTCTAATTAGACTCTTAATATATGTTAAAATATGTCGGCCCAATTAATTAATTTATTCCAGTCTAATTCTCCTAATTAAATTTTTTTTTGGGCCTTATCAAAACCCAAGACTAATTAATTAATTCTAATTGGACTCTTAGAATAAATTCTATTTCTATTCCAAATAATTATCCATTAAGCCAGATTGTGTTTAAATAATACCAAGGTAACTTGAGCTACTCTGGGGACCAAGAAACATTTTATTCATGGCTACTAAAATGACCGAAATACCCTTACTATTAAATAGCCGCATTTTATCATTTTAAATATTTTCATTTATCAGCATATGGGAATATTGACGCCAAGAATAATATTACTACAGCAATGTCTCTGACCTATATGTGAAATGATGGAAATACCCTTCTATGTAACACCCATCAATGAAACATGATAAATGTACTAACAACCATCTCAAAGGCATCAACCATCATTAGATCTCTAGTTCAATAATCCATGACTCACTTGAATGTATTTACTTATCATTGGAAGGTACCCATAAACATACATTCTAGAGTCACATTCCCAAGGCCCTGGATCATTTAGATTATTCTGGACAATCACAAGAGAGTGATTTAACTTTACTAAGTGAAGCATAGAAACTTGTTGCCTGAGTCCGTCTTAACTAACTAGAGTAATACATCCATCATATAAGGATATTGATCTCACAAAAGAAATCTCACCCAACATACATCAAAGTATAAAATACTAGTTTCACCAGACCACCAACTCATACTCAAGTATGAAGGTATTTGTCGACGCTATAGCAGTAATAGTCTAATCTCTATAATTATAGTACTTTAAAAAATACCACTAATACATGTCCAGTTCTACGTATTTGAAATACTCTTATGCCTATGATGTGAGTGAACTACTCACTGATTGAGGGTAAACCATTACTCATTGGAAATCATGGCATAATAGTCTTACCTTGATGAAATGCCCAGTTCCATTGAATGACTAAGAACTAAATTTTACTTTATGACAAGTACCCATGGTCTATACCTTACTGTGAAGAACAACCCAATACATAGACCATTATTTATCATACTTGGACCTTTAAATGTGCAATAATATAAGTAACAAACTAAATTGAATGAATAAATATTTTATCGTAATATGTTTATACAAAATACATAATTGTTGAGGGCATACTTACCAACATTATTTCCTCTCAATTTGAATAAAATCCCAGTACTTTTCATTGTTATACAATATGTTGTTTGGTGATCTAGAGATTGTCTATAGTGAGGGATGGAGTTACAAAGATTTTGTTAGAGAGAGATGGGAATTTACTCTAATTGTTGTTTGATTTTAGCACAAAATGTTTGTGATATTGATTTTAGGTTTTTGTTTTGGTTGTATTTTAGTTTATTTGATCTTTTTCCATACATGGGCCATCTACAAACGGCATAAAATTTACCAAAAGCTTTCCTAGAAAATTAATCATATGCAAGAAGCTTGATTTGCAGAGTGGAGTTATGAAATGAAATTAAAGATTTCCCCTTATAATTATTTTCATTTTTTCATTACCAATGTTGGGTTGACTTGTCAGACAAGAGACAAATAAAAAAAAAAAAACTTGTTTGAGAATTTTAAAATTTTTAGGAGACATGTCACTTTATTTAATTGTGAGGGGCACAATTATAAAAATTGTTATTTTTGAATGGCCAAAATGTAAACCTTCATAACTAATTACCCAAATCTATTTAGTATCCTCTACCAAACTTAGAGGGCAACAAATTTCTACTCAAATTTTCCTCTTCTCCTAAGAATGCCTAGATGATAGATAAATCAAACTCACAATATATGAAATTGCATTTACAGACAAACAAAATCCCACTCTAAAATCCTTATTTCCATCTCTAAATGGATTTACACATAGATTGGAGATTGATTTTTATCTATCTTTAAAAGGGTTATTTCTAGCATGGAGATGAAAGTGACATCTGCCTCCAAAACTTTAGAGATGAATGTTTTGATTCATTTATAATTTGAAGACAGGAGAGATGAGTCTATCTCTAGATAGAGATGGATTATTTATCTCTATTTTATCTTTAGACTAGAAAATAAATTAAAAATGAAAGCGTGTAAAAAAAATCAATTTTTAGAAACTAAGCTTATATATAAAATAATATTAGGGGTTAATCACAACTAATATTTCAAGAATAAAGTGAAAAATTATGCTTTTATGTAAGTATATTTACTTAATAATATTACACACACACACACACACACACACACACATAACCGACACTTATATTTATAAGCAAAATTATCTTATATACTTGTATGATCAAAATTAGCAAAATTAAATTCACGTACTTATATTTTAATATACTTAGTCTAGTTGGTGTATTCATTAGATAAGAAGTTAATGGGAGGCAATGCCATTCTAAAATTGGACATGAATAAGGCATCTGATCGAGTTTCTTGATCTTCCCTATTCCAAATCATGGCCAAATTTGGTGTTAACCAACATATTATTTATTTAGTAAAAAATTATTTATCCAATTTTTGGCTCTTAGCTTTTGTAAATGGTTAACCTGTTGGATATTGTTAATCAACCCAAGGTCTCAAACAAGAAGATCCTCTCTCTCCTACTCTCTTCATTCTTGCTCAGAAATTATTCTCCAGATGTCTAAATAGAATTAGTGAAAATGGCACATTAATTCCTTGTTGTGTTCCACAGGGCTGCCTCATATTTCCTACATAAATTTCGTAGATGGCACTGTCATTTTCACTAATGCCTCTAATGCAGCACTTACAGCTATCTCTAATGTCATACGCAAATACCAAAATTTCTCTCGACAATTCTTAAACATAGAAAAGAGCTCTTTCATCCTTTTGGACAATACCTCCCATGCTGTGGTTTTCCAAGGTCAACAAAAATTAAGGTTTCTAGAAAACAACTTCCCTTCACTTATTTAGGGTGACTAGTGTTTAAAAAAAGGAATAAACGGGCCCTTTTCCTAACCAGCTTTGGACAAAATCCATAAACGTATTTAGGGGTGGAAGTTTAAATTTTTATCTAATGTATGGCATTTACAAATTATGTTGTTGGTATTGTTCTCTATGCCTTTGCATATACTACACAACATTAGACCTCTAATATCAGTCATTGCAATACTGAAGAATTTTCTGATTTCTTTTGCGGTTATTCCTCCTTTGGGAAGAAATAACACTTGAAGTCTTTGAAATCCATATGTTTACCGTAGAGAAAAAATGTCATCCAAATATGCTCTATGTCTAATATGAGTATAGCTCTTGGACTTGGGTTGTGGTGGAAACATAGGCAAAAGCAATCTTTTTTGTTGGAATTTATTGATGCTAAATATAATATTAGGGCAACATCTTATATTGATACTTGCTAATAACTCATCTTCTAGGATATGGAGGTGTATGCTCAAAATTGGAAGTATAGTAGAGGATAACATAGGATTTATTCTTATATGGTGCGCTTCTTCTTTTTGGTTTAAAGATTGAATTGGATTTAGCAAACTCTATGATTGGAACACTACATTGATTCAGCCAGATTTTAGGGCCTCGTACTGTTTATCAAATGGTTTCTGGAATGTGCATTTGATACAAAAATTATTGTATCTAATGGTTGCTCAAAAGGTTTCTGTATTGTTGCTACAATTGGAGGTTGGAAACATTGATGACATTATGGTTTGGAAAGCATTTGTAGGTGGTCTTTTCTCAACTGCAACAGCATGGCAGGCTATAAGGTGGACAGGTTTGGATAATTAGATTGCTACAGACATTGAACATTTACAATTGCAACCATCAATAAAGTCGTTCATATGGAAATTTTTGAACGGATATCATGCACTAGATTCACAACTCATGAGGATCAATTTTCAATTTCTCTCATGTTGTAGTTTTTGTTCTACTATAGAGGAAACACTTCACTATTTATTCTATGAGTGCAAGTCTTTATGGGATTTTTGGCATCTTGCTTCTTCACACCTCCCTCGAAAGACTGTGCCTGTTGTTAGCATAATTTTAAGAATTTTTTCAACTATTTGTGGAAAAGGAATATAAAGGGGTTTAATATTTTTGAAAGGTTTTTGGCTATCTCATTATGCGTAACTTTGAAGTTTCGCAACAAATGTAGGAATGATGGAACTTGGGACAATCAACATTTCCTATCTCATTCAGCAACAAGCACCTTTACCTCCAACATGTAAGCATTTCCTCCTAATTGTATATCTGGCTTTGAAGATTTTTCTAGGATGTTTCCTATTCCTTGGAAGCCTTCCAAAGCTAAATAGAATGTTGCAGTTGTCTAGTTGTGAGGAAGCCTAATAAGGGCTCATCATATACATATTTTCTAATATTTTTGGGCTTTAACTGTAGTTAATCCTTGTTGAAATCACCATTCACCACACCATTCTCATCTTATTTTTGTAGGAAATATAGAAAATACTAGTTGAAGATATGAAGAAATTAAGAAAAATGGAGAAAAAATGGAAGAAAAATGAAGAAGCCACACAACAAGTGGCAGCTTATCGAATTGGAACTTCCCCAGGCCACCTAGGATCAAAATTTATAATAAATAAATGAATAGTACCCAATACTATTCATGTGAAATGCTCATTTTCCAATTTTTCTGCATTTTTTATATTTGTTTCTCTATTGTACACTATAAATACACTATTATAAACCCTAGAAAAATATCTTTGGCTGGCTAGTAACTTAGATATCCTCTAGGAAGCCATTTCTCTCTCAAAAATGAATAGAATGAGCAAGCGATTCAAGGAACAAGAAGGGAGGATTATAAGGAGCTCTCAAGAAGTAGGAAGAAATTGCTTGTCTATAAGTATTTCTAATCCTTTTCTTTATTATCAACTTTGTAATTTTTGTTATAAGATTTGATTTTAAATTTTAATAAAGGATTTTACTCCATTTTTATGCTTTAGGATGATGTATTCGTCTTGGATTAATGATTTTATCTATATGGCATTTGGTTATTTGTTTTCATTGTGTTATCTTGGTTGTGTAGGTTTTAATTGATTTCCTTCAACTAGTTGTTCTTCCTTAATGATTTCAAGAGATGGGGTTAAGTTTAAACACCCACTAAACTACTTTAATATTTGCAATCTTCAATTAACCCGGGAGGGAGGTTGTGTATTAGGGCTAATAATTAATGGGTTTGTGAAATTGCCTAGAGATAGGGGTTTTGTGGCTTCTGGATGGTTTGGGATTGTGAGTAGTGTTTAATACCTCCTTGGATTTAGTTAATTAGGTTGAGATACCAATTAGCCAAATTTATGGATTAAAGATCTCATAACTTGAGAGAGTGTGAGATTGATTTGTGACTCACATAGATGCATAGAGTTGAGATTTATGGATCTAAGTGGTACTCGTCTTTGAGGTGTTTAATGGGAGAATTCTCATTGTTACATGGCCTTTTCTCTTTCAAATCTCTTGATGAACTTGTAACTCTTCTTTGGGTGAAATGATTGGTTTCCTAGTGTAATGTAATTATTTGTTTTTCGCTTATTTAATTTGGCTAGACAATAAGATAAGAGCAAAGTAGTGGTAATTGCTAAGTTCTCGTGGATTTGATACTCGTTATTCCCTATATTACGCAATGGGTATACTCACCCTATTGTGTGGTTTTGGGGACTCGTATTTTAATTTAAAATATGATAATTTGTGGCTACTTGTTATACTATTTCCAATGCACTAAAAACCCCCCACATCAAGGGCATGATGAGGTTATCCTTAATATAGACGATACATGCAGTGGAAACATAGGATCTTCTAGCATTTGAGGGATTTTAAGACATGGAAATAGTGAGTTCGTTCATGCTTTGGCTAAAATTATTGGGTTTTCAGCTAGTTTTCATGCTGAGCTTAATGTATTAGCTGAAGGACTTTCATGTGATGGAATCTTAGACTGTCCAGCATTCATATTCAAACTAATAGCAAGGTATTAGTGCAACAACTTTCTCAAGAGGGCAATTTACAATGGAAGGGGCTACACAATAAAAGGAAGATTGAGATGTTCCAAGGAAAATTCCGGATGATTGAGTTCCAGCAATTCTACATGGAAGGGAACATGGTGGCAAACCAATTAGCTAATTACACACTAGCTCAAGGGTGTGACTATAACTTCCCTATTTCTTCTATGCTAGCAAGACACATAAAAGGCTTGTATTTGCTAGACAAGATGTATTGCCTTCAATTCAATCTTTTTTTCCTTTTGTTTGGAGGTTAGGTTGATGTCCTCCTGATAGTGAAAATCTTGGTATTGAAAATATTAATTCAGTTCACAAATAACCAAGTATTAAATTTATAAAACACCAACACCTAAGCTACACAGCAAAACTACTATTAGAGCAAGTACACTCATTGCATAGAATAGTATAAGGTATCAACAAGTATCGTTCTCAAGGAGTAAATACAAACAATAACTCTCATTATATTGTTTAGATAATTAAATCCACAAAAATACAATTAATGCAAGACAAACCATTCATAAAATAATTTCAAGGCAACTCATGAAATAAAAGAAGGAATAAAAGCTTGTATTTTCAATAGAAAGTTCAAAATATATGGCAAGATATTAAGCACAATTCATGATAAATATATCAACAATCTAGCAGCAAGGATATTAATTATGAAACTCACACTCTCTCTAGTTGTGAGTTTCTTATCTATGGTAAAATCAATAGGAATCTTTACCTCATTAATTTTACAAAGATGCATTTAACATATTATCCAAAAAATCTATCAAAAACTAATATCCCTATCTCTAGGCAATATTATAAACTCAATAGCAAATAAAAAGTAGTCAAAATCCCTATTTGTAGGAAACAATAACTTCTTTCTCTAGTATGGAGAAAATTAATTACCCTATTTCTTGGTGAAACTAATCTCTTTTGATTACTAAGTCTTTACCGTTAACCTCTCTATTAAGTTAATTAAGAGATAACAAATATTGAATTAATAAGTTGGTGCCACTTTCCTAACCTCTCTCTCTCGAGTTAATTAGAAAATAACTAATCAACTTAATAAGATAATATGCTTAAGTAATCAAATACTAGAAAAATGACATAAAATTGATCACAAAAGATAGTATAAACATAAAGCCAAAATCTTGAATTCAATCTCACAAAAATACAATAAAACCATTAAGAATGACATTGTTAAGAAAGAAGTGTAAGTAAGTCCCAAAAATACTTATAGACAAACCAATTCTCTAAACTTCAACAAACCCCCTCTCATACAATGATCCTTTCTTCCATAAACTCCAAGAAATTCTATGTAAAACATTCTACTCTATGCATTGCACGACTCTAAATACTTGCACACATACCTTACTGCACGTGAATTACCTTTATAAATAGGTGTATAATTTCCTAAAAGTAATGAAGCATAAAAGAATTGGTTTCCAAATAGAATTCTAAAATCTCAGCAAAATCACCAACATAATAGAGAAGAGCTAGTCGTGCTTCCCCTATCAAAGCCAGCCGTGGTTTACTTCCATTAATCATTTCCATTTTGTTTTCTTTTCAAAGCTAGCCATCAGCTTGATATAGCTGATCATTGGCTATTTAATCTGATTACTAGCATTGCAAGGTGGTCACTAGCTTCCTCTATTCTTCTAGGCAGTCCATGGATTATATTAAACGGTCCATAGCTTTTCTAATTTCATGAAGCCAGCCAATCCTTTGATGGTCTTATTCAATTCTTCCATTTCTAGCTTCCAAATATGGCTTTGATTGCTCTATTCATTCGTCTCTATTTTTAGCTTCTTTTCAATGTTTTTATACTTGTTTTCAAAAAAAAAAATAAAATCCTCAATCTTCAGTGTACACAACAAATATAAAAATGTTATGGGAATAAACGGCATTTAACCTAAAAATCAAGCATAAAATCCCTCCAAAATATGTGCATAATTTACTCTTATCAATTTCCCCTCATTTAAACTTTTGCTTATCCTCAAGCGAACATTAAATCAAAGCACACAAAATAACTTATCTCATCACAAATTCATTCAAAACAAAGCCACAATTTTCTTCCAACCTTGAATATAATTTGTCAATCATTCAACTTATTCAATACTTTTGCAAACTCATTTATTAAATCAATTATATCAAGGCCCTCAAAGTTAAGCCAAACAAGTTTTTACTTTTGCCTAAGAAAATTATTTCGCTCCTTATGTCAACATGTGGATAGCACAAATCATATAAGTCAAGCTATTAAACCAATTCAAGTGTCACGGAATCAAATTTCTCCAACTTTAGTAGCGACCTAAGAAATTCTCAACTCTTTTTTTAAAGACACCCTTTTGTTTTCAAAAGATTTAGGGATTTTAGCCTCAAAAGAGTGGATTTCTCTTCACTCACTATATTGGCCCTATTTTGTCATCATTTTCTCTTGTTCTTGGAAATTTATAGCCTTAAAAGAGTGCATAGTACCTTATATACTTGCTACTTCTGTCTATATTGGCCCCCATAATTTCAAGCAAAGTTTTTTAATCTTGAATAAGCACTTTTTTTCACTCGTTTTTTTTTTCAATTCATACTTCTACATTTTTTTCACACGTTTTTTTTTTCCCCCAAAAGATATGTGATTTGCATTCTCAGACCTTTTTCTCCTCACTTTCTATTCAAAGTTAGGATAAATTTAGTAAACCCTGAAACAAGAATTAGTTAATAACTCTTTCCATATTTCATCACATCATCTCCATCCAAACTCTAAGAACAAAATAAAATTCAAATACTACCGCATAACCAAGGTTAACTTAAATTTTCAAGACTTAGCAATATGCAACTTAATACACAAGGTTACTCCAACAAAATCCACCAACTGAATTACAAAATCACATCCAAAGTTAAAAGAAAATCACAACCTCATTATAGGAAAACAACTTCAAGCCAAAACAAGTTTATGTAAAAAACGAAAAAAAAATTGGACCCAAATTCTTAAGAAAAGCCATCATGATTTTAAGAAAATGCACTTCATAAAAGAATTAAACTCCATTCTCCTCAATAGCCTAAAACATCACAATAAGGCATATCCAAAAGATGAAAAAGATAAAGAGAAAAAAGAAAACAATACTCTCCAAGATAGATTAGCACAAATAAGAGTGAATTTCATTCTTTCAATATTGATAGGACCATTGTTATAAAAAGTCAAATAAACAAAACCTACAGAAAGAAAAACAAAAGCACCAATTAAAAACATAAAAAAGAAATTAAAAGAAGATTAATAAAAGAAAATAATCCAAAATGAAAACAAATTAAACGTAGATGAAAAAGAAAGCTAGAAAAATAAACAAAGCACTTATGAACACCCTAAAATGGATCCTCTAAATGGTCCCTTTTTATCCAAATGGACCTTTGTGTCCTCTCTGCTAATCCCAAAAATATCGCCAATAATCGCCAAGAATATCCTAATTTAGCTTGATATGATGCAAAATTTTACTACGTTTCTGTTGAATTTTCTCGATGCAGTTAGACATTTGATCTTTATTTTCTTAGGTTGTTCTCATATAACCTATTTCTACACTTAATTTCTCCAAAAATGTGTGAATTCCAACTAGAATATACAGTCAAAGGTCTCCCAACATCCATCTCGATGGGGTGCATCCTCTTCTTGTTCAACTTGAGCTCAGAAACACTGTCTTAGGTACCTCCTTTAGCTTTAACCATGTATGCGCTGCATTATCATATGTGTAGCCACAATAATAGAGCAATTGTCAACAGTAACATTGCAAGTAGTAGTAGTGTCCAAAATTTCACCTTCCATGATTGCCCCAAAAGGATTTAAAACCTATGTAATCATTTAAAGAAGAACATATTCTTCAGAAGTAAGGCAATAGTTTGTCACCTCTAGCATGGATGTTAGCAACAAAGAAGCAAGGGGAATAGATTCTTCATGAAGCATTTTATAAAGAATATAAACATCAATCACCCTAACTTCTTGTAAATTGCTTGGTAGAAAGAAAATATTAAAGCACTAAAGGTGCACAATTACCCTTAAGGAGCAAGATTATTCTTAGAAAGAAAGAGAACTACTTTCTAATGCTCTAAAATCGAAACCCAACAAGTAACATGCATCTTGAAAATTAGAATCTAGTTCAGAAGCAGTTTTATGTTGTGATGATCAATTTCTAACCACGAACTTTCATCATCACAAATGCCTAAAATAATAGCTAACCCGTATCTATCCAACTCTATACGAATGTCCTTTACTTCAGTTTTTATCTTCTTGAAGTGTCCTTTTGTAACACCCCTACAAAAAGTAACAACGGAAGCATGTCAAAAATGGGTGTCGCCCCATTTAGTTACCTAGATAAGGGGCCTTTATAATGAAAAACCAAAAGTGGTAACCAAGGCCTAGACTAATACAAGTAACTCATACTGATGGTCATATACATATAAAACAGTGAGTCTCGTACATTCAATCTCCATACTACATCAGCAATAAGGTACATAATCAAAAGAGAAAGCGTCTACACGTAGACTGTTATCACTGTGTTATCATCTTCCTATTCGTAGGTCTGCTCGACTCTAGATCTTACAAATCAGAACGATAAAAGACATGTGAGAGTGAAAAATCATCCAATAAGTCCCGTGTTGCCAGTGCTTTACAAAACAGATAAAGTAAAGTAATGTTACATTTTTGTCCCCAAAGGGCACTATAGAAAGGTTTTTATTTCTTTTTCCACTGAAATTAATTTCAAAACTCTCTAAATAAGAGTTTATTCAGAACTCAATCATTTTTTTGAAGACTATGTTTCAATTTCAAATCATTGCCCTAAATTTCACATTATAGGCACTTCTCCAATAACAGATCAGCCTACGTGCAACGCTCATAAGGCATCGCCTTCGGTGCCACGTCTTATTGTGCTAAAACCACAACCTACAACACTCAACTGTGATTCACCGAAAGGTATATACACCGTAACATACTACTGAGAATGAATACTAAGTACACCACAACATACTAAGTGTATTGCAGCACACTAAATATTTTACGTACCACCATAAGCTAAGGGGTCCCAATCTTGACATCATTCACCATCGAGGCAGTAAGGAGTCAAACGCTACCGAGTGTCCCCGCCCAGTATTCAACGAACGACTCAACAACAATGTGCACTTGCAAGCACGAACATGCCAGGAGCTAAACGGCTAGCCATGACGACTCATCTCAATGTCTTGTCACCCTGTTTAGAGTAAGATAATCCCCAGAACTTGCTAGGTTACTTGGGGTTGTCTATCTCTAACATGAGCTAGTACAAAGATCGAATTCCTCACTGAGTACTCAACGTTACCAATACCAATCGCTACTGACTGATCGGGCCAGAGGGTTATTTGTTCTCGCAGGATTTTCAAATCAAACATTTTTTGGGCTAAAATATCCTTTTGTAGAAATTGATCCCACTGACTCGCAAGTCAGACGATTATTCCCATAGGCTCTGCAGGGCCAATTAGTTCATTCCATAGACACATCTGGCTAATAAAGTAGTTTTCGGGATCAAAAAGTTATTTTTCAAAAGCCAATCTCATACTGAGAGATCATTTTCCAAAACCATGTCAAAACAGGGTGAAAAGTTCTTTTCGCACATTAAAACACATTTCCAAGAGTATTCGGGTCATTTTGTCTATACCTGATCTCAAAAGTCATCTCCAAGGATATTCAGGTCATTTTGCTCATACTCGATTCCAAAAAGGCTTTGTGAGGGTATTCAGGTCATTTACCCTTACCCGATTTGAAAAGCATTAGCAAAAGTTCTAATAAGGATATTTCGGTTATTTACTGAATACCCAATTCTAAAAGTTTCCATAAAACATTCTAATAAGGACATTTGGATCATTTTTCAAATACCCGATTTTCAAAGGAACTTATTTCAAGAAATCTAGAATTCTAATCCTAAAAAAGGTTTAAATTCAAAGTTTCTAATCATGTTTCCATAAAATATTCCAATAAAGGTAACCTAGTCAATTCCTGAATACTTGATTCCAAAAATTGCCATTTTTCAAAAATCCCAAGTATTTAATCCAAAAGGACTAAATTCACAAAATTTGTGCTTGAATCATTCGTTAAGGGTTTCAAGCCAATTATGATGTTCATTCGAGTCCAAGATGGTATAAAAATAATTATTGCTCAAAAAAGCCTTATATATATATTCAGGGATTTCCAAAACGATGAAAAACGTAGCATTTCATGGAAAAATAAAGCATGCTAACTTTCAAAAGGTTTTAGAAGCCAAAGGGACTCACCTCGTGTCCTAAGTAAGCTTTTATCGTTATTGTGTCATTCAACTACCGTTTCCAACGTGCCGTTAGCCATTTACCAGTGAACGTACATCAAACATCATTTTTTATGTTTAGCTGTGTTTGGTCAAAAATTAGCAGATGGTTAGCCGACGTGCCCAACGATTAGCCGACGTTCAGCTGACGTATCCGACGGTTAGCCGACGTTTAGCCAACATGGCCAACGATTAGCCGACGATTAAAAAAAAAATGCACAACTATTGTTCATGTCGTTTTTTCTTCATTTGTTCAATTCTTCGGTTTTTATTTTTCCACATCCTTCCTCTCTTCATGAACAAGGAATTATCTTCATGTTTCTCATTCATTTCATCCCAAAATCATACAATTAATCCTTCTTAAATTCATTCATTTCCAAACCAAAATTCTGGAATTTCTTTCTTAACACGCAATTTTGTATCGCGCATAATTTTCAATCCCCAACTCCGATTGGGCTATATGATATATCAAAAAAATAGTAAGACACTTAACTTTGATTCTTTATAAGTGGTTTCATGAGCTCAAATTTCCGTGACACAATATAGAGGCAATAAAGTCCCAGTAGTTTGGCCCTAACTCAACATTTCATGTCATCATTTAATTTCCTTTAACCTTTAACACCTTGAAAACATTAAATTCATTCAATTTTTCCTTCAAATCAACTTTGATCCTTCAATTTTCAGATTCTAGCAACTCATATAAGTCACGTTTATTCAACCCAAATTCAATTCCTTCAATTAAGAGTTAACATAATTCATCCTTCTAACCAATTAACTTCAATTTTCATTCCACTTTGATCATCATCTCTTCAACCAAGATCAACCCTTCAAACTACCATCAATATTCATTCATTCATCACACAAAACATTATACATAAATCCCCTAGGCAGTTGGCACACATAATCACACACAAAGTTTATATGCCCTAGCTTTTGATCCAAAATCAAGACATGAAAATCATGTTTTCATGTTAAAATTAACATCAAAATAATCCCCATTCACCCAACAACAACTTTAATTCTAGCAAGTTAAGGTTTTACCTTAGGTATAGAACTCTTCGGTGTGATTCGTTCTAAGAATATCTCAAGAACACACATACTACACCAAGAACACATACTATTCACATTTTCTCTCTCTTTTGCTAATTTCTTTTTATTTCTTTTTTTCTCCCATGTGATTGCCAAAATTCTATCTGTAATACAGCCTTCCCACCACCATACTTCAATAGAATTTTGGCCAATTAATTTTTAATTCAACTTATTGTATGGTGGGTTTTCATGTAGGTGTGTTCCAATCATATAATTACACACCATTTTCCTTAATTTTCTTCCTTAAATT
Organism: Voacanga thouarsii; assembly: GCA_026120185.1. Taxonomy (NCBI): domain Eukaryota; kingdom Viridiplantae; phylum Streptophyta; class Magnoliopsida; order Gentianales; family Apocynaceae; genus Voacanga; species Voacanga thouarsii. The sequence goes on along the minus strand of JANUWF010001918.1, from coordinate 62,791 downwards.
TTCCTCTTCTATTCACTCTTGTAGCTGCCAAATTTTTCGCTATTTTTCCAGCCATTCCACTGCCTCTACATGGAAAAATATTGGCCAAATAAATTGATCAAGACATTAATTAAATGGCTCCAGAAATGATGTCACACATACCATTTCTTTATTTATTTTATAATTCCTTAATTCCATATTTCTTGCATGAATTCTTCATGCAACCATTCATAAGTTGATATATGTTCATGGCTACCAATCACAAAATGCCACACGTACCATTTCTTTTAACTGCGATTTTACTTTTTCACCGAAATAATCAAAATTCGGCTTCGAAATAGAAATATTTTATTTTACCATTCAACTCCAAAAGCTCCACTGAATTCATTGATAATACTTAGATTTTTCAATTCTTTCTCTGTTTGGTGAAATTCGCACTTAAAATCGCGGCCGTGGCCAAACTGACGAAAATGCCCCAAATAACCCGAATAACTTAATTCACACTAAAACGTGCACTTCATTGCACTGATCAATTTCCATTCTCAGTATACCCTCAAATTCTTATTTTATGAATAGTAGTAGCTTTTCTGAAGATTTAGGGTACGGGTAGAACAAATGAAACAATTACATCCAAGTCCCGATAAAATGTTATTATAACAAAATATTCACTTTAATGTACTGATCATCTTTTGTTCTGGCCATTGATACAAATTCTCATCCTATTACTAGTAGCCAATCGAAGGTTAAAATACAGGGTATTACACCTTTCTTTTTCTCCCTCATATTAGCATAAAATTCTTTTACAAGTACAGGATAAAAATTTTCCCTCTATTTTACAATAGGATGAGAAATGATCTGTCCAAAGAAGGCTTTATGGTTTTCTCGATGATGATCTTATTTGTGACTAACTTGGAATACTAATTTTCACACTCATTATCAACAAAGGAAATGCAAAGAAGGTTGTTCTAAGAAAGGGTGTTTAGATGAAGATGCCCTAATATGTTTGTGTGGTTAGCTCACCTGTTTAGTTCTAGGCATTTTGCTCAACAACAAAAACAACTCTCAAAAATTGATTTTTACAATTAGGCTAAAAAAACACAATTGCCACAAATTTTTGAAAACTCCCTCCCAAAGTTCTCCCGCAACAATTTCTTCCACAAATCCACCTCTCATTTACAGTAGCACAATTTCAACCTACAATTCCACCAATTCAAACAACATAATAAAAAACAAAGATAATATCACAATAAGCTAACAAAATACCCAAAATAGTCATAAAGTCAAAAATTCCAAAAAAAAAAAAATGAATAGATAATTTTTGAAGATCTAAAATTACTAACAAACCACCCTATGCATGTTTCTAATGGCAAATGAACTCAACAAGTATATTTTCAGGCCAAGTAAAATTTTTCTCAAAATTTAATACCAAAAATTATAAGAAATTGAAGATAAGAAAATCTATTGTAACTTGAAGAGATTTTTGTGCCAAAGTCTTCTCCAACTAATAGGCTTCAACACTACAAGAGAAATGGACTTTAGTGACAATAAATATTAGTGACACCAAAATGCTTGTCACTAAATAACAGAATTAGTGACAAACCATTAAATTGTCAGTAAAGGTCAAACTTTTAGTGACAATATAAACTCTTGTCACTAAATGATAACGTTTAGTGACAGTAGAAAAAGTAATCACTAAATTTTGTCACTAAAGGCTTTTCCACTAATCTCATTTGAAAACAAAAAATCTATTTAGTGACAACTAAAAAATTGTTGTCACTAAAACGAAACTATTGTCACTAAATAATGCACTTATAGCAACAAAAAAATATCTTCTCACTAAATAGTATACTTATAGTGACAACATTTTTCTTGTCACTATTTATGTGCATTTAGTGACGAAAAGCGTTGGAGAAATGGGCATTAGTGACAAAAAATATTAGTGACAACAAAATGCGTGTCACTAAATAACATGAATTGGAGACAACATTTTATGTTGCTAAGACAAACCTTTAGTGACAACAAAAATGATTGTCACTAAATGATAACTTTTAGTGTGAATGAAAAACTTTGTCACTAAAGGCTTTCTCGCCAATCTCATTTGAAAGCGGGAAATCTCATTAGTGACAACACCAATTTTTATAAAGATATTTATAAAGATAGACACTTTAAATTAATAATCTAACCGTTAGATTTGTATAAATTGTAAGGAAAAGTGTTATGATCAAATTTAAAGATAATCGGATATACTTTTGCACGTAATCCTTCAAAATATCTACAAAAATACTGAAAACTAAAGGTATTTACAAATATAGGCACTGCAAATTAAAGATCCAACCGTTAGATTTGTTGAAATTGTTAAGAAAAATGTTATAAACAAATTTAAAGGTAATCAGATATATTTTGACACGCAATCCAGTTAAATATCTACAGAAATCTAAAAAACTAAGGCATTTACAAAGACAGGCAATTTAAATTAATGATCCAACCGTTTGATTTGTTTAAATTGCTAAGAAAAGTGTTATGACCAAATTTGAAGATAATCAGATATATTTTGACATGCAATCTAACAAATGTCTACAAAAAGACCGAAAACCTAAAACATTACAAACATAGGCACTTTCAATTAATGATTTGACCGTTAGATTTATTTAAATTGATATTAAAAGTATTATGACAAAATTTAAAGATAATCGGGTATACTTTTACACGTAGTCCTACAAAATATCTACAAAAATACCGAAAATTTAAGGCATTTACAAAGATAAGCACTTTCAATTAATGATGTGACCGTTAGATTTATTTAAATTGTTAAGAAAAGTGTTATGACCAAATTTGAAGATAATCGGATATATTTTGGCATGCAATACAAAAAATATCAACAAAAATACCGAAATCCTAAGGCATTTACAAAGATAGGCACTTTAAATTAATGATCCGACCGTTAGATTTGTTTAAATTGTTATGGAAAGTGTTATGACCAAATTTGAAGATAATCGGATATATTTTGGCATGCAATCCAACAAATATCAACAAAAATACCGAAAACCTAAGGCATTTATAGAGATAGGAACTTTGAATTAATGATCTGACTATTAAATTTGTTTAAATTGCTAAGAAAAGTGCTATGACCAAATTTGAAGATAATGTGATATATTTTGGCATACAATGCAACAAATGTCTACAAGAAGACTGAAAATCTAAGGCATTTACAAAGATAGGAACTTTGAATTAATGATCCGGCCGTTAAATTTGTTTAAATTGCTAAGAAAAGTGTTTTGACCAAGTTTGAATATAATCGGATATATTTTGGTATGCGATCCACCAAATGTCTATAAAGAGACCGAAAACCTAAGGCATTTACAACGCTAGGCACTTTCAATTAATGATCTGACCGTTAGATTTATTTAAATTGCTAAGAAAAGTCTTATGACGAAGTTTGAATATAATCGGATATTTTTTGGCATGCAATCCACCAAATGTCTACAAAAAGACAGAAAACCTAAGATATTACAAAGATAGGCACTTTCAATTAATGACCCGACCGTTAGATTTGTTTAAATTGCTATGAAAAGTGTTATGACCAAACTTAAAGATAATCGGATATATTTGGCATGCAATCCAACAAATATCAACAAAAATACCGAAAACCTAAGGCATTTACAAAGATAGGCACTTTTCATTAATGATCCGACCGCTAGATTTGTTTAAATTAGTAAAAAAAGTGTTATGGCCAAGTTTGAATATAATCGGATATATTTTGGCATGCAATCCACCATATATCTACAAAAAGACCGAAAACCTAAGGCATTTACAACGATATGAACTTTAAACTAATGATCCGATCGTTAGATTTATTTAAATTGCTAAGGAAATTGTTATTTCCAAGTTTGAATATAATCGGATATATTTTGGCATGCAATCCAACAAATATCAACAAAAATACCGAAAACCTAAGGCATTTATAGAGATAGGAACTTTGAATTAATGATCCGACCATTAAATTTGTTTAAATTGCTAAGAAAAGTGCTATGGCCAAATTTGAAGATAATGGGATATATTTTGGCATGAAATCCAACAAATATCAACAAAAATACAAAAAACCTAGGGCATTTACAAAGATAGGAACTTTCAATTAATAATCCGACCATTAGGTTTGTTTAAATTGCTAAGAAAAGTGCTATGACCAAATTTGAAGATAATCGGATATATTTTGGCATACAATGCAACAAATGTCTACAAAAAGACTGAAAACCTAAGACATATACAAAGATAGGAACTTTGAATTAATGATTCGACCACTAGATTTGTTTAAATTGCTAATAAAAGTGTTATGACCAAATTTTAAGATAATCAAATATATTTTGGCATGCAATCCAACAAATATCAACAAAAATACTAAAAACCTAAGGCATTTACAAAGATAGGCACTTTCAAATAATGATCCGACCGTTAGATTTGTTTAAATTGTTAATAAAAGTGTTATGACCAAATTTTGAAGATAATCAGATATATTTTGGCATGCAATCCAACAAATATCAACAAAAATATTGAAAACCTAAGGCATTTACAAAGATTGGCACTTTCAATTAATGATCCGACCGTGAGAGTTGTTTAAATTGTTAATAAAAGTGTTATGACCAAATTTTGAAAATAATCGGATATATTTTGGCATGCAATCCAACAAATATCAACAAAAATACTGAAAACCTAAGACATTTACAAAGACAGGAACTTTCAATTAATGATCCGACCGTTAGATTTGTTTAAATTGCTAAGAAAAGTGTTATGACCAAGTTTAAATATAATCGGATATATTTTGGCATGTAATCCACCAAATGTCTACAAAAAGACCGAAATCCTAAGGCATTTACAAAGATAGGCACTTTCAATTAATGATCCGACCGTTAGATTTATTTAAATTACTAAGAGAAGTGCTATGACCAAATTTGAATATAATTAGATATATTTTGGCATGCAATCCACCCAATGTCTACAAAAAGACCGAAAACCTAAGGCATTTACAAAGGCAGGAACTTTCAATTAATGATCCGACCGTTAGATTTGTTTAAATTGCTAAGAAAAGTGTTATGACCAAATTTGAAGATAATCAGGTATATTTTGGCATGCAATCCAACAAATATCAACAAAAATACCGAAAACCTAAGGCATTTACAAAGATAGGCACTTTCAATTAATGATCTGACCGTTAGATTTATTTAAATTGCTAATAAAATTGTTATGACCAAATTTGAAGATAATCGGATATATTTTGGCATGCAATCCAACAAATATCAATAAAAATACCAAAAACCTAAGGCATTTACAAATATTGGCACTTTAAATTAATGATTCGACCATTAGATTTGTTTAAATTATTAATAAAAAGTTCTATGACCAAATTTGAAGATAATCGTAATATTTTTTCTATTTTTTCTAATTTATTAGTTATATTGGTTTGTATTAATTTTTGTTCCATACCTTTTAAATAATAACGACGAAATATTTTGTAAGTATCTTGATTTACTCCACTCAAAACACTCTTATGTTTACTCCATTCAAAACTTTTCAAAATTAAAATTAAATCTTCACTTCTAATCAAGAGGAAGCTAGCTCTCTCTCTCTCTCTCTCTCTCTCTCTCGGCCGAGCAAATAGTGGCCATTCTTGGACAAACTTATATATATATGTATGTGAGTTTATATATATTATATATGTTTATACACACACACACACACACATATAATATATACAAATATATATATATATATATATATATGTGTGTGTGACACACACACACACATATATAGTGCATGTAATTGAGGATGCGAAAGTTCCCGAGTTCAATTCTCGTCAGGGGCTTGGTTTTTATTTTTAATCACATATTTTATCTTGTATTTTTCGTCATTCTTCTCCAATAATTAATATTTAAATTCCCATCGACATCATTTTTAATATTTTTTAATTATTATTAATTATTCTTATATATTAACTTGTATTTTTTTTTTATCATACTTTGTCCAATAATATTTTGATCCTCGCAAGGGTTTATGAGTTTTAATTCATTAATTAAAATTTTCAATATTTATATCAATGGTTTCATGTTCTTGAATAACAATTATTTTCGACATTTATAACAATTATGTACTATTAGATAATAATTGTACCGTGCTCTCCCACTTCTTCTCCACGGACACATTTCTTGCACTGTCTTTCTTCATCTTTCTTCTTCCTTCTTCAACCCACAGCAGCCCCCCTCCCTACCGGCCTCCCAACCCCAGATTTGCCCCCCTGCCCGCCTCCCCTCTCCCCCAACCCCAGATCTGGCCCTCTCCCTCCCGCCGACCCTCTCCATCGCACCCCCGCCCCCGGCTGCGCAACACCCTCCCGCCCCCGGCTGCGCAACTCCCCTCCCCCCCCCCCGCAACCCCTTCCACCCCCTGCAGCTCCCACCGGTCCCCCATTCCGGATCTCCCCCCGCGCGACCACCCTCTTTTCCCGCAGCTCCCCCTTCCCCCCTCACCCCTATCACCCTCTCCCCCGGTCGCCCACCCACGCACCCCTTCCCTTTCCCACCGCTCCCGCCTCCGCCTCCACCCCCCACAACCCCATCTCCTTTCCCCCAGCCTACGCGCCTCTCCCTGTAACTCCCTCCCCTCCCCGCTCCCGCCTCCGCCCACCGAAATCTATCTCCCTTCCCCTAGCCCACGCGCCTCTCCCCCGAACTTCCCCTCCGGGGCCCACCTCTGCTCGCCGCCCCACAACCCCCCCTTTCTCCCTTCCCCCAGCCGAATATCCATACGAGATGTTTTTTCATTTTCTAGGGTTTTTCATGTGATTGTTGGATGTTCTAAACGTGCCAATGATTCATGTAGTTCTTAATTATCATGTTCTTCAAGAAAGTAGTATTTGGTTGTTTTCCCCTTCATGACCAACATTCCCTTTTGTTTCTTGGAGAATCTCTTGAAGATTCTAGATTGTCTTACTTGTGAATTTATTCTCAGAAGGATATATATAAGGAGAATATGAGATGGCAAATTAAGTTTTGCTGATTCCTTTTGTCACCTTGATGTTCTTTAATTAGTATTTCTTTTGGAGTTTATCTATAGTTCCAATAGAGGACACGGACAAGAGGAGAAGAGGTGACACCAAAGATCATCCCCTAGCTCAGTGGTTCACAAATTTCTCTGAGGCTGATGAACTGTTAAAACTTGCAGCTGCTCGTCAGCAGGTTAGTATGATTGCTTTTATGATTTGTCCTTACTCGTCAATTAACCTTAACACCCTCGAGAGTTATTTGCTTTCTACAACTTAAATGATTGAGCTGCAGATTTCTGTTCAAACTTCTAGGCAAGTTGTCTGAGGTCTTAAATTCACATTGAACCAACATCCTTTGCTTGAAGGTCTTTATTTTAGATATGTTTTTTTTTTTTGGGATGTTCTGTTTTGCAAATTCTGAACATAGACTCATAGAGATTGTTAGTGAAGTGTTTACAATGTTATTGTTCTCTATTTTTTGTCTTTGTACATTTATTAAGCAATATTTCCAAATATCTGCATCATACCATGTCTTTGAATCATTTCATTGACTAGGAGTGTGCTTCTCTAACTAGCTTTTTCATGTTTGAGTTCTTCAGTGGCAATATATACTGGATTTGTTGTGGCTAATTTCTATGGATCCCCGTGAGTGATGGGTTATCATTCCTTGTGAGTGATGGGTGATCATTTCCCATGGGTAGTGGGTGATTACCCTTTTATTGTTGTGACAGTTAATGTTTTTTTTTTAAATGTTGTTGATTTTGTGGTGGCTTTGTTCCTAGAAACGTCCAGTATACAGGGGAAACTCTGTCGATTTTTTTTTTTTTTTTGGCCATCTTGATACTCCAAATAAGTTGATTACCCTTATTTTTAATAATCCATGGAAAATCTGTTAATTAATATATTTTAATTTTTAATAATCCATGGAAAATCCGTTATAATTTAATATGAAAAAAATAACGTTTTTGTGACAAATTTGTTTCCATGGCAAATCTGTGACAATTTGCTATGGATTTGCCACGGAAACGTCCAGTTTGAGAATCGTTCATGACAAATCCGGTGGCAAATTACCACGAAAAATATTTCTGTGGCAAAAAAATACTTAGCCACGAAGATTTTTGCTATGGACCTTTTCCGTGGCAGATCCGTGGCAAATTCCAATTTAGCCATGGATTTACCACGAATTTTTCCGTGGCAAATTGATAGATTTCTTGTAGTGAAATGTACTTCTAGATCACATGCCTCGGAGCAACCCCTGCCAAGAGAGTCTAAATTCCAAAATCCATGCAATTCACGAATAAAATTTATAAGAGAAAAAAGCATAGCATGCTTAGATAAGGAGAAGACAAATATAATGCATGGGGAACTTAAAAGCTATTGTTGTTCTTTGTTGAAAATAATTGATGTGAAAATAGGGCTTAAGTGTGAGATATTCAATTGCATAGTAGATAATACTCCCTGCTGAATTTAGCTTCTCTATGTCGAGATTCGCAATTCAATTAGCCTGTTCCAGTATTTCTGCTTTCATTTTTATCCTCTAGAAATGCTTTCATTTGTTGAATATACACCTTCATATTAGGCTTTACTCTGCTTTTTAGCTAATTTGAGTTTTGTAGTTATGACTATTGGATTCTTTTATTTTGAAATTTTGAGCTTGAAGTTGCTTTTTCCTGTTTCCTGCTTTAATGGGGAAAAAAAAGTCTTAAATGACTTCTGCTTAGCAGTACAGGTTGAATTTAAAGTATATATAGTTAGTTATATTATTTTTGAGGATTCTAGATGCTAAGTGAAGCATGGGTCAATTTTTCTCAGTATTTTTCTCCACTTTGCATTGCATGCTAAGTGAAGCATGTATGATTACCCTTCCATTAGTTCTCGGCATTTGTTTTCTCTCTTTTTTTAACTTATAAGAATGGATCCCTTGAGTGATGGGTTATCATTCCTCGTGAGTGATGGGTGATCATTCCCCATGGGTAGTGGGTGATTACCCTTTTATTGTTGTGACAATTAATATTTTTTTTTTCAAATGTTGTTGATTTTGTGGTGGCTTTGTGCCTAGAAATGTCCAGTATATAGGAGAAACTCTGTCGATTTTTTTTTTTTTTTTTTTTGCCATCTTGATACTTCAAATAAGTTGATTACCCTTAAGCTTAAAAGCTATGCCCGGTCCTACATTTCTTGCATTCCCTGTTTGATGTGAGAATTTTCTTGGAGACTTGACATAGTTTATTTGGAGTTTGATAGTAGATTCCAAGGAAGAAGGAGGTTGTAGAAGTTAGCTGTACCACATACAATTGGGACAAGGTCTATTGCACGTTTGCATGATGAAAAGGTAAAAACTAACTTTATTCAACATTTATATACCATAAATCACTGTCCAAAGAAGAGGAAAATAATTATTTGTCTTTTGATTTTTTAGCAAAGGAAGGAGGGAAAGGATCTTGATGATATTGAGATCTATGAGCTCACTCAGTTCTCCAAGAAAAAGAAAGCCTTTGTAAATAAGAAAGCAAGAGATATGAAGAATGTCTAATAATATCACTGTTTAGGATCTATAACTTTATTTGACAATTCGGTAATCTTATTGTTTAGGAGAAAAGAAAAAGAGTACCTCATAACTTGAATAAGCTCGGCTGAAATTTGCGAGGAAACTATTGGCCACTTACCAGGGTACATACATAGTAGAGGAGCAAGTATGAAGCTCCTAAGATCATTCTATGAGGACCAACATATTTCAGATATAGAAGAGAATAAGCACAAGAGAGAAGAAGTAGAGCAACAAGTTGCTGAAATGAAGGATGAGATCAAACTTTTGTAAGAAGAGCAACAAAAGACAAATGATCTTCTGAAAACTTTATTAGCACAGATGGGAAGAACTGAAGAGTATTTTGGCATCATTTTAATGTAAGTTGAAGGTTTCCCATTACACTTTTTTAAAAATTGAAGTACATTTTGCAAATTTATTGAATTACTAGTTAATATTTCTTACTTTGTTTTTTCTTTTGCTATTTTTAGATAATTGGAACAAAGATGGAGCATATCACTATTTTGGCATGAAGTGTACAAGAGTATGTTTTTATTCCTTAATATAATTTCTTGGAACTTTATGCATTGGGCATTTTACTATTAATTTACAGTTGCTGGTGTGTTTTACCATGTGAAATTCCATTTTCATAACTTTGTTTTGTGAGTTTCTTGAATGAATCATGTTTATCCTATACAAATAAGTTTTGTTCTCCTTAGAAATACATTTTAGAAGTTATTTACACTTGTTTTGAATGAGTTTTGATATGAAAAAAATGAAGTTATAACCCATTATTCTTCAGTTGGTAGAAAATTGAGTTGTTTGTTCATTTATGCTTTGTAAATTTATATGATTTGTATTTGTTGATAAATAGTGGTTGGAAATACTAGTAAAAAATATGTTGAAGGCATCTTGTGATAAATAGTGGTTGGAAATACTAGTAAAAAATATGTTAAATAGTGGGTTTTGATGAGCTCTTGTTGAGTGAACTGAAAATTGAGTGAAATTCTAATGAATTGTGATTGCTCGACATGCTATCAAATGACAAACTGATAATTGATATTCATAAATTTTCAACCATAATATATGTTGTCTTGATCAAATTCAATACAAATACATAGACCGAATTGAGTAGATATGATTGGACCTAATGCTTGTTGAAATAAAGTTTGCATTCTAGGAGATAATTGTTTCGAAAATTGTTTGACACAGTTTGATGCGTGCTTGACAGTTTTAAAATAATGAACACAAAGGCTTAAAATCTCTGAGTTCTAAACAACAAATAATTATAGGATAGTTTTTTTTTTTATGTGTGAGAAGTGCTTGATCAGTTTCTTGTGGGAAATTGTGTGTGAAAACTAGATTGTAGCTTTGCAAAGCTTGTGGCAACGTTGTGAAATTGGAAGTTTCTTCTTTCAAAATTTGATCAAAGAATTGGATAATTTATTGATGAAGTATTTGAGAGATTCTCCAAGAAAAAATGTTAAGAGCAGTTTGTAGGTAAATAAGTCAATCATTTTCGTTGTATATATGGTACTAAGGAATTGAAAATAACAAGAAGCATTGAAACTAGCCTATTGGAATATTAAATGGAATAATTATCTAATGTACATGAGCAAATGGAACTAATTTAATCCAAACATTAAAAGTTGATATAAAAATCAGTACCTATCACTTGATTGAGGAATTGAACAAGGTAGCATAAGGCTATAATGCAATCGAAGACAAGAAGGAAACATGAAACATGGTAATGGCAAGTTAATGTACTTATAGTTAGTATTGTTTTTCCTCTGCTTCTATTTTGTTGCCATTGATGCTTGTTCTTTCACACTAATCATGTTCAAATGTTTCTTTTGAATTGTTAATAATGCAGCGTTTTTGATAAGCTCCTCAACAAGGTTGAAAATTCAAGCTAGCATTTTGCACAATTGGGGAGTTATATTTTGGAAGTAATCATTGTTAGTATACTAAATGAATAGCTCCATTTGTAAATAGTTTTTGGATTGATCACATTATGGATGTATTCATAAATAGTTGTATTAACATATGTATTATAAAGGATTATGTTAGTTTGGATATTTGGTAAATTGTGAGTTCTAATTTATTTCAGGCTTTTTTACTAGCTTATTGTATGCCTACCAAGGTGATTATATATAACACAACATGGGCAAGGAAATGAAGTTGTCACTAAAAATGATTTGATTAATGATGATAGTTGTCATTATGTATATAGCAATGTGACAACAAACTAAAGTTGTCATTAAATTAGTTTTAGTCATGATAATAAAAGTTGTCACTATTTATAATACAATTGCGACAACAAATTAAAGTTGTCACTATATTAAAATAAATTATGACAACAAAAGTTGTCACTATTTAGAGTTTAACAGTTATGACAAATAAAAGTTGTCACTAAATGAACTTGGACAACAAAAGTCGTCACTATTTTTGAATAGTAGTGACAACAAATAAAGTTGTCACTAGAATTTGGAGAAAATTGTCACTTATTATGCCATGTTAGTGACAAGCCAAAAGAAATAGTGACAATAGCCATAGCAAAATAGTGATACCTTTTGTTGTCACTATTGTCTAGAGGCATTAGTGACAACAATTTCTTGTCAATGAAAACTCGCCTTTAGTGACAATATTCAGTTGTTGTCACCCACCCTCTTTAGCGATAGTGATTTAGTGACAACATTGTGACAAATTATTGTTTTCACTAAATGGGATTAGTGTCAACAATTTGATATTTATTGACAACTTTTCATTGTCACTAATGAAGTTTTTTCCTGTAGAGGCGTATATTGTCACTAATGAATGGCCAATTAGTGACAAGGCCTTTGTTGTCACTAATGAGTGAGCAATTAGTGACAAAATATTGGTAAAAGTGATGATCTTTGAAACAAATTAGTGACGCAGAAATGTTGTCACTAATAGTTGATTACATTGTGACAACCGGAATATTGTCACTAAAAGTCAACATTTAGTGACAAGAATAAGTTGTTGTCACTCTATACCTTTAGCGACATAGATTTAGTGACATTAAAGTGACAACAATTTTTTTTGTCACTAAATGTCTTTAGTGACAACATTTCTACATTTTGTGACAATATTACGTTGTCACTAAAGGTCACTCTTTCTGTAGTGCAAGTTTGCACCAACGATTTGAAGAGAAAACAAGAGTTCAATGGTGGGTAAAAGTTGGTTCATGTAAAAGGATTAGAGGGGATAAAAAAGAAAATAAATTGTGGGTGAAGAGAAAAGTAAGTTGATATTTGAATTTTGGTTGGAAAACCGTTGGAAGAATTAAATAAATTGAAGAAGAAGACAGGAGATAGCTACTAGTGAAGAAATACAAAGAAGAAACAACGGTCTTCTGGAGGAGAAAAAAACAGAAGAAGAAACAACGGGGAAAGAAAAAAGGAAATAGAGGGGAAAATGGAAAAGGAGGCCAGCTTCGTTTTTTTGTTTTCTTCTCTTTTTCCCCCCCCCCCTTTTTAATTGGAGTAAGTAACACCGACATAGGCTTTTTTCTGGACAAACTACCCAAAATGTTTTTTTCTTCTGTTCTATTTTCTCTTTGTTTCCTAAAACAAATAAAATACATGCAGTTTTTTTGTTTTTTTTAACAAAAATAAAATTGTTACAATTACAACACACAAGAAAATTATTTTTTAACAACATATTTTACAACTAATTATACTTGCAATTATTATTACTATCTATGTATATATATATATATATATATATATATATATATATATTAGTAATTTAACAACTAATAAGAACACTACAAGAAACAGTTGTAAGTATAAAACAACAACATATATTTTATTTACAATTTTTTTATAGAAAATAAATATTAATACAACAAGAAATTATTAACATTAGTTACATATTCACAATGGCTGAATCAATAAAACTCAAACTTTCATTATGTTACACTTTGACAATGGCATAAAAAACTTGATAGTTAAAATTTTGTTGTAAAAAAAAGTCAATTCAATTCACAAATAACAAAGTTTTAAATTTATAAAACATCAATTCCTAAACTACACACCAAAACCACTATTAGAGTAAGTGCAATCATCGCATGGCATAGTATAAGGTATCAGCAAGTATCATCCTGAAGGTGTAAGTACAATTAATAACTCTCATTCTATTGTTTAGCCAATTAAATCTACAAAGATACAATTAATACAAGGCAAACCTTTCATAAAATAATTTCAAGGAAAATCATGAAATAAGAGAAGGAATAAAAGCTTGTATTTTCAATAGAAAGTCTGAAAACTTGGTAAGGTATTAAGCATAATTCATGATCAATATATGAACAATCTAGCACCAACATAACACTTATAAATCTCACATTCTCTAGAGCTATGAATTTCCTAACTAAGGTAAAATTAATTGATAAATCAACCTCATTAATTTTACACAAAGGTGCATTTAACATATTATCACAAAAATCTATCAAGAAAACAATATCCCTATATCTAGGCAATATTATTTACTCAATTGTAAATAAAAAGAAATTAAAGTCCCTATCTCTAGGCAACAATAGCACCATTCTCTATTATGGAAGAAATTAATGAGTCTATCTCCTGGTAAAATTAATATCTCATTATTAAGTAATTACCCTTAACCTCATTCTCGAGTTAATTACGAGATAATAAGTATTGAATTAATTAGTTGGTACAATTTTCTTACCCTTTTTCTCGATTTAATTAGAAAAGTACTAATCAATTCAATAAGACAATATACACAAATACTCAAATACTAGAAAGATGACATAAAATTGATCACAAAAGATATCATAAACACAAAGCCAGAATATTGAATTTAATCTCTCAAAAATACCATTAAGAACAACATTGTTAAGAAAGAAGTGCAAGGAAGTTATAGAAAAACTTATAGACAAACCAATTCACCATGTTTAATCATATGGGAATCCTTTCTTCCATGAACTCCAAGAAATTATATGTAAAACAATCTACTATATACATGTGCTGACCCTATATACTTGCACACATCTTACCACACTTGAATTGCCTTAATATAGTGCTGAAGCATAAAAGAAGTAGTTTCCAAGTAGAATTTTAAAATCTTAGCAAAATCACTAACGTTGAACAGAGAGGAGCTAGTCACGATTCACTTATCAATGCTGGTTGAATTTTGCTTCTATAAATCATTTTCATTTTGTTTTCCTCACAAAGCTAGCCACTATTTTGATATTGCCGGTCTTGGCTATTTAATCTGGTATCTGGCTTTGCTAGGCAGTACTAGCTTTCTTTATGCTTCTAGGCAGTCCAACGATAATATTAAATGGTCCATGGCTTTTCTAACTTTAGGAAACGAGTCGATCCTTTGATGCTCTTATTTAGTTCTTAGCTGGGCTCCTAGCCAAGCCTTAGCTTGCCACTATTTTCGACTTCATGGCATGGCTTTGATTACTCTTTTCATTCATATCTATTTTTGGATTCTTTTCACATGTTTGTGCTTGTTTTCACAAATGTGCCTTAATCTTCAATTTACACAAAAACATAACAAAGTGAAAGGAATAAATGGCATCTAACCTTAAAATCAAGCATAAAATGCCTTCAAAATATGTGCATAATTTACCCTCATCTTTTATTTATCCTTACATGTATAAAATTAAGCCATTTTTTGTGGTTTTGATTAAAAAAAAAAAAAACTTACTATAGTTAGCATGTTTTTCTTTTCTCTTTTTAATCGAAACCACCAAAAGGCAGATTAAATTTTATTCATAGAAAAAACAAATACATATAGTGCTATTTTTCAATGAAAATGAACACAAAACTCCTTTACATTTTCCCTGGTGATCATTCTATGTGGAGGCATGGTTTCTTTTTTCATTTGCTTTCCTTTGCCTTTTCACGAGCTAAGAAAAAAATTTGGATCATATTTATCTCCAAAGAAATCCACAAGTTCAACATACAATTCCAAAACAAGTGTTTCAAAAGATTGGTTCTTTTATGACATTGGGTAATACCCTACAACCTTAGGGCCCCAATAATTGCAGATGTCGTCCCGTCTAAGTGACAATGGGTCTTTATAATGTAAACTAATAAAGAAATGAACCGAGACTTAACGGGAAAATTTTGAATTAAACCTTACAAGGATTTGAATAATACATCAAATCCCAAATACAAAATAACATCTCAAATACTCCAACTAAATATCATCAAAACATTATCCATAAAAGAAAATAAAGATAATATCCAGTACATCAATATTAATGCCAACATAACAACCATAAACTTCTGCAATCTTACCTCTAAGCATAATCTCCTACAAAACATAAATCATAATGTGTGACATATAATCTCAGCAAGTTCCGTATGTACATTGTGAGAATTTTCTGATAAAACATTTTCACGATATATGAGAAGTTTTACCAAAATGGATATAAAATAGCAATATATCATATTTCCAATAATCAATTCACAAGAAAATCCATAGGAGAACTATATTATTTTCTATATTTTGGGAAAAAGAGATTACTTCTCATCAACATGGTTTATCTACATCAAACACATTATCCTTATTGAGCTTACCATCATTATCATCATTTATGATCAAACATATCAACATATATTTAGAAATCCATGTTTTGATTATCAAGGTTAAAATTACCGCATTAGGATCTCACATTATCTGCCGACAAGATCTCGTCCTGTTAATATAATACTTGGAATGATCTTCATCCAAATGAAAAAATCAACCCTAAAGAAATTCTATCTTGTGAACACGATAATATAAATGTATGAATAACCCCGTGCATACACCACAATTAATCATACAATGACCATCATCATGGTCGGCCCTATGGCATGGATGCCCTACGTCCGCCCTCTATTTTCACACATTGAAAAATATGTTGCTAGCTAAGGACGACTAAGCATCAAATACTAACATCTCATGATGAAAAAGGCCACTACCCAGGGAAGGCCTCCAACCGAATAATGTTCTCAAGGTCGAACAAGCTAGTGGAAGTGTAAAGTCCTTTTGAGTCACAAAGCCCCATGAATAAATCAACACAACGCTTTTTTGAAAAACAAGCTCAATACATTTTCAAAATATTTCACAAAAATTTTCGAAAATATTTTGATATATAAAAACATTGCCAAATTTAATAATATACTCCATATACTCAAAAATCACTTCAAAAGATTTTATCTGTCGTAAGGTTTCAGAAATATTCCAAATTTTAATAAATGTTCCAAGAGTTCGTAAATACATTGCCCATATATACTAGAATGAGATTTTACGCTTTATGAAACTATTGATTCAAAACATGCTATGTATTTCGTAATTAATTTATCCATGAGAATTCACATTTCTATATGCTCAATAAATTTCAATGCAAGCTTTTATACTCGACATATCATGTATATACATAATTCCCAAAATATGCAATACTTAAATATTTCATAAACAATAATTCACCATTTGCCTCACAATAGAACAACCAGCTCTCAAACTATAATTTCCCAAACAATGATCATATGTAAATAATTAACAAAATATCATTTCCATAAATAAATCATTTCATGAATCAATATTTCTTCAATAAATAAATATTTCATTTCATAAATAACATCTTCACAAATAAATATTTATGCAATTCAAGCATTTATCAAGTTAGAAAGATTTCAAATACATTCCTATATTTCGAAATCATGAAATATGGAGACTTATCTTAAGTCTAAGCAAGGTATAGCAAAGCCCAATTAAATAATTATTGATTTCCTATATTCGACCTCATACAATAGAATTCCTCCAAGTTAATCATGCACTTAGGCAATTATAATCTTATAATCTAAGTTTTATCAATCCCTAATCAAATAACATATTGTTAGGAACTCAGGTCATGCATAATCAAATAATCTAACAGAAAAAATGAATTCCAATCCTAAGATCTCATGTCTGTGAATCAAAATGGGTAGGAATCAATGGTCACAGGGTTACCTGTGTGGCATGAAGATGTCAAAATTTTCCTCCTGGATGTCAAAGGCGCGATCCAGCACACCCCTCAAACTTAGATGAACAAAAAACTCTTCCTTAAACGTTCAACCCAAACCACTGCAAAACAAATTTAGTCTTGCCTCTGACAGTAATTCACACAAGGTTTGAATACTCACAAACAACCACTTAGTTCTGTGCTAGCACGAACAATATAGCGGCTAGGGTTTTTATTGGAGAAGAAAAATGGAAGAAGACGACTCCACACTTACACTCATGCACATAACCGATTTCTGTGACATGAATATAAAATGAAAACGTGTTTCCTATTTTCTACATGCTTTAGGACTTTTACCAATTGCAACTAAGTCCTTCAAGATTTAATAACCATAATTAAATCTTTGAAGTTTATATAATTGCAATTAGGCCCTATAAATATAACAAACTTATAATTCACCCATAAGGTTATTTTCTTCTCACATTAACCCCATAATATTATCAAATAATATATTTACAACTCAAACCTTTATTGTGTCCGATTAGAAATAACTAATTAATTTTAATTTTGATCAATAATTAATTCTCTAATTAATAAATCCATAATAAACAGATCATAAGTGGCACCCATCAATACATCATGACCACCTAAAAGTTTAGAAAGTTAAGTCGCTTGACTTGATCCTTTCAGTAGCAAAAAACAGTGTAATAAACTCTTTTCACAATACAATATCGCATTCGATTTAGAGTACGGAATTAGTGCCAACTCCCACTAGAATATTAATTAATTCTGGAACGAATATATTAGTACATGTTCCCAAAATCTACTACTTATCATGTGTATCAATTGGAACTATTTCTAATATACAGTTGCTTTGGCCAAGGACTTCTTGAGTAGTGATTCCTATAAGTGGCCATGAGATATTCGCCCATACTATAAGGAGTAGTGAATCCTTTATTGATCCTCTTAACTATTTTCATTTGATTCATGTTGTATCTCATATCCATCCTATAGGCGGTCTTGTCAAGACTCTAGAGATTGGAATCAAAGTACAATACTTAGTAAACAAAAAAACCTTTGAGATCTCAAGTCTAAGGATACTTGCATATTTACTATGATGAATCACTGACATAAAATAGTTATCCGCATGACTATCTCATAGACATGTCATCCAATGTACTTGTTCTAGTAATAAGTATCCATGTATTAATTTTGAGTATCACAATACTTACGGATATGAGAACCACCACCTAATCAAATTAAGAAGTATAACACGTGCTAGTATTGACACATTAATGATGTCCTATCTTATTAATACTATGACTAGAGGCGACTTAAGTACGAATACTATACAGTGTAGTAGAAACCTCACACCATAATCTCTATCATGATTTTCTTAGCACAATGTAATACTTGGGAGTTTATCTAATAGTTATTTTACATGAAAGTATAAGTGAAGAAGCTAAAAGATAAAGATTGCCTTATACTATTCAATAAATACAAAATACAGTTTACATATGATTGCCTCTAAGGCATAAGACTAACAAACTCTTACTTGTACTAGAGCCAATCATTTATGTATCTAATACAGAATGACTCAACATGTCTCATGCTTTTTTTGGGATAGTTCCTTAGTAAGTGGGTCAGCTATGTTCTCATCAGTAGGAACTCTCCCTATCATTACATCTTGTCTATCTATGATTTGCCTAATCAAATGAAAATGTCTGAGTACATGCTTGGATCACTGGTGAGACCTTGTCTCATTTGCTTGTGCAATAGCTCCATTGTTGTGACAATATAGAAATATTGAACACTGGGAACCACTTGAAGCTCTATCATGAACTTATTGATCAAAACTATTTTCTTAGCTGCTTCAAAAGCGGCTATGCACCCAGCTTCAGTTTGAGTTGGCAATAGTATTTTGTTGGGAATTTTTCCAACTTATTGCCCCTCCATAGAACGTAAATACATAACCAAACTGTGATTTGAAATCATCTTTATTAGATTGAAATTTGGCATTAGGATACCCATTTATTTTCAAATCACCTTCTTTATAAACTAAGAATACATTCTTAGTCCTTCACAACTACTTAAGGATATTCTTTATAATCGCCCAAATATTCTCACTAGGGTCATATTAGTATCTGATCATCAAATTGAGAGCATATGATACATCAGGCCTAGTACATATCATAATATACATGATGGATCAAAATTACCGAGGCATAAGGAATCCTACTCGGGTGATCCCTTTCAACTTGTGTCTTTGGAGACATCGACTTTGAAAGACTTATCCCATGAGACATGGGTAAGAATTCTTTTTTAGATTGATCCATGCTAAACATCTTTTGCACTTTATCTATGTATAGAGACTGTGAAAAACCTATCACCTTTTTGATCTATCTCTATAGACCCTAATTCCAGAAATATAGGTTCCTTCTCTAAGGTCATTCATGGAGAATTTCTTAGACAACCAAACTTTCACTGATTGAAGGACATGTATATTTTTTCCTATTAGTAATATGTCATATACATAAAGTATTAGGCAAACAATAGTACTCCTACTAACCTTCTTGTATACATAAGGTTCATTTATATTTTGAATGAAATTAAACTCTTTGATTGTTTATCAAAATGGATGTTCCAACTCCTAGAAGCTTGCTTAAGTCTATAAATGGACCTTTGCAGCTTGCACACTTTTGTGTTATCATTGGATGTGAAACGCTCAGGTTGTGTCATATACAATTCCTCAGTTAGGTTTCTATTTTGGAAAGCTATTTTCAAGTCCATTTTCCAAACCTCATAGTCATAATGAGCGGCAAGTGCTAGGAGTATTCTTATGGACTTCAGCATAGCAACTAGTGAAAAGGTTTCGTCATAGTCAATACTATATTATTTACGATAACCTTTAGCAACCAGTCATGCTTTATTGGTAACTACATTACCATCCATGTTGGTTTTCTTGATGAAAACCTATTTGCACCTAATATATTTGATTCTTTTGGTTAGATCAACTCAAATCTATACTTGGTTAAGGTATATAGAATCCATCTCTGACTTCATGGCTTTAAGCTATTTGTCAGATTCTCAACTATTTAGAATATCCTTGTAAGTAGTAGGCTCATCTTTATCTATGAGTAATACGTCATTGTGGTCATTAATGAGAAATCTATATCTTTCAGGTGCCACACGTATCCTACTCAACCTACGAAGTTCTTGTGTAGACAAAAGGTTGATCATATGGTTAGTCTCTATTTTTTTGTTCTTTTTGAACTTAAATAAGTTCAATTTTACTCCCAATGTCCCCTTTGAGCATGTCCTCCTTCTCTAACAGGACTACATGCTTCGAAATAAACACTTTATTTTTAGAAGGGAGGTAGAAGCAATATTTAAGTGACTTTTTTGGATATCTGACAAATAAACACTTATCAGACTTACTTTTAAGTTTGTTTGACTGTGGCCTTTTGACAAAAGCAGGGCAATCCCATATTCTCAAGTGAGATTATTTTGGTCTCTTACCAAAGAATAACTCAAATAGTGTAGTGTCAACAGTTTTTTTTACAGTACTCTGTTTAGAATATAAACAGAAGTCTCTGGTGTGTACCCCTAAAATGATTTTGGTAAGTCTACAAAAGCCATCATGGTCCGTACCACATTTAGAAGGATTTAATTCCTTCTCTTAGATACACCATTCTGTTGAGGTGTATATGGTAGAGTCTATTGAGGTAATATCCCATTATCTTTGAGATTACCTTGAAACTTTTAGCTTAAATATTCGCCTTTTCAATTAGATTCTAGAGTCTTAATACCTTTCCCAAGTTATTTCTCTATTTCATTCCTGAAGTCTTTGTAGTTGTCAAGTATCTCAGATTTGTATTTCATTAAATACAAATACCAATATCGTGAATAATTGACAATAAATGTTATGAAATAATGATAATCTCCTCTTGCTTATATGGACAATGGGTCGCATACATCAGTATGTATGAGTTCTAATAATTTTTTAGCTCTATTTTTCTTTTCCAAAAAAAAGGAGTTTTAGCCATTTTACCAAGTAAACAAGATTCACGTGTGCCATATGATTCATAATCAAATGACCCAAAACGACCAAGCTTGTGTAACTTAGAAATGCGATTCTCTTTTATATGGCCTAAATGACAATGCTATAAGTAAGATAAGGTTGTGTTATCTATCCTTAGTTTCTTATTATTTATATTGAGAATTAGATTATCCATGTTTAGGACATATAAACTATTAACGAAAGTTGCAGAACCATAATGGATATCATTCAATAAAAAAGAACAACATTTATTCTTAAAAATTAAATGAAATCCATATAAGTCTAAACATGCAATTGAGATAATGTTTTTCAATAAAACTAGTATATAATAACAATTTTGAAGTTCTAAAAATAATCCAGAAGGCAAGTGTATGTCATAAGTCCTTACAGCAAGTGTAGTAATTTTTGCTCCATTTGTAGAATGTAGGTCCACACCGCCATTTTCAAGCCTCCTACTATCCTTTAGTCCCTATAAGTTATTACATAAATGAGATCCACCTATATTTCATTTCTAAAAGTACTATTTATCTCAATCATAAACATACCAGGAATGGAAGTAGAAGTGACTGCAAGCTTCTCATTCTCCTTGTTATTGACGGTCTTTAGGAAGGCTTTGCAGTTGCGCCTCTAATAGCCCATCTTGCCACAGTAATGACATGGGCCTTTGGCAGCTGCTACCTTCTTTTTTATGCCACATTTGGGCTTTGTAGGATCCTTCTGCTTCTTGTTAGGCACTTTCTTCTTAGAAGAGGAAGATTCTACCAACATGACTGCATTGGATTCCTTCTTCATGCAGGATTTTGTAGTCTTGAGAAGATTGAACAGCTTGTGTATAGTGCACTCAATCAAGTTCATCTGGTAGTTAATCACAAATTGTGAAAAGCTACTTTATAAAGATTGCAGAATTAAATTAATACTTAATTCATTGTCCATCACAAATCCAAGATACCCAAGCTTCTCAATTAAGCCCCGCATATTCAACCTATGAGTGGCCACAAAAGTATCCTCATCTATCTTAGAATGAAACAGTTGTTTTGACATCTCATATTTCTCTGTTCTGGCTTGGGCATCAAACAACTCTCAAAGATGTAAAATAATTGAGAAAGCATCCATATGCTCATGTTGTTTTTGTAATTCAGAGGTCATTGATGCCAACATCACACAGGATGCTGTGTCACTGTCCTTTTGTACTTTTTGTGGACATCATGCTCATTAGCATGAGCATCTTGAGCTGGTGGTGGTAGACTAGGAGCATCTACCATGTAAAGTAACTTTTTGACTTGAGAACTATTCTCAAGTTTCTATACCAGTCAAAAAATTTTGACTCGGTAAGTTTATTAGTTTCCAAGATGCTTCACAGATTTAGGTTGGTTGACATGATGTAGATGACCTGAATGTAAAGATAGAGAATTTTGCTAACCGTATATGCACATGTACTGCAAATAATTAGGTATTTCATTATGCACATTATTATTCCACAATTTTTCTCAAACCAATAGCCCCCACTATTAATTCAAGAAAGCCTATTGGAAGCTTTGCTAGTGGACTAGTATCCATATTCATGAAGAATGACTTTGGGTTTACCCAACAAGCCACCATTAAGTTTAATGGTAGGTATCTATACCAATTACATTAAATGTAATTCTCAGATCATTGGATGATTAATATCTTTTAGTCTTAAAGCCTTTAAGCTAACCTAACCATACCTCTAATTTTTTTTATGCTTGAGCTAGCTCAACCAGGATTAAAAAATTAGTTAATCCCAACCCATTAATAATGAATTTTAAATTTCATACCTTGAACATACTCAATGTCATATAGGCTTTGGTTAGCCCAACACCTTGGTCTTGAAAAAGGACTCTCATTCTTACTATATTAATGAAAGGCATTAGGTTAAATACTAATTTGAGGGTTTTATGATTTCAGTTATTTATACATTGCATGCATAATATCAATATATTCATACATTGCAAAATAATAATGTGGTTTGGTTATTGACTTTACCATGTTAATTTCCTTAAGCCACAAAGGAAATTAATTTAGTTAATCCTAAGTGTTCATGTATGATCTAGGAAGAAAGTCTTACCATCCTCCTTTTTGGTCTTGATCACCTTCTTCTCATTTTGTAATAAATTCTAATCCTATCTAACCTATGTAATCTAATTATATAAAATTCAAATATAGAAACCTCGAGTTACTCGAGAGGAGTTAGATGCGAAGAGAAATTACACAAGAATAACAGAGAAGGCAAGGACACTTAAACCCTATTTGGTTCAAAACCAAAATGATAAAATGCATGAACAATTTAATTGGGTCCATAGTCCATAACCAAACCACCATGCTAATTTTATTCTCAAAATAAAATTAATTTTGAAAAAATAGAATAAATTCTAAAATCAATATTTTAGAAAATATATTAATTTCTAAAATCTTATTTTAGGAATTAAATTATATATAATCTAAAATCAACATTTCAGAAAATATGTTGCTAAAATTATAATTTAGGAATTAAATAATATAATCTAAAATAAATATTTTAGAAAATATATTATTTTTCAAAATCAAATTTTGGAAAAATAACTCCATTAGTCCCAAAATAGAATTTTGGGGAAATTTGGGTGCTAAATAGAAAAGGATAAAATCGTAGGTCATAGCGTGAAGAATTGGAAAAGTGAAAAACAAATTTTTTTAAAAAAAAAAATGCATCTGCGGTCGGCATATGCCAGCCACTGATTGCATGAAATCAACCCAAGCCAGTTGTGGCACATAAGGAGCCAGCCGCGGCTTGGGCTGTTTTATGCCTTAAGCCGCTGCCGGCTTAGGTAAAAACATTTTTTTCCATTTTTTTCGTGCAACTTTTTCTGGTCGTCTTCTTCAGCAATTTACAAAAGATAGCTCCTCTATTAAATTCCAAGAAAACAAATATATCCACACATCCATTCACTGGAAAACAGAAACAACCAAAACGAAGAACAATTCTTCGCAAAAGTT
Organism: Voacanga thouarsii; assembly: GCA_026120185.1. Classification (NCBI taxonomy): domain Eukaryota; kingdom Viridiplantae; phylum Streptophyta; class Magnoliopsida; order Gentianales; family Apocynaceae; genus Voacanga; species Voacanga thouarsii. The sequence goes on along the minus strand of JANUWF010001918.1, from coordinate 38,223 downwards.
AATTAATAGAAACGTTTTTCTTCCTTGCAAAACCTTTTGGAAAATAGATTTTCAAGGATTAACACTATAACCATTATGGATATATAATCCATAAATCCATGAACATCTTGAAACAATTTCCAAAAGCATTTTGAAAACAATTTTTCACAAACTAAAATTTTAGCGGTTTTCAACACCTGATTAAACTGTTCATTCAAAATACACAACGAAGCCCAGATTCATGAAACGATTTCCCAAAAGCATGCCTAAAACAATTTTCACAACATAATGACCCATTAAAATACAAAAATGTAGGCTCTAATACCACTGTCAAGTCATGCATAATCAAATAAATGCAGCAGAAAAAATCGAATTCCAATCCTAAGATCTCATGTTTGTGAATCATAACAGGTAACAAGCAGCAGCCATGGGGTTACCTTTTTTGCTTGAATATTTCAAATTTTTCCTCCTGGATGTTGAAGGCATGATCCAGTAGAGCCCGCAAACTTGGACGAACAAAAAACTCTTCCTTGAACATTCAACCCCACACAACTGCAAGCTAAATTTTGGCTTGCCTCTGATAATAATCCATAAAAGGTTTGAATACTCACACACAACTACTCAGTTCTGTTCTAGTAGAACATAGCAGCTAAGGTTTTTATTGGAGAAGAAAAATGGAGGAAGACGACTTCACACTTACACTCACGCAAAAAACCGGTTTCTTTGACTTGAATATAAAATGAAAACGTGCTTCCTATTTCCTACAAGCTTTAGGACTTTTACCAATCACAACTAAGTCCTTCAAGATTTAATAACCATAATTAAATCCTTGAAGTTTGTATAATTGTAATTAGGCCTAATGTGCAATACCCCGCTACTTACATACCTAAAAAGGGATGGGGATGTCACCCCGTCTAGTGGACCATGGATTTTTATAACAAGCTACAAATGAAAATAACAAAATAAAATAAAGTAATAATCTTATTACAATTAGAATAAAAACTTATACAAGTCTGAAATTCAAAACTAACAACCGTCTCTCAAAAGAAATACAAAGCCAAAATTAAAATGAAGTAAACTTCCATCTCTTATTCATCCAACATGCTCAATAAAAGCACTTCCTTGAAAACATGATATAAAAATGTTGTGAGATTAGCATTTCAGTCAGTCCCGTGTATGCAAATGTCATATTAAATATTTCGTGTATGTAGGGTTATCAAAATCACAAAATATGCTTGCAAGTCAATTTTCATCAATAAACCATTACTAAGTGGAACAATAAAAGATATACCCAAAACAATACTCAGAAGGTCATCCACTCATCAATACATTAAATCAAGAAGGGATAGAAATAATCAAATAACAATATCATGGCAATATCATGATTACCATCATGATATCTCCCAGTGTAACTGTTCAACACTGGGCAGTAGGCGATCTGTCTACTAGGATGAGATACTCCTCCATCTCTACACCCAACACATCATTTGTCCAACCCAAACAATATAGTCCGCATAGACCAAAATTCTAGCTCGAATTAGCTTGACTAAATAGTACTGTCGTCTCTTTAAACAGAGTTCATCTTTTGGATGTGGCCTCTTGCTAGAAGGCAACTCTCCAGGACTAGTACTACTAGCCTACCCCCGTAGAGTACTCAATGCTCACCATTAGGTGTAGAATCATTTTCCTTTTTCACAAACTTTGAATACCTTGGACTTGCAAAATATGGTTTTCACATCAAGCTTGTCAAAACATTTTAGTCATAAAAGAAGGAAACCATTTTTAGTTAAAAAAGGTGCTTTAACGAAATAAATTTGAGATAAAAGTAGCCACGTTCTCAATCCAAGTATCACAATTCAAAAATAATATTCATCGTCATTTCCATTGTCATTTCAACCATCATGTCGACATCATTTCAACATCGTCCAAAAGACTTGCAAACATGGACGATTTAACAAAACAGTTATGCATCAACTTACTTGAATAATCTAAATAATCAAACCAAAGCAAAATGCTTGCTCGCACTTCAAATTTCTTAGTTATCTAGAATCAATAATTCTATAATTGGAATCTAAATATTACATCCTCTACCATTTCATGCAACATGAATTCCCATTATCTCATTAATCACCTAAATCATCCATGGCATCTTGTCAAATTAATTCTTTAAACCACATCTATAACTTTTCCTTGTTATGCTACTCATCATGAAGCATGCATATAATCAAATCAAACAATTTATATGATAGCTCGAATATTCAACTACCATTAATTCCATATAGTAACTCTATTTGCATCAAAAGATCTCATTTTCAACCAAAATTCTATAGATCCAGGCTCATCATAGCAATATGTAACCAGATTTTACTCCATGGACACCTCGATCAATTATTACACCATCAATCTCATCTATTCATGCCTTTCATGCTAATTCCATGCATAATCACACCACTATAAAATCAACGTTATTTAAATCAGTAGGGATTAAGACTCAAGAATACCTATTGGCATGACACAACTAAGAGAAAATGTGACTCATTGGTGATTGGTTGAGTTTATTTGAGAAGAAGAGAAGGTTGGTGCTCCTTGATCCCTTAGTTCGAAGGTCAAATGAAATAGGGGTAAATCAATCCCCTTTCATTGAAATTCAAGAAAAAAAAATGTGAGGAGAATTGAATAAAAGTTGATGAATGTTGTAAAGTTGCTTACCTTAGGGTTGGTATTTCGGATTTGGTGAAGTTTGGAGTTGAGATGGCCGAAATCTTGGAGGGGGTTGGCGGCTGGATTTTTCGTGTAGAAGAGGGGTTTAGGGTTTGAAAGGAGGCTGATTTGATAAAGACAATTTGTTAGGTTTTGGTGTTTTGTTGTTTAGAAGAAGTTATCTCGGTTTTGGACTCTTGATCAAAACAAGGAAAAATGACAGCTTTTTGGCTATTCTTGCTTGGCCAAATTAAGCAATGAATAGAAGAGGTTTGTGGCTAGTTTTTGGAAGTTGATGTGGCCGAAATAATAAGAGGAAAAGGAAAACAAAGTAGGCTGATTTTTTGTTCAGCCTTGAACAAAAACAGGAGAAGAAAAATGAGGTCTTTTGTGTTGTTTCTTTGCTAAAATAAGAGAGAGTTTGAGAACACTCAGGGTAGGTGATTTTCGTGTGTGTGTGTGTGTGTGTGTGTGTGTATTGGCTAAAATTATGGAGGAAAGAAGAGGATAATTTCTGATTTTTATTTTACTAAATGAAATTTGATTGGTGGTATGTTATCTTAGATAGAATTATCCTAAGATTGAAGATTTCTAATTGAGCTAAACTATTGATTCAAGGTGGCAGCTAGGTCTTTTAATTTTCCAGAAAATTCACGTAAAAAAAAAAGGATATTAATCCAAGAAATAATTTAATTAGTCCTCTCATTTATTCTTGACAAAAATAAGTAATTAATGGATAAATATATTTGGAGATAAAATCTGATATTTAGAAGATAAAGCTGAAATTTCTTTCTCCCCAATTTCCTATTTTCAAAAATAGCATATTCCCAAGTGATATTTGCTTAAATTAAAAAAAAAAAATCCACACTATATCTTTAGTTCCAACTAAATTTCTTTAAGGGAAATTAATTTGGGGAGACTTTTCTCCAATTAAAAATGGCAACAAAAATGTAGCTCCCAAGATAAATATTTCTATATTTTATTTCATTAATAAATCCTTTAGATAATAGATTTGAAAATTTTAGATTTTGAAATATTTAAAATCCCTAAAAGATTAACATAAAATATTAACCTAGGAAATAATAGGAATTTAATTTGCTTTAATTCTTTTTTATGGAAAAACCCAAAATAATCACATTCCTATATTTTATGAAGTGGGAAGCCAAAGTGGCAGCTAACCCTAGGATTTTCGGCCAATTGAGAGAAAAATAAGGAAAAAGGAATTAAATTAGAGAAAAGAAAGAAACGGCTTGCAAGATTTAGGATTTGAACTCAAATCACCAAGAACTAAACACTAAGGTCCTTAACTCTTGTTCAAATATTCTTCAAATTCCCTTAACTCCTACTCAACCTATTTCATTCCTTTTCTATTCAATTCTACTTAGCAAGAACAAAAGCTCTACTATCTGATCCAACACAACTATATCCAAATGAATAAATTAATGCAATATCAAACTCATGAATCACGTATGCTTCATAAAAATAGTTCAAATTTATCAAATACAATATAAAATGTTATGCCATGCATGACTTTTCCCATGAACTAATGGTGGTTTAAATCGGGCTATTATATCATCTCCCCTTTAAGAGAATTTCACCCCAAAATTCAAGACATTATATCTTTAGAGAAAATCCGGATATTGCCTTTTTACCCAATCTTCAATTTCCCATGTTGCGTCCTGAGTACCATGATAATCCCACAAAATCTTCACCATGGGTATCTGCTTATTCTTTAAAATCTTGACAATTCGATTCAAAACCTTAATTAGTTTCTCAATGTACCTTAGATCAGGTTATAGAATTTATGGCTCTTCATTCAAAACATGCTCTGGATCAGTGTTGTAATTCTTCAACCGGGACACATGCAAAAAATCATGAATTCCCGCTAACCCTTTTGGCAACTCTAATTGGTATGCTACAGGTCTAATCTTTTCGATAACCGGAAGGGTCTTAAATACCTAAGACATAACTTCCCTCCTTTAGGATGCTTCAAAATCCTTCTACTAGGCATTATCTTCAGAAAAGTCTGATCTTCCACTTCAAACTCTAAATCTCTTCTTCTGTTGTTAGCATAACTTTTCTGTTGGCTCTACACTGCTTTCAGTCTTTCTCTTATCATTTTTACTTTATCTGCCATCTCTTCAATATTCACCTCCCTAGACTTGTTGATTTGTCCATCCTTAGTCCAACCCCAGTACGGCAGTACTTGGCATTTTTGTCCGTACAATACTTCGCAGGGTGTCATTCCAGTTGACGCTTGATGAATATTCGTATATGCAAACTTAGCATATGGTATACAATCAAACCACTTGTCACTAAAGTCCAACACACAGGCTCTAAGCATATCCTCTAATGTCTGGATAACTTTTTCAGACTGTCTATCAGCTTGTGGATGAACGGAAGTACAGAGCTTCAGAGTCGTTCCCATTATCTCCTGAAACTTTGTCCAAAATCTCGAAGTGAATCTGGGATCCCTGTCAGACACAATGCTTGATGGTACACTATGCAACCTAACCACTTCTAGAATATAATTCTTAGCCAGCTTATCCATAGAATCCTTAACATTTTATCGAAATGAAATGCACATTCTTGGTCAATTTGTCGATCACAACCCAAACAACATCCTTTAAAATCTTCGAGATAGTCCAGTAACAAAGTCCATCATCACCTCTTGCACAATGTGGATGAGAGGTTTTTATTTTTCAAGAGTATTAGGATGTTTCTGAAGATGTTAGCACGGATCCCTTCTGGAAAATCACGTTCAAATAGTTTTATAAAAGTTAAGATCACGACTGCAACGGCTAGTAATGGCTAGTTGTTGCTGTCAGATTTTACAGGATTTTAGACCCACAATGTAAAAATTGTGCGTCTGAAAGGTACGTCCAAAATAGCACTTTATGCTGTAAAGTATACTTTGAACACTTTTTATTTTTTCACATTTGAAATTGACTTTGGTTAAGGGTTTTGGATTTAGAGGTTTGTTCGAAATAGCTCATCCAAGTTTTTATAAAATCAAGAGCTTTTCTTCTAAGATTTATTTATTTATTTTTTTTTTATGATCAAAGCCAAGTTTGAAAATACTTTCTTTTGAAACTTCGAGTGCTTCAATATGAGATAAGTTAAACAAAAGGTAAAGAGACGTAGGAAATACAATTAGTACATCAATTATAATTTTCTAGTCTATAATCTTCAAAGAATCTTCATGGTATATAACTCTCTTAGGTAGGATCTTGGCTTAATCAATCTTTTTTTAACCACATCATAGATGAGTTGCTTTTTAATCCAACTTTTAAGACTTTGAAGAACCGTGATCAAACATACCATAATCCAAAAATCTTGTCACAAACACATCACACATGTTAGTCCACACCAATGTTTGTCATTTATCAAAACATAGGAGAAAGCCCTTTGGGCTAACTAATTATATTCGGGTCTCATTCAACTTTTGCCATATTTTCATAGGTTATTGGGTAAAAATCCATATATGTACTTAAAAGAATTCTATGTTGTATGCTCTACTATGAAACCTAATGGAGTCCATGATGAAGTTGTAAAATGGCGTACTTTCCCATTTAGTTTATATGGACATGTTAAAGATTGGTTGTATGATTTGCCTTTGGGATCAATTACTAATTGGTTGTGTATGCAAAAGATTTTTCTTGAACAATATTTTCTAGCATCTAGAGATGCATCAATTAGAAATGAAATCTATGAAATTAGGAAACTAAATGGGAAATCACTATGTAATTATTGGAAGAGACTCAAAAGACTTTGTGCTAGCTGCCCACACAATCAAATTAGTGACCAATTACTTGTGCAATATTTCTATGCGAGGTTGCATTCACATGATAGGTCATTAATTGATACGGTTAGTAGAGGTTCCCTTGTGGATAAAACCCCACAAGTTGGTAGAAATTTAATTGAAAACATGGCCTCTAACACACGAGCTTTTGAAAATAGGACAACTCTTTAAAGTAAAAAATGGATAATCCCACAAATTTGATCGGAAAGATTTTGCAAACAAGCTCACAAGTTTGGATATACCATTATTTTAATTCTTTTGATTGTCCTAATCATTTTTGTCCTCTTTATGATTTTCATGAACATGCCAATGCTTTAAGTTTTTCATCTCAAACTCTTGGAAAGACCCATGTTGTTCATAAGCCTTCTACTTATGAATCACTTTTTCAAGACCATCTCAAAACATAACTCTAGAAGACACGGTTAAGTCTTTTGCATCTAGTTCCCACACTTTTCAAAATGAGACCAAGACTAGCATTCACCATCTTGAGGACCAACTAGGAAAATTAGCCTTAGAGATGAGTCACATTAAAGCACATTTGCCTAATAATTTTCCATCTCAATTCCTTAATCCTCACAAGAATGCCTATGCTATAACCCTTAGGAGTGGTAGGGAATTGTAAGGACCTAAGATGAAACCCTTAGAATAGGAGGATGAGCAAGAGGTAGCACCAATACCTAAGCCAACTAATGAATCTAATGTAGGGGAGCCTAAGTTAGGAAAGTTGACACCTAAAAAAGTGCAACCACATTTCCCTAATAAAATGGCTAAAAACAAAATGAAAGACTTGGAAAAGTATCTTCTAGAGATTTTCAAGAAAGTAGAGATAAATCTTCCCTTACTAGATGCAATTGGGCAAATTCCCCACTATGCTAAATTCCTAAAAGAAATGTCCAATAATGAAAGGAGGTTTAACGGAGATGAAAGGGTAACTATAGGGGAAAATGTCTCTACCATTCTTTGAAAAACAATTTCACAAAAACAAAAGGATCCCAACATGTTCATATTCCTTGCATCAGAGGAAACATATTCATTTGAAATTGCATGTTAGATTTTAGGGCATCCATTAATGTCATACTATATTCCTTATATGCCTCCCTTGATCTAGGACATTTGTATCCCATAAGAATTGTTATCTAATTAGTAGATAGGTCCTAAATATACCCGAGGGTGTGGTAGAAGATGTGTTAGTAAAAGTCAATGAATTGATTTTTCCCATGGATTTATATGTTCTTAAAATAGAGGATAGGCCAAACTCTTTTACTTCACCCCCTATTCTTCTAGGGTGACCATTCTTGAAAACAAGCCGGACACAAATTTATGTTCACAATGTCACACTCTCCATGGAATTTGATGGGAAGAATATTAGTTTTAATAAATTTGCTGCCAGGAATTTTCCATATGATGGGCTTTCTAATATTTCCATAATTGATATTTTGATCCTTTTGTTGATGATATGTTTGAACAAACGTATGGGAATATGATGCGAGCTAGTTTGGATTTGAACTTTAATCAACATTTGCTAAACTCTTTGCCTACAGATTTTAATGTTGATATAATTAACATGGTAAAAGAAGAGGTTCCATGTCCTATTCTTTAGCTAAAAATTGAGTTGCCTAGTTCCCAGAAAAGCATGTTGCCATCTATTGTGAGTCCCCCTACATTTGAATTAAAACCATTGCCATCTCATCTTAAATATGCATATTAAGTTGAAGGAGAAACATTACCTATGATTATTGCTAACACTCTTTCTTCTTTCTAGGAAGAAAGGTTAGTTTCCGTACTTAGGGATTGCTAAACCGCACTTGGTTGGACCTTAGCTGACATTAGGGGGATAGTCTATCTACTTGTGTGCATTGTATCATTTTAGAAGATGAGACTAAAATATCTAGGGAACCCCAAAGAAGATTGAACCCTCCAATGATGGAAGTACTAAAAAATAAGGTTTTAAAATTGCTAAAAGTTAGTATTATTTTTCCTATCACTGATTTTAGATGGATGAGTCCAATTCATGTAGTTCCTAAGAAAACCGAAATCACCATCATTGAGAATAAGTAAAGAGAAAAAGTTCCTACTAGACTTCAAAATGATTGGAGTGTTTGCATTGACTATAGGACACTAAATGCTAACACTAGAAAGGACCATTTTCCCTTGCCTTTTATGGATCAAATGTTAGAGAAACTTGCCGATTCTTCACATTTTTGCTTTTAGATGGGTTCTCTAGATATTTCTAAATTACTAATACTCCTGAGGACCAAGAAAAGTCCACCTTCACATGCCCTTTTAGTACTTTTGCATATAGGAGAATACCTTTTGGTCTTTGTAATGGTCTTGGTACTTTCCAAAGATGCATGCTTTCTATTATTTCTAAGTATGCAAGGCATATTATTGAAGTTTTGATAGACAACTTCACTGTGTATGGAGATTCCTTTAATACATGTTTGGAAAAGTTAGGGCTAATTCTTAAAAGGTGGATTGAGACTAACCTTGTGTTGAATTATGAAAAATGTCACTTCATGGTTATTCAATGGATAGTATTAGGGTATATTATATCGGCTAAGGGAAATGAAGTTAATAAAGCAAAAAATTGATGTCATCAAAGCTCTTCCTTACCTTTCTAATATTCATGGAATAAGAGCATTTTTAGATCATGCTGGGTTTTATAGAAGGTTCATCAAATATTTTTCAAAAATTGCACAACTCTTATGTCGCTTGTTGTAAATGGAAACAACTTTTGATTTTGATGAAAATTGCATAAAGGCTTTTGATTTACTTAAGTAAAGATTGATCACTGCACCAATTATCCAACCACTAAATTGGGATGTACCTTTTGAAATTATGTGTGATGCAAGTGATAAGGCAGTAGGTGCATTTTTAGGGCAAATGGTAGATAAGGTTCCTCATGTAATTTATTATGTTTCTTATATATTAAATCTTGTACAATGCCATTGCACCACCATCGAAAAGGAACTTTATGCTATTGTTTTGCATTGGAAAATTTTCATTCATACTTATTGGGAACCAAAGTAATTATTTTTTCTAATCATGCAGCTTTGAAGCACTTCCTCAAAAAAAAGGCATCTAAGAATAGACTCTTGAGATGGGTTCTTTTACTCCAAGAATTTGATATTAAAATTCGTGATAACAGTGGGGCAGAGAATTACTTAACGAATCATTTGAGTAGGCTTACCTATGACGTGAAAATATTACCCATCTTCGATTTATTTCTGAAGAGTATCTATATTTGTTGCTTGGTGGCAAAGTCCTAGTCTACAATTCTCGCCTTTAGCTCTTTCCCAGTAAGCTTACTTCTCAATGGAACGACCCTTTTTTATGGTTACTCAAATCCTTTCCTATGGTGTTGTGGAAATTCAAACTCTTGATACCAATAAGACTTTTATGGTAAATGGTTATAGGTTGAAACCATTCTAGAAAGGAGCTAATGTTTATTCCACTAATGACTTACACCTTGAGGTTCCTTAATACAATTTCTGAACATGGCGCAGCCATTTAGCCAAAAACGTTCAATAAAAACATTTGTGGGAGGCGTAACACCCCTACTAAAGGCAACAATGGAAGTGTATCAACACTGGGTGTCAACCCGTCTAATTTCCCGGACAAGGAGTCTTTATAACGAAAACAACAGCGTAAATATATATATAAGGTCCAGACTTAACAATATCCCATATTAATGGCCACCCACCCACACACACACACACACATATCAGGCGAATCTCATATATGTCATCTCTGACTACAGCAGAATAAAGTACATGATAAAAAAGAAAGTCGTCCAGACCTATACTGCTGGGTCTATGGTATCGTCCTTCTATCCGAAGGTCCACTCAGCTCCTGATCCTACAAAAGGTAAGATAAAAGACACGTATGAGTGATGAATCACCAGTGAGTCCCGTGTGTGCTAGTACTTTATGAAAGAATAGCGTACGCAAAACTTTTGTGGGTAAAGCATTTCATTTATTTACTGGAAACAATTCCAAAATTGTCTAAAGAAGAGTCTATTCATAACTTAATCATTTTTGGAAAACTGTATTTCAGATTTTAAATCATTGAGTTCTGAATAAAATCTTCTTTAGAGAGTTTTGGAATTATTTCCAGTGAACAAATGAAATGCTTTCCCTTCAAAAATTTTGTGCACGTTGTTCTTTCATAAAGCACTAGCATACACGGGACTCACTGGGTGATTCACCACTCACACATGTCTTTTATCATACCTTATATAGGATCCGGAGCTGAATGGACCTATGAATAGAAGGATGATACCACAGAGTTAGCAGTACAGATCTGAACGGCTTTCTTTTTTATCATGTGCTTTATTATGCTGTAGTCAGAGATGAAATATATGAGATTTCCATGATATATGTATATGGGTGTGTGAAACCCCACCTAAAGCCAATCCTAGAGTAAGAAGGTCGGAATGCATATCATATCACTTTGCATGAATATATATATATTTTTAAATGATTTTATGTTTTTTAGAATTATGTTTATAGGTTAAAAGGCTTAGTTATGCTTATTGAGTAAGAAGGGTAAAATGGTAATTTTGCTTGAGGTCAAAATAGGAAGATAGCTTGAGGATTAAATAAGAAGAATATTTGGGTGAGAAAATAAGAACAAGAGTTGTTGTGGTTTAGTGGTTAGAGCTTTGGAATTAATCTCTAAGATCATGAGTTCAAATCCCATCATTTAAGTTTTTATCATGATTATCTTAGTTAAATTTGAATTTTTGTTTTAATGCATTCCATAAAAATAGGAATGTTGTCCTAGGAGAGACATGAAGAGAATGTCATAATCCTAACATTATGTCCTAAAAAGAATTCTAGAGGAATTCTTATCATTTTATTACTTCTATCTTGTCCTAACCTCTTCACCAATTAAATTTGTTCAAAATTTATCAAAATTCATGTTTTTAATTCCAGAAAATTCAGCAAGGATTCTTGGTCTTTGAATTTTGAAAATAAATCTTGGAAGCTGGAGAATTGACTAAAAATAGGAGAGGAGTTAGGGAAGGTTCCTAAGGGAAATTAATGTCCTTGGTTGAACCTTCAAACTCCACTCCATAGTGTTCATATTCTTCATGAAAGAAGTCTGGAATTTTTCCAGATTCTTGAACAGCCTAACCTTTGAAAATCACAGCCATCTTTTCTACTCATTTTCTGTCAGAAAAATGGCCAATTTAATCAGATTGAAGACTGAAATTCCTGTGCAAAATCGGACTGCACAAAAACTGCACAAACCAGGAAAATTCTGGGCAGATTTCTCTGCATAGCAGCCTAGAAATGGAGCTGTTTTCTTCTGTCATCAACTCAGAAAAATTCCTCTGCTTTTCCTCCATAAAGAAGGCTAGAAACCATCCTTAAAGGACCCTCAAATACCTCTCAAAAACCTTTGCAAATCGGGCTAGAATATTACAGAAAATTGCACAGAAAAATTGCAGTAAACCTTCGAACCATGAAACCAGAAAATTTCTAGCTTTGTTCCCTTCAAGCCTTGGCCGAAAACCACCCTCAAACCTCTGTAAATTAACCCTTGTTCAGCTATGAACTTGATGCATATTTATTTGGGTATAAAAAAATCACATAAAAACTAAGCACATTCCCAATTAAGTTTACATTAAAACGTTAAACCCAAATTACACATATGAGCAAGCGTACACATCATTAACATAGTATAAGGTTCAAACGAGTGTCGATCCTCCAGGAACAAGTATACACTAATCACCTTTCTTTCATTGTTTAACCGACTCCATAAAGTAAAAAAAAAGAAATAAAAAGGAAAATAAAATAAAATAAAATATATACATGTCAAGGATGTAGAATTATGTAACTTAAACCATTGTTTTGACAAACATGATCCTAAAGTACTTAATTATTATCATAACTAATTATTCCCTTGGTATCATGAAGGATAATATAAATTCACTTCTTTGTCCAATCCATGAATCCTTATCTTCTAGGTAACTTAGCATCACATATCCTGTCTCAACCAGTCTTACCTAAAAGATGCATTAACCTTAGTCCTTGATTTAATTCTCATTCCTGGTAAATTACACATGAAATTAACCAATAAATCCATATCCTGGCAGATATTAATTAATCTTGAATTACTTTGTTCCTACTCTTAACCCCTTTGTCCAAGCAAGTTAAAAGTTAACAAATGCGAAACTAATGAATTGAAACTGCCAACAACCCCTTTGTCCAAGCAAGTTAATGGAAAGACCCAATCAATTAATCTCGTAATAAGCACAAGTAATCAAATACCAAGATTAACAATCAATTAATCAAAATTTTAAATAACTCTAAAAATCATGACTATCTAAAATAATGTCAAATTACAATAAAACAATTAATACATCGTTGTTCAAGAAAAAGAAAACAAAGTAAAAGAACGCACTCATAGACAAGCCTCTTTCTTCTTCCTCTGAAGATCTTTTTGCACAACCCTCCTTGAATTGAAGAATTCATCCTTTGATTGAGTGATTTCCTGTGATGATCAATGAATTCTCCCATTTTCCCTTGTGTTTTTCATCTATTTATAGGCTTAGGAAGTGCTTAAACTCGTAAGTACAATGTTCTTAGCCGAATAGAAGTTGGAAGATACTAAAACTCCATAGATTACAAAAAAACTGCGTAGAAGGAATCAATTACCGCCTTAACTTCAGGGCACAGCTGGTGCTGCCTAAGCTCTCGAAGCTGGTGCTGGTTCCACTTTGTTCCGTTCCTGTTTCACCAATTTTTTATTGCTTCGAAGTTCGTGCAAATAGTGCATGGTAGGCGTTGGTTCCTCTGTCCTAGCCGGCGCCGCCTCTAATATGTTTTGCAACATTTTTACTTCATTTTACCCCAAAAATCTGAAATAATAGACAAAATACATTTCCAAGGGTAAAATCTCAAATATGAAGGAATATGACTAGTTATTGAACAAAATGTATCACAAAAGAGCCTCGAATAATTAGGAAAAATATGACTAATTTAGCCCCTATCATACTAAACACCATTAACCCCTCCACTTACCTTGCATACTTAGATTCCATAACCACACCTCAAATATCTCCTAAGATCATTCCATTCAAACATCCATTTGACCTTCAAAATTTCGAGCATTTGCTCCATGAAAACACTCTTGTACTAGGCCTCATAACCAGAAATTCATCTGCCATTGAGCTCAGAATTTCATCCAGCCTTAAAGCTCCATTAATCTTCATTCATTTCAGCAAAATAAAGCAGTCTAGCCGGCTCCATTGCAGCACCAAGAAACCTCCAACAATAAACACCATTAACATATCTTCTACCTCAAACCACTACTCAAATCTCTCCATTCGAATTTCAAACAATCAGATTTTTCTCTGTCTTTCTAAGCTGAAAGCTGAAACCCCTAAATTCCCTAAACCATTCAACTAACACTCTCCAGAAAATCGTGCATATCCTTTCTCAAATTCTCTTCATTTTCACCAAGAACTCCAAGAACACATACTACCTTTCTTCAAGTCAAAGACCACTCTAAACACCTCAAATCCCTCTCAAAAAGTCCAGAATACTCCTACATACTGCCTAGAGTTCATTTTTGGAATTTACAACATCAAATCTCGAAAACAAAAATTGGCATTCAGATCGAAACCAGTTTTTTTTCCTTGAAGTCTCAAGAACACCATCAAGGTAACCAAGAACAACTCTTTTGTTCATCTTCTTCCATTCCACCTTTAACATATCGTGCTAATGCTCTCTCTCTCTCTCTCTCTCTCTCTCTCTCTCTCTCTGAAATGGTGGTTACAACCATAGCTGTTTTTCCTTCTCTCATGGACAATACAAGACCCTTAATCGCGTAGACCTTCTTGAATCTTCATCGAAGTAAACATCAATCAAGTATTTCTCCTTAAACCTTCGTTTTAATTTTGAATTCATGTCTCTTAGATGTTAATAGGGAGAATAGAATATGAATGGGTGATTGAGTATATGCATATGTATGAATGGGGTTGAGATTAGGACATGAGAATGATTGATCATGTTTAAGCTATATGGATTTTCTTGAGAATCAATGTATGATCATCATGTCTTAAGTGAATTATGATTGTTTAAGCATACTAGATGTTATGACACCTTTGGTGAATAGGATTTTTTATGTTCTTATCTCATTTGAAGCCATGATTATGATTATGCTTAGTAAAGAATTAACCATGTGATAGTAGGTATATATGAATTTAAGTCTATGTTCATGAATAGAATAGTTTGTTGTTTGATGTTGGAGTATATGTTCATTATTCTTGTTAGCAATAGGAAAATTATGATCATGATCTTGTTGATCCTAGATTATTTTAATTAGCAAATTTTATTACCTTAATTAAAATTATTACTATATTTTTCTCTAAAGATTTTGAAATTCCTAGGAAGTTTTGAAAATGGAATATTAAACGAAATATTGATATTTTACTAGTCGAATAAATAATATCTTCCATTAAAAATAATATATGTATATGTATAATAGTAAATAAGATCTTTTATATAAATAATAATAATAAATAAAATATAAATGATCTTGTAGACCATAGTTCAAACTTTTACCTATATTCATAAATGTTATTTATATTAAAATTTGTTTGTTATTTATTAAACAAAAATTTTAGTATAATTCATTCATTATTAATTTTATTTATTACTAATTATTTATTATCTATTAAAAATTAATTAACTGTAATTTATTATTTATTTATAATAAAACTATTTTTAAATTACCATTTACTAATATTTAACAATTAAACCCTAGTTTATTTATTAGCCATAGTACTCAAGATTTATTATTTGAACCTATAACTTATTAACAATTATTTTAGAACCCCTAGTTATTTTAACTTATTAAGTAAGACTTATTTTATAAAATTCTTTATCATCTAGCCTTAAAGTTTAGGACAATAAGGTCATGATTGTAATAGGTTGAACTAGGATTATTTGTGTAAGCGAATATAGTTTGAGTATAACCCTATGTCTTGTGTTTACCCCAGGTGGGGTTAGGTCAGCCTTGGAAGATTTTTGAATTCAAGCAAGCAAAGAACCAGGTAAGCTCCTGCATGGAATTTTGTGAAGACAAAAAATTATAGTGGCAAGCCAAATGCGATGTGTATGGCCATTCATTTTGTAAAGGCAATTAAGGACTATTTTTCTTTTTATTTCAGTCACACAAATCATTTGAAAATTAAACAAGCAATTTTACACAAAATGCTAAACTCTTTCTAAAACCCAACTTCGACAAGAATTTTGGAAACCCTTAATTGCTATTTCAAAGAAAATCATTGTGTGATTATTTTCTCCCAAGTGGGACAATCAACGTTGAGTACTCAATAAGGGTAGGCTAGTAGTACTAGTTTTGAAGAACAATAGCGAGTCTGCTGACAGAAGGCCACTTTCAGAAGATGAACTCAACTTGAAGAAGCGATAGTACTACTTAGTCAAGCCATCCAAGCTAGCAAGTTTCAGTCAAGTGGATTGTGTGTTTCTAGAGTGGACACCCGGTAAGTTTGGGTGTAGAGATGGAGGAGTATTTCACCCGATAAGTCGTACACCTACCTTTTGTCAAATTGTACAAAGTGTGGTATTATGACCGTTATATGGTCATAGGGCCCAATGTGTGGTAACCCATGGCTACCCGTTTGAGTGGTTGTGTTTATTGTGCACATGTATGGTTTGGAAAGAAAAATGCCACTCTTTATTTTTAACATTTATTTAATGCTTGCCAACACTTTCTCTTATGAAATTTTTACGACTTGCATACATGAACTGTTTTGCCTGAAACACTTAAAGCACATACGGGCTTACTGAGATTTTTATCTCATCACCTTTTATACCATATTTTCAGGTCGATCTTGCTATGGAGATGAATAGTTAGATTTGTTGCCTATGCTTTGAAGACTTTATGTTATTTTTCTTATGTGTTGTTTTGAGAGATGGTAGTGAATAATTTATTTTGGATTTGTTCATGTATTTTTGGATTGTAATAAGTTCATTTTTAAAGTGTTGCTTTTATTTTCTTTTGTGTGACCTAGTTATAAAGACCCCTTGTCCTATAGATGGGGCGACATCCCTGGCCCTGTTGGGCCTAGGTAGTGGGGTGTTATAGGGTGGCCATCAGTATGGGATATTGTTAAGCCTGGACCTTATACATATATTTACTCTATTATAAACACCCTTTATCCGGGAACTGGACAGGGCGACACCTGATTTTGGTATGCTTCCACTGTTGTCTTTAGTAGAGGTGTTACAATTTGTATTAGAGCCTAGTTTTATAGAATTGTAGTATCGTCATAGGGATTGATAAAACCCTTTAATTGTGGAGGTATGACAGATCAGAGTGATAAGGGCAAGCGCCCAATAGATGAGTGTAGTAATGATAGGAAGGTTAGGATGATCTACTGAGCGAGTGTGCCAAGATATTTTCTTATGACAGGACTTGATTCTAAACGCCACAATGCACCCCATCTCGCCAGGAGCCTGTTTGACCCAGTAGTACTTGTTGTTACTCCATTTGCATGAGACCTTGGTGTGGAGAGGATAGCTATTCCCAAGAAGACGCCATCACTATATGAGGAGGCGGGTGGCGATTCTAATGAGGCTGATAGAGATGTTGAACTGCACCTTCAGGATGATGATAAGGAGAATAGTATCTCCAATAGTGCAGTGTTATCTGAGGATGATGAGGAGGTGTTTGGTGTAGATGTAATAGGAGTACTTGAGAAGGAGATACTGGATTTGGAGGTTGTTGATGTATGAGAGTATCAGAAGGCACCTGAGGTAAAGGTACTTGTGGTTGATGAGTTTAAGGAGGATTTAGAAATAGACCCAGAGCTATTGGCTTGGTTGAACCCAGATGCAGATAGAGATGAGGAGGTTGATGCAATTGAGTCTTATACAATTTCTACTGATTCAGGACCTCCCATCTCAGATAGCAATGACGATGAGTAGATGGATGATATGTGGATATATGTAGTAGGATATGTATAGTTCGACCAATGTATATGACTGTGTGCTTGGCACACAAATTTTGTACTGATTTTGTGATAAATTAGAATGGATATATATTATGTTTAGCTATGTGTACTGTGCCTATTTTATGATTACTTTTGAGCTATGTTATATTATTATATCGATAAAATTTTATGAACTATATAGATGCCTCTAAAACGAACCTCCAAACGATCATCCCGAAGTACTCGAAATAACCGTGAGCTGATGATAGAGTAACCGTGGTGAAAGGTCCCCACCTTGTAACGTTTGACTACCCTATGTCCTAAAGTTTCCAAAAGATGGCTGACACTATCCAATAGTTGATCGAAACTGCCGCTAGAGCAAATGAGCATGTTAGGGTGAATGAGGGTATGAGTAGAGAATGTCAACAAAGTGAAGTCGAATCGGATCAGGCCTTTGAGTGCTTTTTGAAATTTCACCCTCTGCAATTTTAAGGGCGACTTGATTTGGAACAAAAGGCTGAAAGTTAGATTAAACAGATGGAAAAGATTTTTATGGCCGTGAATTATTCGGAGCAAAAAAAGGTACAGCTTGCTATATTTTAGTTGAAAAGACCTGCCCAAGATTGGTGAGCAAGAGAGATGAATCAATGAGAATGGGAATGGACAGATTTTAAGGCCAGTTTTAAGAAGGAGTTTATCCCCATTTGGGTGGTAGAAAGGAAGGAAGATGAATTTCAAACTTTTCGGCAAGGGGGCCATACGATGGCGTAATATGCTACTAAATTTACTAGACTGTCAAAATATTGCCCACTTCTAGTCCATTCAAAAGATATAGGATTAGACGTTTTGTGAAAGGTCTATGGCCAGAGCTAAAAAGAATACTGGTAAGTATGGCTCCCACCAGTTATAATGCCGCAGTAGAGATGGCCTCTAGGATGGAAATGGCTGATATTGAGCAGGTAGGCAAGAGGAACGGAGGTGAATTTTGGAGCGTGAATCAAAAGCAATCTAGAGGGTCCCAATGGCAGAAGAAAGGGAATATGCAAAGACGAGAAGGCCCGACAAGAGGACCGCCCTCTTTTAAATGCTATAATTGTGGAAAGATAGGCCACAAGAGTTTTCAATGCCGTCACCCATGAAGGATAGGAGGATCAAGTCAACCGGGGAGAAATAATCCAGGACAGAGGTTAGGTCAAGGAAGACAAAACCCAGGGCAAGCTTCTATCTCTAGAGCCGGACCCATCAAACCCTAAGTAAATGCTTGGGTAGTGGCATTAGAGAGGACACATAATTAGGCTACAGTTGTGAAAAATACACTTCTTATTTTTTATCATAAAGCTAAATTGTTGATAGACCCTGATTCTACGCATTCTTTTATTGCCAATTCCTTTCTTGATTCTATGGGGATTAAAGGGGAGAAACTTCTTATAAATGATTGTTAGTACCGCATTAAAAAAGTAAATAAATAGTGAAAAAATACATAAGAATTGCAAGATCTTGGTAGGAGATGAAATATTCGGAGGAAATTTGATATGTTATAGAGGGTTATGATGCTATCTTAGACATGAATTGGCTATCTTAGTATCATGCTCAAGTTAACTGTAGATATAAGGTAGTACATTTCTGTTGGCCTGGAAACCTATCTTAGAATTTGTAGGTGAGGCTGGAAGGAAAAGTAATATTTTTGTATCGGGACTCAAGGCCCGAAAGATGATTTAGAAAGGAGGTACTAGATTCTTGGCTTATGTGATTAATAAGCCAAGAGAGGATAAGAGACTTGAAGATGTTCCTATTGTGGATGAGTATTTAAATGTTTTCCTAATAGAATTGAAGGAGTTGCCACTGAAGAGGGCAGTAGAATTTTTTATTGATGTAGTGCCATCGGCATAACTAATCTTAAGGACTCCTTATAGAATGGCACTTATAGAATTACAAGAGCTCAAGAAACAATTGCAGGAATTAATGGAGTAAGGGTTTATTCGACCAAGTACTTCACCGTGGGGAGCACTTGTACTGTTTAAAAGGAAGATGGGTCATTGCGTATGTGTTTAGAATTGTGAGGGTTAAATGCGGTAATGGTGAAGAATAAATATCCGTTGTTTATGGTTGATGAGCTATTTGATTAGCTGTAAGGAGCCGAATGTTTTTCGAAATTAGATTTGAGACAAGAATGTTACCAAATTTGGATTCGGAAAAAAAAAAACCAAAAACTGCATTTAACATATGATATGGACACTTGAGTTTGTAGTGATGCCCTTTGTTATTACTAATACCCAGCTATTTTCATAGACCCAATGCACTGAAAATTTCAGTCGTATTTAGATAATTTTGTGGCTATATTCATAGATGATATTCTGGTATACTCTAATGATCCCCAAGAACATGAACAACACATTTGAAAAGTTTTAGGGAAGTTACAAAAGGCCAAATTGTATGCAAAATTTAGTAACTGTTAGTTTTGGCTACAAGAAGTAGCATTCTTAGAACATGTTATATCCAAAGACGAGACTACAGTATACCCTACAAAAGTCAAAGTGGTGACAAATTGAAAACATCCCGAGACTCCAACTGAAATTTGAAGATTTCTAGGATTAACAGGGTATCATCGGAGATTTATTGAGAGATTTTCTAAGATAGCTTCACCTTTAACTCGACTCACCCAAAAGAAAGTTTCGTATGTGTAGACTGAGATATGTGAAAGAAGTTTTTAGGAACTAAAGAAGTGGTTAAGCTCTACTCCTATTTTGGCATTACCAAGGATGGACAAACCTTATGAAATGTACACAGATGCATCAAAGAAGGGATTGGAAGGAGTATTGATGCAGGAGAGAACGGTGATAGCCTATACTTCTAGGAAATTGAACCCCATGTGGAGAATTACCCTATGCATGACCTAGAGATGGCAGCTATTGTGTTTGCTCTTAAGAAATGGTGGCATTATTTGTATAGGGCTAAGTTTGAAATCTTCACTAACCACAAAAGTTTAAAGTATGTTTTACCTAGAAGGATTTAAATATGAGATAACGTTGGTGGATGAAATTTTTGAAGAATTTCGGTGTTCAATTAAGTATCATCCTAGAAAAGCAAACACAGTAATGGATGCCCTTAGTAGGAAGGTGAATTTAGTAGCTCTTCAGATGTTGTGAATTTCAGAACTAGAAGCATTTGCGGTAGATGGAAAATAAGGCTGAGTAATATTTCTATTCAACATGCTTTCCTACAATAGTTGAAGGGAGAACAAGATAAAGATGAGGAGTTGCAAAGGTAGGTGCAAATGGAAGTGAAAAAATGAGGAGATGAGTTTTGAAGGGATAGACTGAACGAGTAAATAGGGTTTTGGAAAAACATGTTACGGGTTTGTTCTTTAAAATTTGTAATTGATAATTTGGTGTATGCAGAATTTGTAAACACTAATAGTTATCAATGAACAGTTGGAATGGCCCCATTTAAAGCTTTATATGAAAAGAAATGTAGTCTACAATGAAGAACGCGTGAATAAGATACTTTCGATCTTAAAAAAATTTGACGGGCTGTAGAGATGATTAAAATCAAGCTGGAGGCAGTTCAAAGTAGATAGGAGAGTTATGCGGCTTAACGTTAGAGAGATTTGGACTTTGCAGAAGGAGATCGTATATTCTTGAAGTTGACTCCACAACAACAATTGGGAATCAATGGACAAGGGAAGAAGTTAGCCCCTAGGTACGTTAGACCATTCTCTATTGTCGAAACGATTGGGAAAGTAGCCTATTGATTGGAGTTACCTGTAGAACTTCAAGGTATTCACGACGTGTTTCATGTCTCCCAACTTCGAAAGTATGTGATTGATGCTGCCCACATTTTGAATTAAGAGCCTATTGAGATGACTTCAAGCTTAAAATTTGAGGAAAGGCTTATTAAGATCTTGGAGTACGCTGAAAAAAGAATTGCAAAATAAGAAAATTTCACTTGTAAAAGTATTGTGGGATCATCACCCAGTTCAAGATGCAACTTGGGAAACGGAAGCAAATATGTTGAAAAAGTATTCAGAACTACTCCAAGTATAAGCTAATTTCGAGAAAGAATTTTTTTTGTAGGGATGAGAGAATGTAACACCCCACATTTTTACCTTTGATTAGCTACTATTTCTAATAGGATGAGAATTTGTATCGATGACTAGAACAAAAGTTGATCGGCATAATAAGATGAATATTTTGGTATAATAATATTTTGTCGGGACCTAGATATAATTATTGGATTTGTTCTGCCTGTGCCCTAAATCTTCGAAAGGCTACTATTGCTAATAAAATAAGAATTTGGAGGTATGTTGAGAAGTGAAATTGATTAGTGTAATAAAATGCATGTTTTGGTGTGAAATATGCTATCTGGGTCATCGAGGGCATTTTCGTCATTTTGATAGCGCCCGCGACTTTGACCAAAAATTTGACCAAATAGGGAAGAAATTGAAGCATTCAAGTATTACCAATGGATTCAGTAAAATTTTTGGAGTTGAATGGTGAAATAAAATATGTTTCTGTTTTGGACCCGATTTTACTCATTTTTAAAGAAAATCGAAAATCGTAGTTAAAACGGTGTGTGTAGTATTTTGTGATTGGTAGCCTATGTGCATGTGTCAATTTAAGAGAGGTTTCATGAAGGATTCATGCAAGATGCATGCAATTGAAGGACTACAAAATAAATGAAGAATGATGTGTAATTTTGTAATTCGAACACATAACTCGTGCACCCGTTTGATTAAGTTTTTGTGCAATGTGATTGGCTAATGTTTGGACCAAGAGAAGTTGAATGAATGGCTGAAAATTAGCCAAGAATTTTGGCAGCCAAGCAAGAATAAATGAAGGAATTTTTGCGGAGGAAAAATAGGTGTTGGTGTGTAAAAATCTCATTGGAACACAACTAAATATATTCACCATTCAATTAAACAAAACAAGAGATGAAGGGCCAAGATTTGAGGATGAATGGTGGTGAGAGGGGGCTGTTATATAGCCAGAATTTCAGCAGCCATGAGGGAGAAAAACCAAGAGAAAAATAAACTAAACAAGAGAGAGAAAAAGACTAGTGTGTGTTCTTGGTGTTCTAGGTGAGTTTTGAGAGTTCTTGGAGCAAAATCACTTAAAATAGCCTCAACTACAAGGTAAAACCCTATCTTTCTTGAATTAAAGTTGTTTTTGGGTGAATGATGATTATGTTGATATGAATTTTAACACGAAAACTTGATTTTCATGTCTTGATTTTAGATCAAAGCTAGGGTTTGTGAATTTTGTGCATGAACTCTATATACGCTCATATGTGTGCTGACTACCTAGGGGTTTATGGATGATGTTGTGTGTGAAACAGAACTAAATTTTTTGTGGTAGTTTCAAGGGCTGTTGTCGGTTGAGGAGATGATGATCAAGGTAGAGTAAAAATAGAATTTACTTGGTTGGAAAACATGGATTATATTAGCTTTGATTAGAAAGATGAATTTATGTTGAATAAGTGTAACTTTTGTGAGCTATTAGAATCTGGAAATCATAGAATTAAAGTTGTTTTGAAGGAAAATTGAATGAATTAATGTTCCCAAAGTGTTAAAGACTAATGGAAATCAAAGGAATGCATGAATAGTGGGATTGAACCAAAACTACTGGGGCTATTTTTTCCATGTAGCATGTCATGGGAACTAGAACTCTGGAAAAAACTTATATAAAATTAAATTTAAGAGTCTTATGGTTGTTTTGGTATATCATAGAGCCAAACCAAAGTTGTGGATTGAATGTTATGTGCAAAACAAAATCATGTGTCAAGCAGTGGAATTCTAGAAATTTAGTCCGAAAGTGGATGAGTTTAAGGTGAATAATTGTATGATTTTGGATGAAATAAATGTGAAATATGAAGTGAATCCCTTGTGCATAAAGGGAAAAAGGATGTAGAAAAAGGAAAACGAACGAATCAAACAAAAGACGAAAAAAAACGACATGAATGAAAGTTGAACGTTTTCTTTCACCGTTGGCCCTATCGGCGAACCATCGGCTAAACGTCGGGCACGTTGGCTATTTTTCGGCCAAACACAATTTAACATGAAAACGATGTGTGGTGTAGGTTTATTGGTAAACGACCAGTGGTTCGTTGAAAACGATAGAAACAGAGGACGAACGGCCGTAAATAGAAAGAGTTAATTAGGATATGAGGTGAGTCCCTTTGATTTCTAAAACCTTTTGAAAGCTAGTGTGCTTCACTTTTCAATGAAATGCTATGATTTATACCGTTTTGGAAATCCCTAAATATATTTAAGGTTTATTTGAGCAAGAATTGTTTTGTGCCATTTTGGGCTTAAATGAACTTCATAATTGACTTGGAAACTTTAATGGATGATTAAAGCATGAATTTTGCGAATTTAGTTCTTTTTGGATCAAATCCTTAGGATTTTCAAAAAATGGTAAATTTAGGAATCAAGTTTTTATAAATTGACTGGAATGCCCGTATTACAACATTTTATGGAAATGTGTTTGGAAACTTTGAATTTAATTCTCTTTTGAGATTAGAATTTTGGATTTCTTGAAATGAGTTCCTTTTGGAATTATGTATTTGGAAAATGATCCAATTGTTCTTTTTGGAATGTTTTATGAAAACCTTTGGAATCCGGTATTTGGTAAATGGCCAAAATATCCTTATTGGAACTCTTGTGAACACTTTTTAAATCGGGTAAGGGTAAAATGACTCGAATACCCTCTGAAAGTCTTTTGGAATCCGGTATGGGTAAAATGACCCGAATGCTCTTGGAAACGACTTTTGTGATAAAGTACGGGAAAAATGACCCAAATACTCTTGGAAAATTGTTTTGATATGTGAAAAGATTTGTTTACCTAGTTTCGACATGGTTTTTGAAAAATGATCTCTGGATATCAGATTGACTTTTTGAAAATGACATTTTGATCCTGAAAATTATTTTATTGGCCTGAAGTGCCTATGGAATGAATTGATCAGCTCTGCGGAGCCTATATGAATAATGATCTGATTTGCGAGTCAGTGGGATCAAATTTTGGAAAATGTTATTTTGCCCAAAAAATGTTTTGATTTGAAAATTCTACGAGATTAGATAACCCTCTAGCTTGATCAGTCAGAAGAGGTTGGTATTAGTAACGTTGAGTATTCAGAAAGGACTTTGATCTTTATACTGGCTCATGTTAGAGGTGGAAGACCCCAACTAACCTAGCTAATTATGGGGATTATCTTACTCTAAGATAGAATATTAAGATAAGTCGTCTTGGCTAGCCATTTAGCACCTGGCAATTGTCGTGTCTGCTGGTGCTTCTTGGTTTTGAGTCATTTCCTAAATGCTGGGCGGGGACACTCGGTGCATTTGACTCATTGCCGCCTCGATGGTGATTGACGTCAGGATTGGGACCCCCGGTTTATAGTGGCAAGAGTTTGTTGTGGTACACTAGGAATATTGGGTGACTTATAAAGCACTAGTCCACACGGGACTCATTGGGTAACTCATCACTCACATGTCTTTTATCTTACCTTTTGTAGGGTCTGGAGCTTAGTAGACCTACGAATAGAAGGATGATACCACAAAGTCAGCAGTATAGGTCTAGACGGCTTTCTTTTTTATCATGTACTTTATTCTGCTATAGTCAGAGATGACATATATGAGAATCACCTAATATATGGATATGGATGGCCATCAGTATGGTGATATTGTTGAGTTTGGACCTTATATATATATATTTGCTCTATTGTTTTCGTTATAAAGACTCCTTGTCCTGGAAGCTGGACGGGGCAACACCCGATGTTGATATTCTTCTGTTGTTGTCTTTAGTAAGGGTGTTACAGGAAGCAACTCATAAGAGTTTCATTTACTTAATATGCTTTCATTTTGTCTATTCTCATTTTGTTTTATTCATTTTTAGCTTAGGTTTTATTTATGCATTTGTTTTATTTTGCACTTTTCCCTTTTTCTTTTGGCTATATATCTAATGCTCTTCCTTTATTTCTTTGACACCTTGCAATGGACATATTTTGCAACTTCAGAGCTATTCTCTTGGCCACTTTGGAATATAAGTAGGGAAGTTTGTTTTCTTTTCCCCATACATCTTTTTCTCTCTCATTGGGTATGCTTTATTATGTTATTTCTTTTTAGTTTAAGTGTTCGATATAAGAGAAGGCAATGTCCGGTTTAAGCGTTAGGGTATCCAAATAAAATTTTCCAATTTCTTTTTAATGCCATATTCTTGAATTTTTTATTGTTTTTACAAAGAAAAATTGGTGGAGTTAAAATTTTTCTGTTGACTTTAAATAATATTTTTGATATTTATTTAATCACTTTGATTTTTGTTAAACTTTCATATTTTGTTGAACATAACTAAGTCTTGCAAATTTAGATCAACCTTGTTGATTTCTTAGTAGAATTATGAAGTTTTTAACCTTGTGAAATATATATAAGCTGATAATGAAAAATAAGTAGGTTTATGAGCTAATTTTAGGTGAAATTTGTCTAAACTAGTCATAAATTTGGGAATAAGTAAATAGGATAACTGAAAAGAAAAAGAAAAATTAGCCATTTTAGTCCCTTAACTTTTTTGTTTTGGAGGGTTATGTCCCTCTTCTTTATTTTTAACTAGTTAAGTGCTTTACAAAATATTTTTTAACTGAAAAGGTCTTTTTGACCATTACCGTCCCTACCCCCGTCACATGGTAAAGGAAATTTTAGAACTTCACTTTTCAAGTAGCACTCGTGCATCTCACATGTTCGTCTTTGACCTGTTCATATTCGACCAAAGGTGAATCCAAACCGGTTCCACTTTCAATTTGAGAGTGAAGCGTCTAAACCCTCAGTCATCCGTCTCCCCTTCATGTTTGAGCACTGTCTCTGGAGCTTGTATCAGCATTATCTCTAGAGTATCGGCACTATCTCTAAAGAAAGCCAAACCAACTGTCCATTAAAACTTCCATCACTGAGACCGCCATTGTATCTATGTATAGTGGTGCTTGATGAGACTGGCATTGTATGTAGAACCTTCTACCACTAAAATCGACGTTGTATCTCACCAGACAAGGAAGAGTCAAAGCCTATGATTTAGTGGTAAATCCTTTAGTTTTGGTGTTCTGCGGATTTGGTGTGAGGAAGTTGGTGAAGCCTACAAGACTTATGTCTTTTATCAAAGAATAATTGAACTTGTTGAGATAAAAGTGATGTCTTTTGTCAAAGATAGTTGTTATTGTTTATTTTTTCTACATGTTTGTCCAGCATATGCCCCAACATTTGTACTGTTACCTTGTCCCCAAAGCATATTCTATCGTGTGCTTAAAAATTTTTTTGTCTTTTTCCTCATGAAATACCCTAACTGCTTTGGCAACATATACATTATTATATAAGCATGGTCTTTATCTGAGTTGAAACGTTTATGGCTTTCATTAACTTGGCGGCTTTATGGGTTTTCATTTATTATTATTTTGTGACTGTCTTTTGTGGCTTCCTGCCTTTTTCGTCAAAATTTTATGGCTTTCGTGTCTCTTGAATATTAATTCACAATGAATTTATTTAAGGAAAATTAGTATTTTGTAACTGTTTCTTTGGTCCTATGGAATTTGATCTTATTTTAGAAGGGGACCAAAATGGCTATATTGAGGAATCGAAAATCTAGTAATTCAACTATCACATTAGCAATGCTGGACTAAAAAATGTTTGAGCACTATTTTGAGTAAGCTTTGCAAATACCCTAGTGGAAAATTTTCCTTGATTTGCAGCCCAATTATATTGCTTAATGAAAAGTTAACCCTTATGAGATTGATTTGGATAGACTTGCCCGATGAGAAGAAAAACTCTTTTGTGCACTGATGTGTATTTTTAATGTAGAAAATACTACCAACAAATTACACAATTAATCAAGTTTTAATTAAAATGCCAACCACCAAAACTATACATACAAGCAAGTATACCCATCGTATAGTATATGGAATAGCAAGTATCGAATCCATGAGAATTTAGGCTCCCACCTTACTTTACCCAAATCTTTATTGTTTAGCCAATAAAATAAGAATAGATAAACAAAACACTAACTGAATATGCCACACAAGACAAGTCACAAGTATTATCAACGAGTAAGAATAAGAAGAAAAAACATGTAAATAGATAGAAATCCTGAAAGATATAACAATGATTGATTAGCACGTATCACAATTAATTATCATTTTGGCACCATGAAGGAACTTCAGTAAGATCCAATCGTTTGCCAAGACATGAAGTTACTTATGTAGACTCCACTTCTTTTCCAATTCATGAAATCACTATCCCTTGTTTAATTTAACAGATTTCCAAATTGCACTAAAATAGCCAAAGATGAATTAAACTCATACCTCATAAATATGAAATTAGTCAATAACCCTTTGTTCGATATGAAATCAACTAATCTTTGATCACTTAGGTTCTATAATATTAACTTCGTTTCCCAAGGCCATTAAGATTTAACAAATATGAAATTAATGCAATGATCTTCTAACATCATTTCCAAGGTCAATTAGAAGAAAACGCATCAATAACCAATGATAACAAGTAATCAAATACCAAAGAAGATAATCAATTGATCGAAAAACTAAAATCAATACAAAGTCATGAATCTAAAAACATCCTCTAAATACAATTAAAATAATTAAAAATTAAATTGTAAGTAAATTACAAAAAAAAGAAAAAGAAACCACTCATAGATAAGTAAGCATTCTTCTTCTTCCATGAAACCTTCTTGAGCAACCTCCTCTTTTTCTCAAAGAATTCTCCTTTGATCCTCCTAAATCTTGGTGTTTCTCTAGGAGTTTCTATAACATCCCACTACCTAGGCCCATCAGGGCTGGGGATGTCGCCCCGTCCAGAGGACAAGGGGTCTTTATAACTAGGTTACATAGAGCAAAATAAATAAAGACTTTAAAATTTAAAGTTATTACAACCCAAAAGATAAATACCGGTACAAATCCAAAAATAAATTGTTTATGACAATCTCTCAAAACGTCACATAAAGCAAATAACACGAGCCTTCAAAGCATAGGTAATAATCTAGCTAATGACCTCCACAGCAGGATCTTCCTGAAAACATGGCATAAAAGGTGGTGAGATAAAAATCTCAGTAAGTCCGTGTGTGCTTTGAGAGTTTCAGGTAAAACAATTCATGTATGCAAGTTGTAAAAATTTCATAAAGAAAAGTGCTGGCAAGCATTAAATAAGTATTGAAATTAAGAGCGGTGTTTTGCTTTTCAAACCATACATGTGCACAATAAATACAACCACTCAAATGGGTAGCCATGGGTTACCACACGTTGGGCCCCATGACTAAATAACGGTCAAAATGCCACACTTTGTGCAAGCTGACGAAAGGTAGGTGTATGGCCTACCGGGTAAGATACTCCTCCATCTCTACACCTAAACTTACCGGTTGTCCATTTCGGGAACACACAGTCCACATGACTGAAACTTGCTAGCTCGGACTGGTATGACCTACCGGACTGCCATCCTATCCAGGAAGGACTCACCTCTCAGAGGTGGCCACCTACTGAGAGACTTACTCTAACCCTTCAAAGACTAGTCCTAGTGGTCTACCCCTATTGAGTACTCAACGTTGATTGTCCCACTTGGGAGAAAATGGATCATACATTGCTTTATTTGGAAATAGCAATTAAGGGTTCTAAAATTCTTATCAAAGTTGGGTTTTAGAAAAAGTTTAGCATTTTGTGTAAAACTGCTTGTTTGATTTTCAAATAATTTGCCTGACTGAAATAAATAGGAAAAATAGTCCTTAATTGCCTTTACAATATGAATTTCCACACACACCATGTTTAGCTTGCCACAGTAATTTGTGGTCTTCACAAAATTCCATGCAGGAGCTTACCTGATTCCTTGTTGGCTCAAATTCAAGACTCTTCCAAGGCTGACCTAACCCCTCTTGGGGTAAACACAAAATATAGGGTTACACTCAAGCTAAATTCATTTACACAAGTAATCCTAGTTCAACTTATTACCATCACATCCCTAACGTCCTAAGCTTTAAGGCTAGATGATAAGGAATTTAAAAAAAAAAATAAGTCTAGTTTGACAAGTTAAAATAACTTGGGGTTCTAAAATAATTGCTAATAAATTATAGACTCAATTAATAATTCTTGAGTGTTATTATTAATAAATAAACTAAGGTTTGAATATTGAATAATACTAAGCCCTAAATAATATTGATAAATGGTAATTTAAAAATAGCTTTATTGTAAATAAATAATAAACTACAAATAATTTTTAATTAATTTTTTAATAGATAATAAATGATTAGTAATAAATAAAACTACTAATAGTTGAATTATTTTAAATGAATAACAAATAGATTTTAATATAGATAATATTTAGGAATATAGGTAAAAGTTTTAACTAGAGCCTACAAGGTCATTAATTAATTCTAATATTTTATTTATTACTATTTATATAAAAGATTTATATATTATTTTTAATAAAAGATTTTATTTATTTGATAAATAAAATATTAATATTACAATTAATAATCCAATCCAAATCTTCCTAGAGTTTCGAATTTTATAGAGAAAAATATAGTAGTAATTCCAATTAAAGTAATAAAATTTGTTAATAAAAATAACCTAGTCTTAGCAAGAAAATAATCTCTTACCATGATTTTCCTATTGCTAGAAGAGATTCCTAAACACATTCTCCAACATCAAATAATAAACCAATCCATTCATGAACACATGCTTGACTTATCACATACTATCACAAGGCTAACTTTCTTCTAGGCATAATCATCATTAATGGCTTCAATGGAAAATAGAAACATAAGAGCCTAATCACCTTTGGTGTCGTGATGTCTAACATGCTTCAAACATCCATAAAATTCATCAAGCACGAAAAACATACATTAATTCAAAAGGAAATACATACAACTTAGTCATATACAACAATCACCATGTCTTAACTCCATCCCCTTAATCCACATGCATATACTCAATCCCCCATTCATATTCTATCTCCCTATCACCTCCTAAGAGACATGATTTATAATTTAGAAAGAAGGTTTTGAGAATAATTACTTGATTGACGAGTACTACGGTGAAGACTAAAGAAGGTCCATGCGCGATGGAGAGTCTTGAGTGATCCCACGGAAAAACAGCCATGGTTGATGGTTGATCAACCATTTCGGTTGGAAGAGAGAGAGAGAGAGAGAGAGAGAGAGAGAGAGAGAGAGAGAGAGAGAGAGAGAGCATTAGAAAGGTATATTGAAAATTGAATAGAAGAGGATGAACAAGAAGGTTGTTCTTGATTTACCTTGTTGATGTTCTTGAGACCTTCAAGGAAAAAGCCGATTTTGATCCGATTGAGAATTCTTGTTGGCATGGTTTTGTGTTATAAATACTAGAAATGAAATCTAGGGATTAGATAGAAGTGATCTGGAGTATTTGAGAGTGATTGGAGATGTTTAGAGTAGGTTTAGGCTTGAAGAAGTTTAGTGTGTGTTCTTGGTGAAAATGGAGAGAGTGTGGGAGAATGCTGCACGAAATCTGGTAGAGTGCTGGCCGAATGGTCTAGGATGAAGGGAAGTTTCGGTTTTCAGCTTGTGGGAGAGAGAGTGATCAGATTTTTTTTTTTTGAAATTTAAATGGAGAAAGTTGTGGAGTTGTTTAAGGTAGGTGGTTAGCTATGGTGTTTGATCAAGGAAGGTGTCTAAGCTCTTCAATGGTGCCGGTTGAACAAGGCGGTTTTGATGAAATGAATGGAGGTTACTATTGCTCCAAAGCTGGCCGAAATTTAGTCTTAAATGGTAGAGGAAATTCTGGTTCATTAGCTTGATACAAGAGTGTTTCCATGGAGTAAAATTTTGAAATTAGTTTGAAGTTCAAAAAAGTATGAATGGAGTGATCTTAGAAAGGTTTTGAGGTGTGGTTATGGAGTCCATGAGTTCAAGGTAAGTGTGAAGGTCAATGATGTTCAGTTCATGGCTGAGCAAGGATCAATGTTACAGAAGTTGAAGGGTGATTTTCGGCCTAGGCTTGAAGGAAGCAAAGCTGGAAAAATTCTGGTTTCAAGCTGTCCAAGGTTTCGAAGATTGGTGCAGAATTTCTGCACTTCTTCAACCCGATTTGCAGCTGGTTCTTGAGGGGTTTGAAGGTCTTTCAAAGGTGATTTTCCAGCCTTCTTTCTGGAGAAATACAGAGGAGTTTTGCTGGCTTGAAGATGGACTAAAACAGCTTCATTTCCTTGATTGAAAGCTGCGAAATGCCCAGAATTTTTTTCTGGTTTTGCACAGTTTGTGCAGTCCGAAAATTGTACAGATTTTCCAGCCCTCAAGCCACATGAAATGACCATTTTTCTGGTGGCAAATGAGTGGGTTTACTGGCTGAGTTTTTTGAAGAAAGGGTCTGCAAAAATTCTGGAAAATTTCCAGATTTTCCTTCACTAAAACATGGACAACATGAAGGTGAATTTGAAGGTTCTATCATGGTGATTGATTTCTCTTGGAAACCCTTCCTATTTCCCCTCCTATTTTCGGCCAACCTCCCTCCTCCAAGATTGCTTTTCGAAATTCAAGGGTGAAAAATTATCACAGAATTTTTTTGGAATTACAAGAAAGATTTGGTGGTTTTGGTTCATTTGAATTATGAAAATGCTAGGACAAAGCTAGAGGTAATAATTAGAACAAGAATTCCCCTAGAATTCTTTTTAGGACACAATGATAAGATTTAGAACATTCTCCTCATGTCTCCCCTAAGACAACATTCCTATTTTTATGGAATGCAAGAACCAAAAATTCAAACTTAATTAAGATAATCTTGATAAAAACTTAGATGATGGGATTTGAACTCATGACCTTAGAAATTAATTCCAAAGCTCTAACCACTAAACCACAACAACTCTTGTTCTTATTTTCTCACCCACATATTTTTCTTATTTAATCCTCAAGTTATCTTCCTATTCGGACCTCAAGCAAAATTACCATTTTACCCCTCCTACTCAATAAGCATAACTAAGCATTTTAACCTATAACCCACAATTCTAAAGCACATAAAATCATTCAAAAACATATATATTCATGCAAAATAATATGATATGCATCCTGACCCCCTTACTCTCGGGTTGGCTTTCGGTGGGGTTTCACAGTTTCCAATGGGATTGCAAATCCTAAAGGTGAAAACTGATTTGGAGATGTTATTCTCTTGTATTTATAGGAGTTCTAATTACCAAAAAGTGTATTCAAGACTCTTTTTCCATAGTTGAAAGAGTTCCTAAAAGAATCAAATTGAAATTGCCAAAATCTGCTCTGAAAAGAAAAACCCGCAAACATTGATCATAATGGACCTAGTGCCAGGTCCATTCGACACACTTGGCACTGGGTCCAATCTATTTCACCTCTAAATTGCTGCTTTTCCAGAGTAGACCGAGTGCCTGGTGTCTTAACTGGACTTGGCACTAGGTCCAATCTGGAATCTTTTACTTATTGCTCGAAATCCATTTAAATCTTTACAAATTTGTCAAAAACACTTTTTACAAGCAAAATGTTAAACAGGAAGGAATATGCCTAGTTATTACATTAAAAGTATCTCAAATTAACCTCAAATAATTAGAAAAATAGTGACGATTTTAGCCTCTATCATGCACAAAGATTAGTTGTACTTTAGCATTTACACAACACTTGACAAGGAGAAAGTATTACAGTAGATTGGGAAGAGAGACATTTTCTGAAAGCAATATGTATTTGTTCCAATTGTGATATGGTACATATTTTATTTCAATTAAAACATTCTCCATGTAACACATGTTTAATAATGATATGCTTAATGATAATATTGTTTTTTTTCTTAAGGGGATATTGGCATCTTCTAATTTTATGTGGCCTCAATGAAGAAGATTCAAATTTAAATAGTCCTTCAATGGTATTACTGAACTCATTGCAATTTGCAGGAGATAGTATTGATCCACATAGTAGAAAGTAATGTCTTGGATCAACATTGGCTTGAAAGTAATAACTTAAATGAAAATTAATCATTCCACTAATAATATTGCAATCTGTGAATAGATTTATGTTGGACATACTGTGTGCAAGTGGAAGGACTATCTCTGATACATCGTTAGTAAAAATTCCACTATTGGTTCCAACAGTAAGTTACTTTATCTTGTTCCTTTCTTTAACTATTCATAACCAAACTTCATTTGATGTATATTTTTGCCAAACTAATTTGGAGATAATTGTTGAATAGGTTCCTCAACAAGCAAGGGGTGAAGAATGCGGATTTTATGTCTTCTACTATGAAAATTCTTTTATTATTAGTGCTTCTCCAAGGTTTAGTGTTGATGATGGTTGCCCTTATTTTGTAAGTATCTTAATTGAGTTAGTCCTTACACACACACACACACACACACACACACACACACACATTCAGTGTGCTAAGTATATTGGGTGTCAATATAAACAATTAGGGTTTTGCGATGATGGTTAACCATCAGAAGTCCATGTATGATGCACAATATTTTTGTACCTAATAATTCATTTAGTCCTTCTATACACACACACACACACACACACACACACACACACACACACACACACATATTTATGTTGGTTGTCAATATAAACATTCAGTGTGCTAAGTATATTAGGGGTCAATGTAAACATTTAGTGTTTTGCAACAATAGTTAACCATTAGAAGCCTATGTATAATGCATAATATTTTTTCTACCTATAGACCTTATATATATATATATATATATATAGATATATATATATATATATATATATATATATAAGGTGTTAGTATAAAGTTTCAGTGTTTTGCGACGATGGTTTACCATTAGAAGCTCACATATGATGTAATACCCCACCTTTTTATCTTTGACTAGCTACTAATTGTAATGGGATGAGGATTTGTATCAATAGGCAGAACAAAAGTTGATCGGTATAATGAGATGAATATTTTGGTAGGATAATATTTGGTCGGGACCTTGATGTAATTATTGAATTTGTTCTACCCGTACCCTAAATCTTTGGAAGGCTACTATTAATAATAAAAGAAGAATTTGAGGGTACATTGAGAAGAGAAATTGATCTGTGCGATGAAACACACGTTTTGGTGTGAATTATGCTATTTGGGTCACTAGGGGCATTTTCGTCATTCTGACCGCACCTGCGACATCTGTAACACCCCACCTTTTTACTTCCGATTTGCTACTACCTGTCATGGGATGAGAATTTATATCAACGGCCAGAACAAAAGTTGATCGGTGTATTGAGACAAATACTTTGGTGAAATAAAGTTTTGTCGGGACCTGGATGTAATTATTGGATTTGTTCTACCCGTACACTAAATTTTTGGAAGGCTATTAAAATTAATAAAATAAGAATTTTAGGATACTTTAGAAAGAGAAATTGATTAGTACAATGAGACGCATGTTCTGCACCTACACGGGGTATCGAGGGCATTTTCGTCATTTTGATCGCGTTCGTGACTTTGACCGCGAATTTGAAAAAGTAGAGAGGGAATTGAATAATTTAAGTGTTACCAATGGATTCAGTGGAATTTTTGGAGTTGGATAGTGAAATAAATATTTTTCCATTACGGACCCGATTTTGGTCATTTTTGAAGAAAATAGAAAATTATGATTGGAAATGGGATGTGTGGCTTCTTATAATTGATGGATGAAAGCAAGTGTTGTTTAGTGATTGGTTAATGAAGACAAGTGCTTTTATTCGATTGGTTAATGAGGTTAAGTGTTTCTATTTGATTGGTTGTGATAATTTAGAGGGCCCACAGGAAATAAATAAGGATGGCCCACAAGCATGACAATCTTGACCAAGTTGGACTGCCTTTTGACTTTATTTGACCAAGCTTAATTAAGCTAATCTTGATTTGAGCAATTTAACCACAGTTGATTAGAAAATATCTATTAATTCTTGAGAATTCTAGGAATTTCTACACTTCATCATCATATGGACCAATGAAAACTCATCAGGTGTTGATTCTATGAACGGTTATAAGAACATTCATGCAAGAACTTTCTAAAGAATTCCATAGAACTCTTGAATATTCCAAAGAACACCTAAGTAGCTAAGTGGAGCAATCAAGGGATTCCAAATGTTAAGGCCATGTAATGCACCTTTGACTGGAAGACCATATTCCTCTATATATAGGCCATGAAGGCCAACAAAAATGGCTTTAGATAGCCAGAATTTCCGTGCAAACAAGAGAAAAAAGAGAGAAGAGAAAAGAAAAGGAAATAGAGAAGAAAGAGAGAGAGAAACCGGAAATAGAGAGGAGAAATAGAGAGAGAAAAGTGAGAAGATGCTTGGACTGTTCAGCCTCCAAACGCAGAAAAGAAAAGGTAAAGATCTACCATAATTGAAGTAAGGTTATTATATAAAGCATGGAGATCATTTTGGTATATATATTGTGAGAAGTTTATGTGTGAATTATGGAAACTAGTTAGGTGAAGTTGTGTAAAAGCTGTCCTTGTGTGCAGAAAATTCTGGGAGGTTTTATGTTCAGTAAATCTGTAACGTTTCTGGATTTGAACAAATCAGGCTTATATATTTGTAGCTAAGGATCATAGAGACATTTTAGAACAAGTTTTAGGTTAATCAGATTTATGGATCAAAAGTTATGGTGAAAATAGTAAAAGGTGCCAAATCCGTAATGGGATTTTACTACTGGATCTTTGTGTTCAAAGCTGAACAAAATGGACAATAGAATTGGTACTCCATGAATTGGAACTTGTAAAGGAATGTCTTAAGGATATTTTACAATTGGTTTGACATCATTTGCATTTGTGGATTAAAAGTTATGGGCAAAACAAGTTAGGGTGTCAAACTGGAAAATTGCGGAATGTTAAGGAAAGAATGAATAGTGAAACTAAGTCAAAACTACTGAGGCTGTTTTTGCCCAGTTCCATGATACTGGAACCAGAACTCTAAAAATAGCCTTACTGAATTAAATTTAAGAGTCTTACGGTCACTTTGGTATATCATGGAGCCAAATCGGAGCTGTAAATTGAAAGTTATGTGTAAAATAAAATGGTGTGTCAAACCAGTGAAATTCCAAAAAGTAGTCTGAAAATGAATGGACTTAAGGATGACTATTTATGTGATTTTGGATAAAATAATTAGGGAAACATGACGTGAATCCCCTGTTTATGAAGGGAGGAAGGATGTGGAAAAAGGAAAATGAAATAATTGATCAAATGACGAAAAAACGACGCAAACGAAAGTTAAACATTTTCCTTCACCGACGGCTAATCATCAACCTCGTCGGCTAACTGTCGGCCCCACCGGCTAAACGACGGTTGAACGTCGGCTAACCGTCGGGCATGTCGGCCGGACGTCGGCTACCCGTCGGCTATTTTTCGGCTAAATACGAATTGACTCGAAAATGATGTTTGATGTAAGTTTAGCGATAAACGGTCAACAGAACATCGAAAACGGTAGAAACTAAGGTTAAACGACCATGAATGGAAATGATTGCTTAGGACACGAGGTGAGTCCCTTGGATTTCAAAAACTCTTTCTAAAGTTAGTGTGCTTTGTTTTTCTATGAAATGCGATTTTATACACCGTTTGGGACATTTTATGGAAATATGTTTGGAAACATTGAATTTAATCCTCTTTTGGAATTAGAATTCTGGATTCCTTTAAATGCGTTCTTTTTCGAATCGGGTATTTTGAAAATGTTTCAAATGTCCTTATTGGAATATTTTATAAAAACCCTTGGAACTTAGGTATTCGGTAAATGACCAAAATATCCTTATTGGAACTCTTATGAATATTTCTCAAATCTGGTAAGGGTAAAATGACCCGAATACCTTCGAAAAATCATTTAGAAATCGGGTATCGGTAAAATGACGTAAATACCCTTGAAAATGACTTTTGTGATCGAGTACGGGAAAAATGACCTAGTTACTCTTGGGAACACATTTTGATGTGTGAATAGAATCCTTTACTTGGTTTCAACATGATTTTGGAAAAATGCTATTTTGCCCCAAAACTGTTTTGATATGAAAATTCTGTGTGAGAAGATAACCCTCAGGCCTGATAAACCAAACGAGGTTAGTATTGGTGACGTTGAGTACTCAGCAAGGACTTTGATCTTTGTACTAGCCCATGTTAGAGATAGATGACCCCAAGTAACCTTATCAGTTCTGGGGATTGTTTTACTCCAAGCAGGGCTGAGTCATCCTGGCTAGCCATTTCGAGCCTAGCAATTGCCTATTGATTATGATGGTGGATTGTTCACATGATACCGGGTAGGTACAATCGGTGTGTTCAATCCTTTGCCACCTCGATGGTGATTGACATCAGGATTGGGACCCCTAGCTTATGGTGGCAAGTAAAAGATCCTTAAGTGCAAGGTGAGGTACATTTGTACGCTACTCACCGTTCCGGCATATGACATGGGTGATGTGCTGTAAGGTGCAATTCCTAGCACAAGAGACTGTGTAGCCGAAGGCAAGGACTGCAGGACTTGCATATAGGCCAACCTTCTGTTAGAGAAGTGCCTATGATTGGAAAAAAATGGGGCAATGATTTGAAAGTTGAAACACCGTTTTTCAAAAAATTATTGAGTTCTGAATACACTATTCATTAAAGAGTTTTGGATTCATTTCTAATGAACAAATGATATGCTATTTCATAAAAGTTTTGTGTACTCTGTTTCTTTAATAAAACATTAGCACACACGGGACTTACTGAGTGATTTTCCACTCACATGTGTCTTTTACCTTACCCTTTTGTAGGCTCCAGAGTTGAAAGGATCTAAGGATAGAGGACGAT